>OY390720.1:12493106-13243106 GCA_959613375.1 Heteropelma amictum | reverse complement strand
TGTATCTCCTTGGGTATCTTCGTAATGGAAGTAAAGAAAATTATCAACTCTTACGGAAAGGGTCCAAGATAAAAAGTCAAATTTTGGCAAAAAAAAAGAGAATTAAATTTTATATCAGCAAAGAAATCATAATTGATACAAACATTTCCATTGTTAATCTTACACAGAATGAAAAATCGGGCATCTGAATATCACAACAGTTAAAGGAAGGAAGCTTCTCAACACACCATGTACAACGGTCATCGCTATGAGATCTTTCTGTACGATGGGAGGTTTTGATAATAAACGTGTTTTCTAATCACTCTAGTATATGTTAGCCCTCTCCCTGTTCCTGCTTCTCAACATCTCGTTATGAGACAATAAATACAGTTGATGAAACACCGTAGTACAAAGAATGCAACGACTCACCAAAGAAAGCCAATGAAAGCATACACAAATGTCATTCTACACATAATGGAAAATCGCACCCACAAAAAGTCGTTTTCTCCCCTCGGTCCAATCGCTGATTCTCATGTTTTTTTCCATTCACTCATTCCACTCTTAATGTTATCGTCTTTTCTTTTGCTTATTGCTTATTATCGTTTTTGGGAATTTCAAACTTCCTACCGTGGATTGTTTATGCACGTGTTATTACTTCAAAAAAGATATACATATATATGAATACATAACATGAAATAATAAAGATTACTACAAAAAAGGTTTTTATTGACGTTAATGATTTTCTTGAAATTATTATTTCCGATTCCAGAAATAGGAAACATAAATAGTCGAATACTGTCTCACAATCATGTCTATTACTGAACGAAAAGACAGGATACTCGGATACGATGCCGTTGTAGTAAATATGATCTTAGAAAGATAAATAATAGAAATATGTGTTAATATTTTAATATTGATAATAATGACAAGTATTTATTGAATAATACTCTAAAAAAAAATCGCATAAGAAAAACGCCTACAAGATTCGTGGATGAGACCCGTAAAAAGACGCACAGCGACTTTCACGTCTACACGCGTCCGCGATCCTGAACGCACTGACGAGATCCGGGGGTTCGGAACTCAAGGTGGCCCGCCGCATGCGCGACCCGATCATGCCCCGCGCGTATATACTTATATATCACTATTACAGTGAAGTCTTCGATGTCCAAAACAGGGGAAGATTGTATCTATATCTTCTGTACATAATATCCGATATAAAAGTTTAGATTCCTTGTCCGCTGTCTCCGACTCTCTTCCTTTCTCTATTTTTGTTCTATCATTCACATCGATACCACGCAGTATTGTTTCTATTGAAAAAAAGTAAATTGCAACAGTTAATTGTACTAATAGCAGAAGTTATTGAAAGACATGTGCACGTCTGTCAAAAAGTGAAAGTATTAAAAAAGGCCTTATAAGAACAAAATTTTGTATTTTTGTTCTCATCAATATTTCACATTTTCTGATGTTGTTAAATAAAATATATGAAAGCAGCCTAATAATAACAATACTTTTTATCGATAGCAGCTTGATTCTCATTATGACTATTTGAACCATCTGAATTCTAATATTGAAATATGGGAAAAATTACTGAAAATAAATTCGTACGTAACAGACATCTATTACTTGAAAAAATCAATGTTCATGTTGTCTCATGGTCTATTTTTCAATCTCGAGGAAAGCTGCCTAAAAATCGCTCATTTTTCAATAGCGAGCCATTACGCTCCAGAGAACAGCTCGTGTCGTTCTTTTGCATAAAAACGCGATTGAAAGAGATACACACAGGTATATGCTGCCACACACGCTCACACACACAGAAAATTGCACAGTGCCTCAAATCGCGCCGTGATTGTTCGTTCTGTCCCATACAGGGATGAAAAGAGGATGTTCGGACTGGTTTTCTAGGTCGTGTTGAGCCATACTAAAGCATTCACGAATCCCCTGCTGACCAGACTCTGTTGCCACTATATTATGGAGACGTAGCGAGAATATATGTATATGCAGAGAGAACAAGCCCGTGGGCATAGAAATAAGCAGAGATTTGAGTCGTTGCAACGAGTGAACTGTTCGCTCGAACACACACTGTCTCTTCCTCAAATGTAAAGGGAGAAAGAGACAGAAATGGACGAATGGTTTTTCCGCATAAAGATTTGTGCGTATGACATTTTTCGGTGTTTGAACAATATGCTATTCGTGCGTACAAAATTGTGCTCAAGATATTCGCATAAATCGTACTAGGACAGTTGAAATCACAATAACGTCATCGAAAAAAATATTCCTGCTAAAAAATGAACGCTAAGTAATTGAAACAGTGACAAGCATTTTTTCTCCCACCTCGATGGAAAGTTTGTTTTTCGGCCCTATTGTTACGCGGGATGGCTTACGAGTGACTCAAATCCAATTAGCGTTTGTTATTAACTCTGTCCTCGTGCAAAATACACATCACGAGGTAACTCGTCTTTATAAAGAACCTAAGGTTTTCGAATCGCCAGGTTAAGTTTTTGGTAAAGCCGTTCCAAGGCTATATTACGTATCAGAACAGTAATATGCGTATCGATAGGTCTGTAGCTCAACGGTGTCTTTATCGACGACGCAGTCTTCCTTCAGAGTCAGAATCAGGACCAATGTGAAGAACGTCACGAATATTGTGTGTATAAAGATACTTACCAAAATGTAGATCAAAGGCTCTCTTTCTCGGAAACTTCCGTTATAGTGAGCAGTCGATGTCTTCGGAGAAAGAGGACGAACCTTGATGAGTACGATGCGAAACAGGTGAAGAATCAGAGCTTGCCAGGATTAGTTGGAACAAGGTGTCTTCGGGTTTACACAAAGGAGAAGATCACGAGTGCAGCATTTTAACGATTTAATTGTAAATGCAATTATCTAATACACCGATATTTTCTTCACTCGGATACGAATAAGAATGTTTCAGTTTATTAACACTACTATTTATACGTTACAGCAAACGCTTTAGGTGTTATACCGAGTTCTTAAAGAAACTTGTAAATTGTTATCCCGTACGCACGGTACGGGATAACTACTACTTTACCTAAGCATAGAGACTCGGAGAGGAGAACCTCTTCGTACCGGCGATCTTACAATTCTCACTCGTTAGTCGTCGATGTCTTGTTGCGTAGGGCTAATTCCTTATCAACACCGATGGTGAGGCAAGGGCCTACGTGACTTCGGTCACATATGCATCGGCAGGGCTTTTGTTAATAACTATTTTAATATGCGACGTATCTAGGCGATAGTCTCACAGTGAGAGCGGAGCGATAAGGCGTCTAGCTCTCGGCGATATTTGTTTAGGTACTCGTACATTTTCACGTATCATATCCGGTTAACTTATCATAGAAAATGTAGCGTTATTTATTCTTAAGCAATTTTATTCGGGTGTAGTTATCGTGGTGGCGTTTATATGTTTATAATTATATGTTTTTTTATATCTAATCTTATTGTATGGATACGAAAATAAGGACTTTGCTCTACTGAAGGCAACTCATGTGGTTACTCATTACCGCCCGGGTGAAAAAGCGCGTGTCTTAGCAACGATCTGCTTATAAAACTTTCTTGACCACAACTCAGCAACGGTACGAATTCATTACAAGATAGGGTCGCGGTATTATAATTCTTTAATACTACAATTGTAAAAAAAATAGAGAATCAGTTCGGACGACTCTAAAGACAGTGATTTAGAAGAAGAAATAATACGTAATTTAGATCAAGGACAAATTCTTACCGAAAATTTATTACCCGAAAAATCGAAGAAAAGATATGAATTACGCTATCAAGAATTTTTATGCTGGAAAGCCAAAAACAAAGCAACATCATTCAACAAAAACGTTTTTCTCGTTTATTTTAATGAGCCTGCATGAACTCATTCACCCTCGACTATATGGAGCATATGGTCTATGCTAAAGGTTACCGTTGGTCGCCGGCATGGTGTCGATTTCAATAAATATTATCATCTCAAGGCTTTTATTAAAAATCGAGCAAAGGGTTACAAGCCGTCAGGTAATTCTAATTTTCTGATTATGCGGTGCTTTAAGGACGAGCGAATTTTGCGATATTGCAGTAAGTGACGATGCAAACGCAAACTCTCAACTCATCGTGAGAGTAAAAGATAATAAAAATCATTAACCCCGTTCTTTCGTAATTGGAAAAGAATTTTATGAAACAGTAAACAAATACATTCTACTACGACCCACAAATGTTGAGACTGACAAATTTTTCATTAATTATCAAAAGGGGATATGCATGCACCAAGTCATCGGAAAAAACAACATTAGCGAAGTGCCGAAAAATATTGCGAACTATCTTCAGTTAGATTGTCGTGAAAAATACACCGTTCACTGTTTTCGGCGTACAGCAGTAACATTACTCGCAAACTCAGGTCCTCATCTAACGACAGTAAAGCAACTTAAAGGTCTCAGCAATCCCTACGCTTCCGGCCATGGGATTCAATAAAATGATTACCTTTACGAGCAATTATGCCATCACAGTTATCGATGTAAATGTAATGGAAAAGTAAAGTAATTTGTGATAGACCTTAATTTCATCGCCGTTCGACCTTGAGAATTTTGACAACGTGTTTGCGTCGGTGGAAATGGACGAGAAATACTTCAACTACCTGAAGAGATAAAATCAAAATTTTCACTGTTTGCACCTCGTTGTGCGCAGCATTCGGGATATTTTTGCGGTGATTTTGACCCCGTTTGACCTTGAGAATTTTGACAAGGTGTTTGTGTCGATGGAAATCAATGAGGAATATTTCAACCCCTGAAGGGATGAGATCAGATTTTTCGCTCTTTGCATCTCGTTCTGCGTAGCATTCGGGATATTTTTGTGGTAATTTCGATCCTGATTTAATCCCCGTTCAACCTTGAGAATTTCAACAACGTGTTCCTGTCGATTAAAGTGGACGAGGAATACTTCGACCCCCTAAAGGGTTGAGATAAAAATTTCCGCTGTTTTTATCTCGTTGTGCGTAGCATCGGGGATACTTTTGTGATAGTTTCGACCCTGATTTCATCGCCGTTCGACCTTGAGAATTTTGACAATGTGTTTACGTCGGTGGAAATGGACGAGAAATACTTCGACCCCCTGAAGGGATGCAATCAAAATTGTCACTGCTTGCATCTCGTTGTGCGTAGCATTCAGGATATTTTTGCGATAGTTTTTACCCTGATTTCATCCTCATCCGACCTTCAGAATTTCGACAATGCGTTCCTGTCGATGAAAGGCGACGAGGCCTATTTCGACTGCTTGGAAGGATGAGATGAAAATTTTTGCTGGTGCATCTGTTTGTGCGTAACGTTCGGGATATTTTTGCGATAGTTTTGAACCTGATTGAATTCCCGTTTGACCTTGAGAATTTTGACAACGTTTTCCTGTCAACTAAAGTCGACGAGAAATTGAAAGGATGAGACTCATTATTTTCTCCAATTGCATTGGATTTATTACAAGTTCAATCATATTTCACTATACGTGTATCTGTGCGCACTTTAACGCGAGGCTTTTGTTTGTCACAAAGATTCCTATCGGTGCTATATATAGCAGATATACCTTTGTATATCACCGGGTCAAGAAAAAATAAAGAAAACATAAGATGAATGAAAGTCCATACTACAGTCAAGTTAGCTGCGTATCTAGCGTGCCTCGACGCCGACGTCATGACCGTTTATAATATCCGCTCTCATTGGTCGACTTATCACGCTAATAACTTGGCCAATTTCGGTCGTACAACATTTTGCCCGAAAGCTTTTTTGCTCGACTCGTCACCCCCTACACCGCTATATAGGTCTGTCTATATAGTTACCTTACACCCATGAATAATAATAGTTGTATACTGCGCGGTGTCAATAATAACACCGGAAATCCGAAGTATGTGAGCTCCGGTAATTTCACTCTTGAAGTTTAGCGACGATACACCCAAAAGTGTTATTAGATGTTTTTTACACCATATATCCAGTGATACTATAATAAAGTAACACCGGATAACTTTTTGGTGATACCGTCGGTATTACTTTCACTCCCCAAGTTGCATTATAAACAAGACCGCGCGTTTTGATCACTGACGCAATCACAGTTTACACCTTCGATTTTTTACTTTGTATCGTCCATCCGTTATAACGTCACAAGAATATGGGCAAAAAATATATATAACATTTCCGGACAAAACACTGCTGACTTTCTACGGTGAGTACGAACAATGGATATATAATTTCGAGACAAAATTTACGTCATGCATAGAAGGAAATAAGGCCCTACATTATTCGTGGATTTCGTGAGGCGTTCTTACAAAGGGTGTATCATTGATCAAATTCAAGTGTTTCCTGCAAATTTGCCTCTATTTGCTTGGTCATTACTGACGAAGAGATATGATAATACGAGGCAAATTTGCAGGAGACACCTGATTTCGATCAATGATACACCCCCGCTAAGGGTTGGTTCCGGGGGTCCGATTTTGTTCCTGATTTTTTTCAGGATGTCATTTGTTATTCTCAACTGATATAAAAAATAAAAAAGTGGGTGACTCTTTTATTTCGGAAAATATAATTTTTTTTCGATTTTCTTGCACCATAAAAAGGGTAATACTGGGGTAAAAAATTTTTTTGAATGCTTCATTTGTCATTTCTATCCATCTGTGACCTAAATATGTCCGAAAACGTTCCCCAATATTTTTTTTTCAAAAATTTATTTTTTCATTGCATACCAACGATGCAAACTTCAGAGTCATTTGTAAGAACGCTTCACGAAATCCTGGGTTTGTTCACACCGTTCAGCAACATGCCGGGGCATTAAAGTCGCATAGACAATTGAATGATAACGTGCAATCATATGTGTAATCGAGAAAAAAATTAATCCTGCGTTACCCAGTAAACATGGTTCTGTACCGGCAATGTAACGGCAACACAACCGAAAATAACGCGTAATGTTAACCGGATAGTACATGTAATTTACATGTAAGTTGCTATTTCCCACTCATGAGTATTACTCGTTAGCTAATATTTTATGTTACTGTTACATTTCTGTTATGTTACTTGTTTGATGTACAATGCAACTGCTATGTAACGGAAATGTAACGGTAATGTTAACAAAAGTAACAAGTTATATTACTCGAATATTACATGCAACTTACGTGTAAGTTGTTATTTCCTACTCATAAGTGTTACTCGTTATGTACCGTCTAATGTAACCGTTATACTTCAGTTACGTTGCTGGTTCATCGTGTAATGTAACTGCAATATATAGAGTCGTACAACGGTTACGTAACCTTGATTTCAAAATGTAATATAACAGTGAACATAGCTACACGGTGTACGACACTAGTGACGCTTAAGACGAATTCGTAAAGCTCACATGTACTTGTTATTCTCTCTGCGTAGTTATTACCAAACTTTTACGTCTTCTTTCACCGTTAAAAGGCTGGCTGCACGCCTATAATTAACTTGCTTAATAATCTCCTGTAATCTTTAAAGTGCTGGTAATGCGCGCCCTTTTTTTCGTGCAATAACATATATAATACTGGCAGAGGCTCGGCCCTCGGCAATATTTCCACCACCGGACCAGCATGATGGTGGCGGGAATTTTAAATTCCGAGATCGTACTAATAATAATAAGTCTTATTTTAAGGAAGTTCTTAAGCCTTAATCATAACAGTATATACAAAGGAGAGGTAAAATCATCAGAGACAATTTTTGGAAGATAATTTTTTGAAATTTTGATTGAATCTTCTTGAGCGTCATATAATAATTAACGTATAAAAAACTGATGGTGTCACCGTCTGATAACTGAGATATTCACAGTATTTACAATCGGGAATTGAACATGAAGTCTTATGAGAAAAAAGATTTTCTACAGATTTTCTACTTTCTAGAAAGAAAAGATAAAAAAGATTTTCTACAATAAATAACACGATTTCTAGACAGCCAGACTTTCTCAAAATTTACCCATAGTTGAGTATGATGATTATTTCGTCTAACGCGCGAACATCATTAAGGGACTAGTCCTAAAATTAGGATTTTGAAAAAGTCCATTTTTTTTCCTCATTTTTCATGTCCTTCAAAAATCTTCAAAAATCAACAACTAAAATATTTTTGAGAAATTCCAGTTATCAAGAGTTGTAGCGGCGACTCGGTTCGTTTGTTAATATCCCCTACACAACAACTTACCACAATTTGGCCGAAAAATAAAAATACACAATTTTAGCAAGAAAGATATATAGTGAAAAACCGTAAGTCAATTTTTTCACAATTTGGTTCGAACGACTGCCATTTTTGTGTTACCATCGAATTTACATCAACTGTGGTAAATGGTTGTTTAAGAAATCCTCTTTTTTTGAATGCTTTTTGAATTTTTTGTCCCAGACTTGCCAATCCTGAAATAAACCGTTGGCCGTGGGACCGGGCATTTTCAAAGACTTCTAAAATAATGATCAATCTATGGAAATAAAAATATTATTTTGTATTTAAGAAGGTTGAAACTATATTGTAAAAAAAGTTTTATAACCATATCCAATGTCGAAGCTGAAAAAAATATCTTGAAAATTTGCTTTTTTTCGATCTAAGTTAACATTAATATTAACATACATTATCAAGCATAGAATTACTGGTAGACTTACCGAGAAATTGGAAAACCCTGGAAATTAAAAAATCGGCAACGTTTCATAACATTTACATAACCTGAATATTATTGGAGTTATATTCACAATGTTGTAAGCATAATATTTAACAGTTACAATATGTTAGTTATGTAACTGCAATATTATACCATTATAGAACATTCACATTATAAACGTATTATCATTGTTATAATCACATAGTTGTAAAGATGTTATGTAACTGCTGCGAGTGCTGGATATGCAACTGTAATAGTGCAACATTTCATAACATATGCATTACCTGAATATAGTCAATTTTATGTTGACATCGTTATAAGCATAATATGTAACAGTTACAATTTGTTAGTTATGTAACTGCAATAGTGTACCGTTATAGAACATTCACATTATGTACGTATTACCATTGTTATACTCACATGGTTGTAAAAATATTATGCGACTGCCGCAAGTACTGGCTATACAACAGCAATATTGCAACGTTTCATAACATTTACATTACCTGAATATTACCAATGTTACCTTCACATCGTTATAAGCATAATATGTAACAGTTACAAGGTGTTGGCTAAGTAACTGCAATATTATACCCTTTTATAACGTTTACATAACCTGAATATTATGAATGTTATACTCACTTTGTTAAACACATCTTATGAGACTGTTATGCATTTTGGTAACGTAACCATGATGTTACGATGGTACGTTACATCTATATGACATACAGGTATCGAGTGAAACATAGCGGTGTTATTTCCATATTACATAACACATATGCTACACAAGTGTAACATTGTGATATTAATTGTAACTTCCATGTTATATTGCCGTTATATGACTGGTTTACTGGGTAATTGCGTGATGGGAAACTCAATTGCCGAATAATAAAGTGCATTACTACGAAAAATGGCTTAAATCCCTCGAGAAGCGGGGGGAAATCTCGGTATCGAGCAAATCATCACCAACGCCATCGCGACGGACACGCGGGAACGGGAACCTGTAACAACTCAAAAAACGTATGCAATGACAACAGCAACTGTAACAACATGCGCTATTTGTAATGAAGATTACGCGATCTAGAAGTGTAGCAAGTTTCGCGGAATAACTGTAGAAGAGAAAATCGAAGCAGTGCAAAAAGCTTTGCTGTGTTATAATTGCTTATCGCGCGGACCCGTTGTAAGAGACTTCAGATCAGGAGGGTATTGCACCTGCATAAAATGACATCACACTTGGCTGCACCAATCAGCGGAAGAGAATACATCACAGCCACCAGCGGTGGTCCACCAACCCAGATAGCCTTTCGTGATGATCATGGTCATCATGCAGTGTTATAATTTTTTGTCAGCACGGTGACTCCATATTGTTAACGTCGCATGATAAAAAAAACAAAGTTAAAAATATGTCGACATATTTTAATCACGATATGATTCTTTTTATTTCTAACGTATTGAGTACATATATCATGCTAGCATATTTCCATAATTCCATGATCATTTATTTGTTGCATTCCATGTTGACATAGTCGTAACATAAGTGCAACATGCTATGATAAAAATTACATGCACTCATGAAACGATCACGGCATCGTGGGAAAATTATGGAATTGGATGAACGCGTTCTCCCCGCGTAAACTTCGACTCTGATCACCTGCACTCGGCGCTCTTCGCTATGTTTCGGACACGAGCTGTAATCGATACAATAATTTTTTCCTTTATCTATTGATTTGTATATTAATCTATCAATTTTTTAAGTTATTAATGAATTCACTTATCTGCTATTATTTATATACGTATCTTTTTGTGTTAATTTTTTTAGTACTTATTAGCACAAAAGATGAACGTTCGCAATGATAAGCTCTTGCGTGGTGTAGTGGTGGCGTGCGTAGATCCCAAGCATTATGTCGTAGGTTTGAATCCCGATAGATGCGAAATTTTAGGCAGGTTGTTTCTTCGAACGGTACTCATCCTTAAAAACATTGGTCCGAATTATTGCGTACTATCTTCCCTTCAGACCTTCATAACGTCGCTCTGGCGAACTGACAGTTCATAAACTCGAACGAGCACATGATCGCATCATATGCATCTTTCAAGTATAATTATTTATCAGGGAGTTACAAGACTTTCGAAGAGGAGAACGTGTGCATCCAAAAAGCAGACTCTTCATATCCCTTCATCGATGAGAAGGGAATTCCGCGGGTTGGCGGTCGATTACAACGATCCAATCTCACATACGATCAACAGCACTCGATTTTATTACCGAAGTCAAATTATATCACGGAACTGATTATCCGGAAGGAGCACGAGCACAATCACCATGGCGGAGTACAGATCACATTATATGTTACATTCGACAACGATATTGGAACATAGACGATTAAAATCAAATTCGCAAAATCCTTCATAAATTTGTAATATGTTTTCGCACAAATCCTTCTACGATAAATTATCTCATGCGTAACCTTCCCAAAAAGACAGTAACGGATCGCAACCATTTACGCACGTTGGTGTCGACTACTGTGACCCATTATATATGAAGGAAAAGGAATTACGCAACAGAAATTGCGTTAACGGATATGCGATATAGACTAAATCAAAATTTTTTTTTTTTTCCTTCGGGATTCTTGTGCTACGGTTGGGCACTAATAAAAGAAAATTTCCCTAAAAAGATGGGCGGGGTCACTCAATTTTTAGAGGTGGCTATCTCGACTTTTTATTATTTTTTTCATGATTTTACTTATTAAATATGATCGTAGTATTAGATTATACCGGAAATAGAATAAATGAAGGAAATAGTATGTTTCACAGCTGTTTTGCGACTAAGAAAAGTATATCGCACACACATTGAATCCCTAGCAAACAAAATCGAAAATATTACTATGAATCGGTAAATAAATTGAGACCAAACAATATTTCAAACGCTGTTTAATAAAACATAATAACTTATTATTATGACGTCTTGTTTTATCATCGATCTATCAACAAAAATTGATAATAATAATAAACGAAATAATAAAAATAGTATTAACGTCACCGTAACGTAACGGTAAGGCTTTTACGCTTCTTATTCATTATTGAACTGAATTTCGAATCGATTCTTTTTTATTACACCTTGGAAAGCGTTGTCGATGTAGCTGGACCACTTGCAGCAAGTACTACTTTTCATCTTCTTTTTTTGTCAAGCTATTATTGACATTTTCGATAAGAGCTACGCCCCTTTCAGCGACATCATTAATTACTTTTCAATTTTGCACTATTTTTCGTGCATTTTTGTAACCGTCGTTCATTTCCCATGTGGGCATCGAAGTTTAGAAAGCTAGTATCGAGTTCCAATTTCTCAAATAAAATGATGGATTTCTGGCAAACGAAGTCGCTAATATCCTTCGAAACCAATGATTTTAGCTCGTCTTTTTTCAACACGTCGCGTTTGAAATTTCCCGGTGTAGTGTGGCGATGTTTAATATTATAAATCATTTTCAGCTTAGTCAATCGTGAGACTCCGTCGTTGAAAAAAAATAATGCAGCGAGTTCCTCGGACATGTACCACAAATGCCTCGCAAGTTTGGTACTAGCTACTTCGGTAACTCTGTGATTGATAATTTGATTTGTTACAAGAGCTTTCATTAAACTCAGGTCATGCTGAGGTGCTTTGACTGTGAAGGGAGTAGTGAACCTTGCCTTTAGGTAAAACATTGCGATGAAAATGCAAATTTCACGGAGATTAGATATTTCGTGTTTCGTAAGTCCCAGCGGTTTTGTGAAAAGAAACATTTTCAAGCAATAAATTGCTTTGGCAAGCCATCGGGCATGATGCGTTGCTCCAGGATATTTCAACTGGATACCACGAGGTGGTATACCGCTCAAAAAAATACATGTCAGCTTCAGAAGTTCGCGATAGTCATTTCTTAGTTGAGTTATCTAAAATAATTAAATAGTAGTTAAAAAACGATATTTTTTCAAATTCCCTTGTATGTAATGAAAACGAAAATTTGGTGAAAAATACTTGGAGCTGATGGAATATGAAATTCAATATTTCATCTTTTTGGTGATCCAACGTCTTCGCAATAATTCCATCTTTCAATCCTATTTCAAATGCTGCGGTCTCAATCGTATTTCAATTGTCCTTGAGCCGTTTAAAAATTGGCGTTGTTGGACCAGACGTTGCTGGCCAAAAAATTTCCAACACACCTCTCAGGACCTCACACAGTTCTTTTCGAGCAGTGCGCAGGATCCGTTTAAAGGGCCTTTAAATTTATAAGTCCCTTTTTAATATAATCATAATGCACTATCGGTTAATGAACAGTACTGAACTAAAAAACTAGATAAGTTTGGCATAAAAAAAAACATTAGTTTTTTTCTCGGCGGAAAAATAAATCTTCAACAAAATTAAAACGCAGCAAAAAGTGCTATATAGATGGTATTTCAAGCGAAACATGTTTTTTGCCATTGCCTTTTGAAAAAAATTAATTAAAACCAATAGGCTATGAGAAAGACTAATCTTTTTGTTACCTTCAAGAAACTAATTTTATATTTCTCACTGAAAGCATTTTGAAAATGTAAATACATGATTTATGAATCAGAATCGTGGTTATCGCAAATTATGTTATAAGCAAAAAAACATTTTACCAACACAATGGCAGCTAATTTAATTTTATATTTGCGTAAAATTTGTTATTTCGATAGACAATAATACCTCTTTAAAAAAAAATTATCTCAATCGATGCATTTTTTCGGTATACATAAAATTATTGAAATTGATCGCATGAGTTTTTAATGACAATAACTGCATTAGAGCTGGTCGTGTCAAAGCACATGGCTTTTACTTGTTCAGTCAAATTCCATTCTCTCAATGTTTTGAAAATTATTTCAGCTTGTTTTTCTCCCGTTTCTCGATCGAGTTTTGGGACTCCGAGCAATTGCTCCGTATTGAGACCGGTTATAACAATCGGAAGCCTTTTAACTTTACCACGGTTGACAATATCTGAGAGGATTTTTCCATCCCAATGAACCACCAATGAATTTGCTGTTTGTATACCAGCTTTTATGTTTTGTGCGATCGTTTTTCTCATTTTTGATCTGTATCTGTGTATCGCGTTGTAATTAACATTCACATTGTCTAAGTTCATTCCAAGGCTTTGAACCTTGGCGGATAAAATATGTGCAGCATTTCTGCTGCTCGTCCTAGTCCTGTCAAGTGCAGAAACGAGGCTTGGGGTCAATATGTTAATTTTTTTCCTTTTATTTTGATCGACTTCCATTTCGTCTTCAAAATTTGACATTGTCCGTGACAATTTTCCTGAAGGTTGAGACCCTAAGAAGATACTGCACTGAGAGAGAGTCTGACTCAAAACTGAAACATATATCGTTTCAAATTGAATAAGAAAGTAAATGAAAAGCAGAAAACAATACAGCAATAGCAAGACAAGTGCGATCTAGATTCGGGCTCTCGCACGTTTCAATCATTACCTGCACTGACTTCGTCATCTTCGAGATATTCTGTATCTGCATCGCCGTTGAAAGTTGGAGACGGTGAATCTGTAGTTTTCTCTCTAATTGCAGAAAGTGCTGGGTCGTTTCGATTATTTCTCCGTTGTGATAGCAAAAACAATCGCTCAAGATCTTTTACATTTTCGGCTGAACGAAAATGTGCAACGTTGAACAGTTTGTCCAAATCTCTCTTAAATTCACCCTCCTTCAAGATTTGTGACGGCATATTCTTTTTAACCCGATTTTTTTGAAGTTTTTTCCAGACTTGATGGAGTTTAATGAATTTCACGATTGCGTTATTTAATCGACGCGTTAGAATTTCAGTACATCTCCATTGGTTGAAAACTTCTTTGATGGTTTCGTGTGCACTTCAACGTATGTTTAGTTTTTCTCTCTTATGTTTGTAAAAGAATAAACTTAAAACTTTCCGATTTGACGGTAAATGGCAAGTACATATTTTCAGAATTTCCTTGCTGATTAGCCAAATTATGTTGTCTTCGTTTTTCCGAGCCATTGTTTAAAATTGTCTGTAATTCAGTCAACACCACAAACAACACGACTTACAAATGCGCCGCGATAATACACAATGGCGCCGCGGATACCGCGGATACGGCGGATGCGTAGTACCATGCGCAGTGTGATGCGCGCCCATCTTTTTAGGAAAATTTTCTTTTGTTAGTGCCCAACAGTAGCACAAGAATCCCGAAGGAAAAAAAAAATCCTGAATCAGTCTAATGCGACAGTATTCATTTGTCTCACCGTGAAAGCTGTACATCGGGAGGTGGTAGGTGATCTTCTTAAAGAAGGGTTCCTAACTGCGCTGCGACGTTTTATCGCGAGGCGAGGCAATGAATTTTCCGTTTAGACGTTACAAGGTCGGAAAATTTCAAGCAAATAGCATGTGAGTATCTTCTGTGATCTTCGACTGTGATACTTGCTTTGACCTCTAAATGACCTAGAAAAGTAATGTCAATTTTACTCTGAAGTATCTTCCCATGAAAAAATAATCAACAGCAACTGCATTAACTACATCATTTTATGTTTATGTGATCTTTTGAAGGTCAAGCGAAGGTCAAAATGAAAAATCATTGGATACTAATTGAACGTAAAATTTTCCGTACTTTAAGAATCTGAAACAAAAAATAGGGGTTCCCATTAAAAAAATCATCATGACCTTCGAGTGACCTTCAAGACAGGTCTCAAAGTCGAGATCAGCGATACAGGAAGGTTACCCCCTTGATCCTGTACAACTTTTGTTTCGACCATTTTTTTATATCTATCGTTGTTGAGAAGATATTTGTATCCGTCGATTAAAACGGACCACCCTGTATATATATATATATACAGGGTGGTCCACGCAACGTGTGCACCTCTTTCACGGTCGAAATATGCGTTGCACGAAAAAATGTTGTATACAAAAGTTACATGGTTTATGAGGCTTCATCATGTGGTGCATTTATTTTTATTCTAGGTGGAGGCGCTTCGGAGATTTCAAGGTCAACTTTGTTTTTTTAAAGGGAATGCTATATTTTTTATAGCGTAAGATGATAGAGTATCGAATTTTGAGTAAAAAAGTATAGACCTTTATTAGCCCTAAAATTAATAGTTAACGAGTATTTTCACTTTATTACTTTGAGTACATTCAGTGACTCGTGGCTTATCACAATTAACGTAAGTGTTCAAATTGATGTCCATTGGCATCAATACAGTGACGAAATCTATTAACTAATGAAGAAACTGCATTCTGAATTATGTCCGGACTAAGTGTCATGCATTCTAAACAAATACGATGTTTCATATCCTCCGGAGTTGTTGGTATTTCACGATACACTCTGTCTTTTAATGTGCCCCACAGAAAAAAGTCTAGAGGAGTAAGATCTGGTGAGCGTGGAGGCCACATGAATTGTCCACCACGACCAATCCATCGATTGGGAAAATTTCTATCCAGTAGTTCCCTCACAATACGTGCGTAATGTGCTGGACAACCATCATGCTGATACCACATACGTGCACGGATATTCAACGGCACGTCCTCTAGTACATACATCTTTCGGCATACATAGCTTTAGCTCTTACTGCATTTCTATGACACTCTCCGTACACTAAAAGCATATCAACTTTGTCACTATTACAAAAATTCATTTTCACTTTTATCTTTCTGATAATCACGCACGATCACTGAAGGAAACTTTAATACTGGATTACAAATATTGAGAGGATTGCGAATCATGATAAGAGCGTGTGATGTGGTGAATGTGTTCATATTGATAAACACTGTCATGTAAAAAATGCTATCCTTCAGATATTTGTAGTAGATTTGAATCTCCAACTTGATATTACGCAATAGAAATTTTAAAGTAATAAAGTGAAAATACTCGTTAACTATTAATTTTAGGGCTAATAAGGGTCTATACTTTTTTACTCAAAATTCGATACTCTATCATCTTACGCTATAAAAAAATATAGCATTCCCTTTAAAAAAACAAAGTTGACCTTGAAATCTCCGAAGCGCCTCCACCTAGAATAAAAATAAATGCACCACATGATGAAGCCTCATAAACCATGTAACTTTTGTATACAACATTTTTTCGTGCAACGCATATTTTGACCGTGAAAGAGGTGCACACGTTGCGTGGACCACCCTGTATATATACAGTATGCGGCAATTGAAGTGGGACACTAAGTTTTTTGCGTGTTTCAGCCGGAGTTTTATCGATTTCAAAAATCGAAAAAAACACTTTCGAGGAAATTTAATAACCTTGCAAATGAGACTAGTTCCAACTGGATCGGTTGATAATTAGCCAATTGCGAGATGATTTTGTGAATCGGTGCAAATCGGGATTTTGTACGACCATCAAAAAAGTACCTTTCCAACACTCGGATCTCTTTTTAACCTACGCCATTCGAAAGGGCATCTCGCGCCGTTGAAAAAACACCTCCTACACGTGGGGATCGGATAATTCCAGGAGGAGTTATACACCCTGGAAGTTATAATCGTTTATGAGCAATAAAGCGAGAACGCCTCGACCGATTCGATCGAAATTTTTCGTGGAGTCATAGTTAATGATGCCCTTAATACTGGTATGAGTAATATCTATACGGCTATCCTCGTAGACGAGATCTTGGTGTTTCCCCGGTGCACTTTTTTGCATTTCGATATTTTCCATATCGAACGCCTTTTGTGTCGCAAATGAGAGTTGGAAAATGTTAAAGGGGACGTTTTAACGATTAAAACGTGTGGTCGTTCAATTGTGAAATCAGACCCTATTGATAGCAGCAGGTCATCGAAAAAAACCGGTAAAAAAATAATTTTCCCATGGTCCACACGTTCCTTCCCACAGCGAAACAGTTGAACATCGTCGTTTGTATTTGAATGAAATTTTTTTCGCTCAGCGGTTTTTTTACCGGTTTTTTTGATGACCTGCTGCTATCAATAGGGTCTGATTTCACAATTGAACGACCACACGTTTTAATCGTTAAAACGTCCCCTTTAACATTTTCCAACTCTCATTTGCGACACAAAAGGCGTTCGATATGGAAAATATCGAAATGCAAAAAAGTGCACCGGGGAAACACCAAGATCTCGTCTACGTGGATAGCCGTATAGATATTACTCATACCAGTATTAAGGGCGTCATTAACTATGACTCCACGAAAAATTTCGATCGAATCGGTCGAGGCGTTCTCGCGTTATTGCTCATAAACGATTATAACTTCCAGGGTGTATAACTCCTCCTGGAATTATCCGATCCCCACGTGTAGGGGGTGTTTTTTCAACGGCGCGAGATGCCCTTTCGAATGGCGTAGGTTAAAAAGAGATCCGAGTGTTGGCAAGGTACTTTTTTGATGGTCGTACAAAATCCCGATTTCCACCGATTCACAAAATCATCTCGCAATCGGCTAATTATCAACCGATCCAGTTGGAACTAGTCTCATTTGCAAGGTTATTAAATTTCCTCGAAAGTGTTTTTTTCGATTTTTGAAATCGATAAAACTCCGTCTGAGACACGCAAAAAACTTAGTGTCCCACTTCAATTGCCGCATACTGTATATATATATATATATGTATGTATGTGATGAACAAGTATACACGTATGTGCATACATCTTTTGAAGGTATATTGCTGAAATGAAAGAAGGATATTGAAGGAGCTTCATGCTGTGAACGTGCGTGCGTGCCAAGACCAAAATAGAAAGAGAGAAACGGAGCGGAAGCAAAGTGTTGTCTCATCTCTTGTGGGCTTATGGCGCAAAAGAGGGTAAAGGAAACCCAAGTGGTGTATACACGTGTTGAAAGGAAGATTGATGCAGACCGTATCACGATGAAATGGAGTACTTGATCTCTAGAAAAGGAGACACTGAACGAATGCGGAAATATTCGAGCTATAGAAATCAACGGGAAACGGTCGAAGGCAGAATATGCACGGAAGACCTAGTGAATGATGATTAGGGTCAAATTTTGTACATATAATTCAGATGATGGTCTGGTGATGGAAGCACCAGACGGTTGTGTACACTAAGACAAAGGATTATTTACACCAACTGAACTTATTTAGTTGGTCGTTTAGAGAGTTTTTCCAACAATCAAATTATTGTCCTGAACAGAATAGTGTTCACTCATACCAATGATTTAAACTATTCAGTTTGAGTTGAATAAATCATGTCAAATATTTCATTATAGACTGGAGACAGGAGCATATATTTATTTCGACCAATTATTTAGTCACGTTAGAATATATTGGTTTGGGACATAGATGGACAATGAACCGAAAAATATTCTTAGGATTAAAAAATGTTTCCTATAATTATTTCTGAATGACTCCTCAAATACAAAATATTCCTTTATTGATCTCAAGAATCTGAGATATTGCATTCATTTAAT
Organism: Heteropelma amictum; assembly: GCA_959613375.1. Lineage (NCBI taxonomy): Eukaryota > Metazoa > Arthropoda > Insecta > Hymenoptera > Ichneumonidae > Heteropelma > Heteropelma amictum. Next base: position 13,224,146 of record OY390720.1, on the reverse strand, counting down.
CACTGAGTCAAAATACTAATCTTATCGGAACAAATGTTTCCGAATATGAACGAGAAATGCGAACAAAAAATCCAAAATAAAAATGAATATTTGAAAAATTTCTGTAAGAAATAATTAGTACAAATCAAGTCCCTCATATTATTACACTGAGCTCTCAAGTTGGTTGGAAAAAGAAAAATTTATTCTATGTAATCAAATAATTTATTACAAGCTCCATACTTTCAGAGCCATAAGCAGAATACGATGTAAAACGGATCGAATACAAAAAAGTATAAATAGATACTATGTCAAAAGGTCGAAATGTAAGGTTAATGGAACTATGGGGAAAAGCTTTTAATCGAGTTATGGTGGCAACGAAGAATCAAATTTTCTCGGTACAAGATAATATTTGAAACTGTAAAAAAGTAAAAAATGTACGCCAAGTAATTAAAATAGTAGTTTTTTAAATAGTGGGAAAAACAAAAGTTATATTTAATAAAATCACGTATCACACGTCAACTATCACCAACAAAAGACTAGTGATTCCCACGAGAATCACCAAACTCTATTGAAAACGTCGGCTGTATCCGCACAGGTTTTCTGCAATTTCGCTGAGCCTTTGTGCATATGCGATACCGGGGATGGTAGTAAGACGGCTACAGATGCTCATTAGAGGGAAATTCGGAGCAAGGAAACGTGGATGATTAAAGACAGGAAAAGAAGAAGAATGGAATAAAAGAATGTAAAATGAGGAGCATAAAAACTTAAACCGGCTCACGTCTGGAATCAACAAAATTTTATAGTATCAACAAACAAACTTGGCGTGTATGGTTAAGAAAAAAAAAGTTCGGCGAAGGACTTTTTCATTGTTCCATCACGCATATCAGGTATAGTTAATCTTTGGAATACGGGTGTCCAAACTTTCACAAAAACTTTGCATCGTAATGTGACTTTTTTATAGTTACCCGTACTTACATCGCTCGCGGTTGTCGCAAACGACTCATCATTAGCCCACACGTATTCACAGTTTTTTAGAACTTATTCGCGTATTTCACTCGTCCTCATGGACTAGTTTACTGATCTTGTATAAGACGTGTACGTACTTATCAAGCAGCGCGTTAAAAATCTTATTTCAGTACGTTATCTCATAATCATAGGAAAAGAACATTCTTGACAGGGTTCGAATTATTCTGACGTTTCGTGCAATGCCTTCTTCGAGATTCACACTGGCGGGCGTAAAATGGACAGTTGACATGTCTGCCGTGAAGGCAGTAGGCAGGCAGATAACATAACAAAATGCTACGGTCCCGTCCGTTCGATTTCATCGTTCCGCTTCGCACAGTTTGAATTTACTCGAAATTTCAATCATTCTTTTCTCCAGTTTTCTCCAGTAAAAAGTATAGTTGTGCAGAAAATTAGAATTTTTTACCAAACATTTAGTTTAAATAATGAAGCAGCGATGTAGTCAATCTAATATGTGATTGATTGAATTATTGACTACGTTGAATATAAGGTATAAAGTTCTGCCATGGCATGCCACACTTGATTTCGCTCAACCGAATCGATACTCGAAATTCTGCAGCATTCTTTATCACTTCTTTCGTGAGAATGTGTATTCTAGTTTTCATGCGTTTCCGCTTTCGGTCCGCAGGTATTTTTTTGAACAGATGAGAGTTTTTTTTTTTAAAAGAGACTCGTGGGAAGTTGTCATAAAGGAAATGTTTGTAATGGTCGAAACGTTTTGTGTAATCTTACACCGTTATCTAACGAATTTCCCGAAGAGAGAAAAAAAATTACGGAGTTTCGACGGACGTCACAGTAAATGTAAATACATATACATATATATATATATCTATATATATATAATATATATTTCTTCTGTGCGAGTGTTTGTCACTGAACTCCTCCTAAACGGCTGAACCGATTTTAATGAAATTTTTCGTGTGTTTTCACAGGGATTCGAGAATGGTTTAGATTCACTATTCGGTCCAATTAAAATTGTTTATTCAATTAATTTTCGAATTATAAAGACGCGTGTACAGGACAACGTCTGTCGGGCCCGCTAGTCGTATGATAAATTTGTGTATTACATAGATAAATATTAATGTGTATGTATTTAAGTATATACGTACATATGTTCTTAAATTTATAAGTATAATTATATACTAAAGTGGCTATGAGTAATTCACAATTAGCCACCTTTCAGATAAGACGCCGTTCGGTTTACGAGCCAGCGCATCAGGCTTTGAATCAGGTATTGCAAGAATTGTCCTAAACTTGAGGACGGAACAATTATCGCTGCGATGCTCCCACATATTTTCTCCTTGGATCGTGATCACTTGTGAGCGAGATTGTGGTTGTGCGCCGCGCTGCGGCCGCCGTATGAACATCCCCCGGCTGATACAATTCATGAATCATCTAACTAATTTCGAAAGGTATATTGAAACAAATATTGAGGAAAGCTCAGCGCATAATTCGATTGCACTAACGATATGTTCTATAATTAATCATTGTTATGAACCAAATACTTTAAGTTAAAACAATCATCACATGTCGACCTTTTTCACTTGGGTATGTGCCAAATCATTAGATCATTATTTAGCCTTAAAAAATGTTGAACATTTTTTCAAAATTTTCAATTGCTATGAACCCTTGCCTAAATGACGGTACATTTCCGATTTAAAAAACATGGATTTTTTGCACTTTTTAAATTCTAATATTTATTACATTTTAAAAAATTGTCGATTCTCCTTCAACTATGATCTTTTAGGACGAATAAATTTTGATATTGCTGACAAAACTTATTCTCGTTAAAAATTAATTCATTTTCAAGTATTCGAAAATTTATTTGGAAATATGGTAAACGTATATTTTAATTTTTTTAAAATTTATGAAAAATTTGTTGTCAACAATATTAAAATTTGACCATCTAAAAGGATCATAGTTGAAGGAGAATCGACAGTTTTTGAAAATTTAGTGAATATAATAAGCGAGAAAAAACTTGAAACCTAAAAAGTACAGAAATCATATGTTATCTAGAGTTAACGGGCATCAAGCGATAGCATACGAAGCGCCAAGTGGCAAATCCACGAACTAAAAAACTTTCTTGACGGATTTCTCGCACAATATGCTTTTATTGAATGAATAACAATAAAAAGTTAATTTTCTTCCCCGAGAAAAATGGTGGTCTGGTTGTTTTTTTTGTGGCAATTTTTTGGTTAATTAGTATTCGATCATAGAAAAACCGAGGCGACTTTCGTCCTCCATGACAGTATTGTCGATCCCAGAAGTATTCTTTTTATTATGAATTCTACGCACATTTCCCACGTCTTTTCAGACCAGAGCACCGTGCATACCACATCACTCCATGTTTTAAAACACTTCGCGATCTATTTTATTGCGATATAAAAGAAAAATCCGTCAAGAAAACTCCGAGGCGTCAAACGTACGGCAGCGGCCATTTTTCTACTCTTGACCTGTCATTTTTAGTTAGAGCATTTTTCGTCAGGTTCGCTAGTGGTAAATCAGTGAGCTCCCCAGTAACGTGTTATGCGATCACCAGAACCCCGAGTCTCAACTGCGGATGATGTATTATTACTGCAAATTGCAATAGAATGCATGTGAATTTAATATATATCTGTATTTTGCAATAAGTATGTATTCGAAATAAGGTGATAAATAAAAGATTTTGAGATGACACGCATTAGACAGAAGAATTTTGTTTATACATTTGAAATCTTTTGTTTCGAGTTTTTTTCTGCCCATGCGAGACTCTTTTAATAAATTGTTCACGCTTCACTTACACCCGGCCTAATGCCAGATGAATTATAATCTCTATAAGTAAGCGGAAATATATTTATATTTGTATTATTATATTAATTCTCATACTTTCATCAAACGATAAAGCATTATCCCCGAAAACAAGCCAATCGTCCATCCGGCCGCGAATCATAAGTACCAGAAGGTGCACTGGTTTCATAAGCAATGAGGTGGTCCAGTTGGTAGCGTTCCTGACTTCGGTCCGCAGGGGCGTGGGATCGTTCCGCGCGCTTCAGTATTTTTTTATATTTTTTTTTTATGGGGCGAATTGTTCATTCGTGATACACGCTTATTGAAAGAACAATTTTGTAATCGTACGATAATACATCTGAAATTTAGATGTATTATTATATTATGCTTCATAATACTTTCATACTTTCTCTACTTATTCATACTTTCATCAAGCGATAAAACATTGTCCCCGGAAAACATACAAGCCAATCATCCATCCGGCCGCGAATCACAAGTACCAGAAGGTGCACTCAGTCCACAAGCGATGAGATGGTCCCGTTGGTAGCGTCCCTGACTTCTGTCCGGAGGGGCGCGGGATCAATCCCCGCGTTCAGTATGTAAAAAATTTTTTTTTTATGGGGCAAATTGTTCATTCGTGAAACACGCTCAAGCAAATTTCAAAAGAATATATATATCACATTCGTCATGACGCGAAGTAGGCAAAACATCGAAAAACCAAAGCGTTAGTGCTGAATGTCGAAGTATTTTAACATTTTCCGATGTCAAAGTCTTTACGCTCGAAAAGAAGTGAAATCCACATTTAAAACTTCATAAAGTAAAAAAATGTACACCAATTAATAAAAATAGTAGTTTTCGTCAAAAAGTATTTTTTTCAAACAGTGTGAAAAATAAAATCAACATTTAAAGAAAAAATTTTTACTTGACGTGCATGCAACCTCTTTTTCTTAACCATGCACCCCAAGTTTGATTTTTTTTTAAATGTTGATTTTATTTTTCACACTATTTGAAAAAAATACTTTTCGACGAAAACTACTATTTTTATTACTTGGTGTACAATTTTACTTCATAAAGTTTTAAATGTGGATTTCACTTCTTTTTGTAGGAAAGCACCGAATTTAATCATGTAAGTAAAAGAAACAACAACAAAAAATTCTTCAAGCGTAAAGACTGACATCGGAAAAGGTAAAAATGCCTTGCCATTCAGCACTAACGCTTTGATTTTTCGGTGTTTTGCCTACTTCGCGTCATGACGAATGTGATATATATATTCTTTTGAAATTTGCTTGAGCGTGTTTCACGAATGAACAGTCTGCCCCGTAAAAAAAAACTTTCTTAAATACTGATCACGGGGGTCGATCCCGCGCCCCTCCGGACCGAAGTCAGGCACGCTACCAACGGGACCATCTCATCGCTTGTGAACGGAGTGCACCTTTTGTTGCTTGTGCTTCGCGGCAGGATGGATGATTGGCTTGTTTTCAGGTATAATATTTTGTCGCTTGATGAAAGTATGAATAAGTAGAGAAAGTATGGAAGTATTATAAAGTATAATATGTAATACGAAATATGTGTATGAAGGGGGGTATTTTTGACTCCTGATTATGTGAGCGAATAATTTCGGAACGGCGAGACGAGGAAGGCAGTTCTTCTCCAGATGGGTGTAAGTTAGGACGTATAAATGAGACAATGAAAGAATAAAGTGAGATAATGTGAAGGAATGAGTACTATTTGAAATTTATTCAATTCCCTAACAAATATAATGATACATCTAAATTATAGATGTATTATCATACGGTTACAAAATTGTTCTTTCAATGAGCGTGTTTCGGGAATGAACAATTGCCCCATAAAAAAAAATACTGAGCGCGGGGAACGATCCCGCGCCCCTGGGGACCGAAGTCAAGAACGCTACCAACTGGACCATCTCATTGCTTATGAAATAGGTGCACCTTCTGGTACTTGTGATTCGCGGCCGGATGGATGATTGGCTTGTTTTCGGGGATAACGCTTTACCGTTTGATGAAAGTATGAGAATTAATAGAATAATACGAATATAAATATATTTCCGCTTACTTATAGGGATTATAATTCATTTGGCATTAGGATGGGTGTGAGTGAAGCGTGAACAATTTATTAGAAGACTCGCGCGGGCCGTCGGGTGACGTCACGCGCGAGTCGTGTTCTCAGGGTCCTTCTTCGCAGCACGGCACTGAATGTATGTACCTACTTTGATTAACAATATTGTCGCTCAAGGCGCTAGTTACTAGTGGCACGGAGTTGCGCTCTGCTACCGCGAGAGGCGGTACCCTCGATTCTGAGTTGAACAGCTGAGCTTGATGCCCGTTAAGGCCAGGGGGGATACCCCTTCCACCATCAAAATTTAGAAAAATCCTCAGGCAAAATCTATAAATCGGATTGATTTGAAATTTTTTGTGAGTATTTAGTGACACAACACGGAGGGACTGATTATTTTGCAATTTCGAAATTATGCAAAAAAAATTTTTTGTAGACTGAAATAATTTTCAAAATTTCGAAATTCTAAGATCGTCAGTCCCTCCGGGCTATATCACTAAATACTCACAATAAATTTCAAACCGATCCGATTTATAGATTTTGCCGGAGAATTTTTCTAAGCTTCGATTTACGGATGTAACACATCGCCTTAACCGCAGCGCAGCGCACGGCCACGGTCTCGCTCACAAGCAACCAGGAGTTAAGGAGAATGTATGTATATGGGATTATAGTAACAATAATTGTTCTGTTCTTAAATTTTTGACAATTTTTGCAATAATCTATTAAAAGTCTGATGCACTGGCTAGTAAACCGACCAGCGTCTCACTCGGAGGATGAATAAGTGGGTTTTGCTCATGGTCACCTTGGCATACATATATATTTATATTTAGTATTAGATATACCATCAGCTCTTTAAGTATACCTATTTTATGCTGTACGAATTTTGATTCGAAATTGAACGACTAGTCAAAATGACTGATCTGGTAAATCTAGTGTTAATATGAAGATTCCCGCATCACAAGTTTCCATTTTGCATTTAAACCATTTTCGCCAAAATTACGTACGGGAAACAAAAATTTTTCTTCCGACGAACTGAGTGCTTTTGAAGAACACATATGCCGCTTGGAATTCGTTTTTTACCAAACTCTGTACGATTTTTTTTTACTTACATGAGTTATTGACGGTCCAGCAAAAATGGCATATTTCGACTTTGAGCAGGCATAACTCCCGTAAAAAAGGTCGTATAGCGTTCAACATAAAAGCGTTAGAAAGCTCGAATTTCCTTCTACAAAATGGCTGAAAAATTGTATTATTGTGTACTGTTTTTGTTATCGCGAAAAGCGATTTAAAATAATGTAATTAATTACCAACAATTAACAGAATTTCAATTCGCGTTGACTTAATGTTTTATTATTTTTACTATATTTTATTTTGCAGTAGTTACGGTCTTACTTCACGTAACGGCCGTGGAATCCGGCGAAATATTGCAAATGTTTATTATAACTCGTAATTATTTATTGAAATGAGCCGCGTGCGATGTACGCGTTTATGGGCCGATTTGAAAAAAGTGGCAGAGGTAGGTGCGAGGCATTGATGCGAGCGAGACGTTGATCTGGATTTCAATTCGTCCTGGAAAGTGACAGTGCGCGGATGACTAATCGTGTTGGCTCTATCATAATTATTCTTGCCAACGCGTGTGTAATCATCTGAATTTGTGGTTATCGAGAATGTGAGAAAAAGAAAAGTGAATTTTCGTTTGAAGACCTGACAACAGTGACGATTCTCAAAAATTGAGTCATTATTTGATATGAGGATTATCCTGTCTCTCGATATAGTTTGATCAAATATTGCTAAGCACATATTTTACTCATCTCCATCGCATTATTAGTCGACCAATTTGGCCACCTTCGTAAAATGCGGGCAAAGAATTTATATATACAGGGTGATTCATTAACACTTACCCACCGAGAAAATTTGGGTTCAGGACGACATTTTGAGCAAATCATTAAATTGTATTTGTAAAATGAGAAATATTTTCTAATATCTACCCTAGTGCAAATTTTTCTCCAAATTTTTCATAATTTCTCATATATTAGTCATATTTGAGATTTTCGGAGAAAAAATGATTTAAAGTAGATTTAAGTACTGGTCTATTTTCCAAAAACACATTTTTTTACTGAAAATTCATGATCTCTCATTTTTTTCCCGGAAGTTTCGCTTTTTCCTATGACCTGAGTGAACGGCTGCAGAGCAGTGAAGCCAGATCGCGCGTAGAACTTACCCTCTCTCTAGTCCCCTACGCACCCGTCACACAATGAGAGAAGCGCGTGTCCGTGAGCAAGCGACGCTCGGACGCCGTCGGAAAGAGCCGAGCGCGGTCGAGAAACTTCGAGCGCGCCTTCGGCAGCTACACTCATACATGGGGACGCTGAGCACGTTCATGTGGCGCGCAGGAGATTAGAGAGAGGGTAACCTCTACGCGCGATCTGGCTGCTGGCTTCTGGCTGCGCTGCCTTAGCACGGCTCGCGCGTGACGTCACACGACGGCCCGCGCGTCGTGCGAGCTCTTCTAATAAATTGCTCTCGCTTCACTCACACCCGTCCTAATGCCAAATGCATTATAATCCCTATGAATAAACGGAAATATATTTATATAACTAATATTACATTAATTCTTATACTTTTATCGAGGGATAAAGTAACAAGACAGCAAACGAATACAAGCCAATCATCTATCCGGCCGCGAATCACAAGTACGAAAATATGCACATATTCCTCAAGCGATTAGATGGTCCAGTCGGTAGCGTGTCTGACTTCGGTCCGGAGGGGCGCGGGATCGATTCCCGCTCTGAGTATTTTTTTTAATTTTTTTTTTTTTTCGAATTGTTCATTCGTGATACACGCTTATTGAAAGAACAACAACTTTGTAATCGTATGATAATACATCTAAAATTTAGATGTATTATTATATTATACTTCGCTTACGATTGATACGATAATAATACATCTAAAATTTAGATGTATTATCTCTTTAATTTTATTATCTAAAAATTTCTAAAATTTAGATGTATTATTATATTATTCTTCATCATATTTCCATACGTTCTCTATTTATACAAACTTTTATCAAGCGATAAAACATTATCCCCGAAAACAAGCCAATCAGAATCCATCCGGCCGCGAATCACAAGTACCAGAAGGTGCACTCATTCCACAATCAATGGGATGGTCCCGTGGTAGCATGTCGGACTACGGACGGCAGGGGCGTGGGATCGGTTCCCGCGCTCAGTACTTTTTTTTTTGTTATGAGGCGAGTTCATTCGTGAAACACGCTGAAATAAATTTTAAAATAATATATATATCACATTGGTCAAGTGGCGAAGTAGGCAAATCACCGAAAAATCAAAGCGTCACTGCTGAATGTCGAAGTATTTTAACCTTTTCCGATTATTAAATTCGGTGGTTTCGTACAAAAAGAAGTGAAATCCACATTTAAAACTTTAAAAAGTAAAAAATGTACACCGAGTAATAAAAATAGAAGTTTTCGTTGAAAAGTATTTTTTTCAAATAGTGTGAAAAATAAAAATAACATTTTCAAAAAAAAAACAAACTTGGCATGCATGGTTAAGAAAAAGAGGTGCATCCAAGTCAAGATTGATTTTTTTTCACACTATTTGAAAAAAATACTTTTCAACGAAAACTTCTATTTTTATTACTCGGTGTACATTTTTTACTTTTTAAAGTTTAAAATGTGGATTTCACTTCTTTTTGTGATTTGCCTATTCGCCACTTGACCAATGTGATATATATATTATTTTAAAATTGATTTCAGCGTGTTTCACGAATGAACTCGCCTCATAACAAAAAAAAAGTACTGAGCGCGGGAACCGATCCCACGCCCCTGCCGTCCGGAGTCCGACATGCTACCACGGGACCATCCCATTGATTGTAGAATGAGTGCACCTTCTGGTACTTGTGATTCGCGGCCGGATGGATTATGATTGGCTTGTTTTCGGGGATAATGTTTTATCGCTTGATAAAAGTTTGTATAAATAGAGAAAGTATGGAAATATGATGAAGAATAATATAATAATACATCCAAATTTTAGAAATTTTTAGATAATAAAATTAAAGAGATAATACATCTAAATTTTAGATGTATTATTATCGTATCAATCGTAAGCGAAGTATAATATAATAATACATCTAAATTTTAGATGTATTATCATACGATTACAAAGTTGTTGTTCTTTCAATAAGCGTGTATCACGAATGAACAATTCGCAAAAAAAAAAAATAATTAAAAAAAATACTCAGAGCGGGGATCGATCCCGCGCCCCTCCGGACCGAAGTCAGACACGCTACCGACTGGACCATCTAATCGCTTGAGGAATAGGTGCATATTTTCGTACTTGTGATTCGCGGCCGGATAGATGATTGGCTTGTATTCGTTTGCTGTCTTGTTACTTTATCCCTCGATAAAAGTATAAGAATTAATGTAATATTAGTTATATAAATATATTTCCGTTTATTCATAGGGATTATAATGCATTTGGCATTAGGACGGGTGTGAGTGAAGCGAGAGCAATTTATTAGAAGAGCTCGCACGACGCGCGGGCCGTCGTGTGACGTCACGCGCGAGCCGTCGTGTGACGTCACGCGCGAGCCGTGCTAAGGCAGCGCAGCCAGAAGCCAGCAGCCAGATCGCGCGTAGAGGTTACCCTCTCTCTAATCTCCTGCGCGCCACATGAACGTGCTCAGCATCCCCATGTATGAGTGTAGCTGCCGAAGACGCGCTCGAAGTTTCTCGACCGCGCTCGGCTCTTTCCGACGACGTCCGAGCGTCGCTTGCTCACGGACACGCGCTTCTCTCATTGTGTGACGGGTGCGTAGGGGACTAGAGAGAGGGTAAGTTCTACGCGCGATCTGGCTTCACTGCTGCAGAGATACTCGGAGAAAAGTTATAGATGAAACAAATGAGATTTTCGTAGAAAAAACTAATTACATTTTTTTATCCTTCATAATTCTGAGATACAATGAATTTCCGAAATTTTTGCAAACGTTATTTTTCTTAAGGGATAGAACCACTGTCACGGCCTGCCACAAAGCGTTTTAGACAAATAATACTTATGGTAATTATTAAGCATATAATGAAGTATATTGCAAAAAAATTTTATGGGAAAATATTACAAAATGGCGACACTGCAGCAAATTCTTCCGAGACATGTTGAACTTAAGATGCTCTGCGGCACGCAGTATAACTTGTGCCAATTTTAATCTGGACAAAATAAATTGCTTTTTATTAAATCTAGATGAGTGTAACTAGTGAACCACATAGGTGATTTAAAAAATATTGATTTTTGAGTAATTGCCAAGTATTTGACTAAAAATGTCCTTTTTTTCAACACAGTTATTTGTTAATAAATATTGTTTAAATGAACTTATCGGAAATCCCCTACGTGGTTCAGTAGCTATACTGATGTAGACTTAATAAAACAAACTTCTTTTTTTTAGATTAAAATTGGCGCAGTTATACTGCGTGCCGCAGAGGTTCGACATGCTTCGGAAGAACCGCTGCAATGTCGCCATTTTGTAACATTTTCGGATAAAAATTTCTAGCAATATACAGGGTGACATGTTAAGGGTGGCCACCCCCTTTTATTTCGCCCCCCGTAAAGATAATCGGATGGGTCGCAGGTGATTTTTGAAGGAAATTTTCTGAACTTTCCGATAGAAAATACGGCGTTCATCGGAAAATGATAGGTTTTGCAGCGCAAAAGTGACCGCTACGAAAATAATGTGAAAACATTTTTTTTTCTGACAGGAATAAAGTAGACTTTATTCCGAATACGGGACACACGCGAAAATTTTTTTTTGAGTATCGCATCATCAAGAAAAGTTATGTCAAAATTGGGTGTTATAATACCACTTTAAACTTATCCGAACGCAACGATGGAATCGAATGAACAGGGCTGTAGTATTTTGTCTCAAAGTCGGTTTGTCTTTTGCGCTCAAGTTCATTCTCTCAATGTTAATTTTGTATCTGTCAGTGTGAAATGCCAAAAAGGTTATTTAAGAAATATCAGGTTATTGAAAAATATGTCGTCAACGAGCAGACGACGCAGCAAATCACTCTCGTACCGCTGGTTCAATTCCGTTGTTTCGTTCAGTCAAATTCAAATTTATTCGATAACGCGCATTTTTGATATAACTTTTCTCAATGATGCGATACTCAAAAAAAAATGTTCGCGTGTGTCCCGTATTCGGAATAAAGTCTACTTTATTCCTGTCAGAAAAAAATATGTTTTCACATTATTTTCGTAGCGGTCACTTTTGTGCTGCAAAACCTATCATTTTCCGATGAACACCGTATTTTTTATCGAAAAGTTCAGAAAATTTCCTTCAAAAATCACCCGCGACCCGTCCGATTATCTTTACGGGGGGCGAAATAAAAGGGGGTGGCCACGCTTAACATGTCACTCGTTCAATAAATACCGCAAATTAATCTGAGCAAAAAAAAATGAGAATTCATTTTTTATTTATATTTTTTATTTCACATAATTTCCGAGATTTTCCCGTAATCGTAATTAAAATTATGACATATTCGGAAAAATTCGAAAAAATTCGGAGAAATTCGGAGAAACTCGGATATTTGCGTAAAAATAATCGTCCGCAAAACTCCGAATTCTTCATATTTGTTCCAATTCATAAAAAATTTCGAAAAAAATCGGCTAAATTTTCCGGAAAAAATCAAAGTTTTTCGGAAAAAAATTTGCACTAGGATACTAATACCTGTTTGACACGACATTTTGTTTTGATGACTGGAATAATGCTTTGGTAGAGATATTGACAAATTATTTGATGGTAGATATGAAATATTTTTTCGTGCGAATGGGAATAAATTATTTGATTACATAGAACACATTTTTTCCCAACCAAATTGTTTTCTCAGTGTACACAATGTGAAGGAAGTATACGGAGCGGAGATTGATGAACAAGGAGATGGCAACATGTAAATTGTCAAACAATTGAAAATAGAGAGGATGAAGAAAAAATTGTTAGTGGGCGGAATGAACGTACATTTCAAGTGCTTCGGGGGAATCTAAACAACCGACCTATGTAACAAAAATTAGAATTTATATATCACTTTTTCGTCATTCTATGTCTGACTCCATGTCATTAATGGTATTGTTATTGATGTTGATCTAATAATTTGTCATCCTTTTTAAGTTTAGCGTATAACAGAATTTTCCTCACACTATTTTAAGTGATGGAAAAAATTTGAACCGTAGTGTACAGTATAGATTTTGCGACTTCTTGAAAAAAAATGAAATCTACATCCATTGTGAATTACTATTGGTATTGATACGGATTTTTAGAGATGGCCGTGGGAAAAACAAGCTTGTGCAAGCTTGTTTTAATCCGAATAGAAGAGAGGCAAACCGTCATAATGCATTTCTCATCATATTAATTGAAACAGAACGGGCTAATTACACAGAATATGCACCAACATGGAAAATCAAACCTTGCCAGGGAACCAACTGTATGCGTTCACAGTCGTTTGCAGGAGATTGGTACGATCCCGTATTCAGAAAATCAGTTTTCATTTCATGCGGTTTACGTACATCGGCATGAGTTATGCAGTGTAGAGCGCTCGTGAAACAGACATGCAAATTGTTCTCGAAAATCAATACCTCAACACTCACACGATATGCGTTTTTATTAATTCTTTGTAGAGTTTGTAGAAAAAAATGTTGGCATCATTTAAAGAAACTCAAGCTTTTATTTCTATATTTTTGTATCAAGTGTCAATGAGAGCGATTTTTGGGACAAATATGGAACGACCCATAGAATTTAATTAGTCTATGAAGTGAGAAAAGAGAAACATAACTAATCATTCGTAGAAAATACTCAAAGTTTTTGTAGCAAATGTACAACTACGTTCTTTTTCCATGTACTATTTCTAAGCAAAGTCTTGAGTACCCAAAGATGTACTGATGTGAAATAAACTGAATTAAACAATTACTGTCGGTACTGTGCAAATCTCTAACTCGGATGTTTGTTCAATCATACATAAGTGCAACTTCCTAACGATGTACGGCGAATGATTGAGCGGTTTAGCCTAATAAATCTCACATACGTAGATTCATTTGTGTACAAAAGTTATGCTAAAACCTATCAATTTTCATAGCAAAAATCAATCTCTCTTATTTAATTCCGGGTGCAGTATGAATAACATTAAGAAATATAACATAAGATGTATGACGTCAGGTAGCTTCGGAAGAGGAACAGTTTCAGTTTGTTTGTGCACAAAAATTGGACTCAAGTGGTTGTGAAATTAATAGTGATTATATATTTATCGACAGAAATTTTATACGCATCCCTCATCATCTCGTTGATACGATAGAAAGAGATAAACTGAGCTGCGAATCACGAGAGGACTACGGGGACTTCGAGCATACTAACTAGCAGAGAATACCTCACAATCTTAATGTTCATACAAATTAGTGCAACTTCCTGAGCAAACTACCCATGCAAACTCGTTGGCATTATAATGCATATATGTGCATTGATTACATTTAGTAATTTGATTACATTTACATTTACAAATATTGATTACAGTTTGAATTGACAATGAACATAGTTTGATCACAAATTTTATTTTTAACTGGCAATTGAAGTATATCAATTACTGATTATGGGCAGAAACTGCAAAATTCCAATTACTAATTTTAATTGAGATTAAGAAACTCGATTTATGGATAGTCCATGAATCACTAATTAAAAAATGTTTGTACGAACCAATGATTAACCCTTTAATAGTAAATACATTGAAAGAATGATTAACAACTTTCACAACACTGTAGGGTCGTATGAAGAGGCTGAAGAGAATTAATTATAAACCGGGGTGATAGAAGACATGAAGAGAGACTGAAGTATGATGTTGTGTTCCAATCGCGATTTGTGTAAAATCTTTGTAAGTTATCAGCGTTGTTAGTTGTAAGTGTCCATACGCATTTACTGCGACGATTAGAATCCAACGCCGCACGCCAACTCAATATTGTGCGGCTGATTAAATGAAATGAAATTAACAGTGTATTAATAATCAACGGGATGGTTATTGATATATACAATTAACGAATATTAACGAAAAGTATAAATTATGAGTTTACACAAATGTATGTAAAATCTTTCGTTTGTTTTCGGTAACAGCGCGTTTTAGACTGACGAATATTAGTTAAAAAATGTGTTTCTGTGATGACAATTCAAGAGGGGATGAGGAAAGGTAGATTGACTTTATTCGAATTTAATTGGCAGACTTATATGCAGCGGGATGTGCAAATTTTTTTATTCACTAAACGATGGGAATCCAGGAAAGCCAAGAGAGGGATAGCACGTGAGCCTGCTTCTCAAAGAATAGAAAAAACCCCATGACAATACGAGAGAAAGCATAAACATCGCGTGGGCGTGTGTGTGTGCATGGGTGTGAGAGCCCAAGGTAGGCACCACGCGTTGATTGTATTGAAGGAGAACGCAGAAAAATATAAGTAGCGCTCCGCGATGAAACATTTTTATGATAAATGAATTAAATGAATTAATGTGTTAATTGTAGATCCTTTATGAAAAACAAAATCTCTACTGAACAAGTAAATATTTCATTTATTCAGTTACTTAAACTAAAAATTAAATTACAAAATAAAGATCAACTAGGCGTTTTTTCCAACAATATTTTTTCATTATTCATTGAAAAGCATAGAAAATTATACGCATCAATGATCGAATTTTACGCATGCTAATTAATTTATTTACATGATTGTCCGACTAAGTTAATTGATGAGTGATGAGTTAATTGATCAACTCGATAAATGACTCTTTCTCCTTACTTTTCGAACGAATCGTCTCGAAATAATTGAATTTAGGGTGTTTTTCAAGAGGCAAATAGCGAATATCCCGAGAGGTAAAGATTTTAAAAACTCTCGACACGGAGAAATAGAAATTTGAACATTTAAGTCTGTGAATATTTCACAGAATGTATTTAATTTCAACGAATCATAATTTGCGGACATTTTTAGGGTTGAAAAGAGGATAAAATCCTCTACTTAAAAATTCAAGCATCCTTTCGAACGGAATTTCAACACAACATCTCGTAATTATTATTCTTCGGGATCCTCGGAGGTATCGGGTGTATTTTTATAACTTTTGAATCCTTCGAAATATATAATGCTTCAAAAACATGTGCACGGCAAAAAAATTGGTATATGAATTGATATGTGAACTAAAAGAGAGAATCAAGATCAACTAAATATGATGATGATTAAAGTTGTCGAAATAAAAGCCAGGTTGATAAATCAAAATGAATAATTCGTGAAATATTGCATCTCCAGTTGCTTTCCGATGACTAAACATAATCTATAAATGACAATAGCATCAAATGCACTAAAAAAAAAGGATTAATCTATTTATTTAGTGGAATTGACTAAATCACGTCAATAATATCATCATATTTTGGGGAAAAAAAAAATGTTACCAATGAAAGAAAATAATGAAAACGAAGAATTTTGCTTATTTTGCTTTATCAACATTTGAAAAAATTTATTTTATCATAAAAACAAAGTTAGATTGGTAACAACAACAAAAAGTTTTAAATAAGAAGGATAGACCGAAAAATTGCGAATTGAAAAACAATTAAAACTTAGGCGATATATTCATGGTTTTTTCGGGAAAAAATTGAAAATTTCATAGCATATGATTAAAATTTTTTGTTCTGGTTGAATATTGCAGTGTGGTTATCTTTCAATAATTGATTCGCAATAATTAACGTTGTCTTCGATAATGATAATTATTGCAATTGACTAATTGGAATAATTTAATTGCGGCAAGTATGGAATTTCTTATTTAAAAAAAACCATCTATATTTCTAAGTTGGCAATTTTCCATTTATTCTAAAAAAGCGTTATTTTGCGTTCACTGACGTAAATCGTATGACGAGACAATCTTTTTTTTCTGTCTTTTTATTCAAATTTTTTTTATCTTTCCCAATCAAACTTTGTTTTTATGATAGAATCATTTTTTTTTATGTACTTTATTCTCGTTTTCCAAACCTCGTAAAGAGGTGTGGGAAACCGGCTGAGACCCGATCGAGCGCGTCTTCGGGTGGCAGATAGAAGGACGACCGGGGAGCGACATGGCCTCTCCCCTCGGCTCGGGCGCGTGGCGTCCTATGACGACCGTGACCGCAGTTGGGGGGTGGGCGGTGGAGGACCCCGGCCAACGGGTGCCATAACGTAACCCAGCTGGCCTAAAATCCGGCTTAGAGGGACGTAAATCCCCGTCGCGGACCAACTCCCTAAGCCAAGGTGGGAGCTATCGTGCCGATGGCTGAATGGCACTTGGGTTAAAGTGTCGCTCACGATGCCCTTGGGGTACCAGGCGACCCCCCACTGTATTTAGCCTTAACCCCACAAGCAGGCTCTGTGGGCGCGGACCTCTTTTCGTAGCTACTCGTCGGAACTACATGGAAGATTCTCGAAATATAACTCTTAATGCCGATGACGAGGCTTCGACCGAGGCTCCGCCATCAGGACCTAGCACCGTGGGCTCAGGCGGCTCGGGCACTGAGGACGTTGTCGCTTTAGTGACAATGACCCAGGACTTGGCTGTCGGGCACTCAGCAACAAGCGGAGGAAAGGAGGGATCAGCGAAAGCCGGGCCCACCGAACCTCCACAATCATCCGGGCGGAAGACATGCCGGAGTGGGCGGTGGAGAGGAGAGCTCGCAAGGCCAAACTGGCCATGCAGAGACCAGCCGTCGAGCCGCACTGCGAAGACCTGCTGACTGCGGGAGTCGGGGTGAAGGGCCCCAAAAGGCCCCGGCCCTCGGACGTCACTCCACCGGAAGTAGCCAAGACGGTAAAAAAGAGCAAGCTCTTCCCGAAGCCTACTGGGTACGCGGATGCGGCAGCTGGGGATTAGAGGATGGCAATTGCGCCGTCCAACTACCCCTAAACCGTTCTCGGCCCGGGGGAGGACAGGCTGGTGACGCAGAGGCCGCTCGGAGCATTGGACGCTGTCTCAACGGAACAGACAGTCCCGTACTTCGAGGGGACCCGGTGTGATCAGGGGGTTCTCTGGTGATCTGGGTAACTTGCTTGGACGAACAATCGAAAGAATGGCTGAGGGCAACGGTCCCCAACCTAAGGCCTTGGGAAAGCGCCGTTCTCCAGGTTCTGGAGAACGAGTGTTTACCAAGGTTGAAGAGAATGACGGCGGTTCTCCCCGGCATGAGCGAGGGGAACGACGTCATCCTCAGAAGATTAGACCGCCAGAATCCCGGATTACAGACTCCCTTGTGCAGGGTGTCCGGGACCGGAAAGTGGCGCAGAGCAACGTCTGCCTGGTTTCCGGGGTGTACATCGGCCCCCTGGAGAAGCTGAGGAACGGCGGATTTGTTCCCCACTTCGGTCTCGGCAGGGCTCGTTTCTACGAGTCCCACCATAGAGCCGGAGAGGATGGGCGGACTGCCGTCCCGTCGGCGGCCCGGGGAGCAAGGAATTCTGATGTACGCCAGGGGCCAGCAGCGCTGGCAACAGAGGGGGCGAGCTCCCAAACTGAGCCGATGGAGCAAGGCACCCTGGCCACGGGACTGACAACAGCACCTGTTGGGACCGTGACTCTGAGGGGGCTGCCCAGCAGAAAGCACCACGAGGACCAGGGGCGGATCGTCCAGGATCCAAACGGTGCTAAGGGAGAGCTCGGAAGGGGTAAGGCGGGGAGTCCAAATGACCCTCACTGAGACCCTGACGGGCTTCCCCAGGCCGCCACAGTCGACTGACGAGAAATCGCCGGTCCATGTGGCTCAGGGAGAGAAGGCCCATAATAGGGCCACCTCCTCTCCTTTTCCCTACCCTTCCCCGCTCCTCTTGTTGAAACGAATATTTTTTTTATATTCGTAAGAGCGTGGGGTCAGATGAAATCACTTGTTCAACACCTATACGTATACTCAATAAAAAGTATACAAAATTTCTTTCGTTTCGGTAGGCGTTCGTAGCGACACTGCTTTGCCAAGAGCATGCCTGCGCAAGGATATCTCGAAGTTCGCCGAACGTCTCCGACAACACCCGAACGACTCTCGAGTCGAGGCTCGGCCCACTCACACTGACAAACTATACAGAGAGAAATACAGAGCGCCCGTCCACATCAGCAATGCAATAGATGCGCGAGAATCATTCATACCAACACTACCGCCGTTTGAGTGCATTCTTTACACCTCGCTTATGCTAAGACTAGACCGTAGCTCTTCAAAACGTCTCTTCGGCAGTGCTTTAGTGAGAATGTCCGCCCGTTGTATTTCACTAGGCACATACTGCACAGAAATATCCTTACTTTCAGCCTTTTCTCTTATGTAATGATACCTTATATCTATGTTTTTCGACCGCTTGTGAAATTCTGGATTTTTCACAAGACGGATTGCGCTTTAGTTATCTACTGTGACGCCACTCACTCCCAATTGAGGACGCACAGAGGAAAATAAACGCCCGTGCTTCTCTCGGTCGGGCGCCAGACGTGAGGTGGAGGACCTCGCGACGAAATTTATTTGCCGAGAAAGAGCACGGCCACGCGATCTCCCGCTAGCCTCAGTCACCTCGCGTGGTAGAGGGGCGTAGTTCGTACTGTTGCGCAATATAAATCTAGCTCTTTGACGCGTGACAGCCTCAGGTTGTTACTTTTAATATAACACTTTCCGAAAATACAAAAAAAAATTTTAACTACAGGACAATACTACTAAACTACGGACTCAGACTCGCGTATGAAAAGAAAAATGAATCCCTCTCAGCGATTCGAAAATAGAGAACGAACGAGGTACCGCGAAAGACTCGACTTCGCGATGAGACGTGGACGTTTTCCTCGAATACGTCGGCGCCCCGCCACAGCGATATCACTCTAGATCGGGCGATTTCCCGACACTCAATACCCAATTTTTGGCAAACTAATTACAACAGGGCCCATTACAAAAAAATAATCCCACGAGAGCGAGACGACAGTCCTACCGGTGTTTTCCCTTGAACGCGCCCTTGAATCCTCCAGGTGTCACTCGTCGACGTTTAGCGGTGGCGTCGCTTTCTCGGTGGGTGGCTGCGGCAACGGCTCGAGGAAGGTCTCCCCTCGTTGAACGCTGAGACAAGAGTCCTGCTTCAAAATTCAAATCAGCGTAACGAGACGCGAGTCCCGACCCCACCCCTCTCGATATCGGTTGTTCGGCGCGGGATCCATGCCCGACTCATATTCCGACTCATCAGAACTCTCAATCTCGATTGCTTCTTCAACCTGCTCTTCGTCTTCCGCTTGCTCCATAGGAACGACATGTCGTTTTAACACAATCATATCCTCGCCGTTGTGCTCCTTGATCGTCTCGATTTTTCCAGTCTTCTCATCG
This sequence comes from Heteropelma amictum, assembly GCA_959613375.1. Classification (NCBI taxonomy): domain Eukaryota; kingdom Metazoa; phylum Arthropoda; class Insecta; order Hymenoptera; family Ichneumonidae; genus Heteropelma; species Heteropelma amictum. Next base: position 13,203,931 of record OY390720.1, on the reverse strand, counting down.
AAAATCACATCTCGTGACACGCCAACCTTTTTCGTCTCCGGATCGTAGACTCTGTAGTTCGATGAATCTCCGTCGTACCCAATGAAAATCTTCGGCTTCGAGCACGCGTCGAATTTCTTTGTAAATTGCTTCGACACATGTGCGAAAACCTAGGACCCGAATATCCACAAATGTTCGAGATTAGGTTTTTTCCCAGCCCACAGCTCGTACGCGGTTGAAACTTTCTTCGAGGATGCCCATTGATTCAGCACGTGCACTGCTGTATTGACTGCCTCGGCCCATAGAAATAATGGTAAAGCCTTCGCATGTAGCATCGATCGCGCACTCTCGACAATTGTTCTGTTGTCCCGTTCCACTCGGCCATTTTGCTCCGGAGTATGCGGAGCGCTATTTTCTTTCTTGATACGCTTCGCAGCCAAGAACTCGTTCATCTTCGCGTTCACAAACTCACCGCCGTTGTCCGATTGAAGCACTTGGATTTTTCTTCCGAACTTGTTTTCGACGAGCTGTGCGTAGTCTTTAAACCTATCAAGCACATCCGATTTGTGTTTGATGAAGTACACGTGCCGATACCCGCTCAAATCGTCCTTGAAGGTCAAGAAGAACCGCGCACCACCTAGCGAGTCAACCGACATAGGCCCGCACATATCTGTGTGTATTTTCTTGCCGGGCTTTGATCGCGTCGATGCACTTTTTGAACGGTAGGCGCATCGCCTTTCCGAGCTGATACGCTTCGCAAAAGAAATCTTTTTTATCTTTCGTAGACACGCCGCTGACGAGACCTCTTTTTACTAGATTGCGCACAGCACTTTTTCCGATATGTCCAAGACGCTCGTGCCACACACGGAAACTCACAACTGTCACGTTCGCTTTGTTTTCCGACCGAACAGTTTTGAAAAGCATACGATAGATTCGATTTTTTTGTCTCACTCCCGACGCAACTACCGCACCATTTCTCTCCAGATTTACGCGACCATATTCGAACACGACTCGATAATCTTTTTTCTCGCACGCTCCGACCCAGAACAAATTTTTCTTTAATTTCGGCACGTACAAAAAAATTTTCGATCTTTGCTTTCTGCCACACGCCACTCACGAATTTCTCGATTCTCACTGTGCCTTGGCCCTTGACATCGCACTTCTCGTTGTCGCCGAGCACCACAGTGCCACCATGCGGATCCTCGCAATACTCTTCGAGCCAATCACGACGAAATGTCGTATTCTCTGAAGCTCCACTATCGGTGAACCAGATGTCCTCGTGTTCGGCCTCTTGCACCTCTCTTGCCGACAGACATGGTGAGCTCGCGCACTCGGCCCGCTCTGCCTCGAAGACATTCCCACTTTGTCCACCAATGAACGCGCAATCGCATGCATCCCTCGGCTCGTTTTTCCCGCGCTTTTCACCGCACTCACTCGCAAAATGGCCTTTTTCATGGCACTTCCAGCACTCGATATTCTTTTGCGAACGCTTTTTCTTCTTTTTCTTTTCTTTTCCATCGTTCATTTATTTCCGGCACCGTCCTTTTTTGCACTCTCACTTTTCTTGTCTCGATCCCATCTCGACGCGGCGAGAACACTCGCACTTTCACCGTTTATCACCTTTTAGTCTTTCTTCCTCGGCGACCAATCTTGCCAGAAGCTTTGTGAGTGTCTGCCGAGAGGATCGACATTATCCCACACGGATCTGAACACAGAATACCTTGACGTTAGACTTCCGATTAATTTCGCGATCACAGATCTTTCCGGCACTGTCTCGCCAGAGTCGATTAAATTAGCGGCCATATTTTGCACCGTTACAATATGCTGCTCCATCGACTCACCGGCCGGCATTTTATATTCGTGATATTTCTGCCACATGTCCATTTTGTTCGACTCACTTCTCTGCTCGTGTAACAGGCACAATTTGTCTTCTGTTCTATATTCTTTTCCGGCGGTGGAGTTTCCATCCGCCGGCATCGGTCTCGAGCCGTCCACGATGTCATCGTCGCCTTTCGTGATAAATAACTTCTTGATTTGATACTTCCATTCTTGAAAGTCTGTTCCGTCGAATTTCTTGAGATTTCGAGTTGAGATGTCGTCGGACATAACGGATGCAAAAATTTACGCACCGGCAATCGAATGTCTGCTCAGACGCGGCAGCCCAAAAAATGACCGCCGCACCACACGCCATGCGAGGGAAACGCGGACAACTATTTTTAATCCCTTTTTCCCACAAAACGAAAAAAAAACAGCACAGCGATCAGGCATGGTCTGGGCCCATAACCTGTTGAAACGAATATTCTTTTTTTATTCGTAAGAGCGTGGGGTAAGATGAAATCACTTGTTCAACACGTATACTTATACTCAATAAAGATAAGTCGCCAGACGATTTTATTTTTCTTGACGCGTACAAAATTTCTTTCGCTTCGGTAGGCGTTCGTAGCGACACTGCTTTGCCAAGAGCATGCCTGCGCAAAGATATCTCCAAGTTCGCCGAACGTCTCCGACAACACCCGAGCGACTCTCGAGTCGAGGCTCGGCCCACTCACACTGACAAACTATACAGAGAGAAATACAGAGCACCCGTCCACATCAGCAATGCAATAAATTCGCGAGAACCATTCATACCAACACCTCTTCTCCCCCACCCCAACAAACGAGAGCATGATTGATGATGCGCACAATACTGGCGCGGATACTGTCTCCGTCTCCCAGAGCAACCTGCAATACCGCACAGCGGCCTCGACTGTTTGGAGCCAAGACCTTGCAATGGGGCAGTCACACACATCCCTAATACAGGAACCTTGGATCTACAAAGGACTGGTAAAGGAGATAGATCAAAGTAAAGGGATGTCAATTGACGACCCTACAGAACCAGGCCCGAGGGTCTGCGTCTTCGTAAATAGAAGGCACCGTGCTCTGAAGCTAAACAGGTTCTGCAGCAGGGATCTAGCAGTGGCCTCGGTCAAGCTGAGGCTGAGGGGTGGGCTGACGGATCTCATCATCTGCTCAGCGCACCTCCCCTACGACTCGGAGGGACCTCCACCTACGAAGGGTGTAAGCGCCGTAGTAGATCACTGCAGAAAAGAGGGGCTGGACCTAGTGATCGGGTGTGATGCGAATGCGCACCACTTCGTCTGGGGCAGCTCTGACACAAATGAGAGAGGCTCAGCCTTGCTGGAATACCTCTCGACGACTAATCTTGAAATCCTAAACAAAGGATCTAAGCCCACTTTCGTCACCACGAGGAAACAGGAGGTCATCGACCTTACCCTGGGAACTCCCAGAGTTGCACAGTAGGTAAAGGATTGGCGGGTGGACGATGAGGATACCCTCTCGGATCATCGCTGTATCCTCTTCAGTATAGTAGGCGTAGGGGCTCAGCATGTCTCTGCAGCTTACCGGAACCCCAGGGCCACCGATTGGATCCTCTACAGAAAGAGGCTCAGCGGCAGGCTCGAAGAGACTGGGGGCTGGCTTAGGACCGAGGGAAGAATTGAGGAGGGGGTCGGCTTACTGACCTTATCTATCATGCAAGCCTACGAAGCGGCGTGCCCTCTAAAAGTACGCAAAAACAATAAAAAGGTAGTGTGGTGGAACAGGGAGCTGACCAAATTGCGCTCCTGTTCATGCCGACTACTCAACAAAGCCATGAGGACAAAGACCGAAGCTGACTGGGCGACTTATAGGGCCACACAAAGAACCTACAAGAAGCTCATCAAAAGCTCCTAGCGTGAGGCCTGGGGTAGATTCTGCCAGGAGGTCGAGGCGCTGCCAATAGTGGCCAGACTTCGCAGAGTGTTCACTGCCCTCCCGCAAACCAAGCTTAGTGGACTGACACTCCCGGACGGAGATTCGGTTGAGAAACACGAGAATATACTTGCTCACCTATTGAAGGTGCCTTTCCTGGATCCGTTCGCATCGAACGGGGCACTGCCTAAGAGGCTATCTGCTAATAGACCAGAAGACTGGGCGACCGCCGCCAGAGTGGTCACACCAAAAAGGATTCGTTGGGCTCTGGACTTGTTCGATGCGTACAAAAGCCCAGGTGTGGATGGCGTCTTCCCTGCCCTACTAAAGAAAGGGGGTAACCACCTAGTCAGTCATCTGACCTACACCTTTAGATCCTGTCTAGCACTGAGATACGTGCCCAAAGCCTGGAGAGAGGTCGTCATAGTCTTCATCCCGAAACTGGGGAAGGCTAGCTATACGACCAGACCTATCAGATCTATCAGCCTGACGTCGTTCCTATTGAAAACATCGGAGAGACTCGTTGATAGGTATATAAGAGACGGCGCTTTGGTGGCAACACCGGTGCAGCAGTCCCAACACGCATATCAGGCCGGCAGGTCCGTTAAGACGGTTCCTCACTGCCTCTTCGGCGAGATTGACGGGGCCCTCAACAGGAAGGAAGCCACCCTATGCGTATTCTTGGATGTCAAAGAGGCGTTCGACAACACCTCTTCCGATGCTATATGCGGGGCAGCGAGGGAATTCCACATCGATGAGACAATCATCGGATGGATGCACTTCATGCTCCGGACCAGGATCATTACGGCCAGTCTCAGCGGGACTGATGTCAGGGCACGCGTCGGCAGAGGGTGCCATCAGGGGGGAGGGGGGGGGTCAACTCCCCCCTGATGTGGCTCATGGTCGTCGACGGGCTTTTGAGCAGGCTCGGGAGACTAAGGGTAAGAGTGGTGGGATTTTCCGATGACGTGTGCATAGCAGTCAGTGGCGATCAACCGTTATTGCGGGCAAGATGCAAAAAGCACTTGACCTCGTTCAGGAATGGTGTGCATCGAAGTCTCTGAGAGTTAACCTAAACAAGTCTGAGATGGTACTGTTCACTAGGAGGAGATGCTAGACAGCAAGCTCAACTGGAAGACCCACTGGGACCCACCATCACCACATCACCAAGCAGGCTCGGAAGCCTACTGCTACGTTCTGGGCCTACGGAAGGATGTTTGGCCAGACGTGGGGACTAAAACCTAAAGTGGGTAAGTGGATGTACACGGCCATCTTGGTTCCCCAACTAATATACGCCTCCCTGGTATGGTGGCCCGCGTTGACGCGGGCCGGCAACAGGAAGACTTTTGACAGGGCATACAGGCTAACAGGGCTAGGGATAACAGGTGCGATGAGCACAACCCTGACCCTGGCTCTGGGAGCCCTGCTCAACATCCCGCCTCCACACATCACAGCGTAGGCAGGAGCGAGGAACTCAGCCACTCAGCTGCTTTTTAGTAGGAGGTGGAAAAGGGCAACATACGGACACGCGTCGGTCATCCTACAGGCGATGGATCTTTAGGAGATCACCGAGCTCGGGGGTACCTTGTGTCCACAGGAACACCACTTCTACCACAACTACCAGGTCCTCTTTCCCGTCAGCAGTCGTGGAGCGTGGACTAAGGTAGAGTGCTGTCACCCGGCGGTCTCAACTGGTTTACAGACGGGTCAAAGACGGGGCTCGCTAGTGACTGTATGAACCAGCTGTCACAGCTCGTTAGAGACAACAGAGTCAAATTGCTGTGGGTACCGGGTCACAGCAGCATCCCGGGCAATGAGAGGGCACGTGAGCCGGCCCAGCTTGGCGCCTCGCGGCACGAACCGGACGACATGTGTGCCCTAGGCACCATGGGACTCGTAAAACGGGTGTCAGAGAGATGGGCTGCGGAACGCTTCGTGGACCTCTGGGCACGAGCCCCAGGGGTAAGACACGCAAGGACACTATTTTCAGGGCCCTCGATGAAGCTAGAGACTGTGCTAGCAGACCTCGACTGTTCTCAACTAAGACTGGTCGTTGGGCTAGTCACGGGACACTGGCACACAGGTAAGCACCTGGTGCGGCTGGGCCTTGGTGGGAAACCAATCTGTCAAAGGTGCGAAGATGGAGAGGATACCCCACTCCATTTGATAAAACAATGCAGCGGACTAGAAGGCATCAGGAATGTTGCTCTCGGGGCTCATGTGATCAATGAATTCGACCTGAAGGAGGTAGGGGCGAGCAGACTTCTACGCCGAGGGGTCCGACAGGATAAGCGGTTGCCCCGTAAAGAGGCTCGGGCACAATGATCCGAGAGGACTGAGTGCCCGGGTAAAATCAAAATACAATGCAATACAATACAATATGTACTTTATTATAAAAACAAAGTCAGCTTGAGAAAAAGTTTTTAAAAATGTTTGCAATTAAAAAAATAATGCAAAAAAAGGTTTTTATCTATTCAAAACATTTTTCTTTATATTTTCGCAATCTACCTTCGTTTTTATGATGAAATAATTGCACTTAAATGTATTTTATCATAAAAATGCAGTGAGGTTGAGAAAAAAATTTCATAAAAAGTTTTCGATGATAGAAGATAATAAAAAATGCCAAACTTCGCTCATTTCGCTTTTAAAAAAAAGATAGAAAAAAGTTAGCCCACTATGGTATTTGCGGCATTCGACGTAGAATGAACCAACGTTTGCTTTCAAATGAAAAATAAAAAATTGCAAAGTTTTAAAAGATAAAGCTTTTTTCCGGAAAAATTACAAAGACTTCATAGCATGACTGAAAAGATGAAAAAAAACGTTAAAAAAATTTGTTTTCCCTTTTTTTAAATTGTCCCTTTTTGTTGAAACACATGTAGAAAATTTCAATAAAAAAACGATAAAACGAAAATTGGCCCACTACGAGATTTGCGGCATTCAATGCCGAATAGATACATTTTTTTCAGAAAAAATAACGAATTGTCAACTTTGAAACATTAATGGTTTTTTTTTTAAACATTATAACATTATTGAAAATAATCCTGTTCTGAGAAGTCATGAATGTGTATTCGTTATAAAGTTTGTTTTTCAGATTCTCTTTTTTGCATGATATTTTTTTCTTTTCGAAAAAACGTGACGAGAGCGAGACAGTTTTCGACTGAATGCTGCAGCGTAATTATTTTGTAATGAGCAATTTGCAATAATTGTTAGACGTCATGCATAACAATTTTAGGAGATTGATAATCAAAATAACATGGTAGAAACACAGCTGGAATTGCTGAACAGGAAGATCGCGCACTATTACGTTGAGAGGCTATTTACTGCAACGGCCGGTGCGTCAATGATTGCAAAATGAAGATAATTTCAAGTGATTTCAACGATTTCGCAGGTTCCCCGAGTGATTCGAAAACTACGTGATTGCACGCGATCTCATGTGATTTCACGCGATTTCTCATAATTTCAAACGATTCGACTGACTAAATATTGTACGATTTCTGAAATCAGAATATCAATCAATATTTAATCGTTCTTCAGCGTTTCTAAATCGAATTGCATAGCCTTATAATTGTATATGTGGATCAAACGAAATGATAAGGGGTGATAACAATATTATATTTAGAATTTTTTTTTTGTACAGGTCTGCGTCAATGTACAATCCACTTGCAGACAGACTCGGTGCAGAAATGGTTGCGTAATATTGCGTAATTCTTATATATCCATGAACATCCATTGGTACTAAAAGTAAAATACATGAATTTGGTGAAATTTTATGCCAATAACATAGTGCGCCTATGTTTCTCGTATTATTTTTTATGCGGGCACAGTGACTCGAATATTCCTGACTTTTTTCAGAAGTACCTTTTAAATATGCAAAACTGGGAACTAAACCTAAAAACATGTTGAATACTCTATTCGTCTAAATAAACACCAGTCCCCGATGCAAATCTGGTTGCTTATCTCTTTAAAACATCTGTTGTTTTGTTTATTCACTTGTTTGGTATATTTATTCAATTTCGATTATTTAACACGCTGCAATCGTTTACTGCTCAAATTCGAGGAGTTACTTAATTGCATCTTTCACAACGACGAAAGGACTGTCCGAAAGGAGTTCTAAGTTGCATTTGTTTGCACTTTTTAACAGCAAACTACCTTGAACACTGGAAAGAATCGATAAATCCTGTAAAGTTTCTGGCTCTTGACATCCTTTCATCAATTCGGACCGAGGCTCATAATCGACATGTTTTGCGGGGTCTTCCGAAAGATCTTGCATGTCATTTCATTCTTCCTGAGTATTCACGTCAGCAGAGGTTTCTTTTATTTATATGTCAAGCGCGTAACTATCAAAATTATCCTCAATGCCGTTGGTTCGTACAGAAAATACTTCGCATTTTGTCATATCCACTTTCATCCCTAACATTTTAACCTTTTCAAACGCGGCTTTTTTTTGCTTTTTCAATTGTTTTCATTACTTTATTTGTATCTGGTAATAAACACTGCTCTATCGTCAACCGGCCGGGAATTTCCGCTCGAAGATAAAGAAATTGCGCGCTATTTTTATTTATATTGCTAGACGCGATATCATCTTGTAGTTGTATTCTTTTAACTCGATGAATCGTTTCTAGGAGACTGCTATTGACTATCGTAGAGTATGTTGTGATCATAGATCTCAGAACTCGAAAAAAACTTTCGCAAGGCTGGCTACTATACTGCCACGGTAAAAACATGTCCGGGCTATTATCTGATGTAAACGAATGTTGCTTCATTTTAAAAATTGCATTGAGAAGACCGTGAACATTCATTTCCACACATAAGTACATAACTCGTTTCCACATATAAGTGTTAGAGGACACGTTATCGGAAACTGAATATTGTGATATTGAGACTAACCATGCTCTCCAAAATCGTAGAATCAAAATGCAATATCAGCAATTATAAATTCTATCCAAACGCCACATATTTTTTTCATGGAGTGCGTTTACGAACAGATTTATCATTTCTAAATAAACTACCGTAGCTTCGCTTCCAGGAACATTGTGTTTTAGTAGATTCGTTACTTTTGGGTCACTTGTTTTTTCAACTGACGAATAATTCATTTTATCTTTCATCGACGAATCTTTTTTATTTAAACAGTGTTTATCTCTTCGTACTGTATCCATGAAGATTTTCGAATGGCTTGCGGATATTATAAAATCTCCCATAGGAAGAATTTTCGACGGTTTTAAAAGTCGAGTTCTGAGTTTTGCACCTATATGAACGGTATCTTGGATCAAAATTATTTCCGGTATTAATGATTACATGGAAAAATGGCATAAGGAATTTTTCACCCCTTGGGTCTGTGAAAGAATTTGCATCAATGCCTAGCTGTGATTTAATACGCTCCGACTTTAATAATCGCGGATCTCCATCAGACGAAATTCTAAGCACTGATATGCTCTGCTCTTGCAAACATCCGATGGTGTATTCCCAACGAATTATCACATCGGCTGCAGAAAACTTATTGTCCGTACCGAATATACATAAACAAAATGAAGGAGCGTTTTCGATCACCGACTGGGCAATTATTACGTATGCAAGACTAGAAATAATGCCAACTTCGAAACTTTGTTCAATTTTGGCAGCTGACGCAGCAGCATATGCACCGATAGTGGGCATTCCGTTACTATACAACGGCAACACAAATCCAACGAGCTGGTTTGTGCGTCTACCGTACAGGACTCGGCCAATTATACGCGTTGCATCTTCACTCAGCCATACGACTAGTGGCAAATTATGTGAAACTAAAAATTCTTTTAATTCTTTGGCTCTACATTTTCCTTCTTCTATATCATAGCCCAAGGTATTTATCATACGGCTAATTGTGCTCAACGAAGGGAGAGGCAAATTTGCATATAACGTCTCGAACAACATTCTTTCTCTAATAATAAAAATATATGTACTGAAAAGTTTTAAAGCTTCATCACATCTGTTCAAACCCTTTGTCCCCTTAATTTTGTTACATTTGCATGCATTTGCGCTATGGAGTAATGATATAACAAAATTTGACTGTAGTAACCCTGCATCTGCAATACCGTGTGTTATATTATTCGTTTCTCTTATTGAGTTTCGCTCCATAAACTCTTTGAGAATATTTTGTACTTCTTCGTTTTCTCGAACGAGTCTTCGGATTTTGTCGCATATCGTAAAAAACGAAGTGATGCGTGCTTGATTCGATCCAATTGACGAAAACGTTTTTTTCATTCGCTGCACAGCATTTGTATCGCGTTGTTGAACGCTGTGCGTTGGGGTTCCTTTCTGAAACGCTTTTCGTCAAGATTGTCCGTTCGATGACAACCCCGACCTAATATTCCCCCATACCGAGACACCTTTCGATTTGAGTTATAGCTGTTTTTGACGGTACAAAATTGTCGGTCATGTCCGTTGATGACCAGACACAGCAATAGCTAATTGCAACTTAGCAGATTCATCTATAAGAACAGACCCAAATGATAATAAAATAGCTTCAAACAGTCCATAAAGTTCGCAAGCGTGCAAAATTTAACGTAACTTGTTACACGTACGCTACAAATCAAACTACTTCTGTGTTCAAGCAAATTCTTAAGTGAAGTTACGTGTATTTTGTTCCCCATTTCACACAGAAATACAAAATGAAAAAATTAACTGTTGCAGAGATACTTAGTTCGATAATATTGAATTGTTATAATATCAAATAATTATTAAGAAATCGTATAAAACGAGAAATTTGTTGGAAATTGATCATTCAATTTACCGATTGAAGATTTCTGGAAGAATTCTTGATCGATAGCTTGATCGTTGTATCCTTCATTTGGAGGCTCATTTTCTTTTTCGCTGACGTATACGTCCTCCGAGGAATTCGAGTAAGAATCAATGGATATATTATTTTAAGCATTCTTGAGTAGAGAATCGTCGTTGTTTGCTGTAATCGTCGCTGACTTCAAAGACGATTGAAGTTTGTAGAGGATGGACTCACATTTTCGCTTTGGAGCGGTTTTTCCGGTAGCTTTTTGTTCACTATGAGTATGAAGATGTCGTCGATAATTCGATAGTACCCAGCGTGGTTTAGTATCTCCGATAATGTTGCATTTTGTAATGGTTATACGATGATTGCGAATGACACACGCAATTTTTACAGTATAAGTATATGCTTGCGGTAGATCCTCTCCTTGATCAATTTCGGCGACAGACACTTCAATTTTGGTCTTCAATTCGTTGACGTTTTCTTTTTTTAGGAGTGTTGTTATTAATTAAGTCAATTTTTCACGCTCTTTGTGAATTTTTAAATTCGGCGAAGTGGAGATATCGGTTGGATCCTGCTGTGCAGTTTTTTCTACAAGTGTAGATCTTCGGTTCAATCGTCCTTTTGATAGATTCTTGGCTCAAGTCGCAGCCTCAATTGTTCCCAAGGTCATTTCCCGTGTAGAAATTTTGATCGGGAACAAGTCAGGCCCAGTACTGGCTTTCCCGATTTGATATCGGGGCATAGCCAGGCTAGCCAGGCCAGGATCCGGCTAGCAATGTAACGGGTAATAAGTCAGGGCCTGGTTTGATTTCCATACACCGGGAAATAATCGGGAAATGACCAGGGCCTGATCAGCACCCGCTCAGAACAGTAAGCCGGGAAATAGGCATGCCCAGCCATGGCCCTTACTTGGTTTTCAAATGTCATTCCATGCCACAGCCCGGTTGGAATCCGACCTGAGACTTAATATGAAATCATACACATTTGTGTAGGGAAATAAGGAAGTAGAGCACACGGAATAAATTGAAACATAAAATTCAAATGTAAGCAAGATAATATTTTAAATTCTACTTTTCCCTTGTCGCACTGCCTTACCAACGAATGTTGCGCGTTAGGCGCAACGAAGGCGAGCATATCGGGAGTATATGTATATAACTCAGAACTCAGAATTGTATTCATGGAAATCCCGACCAGGCCATGAGCATTTTCTGACATGGAAATATTGACGAGAATAGCCCGATTTTCCCTATTTGCCCCTTACCAGGCCCCTACCTAAAAACTAAGACCAGGCCAAACCAAGGAGATCCAGACCAGGGCCCGGTCTAAAGTCGGGACGTCCAGATCAAATTTCTACACGGGTTCTTACCACCGTATTCAAGGAGTACATGCATAAATATAACATTCAAGATTTTTTTCTCGGAAACTATCAACTTCTGGACAAAATTGCAAAGGACAAAAAATAATTACAATTCATCAAAGAAAACGTAGGAATTTTTTCAGAATATTGTATGAATTTTTTCAAATTTTTAAAAAATTCAGGTAACAAATTTTTCAAAATGTCACAAAAAAAATCTGAAAAAAATTTCAGAGTATTTGTCGATGAATTCTAAACACTTTTTATTCTTAGCGATTTTTTGAAAAATTCATGAGTTACAACGTTATGAAGTTTTTAAAAAAAGTTTGTCGAATTTTTTTTCCTAACCCACCTATCTTTAACAATAGGAATTAAAACCATCTTTCTGCTTGTGAATGAAAGTGTATAGCGCCGGTTACATATTGATTCTTGAGATTAAAAATATTTTGTTGTCGAAGTAATCGCACTTTTTAGCAAAAAATTGTTTACAACTTTTCGAGAATTGATGCTAAACAAGTTATAATAGCATTTTCTGAAAGAGTACAACATTTTACATCAGACATGGTATTTCAGATATTTCTTTTCATGCCAATAGTATGAAAAAAAAAATAGATGAAAAGTCAGGTAAAATTTTGGCTATTTGGGCGCTGCGAAAGCTCGGCTAAAGCAATTCCGGGAAATGTTTTTTCTTGATATTTCGTTATTTTCGCGTATCCCTTATATCCCGTGAAAAAATTGCCAGCGTTTACACTATGGCCTAAGAACGGCGCAGTACTGGGAAACCAATTGTAGGCTTACAACGCTGGTCCCAATCCTGGACCGGTGTGTCTGCCGATTCCGAACCACCAATGTTAGTTTTGAATTGAGAACCGACGTTTGTCCCAATCATACGCCAATGCTGTTCGCTCGTTCTTTAATCTAAACTTGCCAGTATCGATTTATGAACCGCAGACCACTGTACTTGAACCTGTTATTTTCTGTAATTTGATTAAATATCGATTTTCTAAATATTACCATCTTTTTTAATTGAATTATTGTGTTTTATATAAATGATCATTCTAATGTGTTTCGTGCACTCTATGTAAAAATGTCGAAACGATATTATAGTGTTAAAAAAAATCGCGACATGAATAAAATAATTTGAAACGAAAACGTGATTAATAAGTTGACAGAAGAATATAAAAAAGCATTGATTATGAATCCAAAAACGATGTCAATAAAAAAACACGAATATTAATGTGCATCAAACAAATGATGAATCAGAAAACTTGTATGATTAAAATGATCTTCCAGTGAGACACTAAAACGAAGCGAAAATAAATTCAATTTTTTAATAAAATAGTATAATATTATATCTCTATTTACTGTCTAAAACAAGAAACCGCGGTATTAAGTAAATAAGTATGCGAATATAAATGTGCTTTTATTTGATTAATTGGTTTCAGGTTATACACAAAGATTGAAGGAAAATGGTATTAACATTGAACCAATGCTTGTTAAAAAATGGCCAATTTCTTGGCCATATGTGGGCCAGCAATGGTGCCAGCTTCACGTCAACGTAGACCCAATCGTTTGCAATCGTTGCAGTCAGTGCTGGTACAACGTTGTTTGCCAGTGGGAGGACCTACCTTACTACTCCAAGACTGGTTCCACCGTTGGCCTTGTATATATGCCACACGTCGGGGGCCCAGTAACAATGTTTCGCCCAGCATTGTACCATGGCTGCGCCTGCTGTACATTTTTTCATGGTATTGTATCCGATGACGAAGTATCGCAAAGTATTAGACCGGGATTGTATGAATAACTATATTTCAAACCTGTCCTTAAGAAATGGGTTCAAATGGGTTCGCAATAATTCAAAAAAGTGGTCAGAATTAAAAAAAAAAATGTCCCTCCATATTTACCCACCGCTAGGAAGCCTTACTTTTTCCCATAAGAAAAGCATTGTTTTTTCGAGATTTTTAATCTTTTTTTTACCGTTGCCCTAATTTTCAGCTAAAAAATCGTAAATTCTTAGATAATATTGACATTAATGTTACCTTTTTGTCCGATTTTTTGGAATTCGATATAAGCATTTTTGAGCTAGATTAATCACATCTTTATTCTCTGTATGTTGCGAAAAACGCGGAAAAAAATCCGAAAAACGTGATTTGGAGAGTTAAATACAGAAAAAATTCAATCGGAGTAGTCTTAAAGCATACGGAATTGTTTGTGCAAAATAATTAATCACGTAAAAAAAATTAAAGGCCACCCCTGCAGCCAAATCGATTATACCATGATTTAAAATTTTTCTATTTTTCCTGATTCACTTGCTGTCGCACCCCCACAAACACCAATTTCAAGAACCCGGCATCGCGGACACATTCAGGGGAGACCAGGATATATATTGTAACGTATCCAGTTTTTGTTACACTTAAAATTTTGTTTGTTCAGACTCGATCAGGAAGCAGATTAATTTGACAAAGAGTAAATGTGGTAAAAGCGAGATGTATTCTTAAATAACTAGTGTGTTTGTACAGAGATTTCGTTTGTGCTTCGATATAATGGTAAGTATTTTGTGTGTTTTTCGCTTGAATAGCGTGTCACTTACGTACGAATCTTAATTTTAGACTTTTAGATCTTTTTCGATTCAGTGTTTTGTGGCTCGATATAATTTAAGGTTTCGCGCTGTTGTGTGTCGTTTGCCGAAGAGCGATCGCGGCGCTCCCTCTTATACTTTCGGTTCACTTCACGCGTCAGAACTCGAAATTGCGAGCGCAGTGCTCTGCCTTTTTCTTTTCGAAACGTTCGCGCGGCGGCCCGGTGACCTTCGCGTACACGCACTGCCCTCTTTCGTCAGCCGTCTCAGCTTCACTCGCCGCGTACTGCCAAGCAGTCTCCCTTAGCGCTTTAGTATTTTCGCACGTTTCGTTCCGATCTACTGCACAACTCGACTGTCCCCTCGATCGCTCGAATGCGATCGAGAATGCAAATGGCGCCGTCTGAGCTCGTAAGGTGACGTGTCACTTTTATACCGTCGTGTGATCTCAAACGGTGAGATTCTTTGTGTATTAAGTTCGTGTTTTGTGTAAAAGAAAACTCTCTGTGATTTGTTGGTGGTGTTGTGTAGTGTTGTCCCGTGTTGTGTGGTGTGTCCTCGTCACATCACGTCCGTCTCGTGTGATGTGATGTGATCTCGTACGTCCTCCTCGTGTCTCCCTTAAGACCTTAGGCCACCCTAGAATTTTCAAAAAATTAATTTTTTTTTTTAAATTCCAAATGGTCCATTAGGACCTCAAAAATGATGTCCCAGAAGATTATGGCCGGGAAAACCCTTCAGGTACTCGGTTTTCGAATTTTAGTACAAGGCCATCTGGTCCGCAGCGAGCTCCTTTTGTGAGCGCTAGGGGGAAGGTACGTTAGGGGACTAGAGCAGGTATACGGCAGATGTTATTGAAAATATTTATTTCCTGACTAGTCTAGACGAGTTTATCCTTGTCGAACGTCTCTTTTAGTTAGTTGGGCACAGCCAGGCACAGCCAAGCATTTGAGAAGGACGCTAGTCGACGAACACTTGTTTTCCTCGATATTTCTGTGAACTTCCATTTCTTTTTCCCTGTATAATTATTGAGTTTTTACAATGAGTGATAAAGTAGTGTACAGTGCGAAGAAAGGAATAAAAACGTCGTTTTGCAATAGAAAGAGACCAAAAATATCTCGAAGAAGACCATTGATGGACTCATGGCAACGCGCTAAAGCTACAAATACTTTGGCTGAGTACGAACATAAGCCAGCTCTTGTAATTGAAGTCTATGAAGCTATCAAACCAATCTATGAAGAACTGACCAGTGAAGATCTTCTAACTCGGTACATCGGTGGTTACACACAAAACAATAATGAAAGCTTCAATTTCACTGTGTGGGCATTGGCCCCGAAATCCATTTCGAGTGGTAAAACAATCTTGGATGTAGCCACGGATATTGCAGTTTGTGTGTTCAATGACGGGTTTGTTTCAATTTTGCACATAATCAAAGCAATGAACTTGGAAATCGGCCCGAACAGCTACGAAATGTGCCTGGAGATCGACAAACAGCGCATAAAGCTTGCAGAAATATCGCTGTCCGACCGGGTAAAAGAGGCAAGAATCGCTTCAAGATCAAGCAGAAAAGAAATGCAAGAGCAGGAAGATAATCTGGAAGGCCAATTGTATGGTGCAGGCATCGCAGATTAAAGGTACTGTGAAATTATTCATGATTTTCTACTACTCAAAACTTTAAACGCGTTTATCTCAATACTGTATTTTTCAAGTTGGCCGGACTCGTAACTCAAGCAATTTTCAACCGATTAACTTGAAATTTTGAAAATATCTTGAAATATACATTGTCTATGGAAGTACGTAGGATTTTTTTTATATATTGCGTAGTTCATTTGTTATTAACAATTATCTGACAATTTTTCAGGCAAGTTTTTCACTTTTCACTTTAGAAGGGCGCCATTTGGCCAAAAATCAATATATCGCAAAAATCCTACGTACTTCTATAGCAATTACTATATATAATCGGGAAATTCATTTGCTCATTATTATTTTAAAAATTACAGGAGCTGTTAGTCCGGCCGTGGACCCCGAAAAAAAAGACGTCGTCGCAAAAACGCTGCACAGCCGCCATTTTGTAATAAATCGCTTCAAAAAAATTATTGTAAGCAGTCACTGATATAGATAATAAAATCACGTTTCTGTTATCTCGATTTATTTTGTAGTTTTTCTGAAAAAAAAATCTCCAAAAAGCCTATTTTTTCAGCCTCTAGGGTGGCCTAAGGCCTTAACTCTCCCTTGACTCTCCGTACCCTTTTCTCAGTCACACCGCTGCTTTTGACAGCTGTCAAAAATGTAGTTCTCATATACTCCTCGTATGATTCTCGTATGAGTTCGCACGTTTTCCTGATCCCTATGTTTTCCTTCCTTCTCAGGTAAGTACTCACTATAGCCTTCAATAATCGTCGTGTTTCTCAATACGCCAGGAACACTCAGAGTGACGATCGCTACACGTGATAAACAGTGCCAGATCCGCACCGAAATACAGATCCTCACCACTGTACAGTGACAGCGTCCGGTGATTTCGTACCGCCGATCCACCTCTTTACCTCTTGACTTAACTCACGAAGAGTTAATGCTGAATGTGCCCTCGTGTCTCGAGTCGTTCAAAATTATACCCCTGGCGGATTTGCCAACCACGATTTCGTGGTAGGTATGTTTTGGACAAATAACATACCTTCCACGAAATCGTGGTTGGCAAATCCGCCAGGGACGAATACTTGTTTTCCTCGTGCTTTCGCCTTCGTACTAACGAGTATCGTACCGTTTTTCCCAGACTCTATCTGTCATACGTATCACTTTCTGTTCGTTCGCGTACCGGGAGACCGTCTTACAACCAGGGCTAGATCGTCCTCGTCGGTACACTACTTCCACGTAGGTGATGCCGTAATTCGAGATTTTGTGACACTTGCGTGCACTGAACTTAGAACATCGAGAGTATTTTAGCATGTAATGTTCTCTGTTCAACCTCACGAGACCGAGTCTGATTTCCTGGTGCTCGAGCTCCCCTATTTATACCCAGATTAAATTGTTTAAATTATTCCTCCCCTGTATCAAATTGTTTATATTAATATTATTAATTTTTTATTTTCTGTGAATGTTGTTTCTGTGTGTATCCGTGTTTTGTTTTCGTCGAATTCTGTGTTTATGTGTCGTGTTAGTGATTGTTAAGTGTAAACGTTTATAAATGTCTAATTTTTTCGTTGTTTTCGTGTTTCGTCAGCTGTCCGTGTTTGTGTTTGTGTTTGTGTGTGTTTGTTTTGTTTTTCGTCCTCGGTCATTGACCCGAAATCATATGGTCTTGCTTATATTGTAATATTTTTCATTTTTCTTTTTCAGGTAAGTTCGAGTTTGATGACGGCTGACTCGTGGTGGGGGGGGGGGGGGAGAAAGGAGTACGAGACGTTTGACGTCTCAATATACTTATTATTATAAATAACTTATAATTAAAAATTAAATAAAAATTAGATCCGACTATCAGTTTTGACGAAAAAAAGTTAACAGAAAAATTAGAATATGAGAATGATAAGCGGTATGTATACATATTTGTATACAATACATATACAATAGTCATAAGAACTGTTTATCATTGGCAAACAATCGGCCCAACGTTGGCGGAGCATGGGCACAACATTGGCTAAACCTTGGTTGGTAATTGGCGTCACCATTGGCACCGTGAGCAACCCAACCGTCAGTCAACCGTTGGCCAATGAATGGACTAATGTCAGCGAGCTAGAGAGCATCTCGTATCCCCAACCGTTCGAAAAATTCTGTAAATTTATGAAACGACGTTTGAATAAGTGAAAAAAAATTCAACTCGGGAAAAAATTAACATTCATATTACGTCACCAGAAATGATCTTGCACTAAATTGTGAGAATTAAAATCATTCGCCGTAACTAGGATATTACACTACCGACCACTTGGGAAATATTTCTGAAAAATGACACATGAGTCACTAATCATAACACAAACTTTTTTAAACTTATTTTTATTATAATTGTCAAAGTATCATTCAAATTATTTTAATTATTAAAAAATAATTCAGTTGGTTATCGTATATAACTTCGTAAATTACCTGTATAATTATCATAATGTACCAATATAGCGTGACCAGTCGGATGTGGCCACCCCTACTTAACTTGTCCCCCCATGGTAATTGTCAGAGCGCTGAAGTGAGCTTTCCGAGTGGTTTTGCACGAACTTTCATATAAAGTATACTGCATTTACGAGAACATTATAGTTTTCGTATGAGGCGAAAAGCCATAAAGAAAAAAAATTCCAAAACGATTTTATTTTTATAGAAATCAAGTTGAACAAATTATGAATGCAGAGAACTCGCGAAATTTTTTCTTTAGCATTACACCATCCCTAAAATTAATGTTGAAAATACACTTTTTTGAGGCATTTCAACCATAGGCAAGCGGAACGATGGAATCGAACGCATCGAGCCATTCAAGCGTATCTCAGTTCATTTGGCTGAGTCCATCATTTGGTGATGTAGTTTGGGTGTGCCTAACCTGAATAACCTCTCTCTAACGGATGACAGATGTCATCTATCTGACAGCACTGATATTAGCTCCGACTGCCGCCAGCATAGAGCTAATACCCGACAACATCATACACCTCTGTGGTCTCGATGCGTTCGATTCCATCGTCCGCCCACGTGCGAAATGACTTCAAAAAGTGTATTTTCAACATTAATTTTAGCGATGGTGCAATGGTAAACAAAATTATTCCACGAGTTCTCCGAATTCAGAAATTATTCAACTCACTTCCTGTAAAAACAAAATCTGTTTGAAATTTTTTTTTTCATATGGCCTCTCCCCTCTTACAACAACGATAATGTTCAATTTTCGATATATTTTTCAATTTTTTATTTTTCTCAAACAACTGATCGTTCGAACCACAGGTCCCATAAAACATAGTATATACCAAGTTCGAGAAGTGACAAATCAGGTATGGGTAATTTTCAGACTTCGCCTCAAACTCGTGACGATTATCACGAGGTCGAGGACGAGGACGATTATCGACGATTAAGTCGAGTCGAAACGATTATTGTGACAAGTATCAACGAGTAATTTCACTTTATTACTTGAACATTTTCTTCACATATCGCTGTGCTGCGGAAATCTGTGATAAGGTTGAATTCCAATTTGATATTGTGTGAAGAAAATTTTCAAGTAATAAAGTGAAATTACTCGTTAGCTATTAGATTTAGGGCTAATGCAGCACAATAATTGTTTACTCAGAAAGTAATTCTCTACTATAATTTGACCATACCAACCATAAAAAATACAGTGTTCTTTTTAAAAGAAAAAAGTTGTCCTTCAAATCTTCGAAACGCCCCTACCTATTGAAAAGCTGATGCACTACGTAGTGCACTCTTTTAAACCATGTAACTTTTGTATATAACATTTTTTCGTACAACGCATACGTTGGAAGAAAATTTTCAAGTAATAAAGTGAAATTACTCGTTAGCTATTAGATTTAGGGCTAATACAGCACAATAATTGTTTACTCAGAAAGTAATTCTCTACTATAATTTGACCATACCAACCATAAAAAATACAGTGTTCTTTTTAAAAGAAAAAAGTTGTCCTTCAAATCTTCGAAACGCACCTACCTATTGAAAAGCTGATGCACTACGTAGTGCACTCTTTTAAACCATGTAACTTTTGTATATAACATTTTTTCGTACAACGCATACGTTGGAAGTTATAAAGGTGCACACGTTGCGTGGACCACCCTGTATGTGTGACTTACTTGGCATCTATACTGCCGGCTGGCTGACGCATCTCTTGATACATACACATATAATATGAGGTATTCCATCTCAAGTGTGTAAACCCGTGACCCTGACGCTGACGTATATATTTGATTGTTTCCATATGATCGCATTGAGTCTAAAATACACCCTTATAATTTTTTTAGATTTTTCCAAATATCCCTTATTTAAAAAAAACTTTAATTACAAAACGCCATTTTTTTTTATCTCAAAAAATTCAAAAAAAATCGTGATAATATATAAAAAATTTCAAGCTATCACCTGTAGTGAGCAGATGACTTTTTCTGTGTTTTACAAGCTATCAACATTCTCAAAATTAAAAAAAAATTCTGAAATAGCTCACGTTGGGGGTTTTTGGGGTGCTTTTTCTAGTGAATTTCCTTGCCTCTCACTTTTCAGGGTGCTTGATTCGCGTAAGTCCCCTTGCCTCTCACTTTTCGGGGTGCTTGATTCGAATGAGTGTTTTGGAGTCGAGATAACTCCAAACAATTAGTTTGTTTTTCATCATTTGTCGCATTTGCTTTGTGCGGCGAACTCACGATCGCCAAGACAAATTATTTCTTACTTGTGTAGTAATGTAATGTTATTGTTCAGATATTTCAGAAGCTTGAGTACTTGATGCGAGAATTTGACAATCCCACATCTTCCTATGTCAAATACGCCACCGAAAAAGCAATTAGATCGTTGCTGTAATCTGTTTGATCTAAAGGATCACATCAAATGTGTGGGGTTGCTCCCCCCTCGAAAACAAACAGTCGTTTTACAATTATGTACTTCTGTACCAGTAAAGTAGAACATTTCGAACAAAAAAGTCCATCAATATTAATAATAATGACCAACCAAAGTACGCGGGAATTTTTTTAGCACGTCGTATCTCTGGTGATCTGTATGGAGAATGGAAAAAAAATCAAATCAAACTTGGCGTGCATGGTTAAGAAAAAGGACATGGTTAAGAGAAATGCACGCCAAGTTTTATTTTTTTTTCATGTTACTTTTATTTTCTAAACTATTTGAAAAAAATACTTTTCAAAGAAAGCTACTATTTTAATTACTTGGTGCACATTTTTCACTTTTCAAAGTTTATTCTTATACCCGGAAGTAAGTACAACGCGGCGAGTGTAACAAGAATATTTTCATTATTTTAAGACAATGAAAGGACAAAGAGACGCGGATACGTACCATCTAAAGCGCGCGTTGTCCAAGCTGAATTAAGAACTAGAGACTTCAGGGTTACCATCTTATTTCCTTGGCTGTGTTCTTTCCAAACGCTGAAAATTTTCATGCTCATGGTTTTTCGTTTTTCCGTTGAGAGTCACCACACGCTCGTTTTTATTTTGTGCGCCGGATTCCCGCGAACCTGAGCAAAGGCGTTATGACTTTAACTTTCTTTTTATTTGTGTAAGTTTTAGTAGCACCCGGTGGTCTATTCGTTTTTGTGGGATCCTCTGATATCCGTTCGTTTGGACTGGTGTCTTCATTCATAATATAGGCTGGCTTTAACCACTCCGTTGTCACTTTGATCTCTTTCCCTTTTTCCTTGAAGGTAAAAACGCAATCGTTATTTCGCGTTACCACCTCGTACGGTGCGGAGTATGGAGGCTCTAGTGGTCAACAAACGGCGTCTTCTCCCAAAAAGCCGGGTGAGCAAGAGTACACATCCTTATGTACGAAACTGCTCCGTTTGGAATTATGAGCTGCAGGTGTAGCACGTAGAGCTCGCATGCTTTCTCTAAACTTTCCGACAAAAATTTGTAGATCTCCAGTGGCGTCTTCTATATTTCTAGTCTGTCGATGGATCTTAGCTCTTTGACACGGCGCGCATGTCCGAGCCCAGAGTAAAATATCTTTTCTCATTCCAGGCTACACGAATTTGTCTTTGATTAGTTTACTCGTCGATCTCCCGCTTGAATGTGCCAATCCATGAACGCAGTCAAAAATTCGTTTACGCAGATTCTCGGGACCGTAGGCGGCCGCATTTTTCTGGTTGACGTATCGCAATAAAGCGTTTCGCTTTCGCTCATCTCCACCTCTTGCAATTTTAACGAGCCCGGTGTCTTGAGAAGTTGTTGTAGTTCTGCGTCGTCCTCTTGCCTGGTTTGCAATTCCTCCGTCGTGATAACGACAAGCATGCTGATCGCATTTAAACACGAGAAAGCATTTGCGCCCGTATTTTCGAATGCCGGAAGGTATATAATTTGCGTCAAGAATTGCGAAATATAATCTACTTGTCGAAGCTGACGAGGCGAAGCTTTGTCGCATCGCTGCGAAAACGCGGAAGTGAGCATCTTATGGTCGGTCCGTACTACGAAATTCCGTTCCGCTAATAAATATTTGAAATGTTTTACCGTTTTGTACGCCGCCAAAAGTTGTTAATCATAAGTACTATACCGTGACTCGGGTCCGCTGAGTTTTTTCAAGAAAAAACGTAACGGCCGCCATTTTCCACGCTCTTGTTGCTCGAGAAACGTCCCGATGGCTACGTCTGAAGCATCTCACGTAAACATGAGAAACATCCTCAGCCGTATGTGCAAGAAGCGCAGCTCGCGCGATACTCGCCCTGCTCTCTTCGAAAGCGCGGATCGCCTCGTCGATCCATTGTATAGGTCTCTTATCATTTAACTTCGAATCTTTCAAGGACTCGTTTAGCGGTGCCTGTGTGTCTGCAGCTGGGCGAACCGTCGCAGGATAGACTCTATAAAATGCTGAAACGTCTGTGCGGCGTTGCAGAGTCCAAAAGGCATTTTTGCTACAAATTCAAAAGATCCGAAAATTGTCGTAACGCCGGTTTTTGGGACGTCTTCTTCCACAATCGGTATACAATGGTACGCTCTAACTAGATCGAAAGTTGTAAAAATCGTTTTTCCGTGGAGCCTGCCTTCGAAATCCTCGATATGCGCAACCGGATAACGATCGGGAATGGTTTTGGCATTTAACAACTGCTGACAATCTCCACAGGGCCTCCAATCACCGGATTTCTTTTGAACCAGATGTAACGGGCTTTGCCAGGGGCTGTTCGAGGGCCGACACCAACCTTGCTCGTGCATATACTGGAATTCATCCTTCACTGCCGCGAGTTTGTCACCCACCAGGCGACGTGGGGCTGCAACTGGCGGTCCCTCGATTAGGATATGATGAATAACCGGATGCGGCATGTGTCAATCAACAACAGCTTGTTTCCGTACGTTTTTATTGCCGTATTATTTGCTCCACATAACGTGAGATCAGGTTACATTAACACGAGTTTTACAACTCGATGAGGAATGACAAAAACGTCTGATCCCGTATCCACGAGAAAAAAATACTCGAATTTGGATCGGTGATGTGCAAGCGGAACTTCGATGGTATGCTGTCGCTGACCGCGCTGACTGACGGCGGCAACTCTAGTTTTCCGCGGTTTTCTCCAACGGACCAGGAGTGACGAAAGCGCACGGTGTGACGCATCTTTTTGCCGCCGGTCCAAAACGACGATGACATAAACAAATGGTGACTTCCTCAGTGTTGCATTTCGAACGTCAACGCGACCTCGAACGTCGTCCTTGCTTGTTATCTGTACCAGAGAAATCCATTTTATCTTTCAACAATGCAGTGAGTTCGGCAGAACTTTTCTCCATTAAGGACAAGCGATCGTCATAAGACTTTTCTTTCGAGTCGACTCGCTTCGACTGCTTTAAATCGAAAGCGAAAACTTGCGGTGTTGACTGCGTCGTAGCCTCGACCATTTTATCGGCGATTGCAGCCAATTTCGATAGGTCGATGTCCGCGCTAGCGGACAGCTAGCGAGCGCACCGTATATTGGACGAGATGCGTTACATCCACAATGGGTCACAGGACGTCTGCTGAGAGGTTGTCTCCTGCAAGGGCCGTCATCTCTCAATACAGCTGTGATGGTTTTTTATCCCCCAATTCCATTTCGTTCAACAATCGGGATAACTGCTTCTGTTTTGAATCAGAGAATAATTCGTTTAAAACTTCTTTGAGGTTGAGATACTTGTCCCTTGTTGGCGGGGATTCGATGAGGTCCGACACATGTTCAAGAATATCTGAATCCAATCCGTGATCACTGAGAAATATTTCGTCGTGTTAGCTGAGACTTGTTGTGTGTGGAAGTGCCCCTCAATCTTCGCGAACCATAACCCCAGTGTTCGTATCCAGAATAGGGGTAATTTTACGTTATGTACGTCCTACACCAGGGAATGATATTGTGCTGGTGTGCCCGGAGATTCCTCTAAATCAATGAGGGTATGGTTCGTTGCGTCATTGTTGCTGTCCGGCACCACGTGCGATGATGCGGCCGCCGGGCCATCAGCCCGTGCCGGTGAACGTGTAACACTCATTATTATACTGAAAGTCAGTTGTACCTCGAGAATATCTGTCGAACTTGAAAACGCACGATGCGAAGTCGTGAAGAGAATTGTAAAACGCCCGAAATTAAGAATGTTGCTGTTTTTTATACGCGAGGCTCACGCAGATAACGAAGAAGTTATGTTTGCGCGCGTTCGATGATAGCGTCCCTTTTTCTCCTTTTGCGATCACGTCGGGGTCACCAAATATAGAGCTTGAAGATTACTACTACTATATATTCTTATACCCGGAAGTAAGTATAACGTGGCGAGTGTAACAAGAATTATTTTTGTTATTTTAAGACAATGAAAAAGGACAAAGGGACGCGGAGACGTACTAGCTAAAGTGCGCGTCGTCCAAGCTGAATTAAGAACTAGAGACTTCAGGGTTACCACCTTATTTCCTTGGCTGTGTTCTTTCCAAACGCTGGAGAATCTTTTCCACAGTTGTGGCAGTCGTGTTTCGTCCATGGGCATGGTTTTTCGTTTTTCTGTCGAGAGTCGCCAAAGGCTCGTTTTTATTTTGTGCAGCGGGTTCCCGCATAAGTTTGTCACTACAAAGAAAGCGCTCGCAGCGCCACGACCAATCTCATAACTATTATTTCCTATCTAAATAAAATATACTTCAAGTAACATGCCTTCCTTCGCGCACACGCAAACTGCGATAAAACCTATTCCTCATCAATTAATCTGAATAAAGAATTATAATATTATGTGTAATCGTAATACAAGTAGAATTATTTATACCTGTCTTGAAAAAATATATTAAGAAGCCCAGACGCTATATCATGTTGTGGAGCATTATTCAGGCATTACGAAGGCTCATAATTCGTATTGCATTATTTGAAAATCATCAACGAAAATAATTTGAGTACCAAAATAATCCAGGGTCTGCTCAAGGTAAGCTTTTTGAGAATTTTTTGGAATCTTGAGAACGTTAATAGCTTATAAAACACAGAAAAAATAAATCTGCCCACTACGGGTGATAGCTTGAAGATTCTCACATATGATCACGGTTTTTTCAGAATTTTTTTAGATTTGAAGAAAATTACATTTTTTTTAAATTTTATTTGAAATAAGGGATGTTTGGAAAAAACTAAAAAAATTATGAGGTTGTATTTCAGACTCAATGAAATAAAAAATATCAAATAAATCCGAGAGAGTCGGGATCAGGGATTTACACACTTGGCCTAGAATACTTCATATGTATATCGTACAGAATTTAAGTAATACTGTCCGACCTCCGAATAAGAAACCAATGAGTTTTTCGTATACATCGCATAGCCCTACCAGGTGCGCGCTCCGCGCTTACTACCTCTGTCTGCCTCTCTCACTCTTTTTCGAATGCGATCCTCTCAAGAGGAAACACGCTTACACACGCACACACACATACTCATGTACGTATGCACACATCCATTTACACTACAACGTTCACTCTATTTTGTCCGAAAAATCCCTCCCAGGCTGGTTTCTGAACCAGAGGTTCTGCGCATGAAATTCACGAGCTCGGAGTGGGGGAAGCGCTCGAGTGAGAAACTGGGGAAAGTTTCTTATTGCCGGGTTTCTTGTTTGGAGGTCGGACTGTATTTATCTTTTGAATTACTTGGCGTCGAGGCACTGCCGCATCTCTAGATTAATTTCACAGAAATGTCCATATAATATACGTAAATATATATAAAATGCATATACATACACTAAATGCGTATTATACATCAATTAAGAGTCGCGGTAGCGACTCGGGACAAGTACATACCGCCACTCTCTATACGCGAAATTGCTCATTTTTTGACGCATTCAAAATTTCAATTATTAATATTTAATTACGGATATATATTTGGAGAATTCTGAATGCACAGATATTTTTTATTTTTTTTTTCTATCGAATGCACAAAACAGAAAAATTCGATCTATAGGCATTATCTGGCAATCTTATGTTAATTTTAATTTTTCGTCGTTTTGATCAACGTTTTTCGATCGTCATTTTTCGCAATCGCAATCGTCAGACGACTGAAGTTGTCATATGTCACTTTCGATCGCATCATATGGTTAGTTTTAACGACAGAAAAAGAATATGAAATAGAACAAGTGAGTGTTAAATTTCAAATAATGGAAGGCGTTTTCGTGATACGTAAACAATTTCCTCTATGTTTGAGCTAAGCTATTATGATTCATAAAAGGCAAGGTTTAAGCTCAAAGAACACGGTAATAGATGCTGGAAATTCAATATTTACTTGTGGGCAAATTTATGTTGCTCTGTCGCGGGGTACGGCTCTTCAAGGGTTACATTTAGTCAACTTCGATCCTCAATCTGTGAAAGTGAATGAATCTCGCGTAGCTAACATTTTTAAAACCATCAGAATCGAAAGTTCCAGACTTTATATGGGCCCTTCCTAAAAATATTGTCGAATGTCAGTCAAAAGTTGAAGATAAACCACGACGAGACCTGTGGCACGTTAATGGATTTGAGAATACCGATGGTTTTTCGTGTCATGCTAATACTATTATGCAGTGCATTTTCAATTGTACAATTTTAAAAGAAGTATTAATAAGTAGTAGCGTTGTAGAAACTAATGCAATAAGTAATTTACCCCATGCTTATGGAGGTCGAAAAAAACTTGAATTTGTCTGTTATCACAGAATGTTCGGGAGAACCGTTTAATAAACTTAGACAACAAGATGCAACAAAGTTTTCCATGGGCATTTGTAATAAGTATCCAATTCTAAAAAGTAATGTTGAGAATAAATTGACAAGTAAAATTCGATGTCAAGCATGCCAATATACAGCCGTTCGCGAGCAATCAAATAATGTACTACTACTAACATCGCCGTCAACAAAACATGTCCCGACGCTGCAGGAAATAATTGAAAGTAATTTTTTGCAATGGGTCTCAATCAACGGGCTGTGTGATAGTTGTAGTAGCATGAACAGACTTATGAAAATCAGTATTTCAGTTGCTAAACAAGTTTTAGTTTTGCAACTTGCCTTAGTGTCGTTGATACGGATAGTCTGCAGTTGCAGAAAAAGAGCTATAGGATTAAAAGTGTTCCAAGTATTGCGGGTACGGTTTGTAGTCAACAATACAAAGTTAAAAGTGCCGTATTTCATCACGGGAAAAATTGTTATGGAGGCCATTATACAAGCATGTTGTGATTTGGTACGGCTTCATGGATTCTTGTCGATGATATGGAAATCGGAAAACTAAATTGGCCGAGAAATGCTAGAGATAGTTATATATTTTTTTTAAAAGAAATACAGAAATAATTTTTTATGGTTAAATATTTTACGTTGTTAGGTATTATAGACTGCTTATATACAGTGTTTCACAGCAATGTTTACAGCCACTAACCACACTTCCCAATGAAATTATATCTAAACATACCGACTTGGCCATTTCTTCAATTTCTGAATAGTTTTTGAACGGGCACCGATAGAATTTCAAAATTTAGACTTCTTGATTGATCAGTGCTGTTCATTCATGTATCAAGAAATTAGAGGTTTGGTTTATCAAGGCTCTGATGTTAAAATTTGAAGTGGACAGAACATTTTCGGAAAATCTCTGAATTATACCATCAATCTTTGCAAAAAGTTGTCAAATAACCGTAAAAACACCAAAAATGGTGTGCAAAAATTCCAGACAAGTAAATTCACATGCAACGTATTCCCGAATTGTCTATCTCCAAAAAAAGTCGCAAAATAATCGCATATGTTGTATTATGAGGTAATAAGTACATGGATTTTATAACTCTGCCGACATTCGGTGACCCGTTATTCTCGAGATCGATAAATTGAACGTTTCGTGATTAAGAAAAATATAGCTTAAAACGTAATATGTTAGGTAGGTTCGTGAGGAATTCCCGACCTCAAGAATCGCATATTGATCGCAGCAAAATATTACCAAATATTGTCAAAAAATAGTGATGTTTGCTGCTAAGAATAATGAATTGTAGATCAATGAAAAATAAGAAACGATGAAGACGCCACGATTCAAGACTAAGCGTTAATCCACCGGTGTACTTGTCCGGCCCATCACTTTTCATTCAAATTTCTCGATCAAGTACAACAATGATTTATCAATAAAGGAATGTACCCATAACGTGGAAACATGATTTAACAATATTTATATTATTTAATTTATAAATTAATAATAAAAAAACAAAAATAGACTACTAGATGACTTCAGGCTGATTTTGAATGCACAGATTTTTCTTTTCTTATCGAATGCAAAAACCAGAAAAATTCTATCTATAGAAATTCTCTGGCAATCTTATTTTAATTTTTAATTTTCCTTGTTTTGATCAACGCTTTTTCAACCAATATTTTTTGCAATCGGAATCGTCAGACGACTGAATCATTAGTAGTAGAATTATAGTAACCATTGACCAAATTGGCCGTAGTGTAGTAATGGTACAGAGCTATCGAAGCACCAAGTTTCTGATAACATCATTTTTTCTCCTTTGAAGAAAATAATTTGATGACATGACATGACATTTTCGTATCCCAATCACATCAGTGATAATATTATTTTCAAATTTGCGAGTAAGCAGAAAGGCAAGTGAATCAATTTTTCTATTTTTATCCTGCATATTTACCTAATCAACGGAAATCAAAGACAGTTTTTTTTTGAGATTGAGAAATTTGAATGAAAAGTGATGGGCCGGACAAGTACACCGGTGGATTAACGCTTAGTCTTGAATCGTGGCGTCTTCATCGTTTCTTATTTTTCATTGATCTACAATTCATTATTCTTAGCAGCAAACATCACTATTTTTTGACAATATTTGGTAATATTTTGCCGCGATCAATATGCGATTCTTGAGGTCGGGAATTCCTCACGAACCTACCTAACATATTACGTTTTAAGCTATATTTTTCTTAATCACGAAACGTTCAATTTATCGATCTCGAGAATAACATGTCACCGAATGTCGGCAGAGTTATAAAATCCATGTACTTATTACCTCATAATACAACATATGCGATTATTTTGCGACTTTTTTTGGAGATAGACAATTCGGGAATACGTTGCATGTGAATGTACTTGTCTGGAATATAGATATACAGTACTGAGAAAAAAAAGTATGCACCGATACAATGTCGATATTTATTCAAATTTGTATACGGAAAGGATAAAAACAATACGATTTAAGCATTCGAGAGGAAATCCATGTTGCTTGTTCTTACATTACCACAAAAATAATATCAACAATAATATCAGATATATTTCGAAATCCGTTTGGGATTGAGTGAAACCCATAGAATACCAATTTTACGTTAGACGAAAAAGAATACACATTTGGAGGAAACAGTAAATGTACCATCTAATATTGGACCTAATATATTGTGTGACCACCTTTTGCATGAATGACAGCCTGTAAACGTCGAGGCATACTTTCAATAGGGTTGTAGATGTGCTGGTCGTCTATTTCATTTCATGCTGTAGAATAACAGTCACAAAGTTTTTACTTATTTTTCATTTCACCCTTCTAAACTTTTCGGTCCACAATCGATCACAGATTTTCGATAGGATTCAAGTTGGGTGATTGAGCCGGCCATTCTAAAACTTTAATCTTCGACGAACGGAAAAAGCCAGTGTTTTACGAGCCGTATGCTTCGGGCCGTTGTCTTGTTGGAAGATACAGACGTCCTGTAGATTGATCTTGAGCAGAGAATCCTCAAAATTTTCTTTGATAATGTCAATGTAAGTGCCCGCTGTCATCATATCGTTGATTTAAACAAAATTGCCCATTCCTGACCATCCAAAACAGTCCCAAACCAATATACTGCCTCCGAATTTCACAGTTTTCTGAACGTTCCTTTTAAAAAGCTGTTCTCCGGGCTTCAACTACACCCGTGGTCGCTGCTTATGATCGACGAGATCGGATTTGCTTTTGTCACTCCAAACAACTTTTTTCCAAAATTCTACGGGTTTATTAACATATTTTTTGCGAAGTTCTCTCGCTTGATTTTATTTGCCTGCCAAATCAAAGGACGATGCTGTGCAAAACTATTTCTCAACCCCTTTTCTTGCAATTTTCTACGCACTGTACGGTCAGAAATGTTCAACCCTGTATGATTTAAAATTTCCCGGCTTGTGATCATCGGATTTTTTTGTCTCCCTGACTATTCTACGATCATCGAATAAGCTTTTCTCTCTTTTCCTTCCACGTCCGTCCTTATCTGCTGTTATGCCAAGCACGTCAAACTTCCGACATACTTTCCTGACCACCTTTCCTTACTTCATATTTTCTTTCGATTTCTCTATTAGACAGACCCAATTGGTTATCTCTAATAACGAGTTTCCTCACTTGGACTAACATTTTCGGTATGACGCGCTTTCGACTACCGTTTCCTGTCGCAGAACAATGATAACTGGCAGAAAATTGCTCAAATCTGTTTGTTCACGTCATGGTATTCTTTCAAACAACCTTGAATAAGAATGACATTGTCGTCGCCTATGAGAATAAATAAACCCTACGATGGGTACTTTCATTTATCCAACGTGAAATTGGTACTCTCCGGGTTTTTCATTTTAAAACGATTTCGAACATTCTCGATATTTTCAACGCTTATCAACGTTGTTTTAAGGCTATAAATTAATTATTTGAGGCCGAGTAACAAACGGCAATTTGGGAAATAACGACACTCTAATGTACATGCATCATTTCGATCACATCATTAATGATAAAATGGAAAAATTTGGGAAATTTCGGAGTAATGTGAAAACATTTTTTCTCCAGATTTCTCCGAAAAGTCTCAATTCACTGAAAAAATCGAGAAATTATGGGCGAAAATGGGAGTTTTTGAGAAAAATGCGGGAAAAAAGTTCTACCAGGGTATTTTGTCGCATCATATGTCGCTGGCCTACTATCTTCACGGCAGATATGTCAGCTGTCAATTCTACGCCCGTCAGTACGAATCTCGAAAAAGGCTGTGCAAGAAACGTCAGATTAATTCGAACTTTGTCAAAAACCTTCTTTTCGTATGATTATGGGATAACGTACCCATAGGGTTAGACAAAAGAGAAGTGTTAAGAATAATGTACGATTAGGACCATTTGTTTTTGTATTTTGAATGAATAAAGACCTGAGCTGAACCTGAAACGAAATGTTTTCCATATTTATAAAAAATTAATTTTTAATATATTTTCATAAATGTATCGAAAGTAATGACGTTAGAAATGCGTTTGGAAACAAACGATCAATTAATTAGCTGAATTTCGAAAACGAAGATCCATTCCATCGGTTGCTGTGGTGATATTTTTCGATCCAATGTTAGAAGATAGATTTATGAAACAAATACATTTTTTCATCCAGGGTACCTCCTAATAATACGATGACGTTTGAGTAACATTTTTCCCGAAAGCTTTCAATAGAATGTTTTTTGTGATCATCCATGAATTCCGCACCGATCATGTGAAAAGTTGTATCACCGATTCGATACGCGGAAGTAATTTTTCTTCGACATAGTAGCACTCGACAGGGTTGAATCGTCATCTAACCGTTGTAATTGAGAATGACAAAAGTAATGCACTCACAACGAAAGGAATTCGTTAACGAAAATGCAGAATTATCAAAAAACATTAACGATAAAAACTTTTTCTTGGGTATGTGTATTCAAAATCATTATCCACAATTAATAAATATTCCATTTTTACTGAATAATAATCGATTATTAGAGGATTATTGAAATTTTTTATTTGTTAGTTGCTGTTCGATTGGTAATAACAATTTACTGCTGATAAATTAATCTGAGCAGTAAAGGAGGCCCGTGTTCGTTCCGGCCGGAAAACAAAAGAAAATCGGTTTCGAACTGTGAATAAAATTTTTTATCGAACAGGCAAATTTGATTTTCTTCTCCAGAAGCATCCCGTTTTTAATACAGGTTTCTCTCGAACTCGAACTCGAATTAGGGGTACACAAGTCTTTCGACATGAAAAATGTCGAAAACCACAACAGTGCACTTAGATAATACCTAGATCTCGTCTACGAGGACAGTCATCCTGACAACACTAATGCTCCAATGAAGTGCGTCGATAACCTGGATATCACGAAAAAGATCCACTGGATCGGTCGACGCGTTCCCGAGTTATCGCTCATGAGCGTTTTCGGCTTCCCGAGGCGATAACTCTATTTCGAATTATCCGATTAGGATTTATCAGGGGGTTTTCGAAACACCACGAGATGCTCTTTGGCGCAATCGGCCAATTTTTGACCGATCGAATTAAAACTGGTCGCATTATATGTGTTAGTAAATTTACTAGAATGTTCTTTCTTTGATTTGTCAAAATCGGTCAAACTTTCGCCAAAATCAACGAAATACATGTTGCCTCACTTCAAAAGGCGAGCACTGTAAATACTCGTGTGACGTCGAAACGCACTCAAGGTTAAAAAACCTTGTAAAATGGTCGTTCTCTTTTTGCCCTAGCCTTTCGGCCAATAGACTGGATGGGGATCTTTGATTGAGGAGTGCAAATAAAAGTGGAAACGTCGTGTTGGATGTTACTTGACTCGAAGAGTCTATATTTTGGAGAACAAATTATAGTTATTACAAATAAAACGATTAATGGGCTTACAACAGTTCGATAACGATGAAGACGGCAGAACGAAATCGGTCAGTCGAAAGGAATAGAAATCTTCGTTGACCTTGAAATTCCTCTAAAATAACTTCAGTTCCCACGACTTCTCATATTTGTTCTTGATACTGCAGAACTCGTGTATTATTGAAAAAAAAATATATGAGTTAAAACAGTCCGAAAAATACAGTTCAAACATCTCTGCATTGTAGTAAAATGCTGCTGTTTTAAGAAAAATTAGATTTGCGTTTCACTTTGTTCATGCGACTTCTCACATGTGTCCTTAACCCTGTCGAACTCGTGGATGGTCAGGAAAAAAATACTCGATCAAAAGGATTCCGAAAAATGCAGCTGGAAAGTCGCTTCATCGTTTTGGAGTGCTGCTCTGGTCGAAAAATAATAATCTTGCGTTTCTAACAGTTTATTTGACTTCTCATATGTGTTCTTAACACTGTCGAACTCATGAATGGTCAGGAAAAAAATACTCAATCAAAAGCATTGCAGAAAATGCAGCTGAATAGTCGCTGTATCGTTTTAAAGTGCTGCTTTGGTAAAAAAAAATTATTTCGTTTTTCTAACAGTTCATACGACTTCTCACATGTGTTTCTGACACTGCACAACTCGTGGTTAATTTGAAAAAAGATACTTGATTAAAAGCATTCTGGAAAGTGCAGTTCGGAAGTCATTGCATTGTTTTAGAGTGCTGCTCCAGTAGAAAAAAGATCGTTCCATAATTTATTCATTCTATTGAAGTGTTTGACAATTATTTCATTATTAATCAATAAGTTAAGTTATTATTTAACCAATTGAAGCGATTAGTCAATTATTAATTATTAATATTATTTTCGATAACTGTCAAACACTGGTCATTCGCTGCCACATGATTTGGTCGAGAAAGACAGCAGAATGTGGCGATGATCTTGCAACGGTTGTTCAATGCGGATAAACTGCCGAGCATTTTCCAAAATTTTGTTGGCTTATTATTCTTTGTATTATATTGTATTATTCTTGTTCCTTATAATGAGCATTGAGCATTCGAACTGTAAATTTTCCTAATGATATGTCATGTCAGCATTAATCGCCGTCAACGCAGACGACAAGTCGATCGTTGCAGCAGCATGATAACGATGCAAGTTCACACACCACGGTTCTGTTCTGTTGTCCTGATTTGAAAACCTGTATTTTACCCAATTTTGTTATTTTTTTTCTCAACGAATATTATCCGCAAATGAAATGTAAAAACTGGTCTGTGTTTAGAATTAAATAAGCTTTCTTAAAAAAAAATAAAAAACAACTTATTCTTTTCATTTTCCAATTAACAATTTCCGCCAGCAAAAACTATGTGTCCTGTAATAACGCCGTATTTATTTTCGAAGAAAGCGGAAAAAGTTACTTAAACTACCATTTTTACATATCCCGATATCACCACGTTAAACCCTCAAATAAATAGCGTCCACTTTATAATTGCCACACTGTATATCCTTGTAGGAGGTGACGAGTCGAGCAAAAAAGCTTTCGAGCAAAATGTTGTACAACCAAAATTGGCCAAGTTATTAGCGTGACAAGTCGACCAATGAGAGTGCATATGTTATAAATGGTCACGACGTCGGCGTCGAGGCACGCCAGATACGCAGCTAACTTGACTGTACCGTGACTTTCATTCGTCTTATGTTTTCTTTTTTTTCTCAGCTCGACGATATACATGAATTTATCTGCTATGTATAGCACCGATAGGAACCTTTGTGTAAACAAAAGCCTCGCGTTGAAGTGCGCACACATCCGCGTATCGTAAAAAAGTGATTAAACTTGTAAGAAATCCAATGCAAAGAGAGAAAATATTGTGGGATAGGATCAAGGTCAAAACTATCGTAAAAATATCCTCAATGCTACGCACGAGATGCAGCGAAAAAAGTGATCTCATCCCTTCAGGTGGCCGCATCCTTTTCGTCGATTTTTATCGGCCGGAAAACGTTGTCAAAATTCGTAAGGTCGAACGAGGTTTAAAGCGGGGTCGTAACTATCTCAGAAATATCCCGAGTGCTACGCACAACGAGATGCAAAGAGCGAAAATTTTAATCCCATCCCTTCAGATGGTTGCAATCTTCCTCGACGAATTTTGCGACTGAAACGCGTTGTCAACATTTTCAAGTTTGAACAGAGATTGAATCAGGGTGAAAACCATCAATGGGCAACATTGTTTTAAATACTCCGCACGAGATACAAATAACGAAAATTTTCATCTTCTCTCTTTACATTACTTTTATATTACTAATAAATAAAGTGATTTTATGTGGCCGAGGAGGTGTATCTTAGGCAAATTTCAATAAATATCCAGAAGTGCTCTCAAGTAATTATTTACTCCAAGAATTGCTCGATACACAAATGCGCTTTTCTTGCGATCCTTTCTTTGCATCGCTCTAGCATTTAGGGTCTCACACACTCTCCGGCGCTGACGGAGATCAGCGTATACGGGACCTTGAGAATTTGACAAGAAGAAGCTTGAAAAGTTTGATAATGAGTTCCTGTCGATTAAAGCCGACAAGGAATACTTCAACCCCCTGAAATGATAAGATCAACATTTTCGCTGTTTGTATCTCGTTGTGTGTAGCACTCAGGATATTTTTGCGATAGTTTTGACCCTGATTTCATCACCGTTCGACTTTGAGAATTTCGACCAGGTGTTTGCGTCGGTGGAAATCAACGAGGAATACTTCAACCACCTAAGAGATGAAATCAAAGTTTTCGCTGTTTGCATCTCGTTGTGCGTAGCACTCGGGATATTTTTGCGATAGCTCGACCCCGCTGTAATCCTCGTTCGACCTTGAGAATTTTGCCGTGTCCTTGTCAATTGAAGTGGATGAGGAATACTTCGACCCCTGAAGGGATGAGATCAAATTTTCCCTGCTTGCATCTCGGTGTGCGTAGCATTGGGGATATTTTTGTGATAGTTTCGATCGTGATTTAATCCCCGTTCAACCTTGAGAATCTTGACAATGTGTTCTTGTCGATTACAGTAGACGAGGAATACTTTGATCCCCTGAAGGGATGAGATGAAAATTTTCGCTGTTTGTATCCCGTTGTGCGTAGCATTCAGGATATTTTTGCGATAGTTTTTACGCTGATTTAATCCCCGTTCAACCTTCAGAATTTTGACAACGCGTTCCTGTCGATTAAAGGTGACGAGGACCATTTCAACTGCTTGGAAGGATGAGATGAAAATTTGTGCTGTTTGCATCTGTTTGTGCGTAACATTCGGGATACTTTTGCGATAGTTTTGACCCTGATTTAAACCCCGTTCGACCATGAGAATTTTGACAACGTGCTCCTGCCAACTAAAGTCGACGAGGAATTCTTCGACCCCCTGAAGGGATGAAACCAAAATTTTCGCTGTTTGCATCTCGTGCGTAACATTGAGGATATTTATGCGATAGTTTTGACCATGATTCCATCCCTCATTATTTTCTCTAATTGCATTGGATTTATTACAAGTTCAATCACTTTTTTACTTTACGCATATGTATGCGCACTTCTACGCGAGGCTTTCGTTTGTCACAACGGTTCCGATCGGTGCTATACATATAGTATAGGATCCCACCATAGAACGACCTTCACCGAGCTGGTTAATGGATGAAAAGTATTTTATATTCAATTAAATATTTCAATAAATATATTGCAAATGGGTTGTGTAAAAAATTTCAGTCCAGAATATGATTAATTAACAACCTTTAATCTTTGAGGATAGAAGACATTGTCGAAAAACCTGAACCAGAAAGTGATGACGAAGAATGTCCAGAAGTTGGAGATCACAATTATATGTCCGATGACTCGGATCCTGAATAATTTGAAAAATTAAAAAACTTCTGTGCTTATACTTTATTACCATAAAAAGAAGTTTTATTTGTATATTTGTTTTTATTTTGTCTGCTAATAATACAAATAAAATTTGTAAGATTAGTATTATATATGTATTAGTATTAACTTTCTATTTACTAAAGATGTATATACTTTAATGTCACTTAAAATATATACATACATATATAATTACTTTATTAAAAAAAAATGACAGCTGCAATGCTGTGTACTCTTCTATCGCATAGGATGGTTCGCTGGGACCTCTCTGTCGCACGTATTCACTCGCAGCAATATTTCCCTTTTCAAACTCGACAACCGGAATTCAGAACTGATTTTTCGCAGCAACCCTATACCACCGTGTTCGTAATGAAATAACCTTTATGTTATTTAAGTTTAATTCATTAACCAGACCGGTGCAAGTTACTAGTTTCGATTTACCTGTTTATACCTGCCTACCCAAGAGTTGTGACGGGAAAAAAATTGTCAACCTAACGTTTGCATATTCTATGGGCTTCATACGTTCGATTGGTATGGAATTTGGCTATTAACCAAACCAGTGAAATGTTTAAAAAAAAATTTTTTTTATTTGTTAATCAATCATAGTCTGGACTGAAATTTTTTAGACAACCCATTTGCAATATATTTATTGAAATATTTAATTGAATATAAAATACTTTTCATCCATTAACCAGCTCGGTGAAGGTCGTTCTATGGTGGGATCTTAGACTAATAGCAGATATTCCGAAGTATATCGCCAAGCCGAGAAAAAAAAAAGAAAACATAAGACAAATGAAAGTCATATATAGTAAACTCAAGTTAGCTGCGTATCTGGCGTGCCTCGACGTCGACGTCGTAATCATTTATAACATGAGCTCTCATTGGTCGACTTGTCACGCTAAAAACTTGGCCAATTTTGTTAGTCGTACAACATTTTGCCCGGAATAAAAGTGCTTGATATAAAGGACGTTTTGAAACAAAAAGGAAAATAAAGTGGAAAGAAAACGTGAGTGTGGCCGGTAAATCTACGAAAAAAAGAAGACGCGATGTTCCAATATACCGGAAGGAAAGTGCATTGTCAATTTGGTAACTTTGGCTCAAGAACTGTGGTGTTCCGACTGTGATAAGCCTCTTTCTTTGAGTTATATTGAAGGCGAACTACTTGTAGGGTTGGTAAAAATATTCGACAAAAAGTGTGAAGAATGCCTAAAGATGTATTCGGTAAAAACCTCCGAACGCAGTCACACTTGTGAAGAGGATGCCCGGAGCTATCACTACTCGCTAAACATCAAAGCTACAACAGGTACAAATATTGATATTTTATTCTGTCTTGTTTTTACTCGAAGTAATTTTGAGATCTTTCACACGTTTTTAGGAATCATCGATGCAGGGTTGGGTGTAACGCAGCTCAACACTTTACTGTTCGCTTTAAATGTACCATCTCTACACGACAGCCAGGTACGGAGGCGTCAAATTATTGTCGAAGGGGTTCTAAAAAATTTGGCTTATGAGAATTGCGAACAAGCAATATTGGAGGAGAAAATTGCAACCTCGACAATAAATGCAGTAAAGTAAGTATTACTGTCATTAAAGCTGCCGATTAAAATGATTCGAGAAATGGTATTAATGTGTAATTGTTTTTTTTAGAACGAATCAAGACGATAATGAAGCGGAAGCAGTGCCACTGACTCTTTCGTGTGACGGTGCATGGCCGAAACGAGGGAACGGATTCACTTATATGCTAGTTTATAATTAATAAATAATCACTGATTTAATTATTTTTAAGAAAACCTGAGAAATCTGATCTGCAAATCTGAGAAAAGAAACGTCAAAATTTGCGCGAAAATAGTCGCTTATAATAAAATACCCGCTTATTGTCTACGAGTCTTTGATTCGAATATAAAAAAATTTAATAAAAATACTACTGTTCAGTTTCAATGTCGATTTTTAATGTATCACCGTACTTAATAAAGTTTGCGATACACATGACTGTTAAGAGCTATTTTGTGTCATATTGTTTCTCTCTCTTGTCACTGCGTACTATTTTTTTGTTTGCTCGGGTTTGTAAACATATATGCGAGAATATCTGTATTAACTATGGGTTAAATCTTCAAGACGGATAGAACGCAAAAATGGAATTACACGAAATAATTGAGCGCTCGATTATACAATGAACATAAAAATAGCATAGATCAATGATTAATCTCGTGTCTTTATGCATTTTTATCGACTGTCTCGAAAGTTTGTTACTCCAAAATTCAACAATTAAAAGAAAACATTACATAGTACTACGTGAAAAATAACTGTA
This sequence comes from Heteropelma amictum, assembly GCA_959613375.1. Classification (NCBI taxonomy): domain Eukaryota; kingdom Metazoa; phylum Arthropoda; class Insecta; order Hymenoptera; family Ichneumonidae; genus Heteropelma; species Heteropelma amictum. Next base: position 13,164,662 of record OY390720.1, on the reverse strand, counting down.
CAAGACAGGAATGTCCGTCGCGGTGTCTCGTGTAGTATTCGCATTCATTTCATTTTACATCCGTGTATACTATACGGTATAGTACGGATATGTTTTACCCCGTAAATATTTGTAGATGCAAAACACCATCACAATTAGTTCTTCAACCTAAATATGTATTTATTACTAGAAAGAAAAAAAAAAAATTACAACTTGGATTTGAACCCACGCCCATCAGTTAAGAGCCACAGCTCTTACCATGTTGCTAATTTCATCATCACTAGTAAAGTTCAAAATGTTATATTTGAGTTGCGGCCCCCTGCTTTGAATATGGTTAAACTTCGTTCGTTTCGTGTATGATGTACTGTATGAAACTATATTATATCTTACATCGCAAATGAATGATAAGAACACGAAAATGGTGCAGACTATATAATAAATATGTTTTAAAACATCTCCATAATCGAGACATGATGTCATAATAATGTAATGTATCATATTCAAAATGAATCTAGAAACAATCATTTATTCAAAATATTGTATACTAATTAAGCCTTCAACTCTAAAATTGGAAATTATGTAATTATTATTATCGTGATTTTTGTACATCCGAACAGATGACAGAACGACATGAAATTGCCGGTGAGTTATTATTGAGTGAATAAATAAAATGAGAAATTGTAAAAATGAAATAACAAAATCATCCGTTTTTCATTGAAACTAGGGGCGAGATTTTTTTTTTTAATTTTTAGTCTTTAATATTGGGCTATTGACGAAATACCGGTGTGTTCCGTAATCAGCGGGAAAAAATACATCGATATGAACCATTAAAAATTATTTTTGAACTGAAATTTCAATTTGAAATTGAAATTTTTCGGCAATTTCTGACATCGATTTTGAGGGTGAAGGAATTGAGCTATCGACATTTAACTTTCCCATTTCCATAAGTCTCCTCGAGAGCGTCTCAAAACACTCCCGACAAATCTTTGCAGCGTGATTTTTAACGTATTTATAGCCTTTTCAAAATGTTGGCATTTCGACGATTCTGAAAAATTCGCCAAACTAAAGGAAACATTTTTTTCGAATTTTCGATAGTTTAACAGACTGTTCCATCGCAAATATTCCGCCGATCGCAAAACTCATCGAGTTTTTCGCGAAAATTCGAAATATCAGTAAGAAAATACATGAAAAACAGCCAAATTCAAGCAAAAACGAAAAAAATGACAACAATCCCGCGATATTTTTTCGATAAAGGATCAACTTCGGGACCCCATCAACTTTTTATTAGAAGAATATTCAATAACAAAAAAATTAATTAATAACAATAATGGTTTTGTTAATTTAACAATAATAGTTTTGTTAATTTAACAATAATAGTTTTGTTAATTTAACAATAATAGCTTTGTTAATTTAACAATAATAGCTTTGTTAATTTAACAATAATAGCTTTGTTAATTTAACAATAATAGTTTTGTTAATTTAACAATAATATTGAGATATAAAAAGAAAGCCGGTACAAAAAGAAATTTTGAAAAAATTTGCGATCTTGCGATAATACGTGAGCTCGCGTTATGAGACTGCGGGCATGTGGTGGGGGCGCCCTCGATCGATTCCCCTCACGCGCTGTGCACCGCCTGCGGTCCGCGCTCTCGCGCTCCCGTCGAGACCGAAAGCTGTCAAATTTTTATCCAATTTCAAATGGAAATATCATCCCTTAAAACTGAGATTTTTTAGACTTTCAAGGGTGCATTTTAAAGAGAAAATCATCAGCTATTCGATGGAATAGATATTGTCGCAATGCGCGAACATTTTCATGTTCAAAATGGCGTCGGAAGCTCACGGTGCACCGCAATTATCTCTGGTTCTCGGCCGAGGGAGCATCCACGGGAAAAACGATTTCACGTAGTTCTGGGGGATGGAAAAAGAATAGCTCATGCGAAACCTGTGCGAATTCGGCCGGACGGTTCTCGAGTTATCGTCGATAAACCGTTTTCGCTTCCTAGTGCTATATCTCCCTCTGGGATGATCGCACAGACTCCAGCTTGTGCGCATTTTTCTCGGGGATAAATACCCTTTCCAACGAAATACGAAATTTCCCGGAAATACGAAATTTCGAGCTGAGCGTCGTAACCCGATTTGCATGATTTTACGTCGACTCCTGGTGCTCGGCCAATTCTAATCCGATCGGATTCGAACTAGGCTCATTCGAAAGCAAATAAAATTTGCAAGAAAGATTTTTTTTTGTTTTTTGAAATCGATCGATTTGCGCCGGAGATCGACAAAAATCAAAGTGTTCCACTTCAATTGGAACGCATTGTATACGAATACCGACCCCCTGCCACCAAACGCTGGCTTCACGGAGGTCCCCCCTTCTCATTGCGCATGCGTAGTCACCTAGCTTGCGGCGCGCGCCGCGCCTTTGTCTCATAGCGTCCCTCATCCAGCGAGTTGCTTACTGGACGCCGTGTATCGGCTTCGGTCCATAATACGTGTTTTGTTGGAATTCAAAACACTTGCATTATGAACCTTCGACCGATACACGGCATCTTATGAGAGACATGTTTGTTCTCTGCTGGTGATTACGCTTTTCTCTTTTTTTTTTTTTTTATTTATTCAACGCCATGTGAGCGAAGATACATGAAAAATATTGGAGATAAACGAACGATAAAGTCTCAGAATAAAATATATGCCAACCATAAATGTATGGTGTAGGCGTCGAGAATCGTTGTGGTTATTGCATGCACATTTTCGGGGCGAATCGCGCCATGGGGACCCACGGTCTCTCGTGTCGGGAATATATTCCCGTCTACGCATATACGATACGAATTCCAACCCAACGGGGTTGACGATATGGGACCGTTTCCCCTACTAAAACTCACAATTCCAACCCAACGGGGTTGACAATATGGGACCGTATCCCCTACCAAACCAACACGTACACTACCGTCCATAAGTTTGGAAACACTCTCGCCAATTCCAAGCCAGACAAAAAGTTTCATTACTCTTTGAAAAATGACGATATTTGAATTCGGCAAGCGGCGTTTCAAAAGAGATATATTGAGCCCTATTTCCCTTTTTCGGAAATATTTTTAGCATTTTTTTTTAACTCGGCACACACTTTGAAACATGGTTGTTTTTTTGGTATTTTTAGGGGGGTTGAAATTTTAGCGCGTGACTCGTGAAAAATATTTTGATCTGCTCTCCCATGAGAAACTTGAAACGGAAGGTAAGAGCTTCAATTTGGTTTTTGAGAAAGTTTCGTGCGATTTTTTTTCGCATGAATATTGATGTTTTTTGCAAAAAAAGACTATAATCATAAAATGTAGCCTTACTCGGAAACTGTTAGGTTCTCGTGAATTGACTAGGAGGGTCAAAAATTGTACACAAACGTTTTGTGGTTCACCCAATTTTTTTCAGAATTTTTTTCGAAAAAAAAATTTTGAAAATTTTTTTGTTTCCAATTTTTTTTTTTTAAAACGACTAAATATTTTTTAAGTAAAAAAATCGGGTTATCTTACCTTATCTACACGGCCTTTTCATCGAAAAAGCCGCCTCTCACTCCGATGACCGCTTTTATGATCCGCGGCATCCGCTCGATCAATTTGTCAATTTGACCCCGCTCCAGATTGATCCACGCTTCTTTTAATTTTTCCCATAAATCTGCGATTGATGTAGGACAATTTTGGCGTATTTTTCGATCAAGCTCGTCCCAGAGGAGCTCGATCGGGTTTAAATCTGGCGATTAGGGTGGCCATACCATGTTTACCATACCATTTAGTCGATTTAAAAAAAAAATTGAAAACAAAAAAAGTTTCAAAATTTTTTTTTCGAAAAAAATTCTGAAAAAAATTGGATGAACCCAGAATGTTTGGGTACAACTTTTGACCGTCTTGGTCAATTCACGAGAACCTAACAGTTTCCGAGTTAGGCTACATTTTATGATTAAAGTCGTTTTTTGCAAAAAAACATGAATATTCATGCGAAGAAAAATCGCACGAAACTTTCTCAACAACCAAATTCAAGCTCTTACCTTCCGTTTCAAGTTTCTCATGGGAGAGCAGATAAAAATATTTTTCACGAGTCACGCGCAAAAATTTCAACCCCCCCAAAAATGCCGAAAACACGACCATGTTTCAAAGTGTGTGCCGAGTTAAGAAAAAATGCTAAAAATTTTTCTAAAAAAAGGAAATGGGGCTCAATATGTCTTTTTTGAAACGCCGCTTGCCGAATTCAAATATCGTCATTTTTCAAAGACTAATAAAACTTTTTGTCTGGCTTGGAATTGGCGCGAGTGTTTCCAAACTTATGGACGGTAGTGTACATCCACACATATACACATTCACAATGGCCCAATCGCGTGTAAATACATGAAAATTAATTTCCTCAACCTCACCCTTTCGCAAAAAATTTATATATACGAAACTACGGGGGAACTTCGTGTAGAAGGACCTTCCGATCATACAGTAAACTTCTTTTGTAGTCAAGTTAACTTATTACACCGCCCGGGACGTTGACGACAAGGTCGACCCTTCCTGGCATCAGACTTCCTTGTAATAATGCTTCCGGAAGGTCTCCACCGACCTTCAATTTTCTTTGTTGAGAATTTCTTGAATCCGGGCGTTGTCCAGCCAACCGCTTGAGGCGACTGCGGAGTGGATACTCCCCGGGGATTGTTCGATTCCCGCCTCTTTCAACGCCGACCTTACCCATCCGGTGATAGTCGTGCGAGAGGCTGCTTTTACTGGGCCTGTCAGCGTAATAAATAGCTCGTCCACCTCTGAACCCCCTCGACGTTCCTCGGACATCTTAAGCAGAGCTCGGCTCATCGTGATCGGACAAAGGCAGATATTTTCGTGCTTCGACAGTTTCCAGCCTGACTGTCTGAAGTTTCGTCTATCCGTCTTCGAGCCGAAGGCAGGCCAAAAAACTAACTCCTCCCCTAGGTTTTGGAGAAAATGTGGTGTGATCTTGAGCAGGGTCAAATCGTGAACGCGCCTGCCGGAGATCAGCAGCAGCAGCGCCGCAGCCCTTCTCGAGAGCTCGAACAAGGTTAGCCTCTCAGCCCTCGTGCCTAGCCACCGCATCAGGATCGAAGAGTCCCAGATTTTTGTCCTTATCTCTCGGGGTCTTGCCCCCGCGATCGCTTTTAAGATCTGCTGAACGAAAAAATCGGAGGCCAGGTTTCCCGCTGGTGTGCAGAAGGTTGCGACTGCCGACTTATGTACCAGGATCGTACTATATGCCAGGCCTTCTCTCAAGTGCAAGTGAGCTAAAAACCTTGCGAGATCCCGCGCTCTCGGCCGTGTTGGGCTAAACCGCTGTTGACCGCACCAAGCTATCCACCTCCGAAGAGGGGCTTTGTAAGTTTCCAGAGTAGACCGGCGCCAGCTCGTTGCCAGCAAGGCCCTCTCCTCCTGCGACCAGTCCCTGACTACGGTCGACCACCCCCAACCTTCCACACCTGGAGATACAGTCGGTCCACCTCCGGTGGCGGTTGGCCCGTCGAAACGTCTACTAACGTTTGCTGCAGGTCCCGGATCCGAATCGGCGGTTCCTTGCTCCTCTGCTGCAAGTCCGACAGCCAGAACGTCCTCTCCCACTTGGGTGCCACGACGAGAATGAGGCTGGGAGGCGGGAAGACCCAGGCTAACCCGAAGTCCCACGGTCGACTGAATGCATCGATAAAGTAGGCGGATCGATCGGTCGAGTCTCTCGAGACGTGTACCGCCTGCTTATTGCGATTTTTTCGGAAGCGAACAGATCTATCTCTGGTTCGCCCCACTTCTCGAAGATCTCGGCCGTCGCTTGTGGCAACAAGTGCCATTCCGGGAGTGTCTTTCCTCGGGACAGCCGGTCGGCAATGCCGTTGTATCTTCCGGGCAGATAAGCCGCCGATAGTGTTACCTGGAGGTCGTCTACCAGCTCCAGCAGCTGGAACGTCAGATTGAGTAGACCCAGGGACTTCGTGCCTCCCTCCTTTCGGATATACGCTACCAGAGCGCGGTTGTCCGTCTGGAGCAAAATGTGCGCCTTTCTTAATCTGTGTGCTTGGTCCTTGATTGCGGCGTAGACCGCGTACATCTCCTTTATATTGAAGTGCCATGCCTGCTGATGCCTCTTCCAAGCTCCCGAGATGCAGACCCCGTCTAACTGGACTCCCCATCCTGAGTCCGTAGCGTCCGTGATAAGAAAGTGCGTTATCTGACTCTCGTGAAGAGCGGACCTCGAGGTCAGAGCCTCCTGCCACCACTCCAGCTCTCCCAGTAGGCTCTCGGGGATTCGCTGTCACTCGCGAGGTCTGCCCTGCTGGAACGTGACCAAAAATCGTTGGAGGTGGCGACAGTGCAATCGCCCCCGGCGAATCACGAAGTTGGCGAAGTTGAAGTGTCCTAGGATACACTGAAATTGTTCGAGCGTTCCGCTTCTCTTCGTGAGGAGTGCGTGGATCAGCCGACGCATCCCCTAAATCTTCTTTTCTGGCAGGCCGATCTGATATTCCCGAGTGTTCCAGGTTACGCCCAGAAATTCCAGCTCCTGGACTGGCTCCCGGATGGTCTTCTCGTGGTTTATGTGCCAGTCGAGAGATTGCAGCAGCAGTAGAGCTGCTTCTGTGGTCTGTTGCCTCAAACTGGCTCGCTGTTGCGAGGCCAGAAGGAAATCGTCTAGGTAAACGATCACCCTCATTCCCCGCGACCGAAGGATCTCTGCGATCCAGTTCATGATCGTCGCGAAGGTCTGAGGGCAGACGAGAGGCCAAAGGGCAAGCTCGTCATCTGTAACAGCTCGTTGTTGTATACGACGCGCAGGAAGCGACGATGAGACGTCGCAATCGGTACGTGAAAGTACGCCTGCATCAGATCCAACCGCGTCATTCAGTCTCCAGCCTGTAGGAATCCCGGGATCTTGAAATGCGATATTAGCTGGAAGCTTCGCACCCTCACATGTGCGTTGAGGCCTCGCAGATCTAAAATCGGCCTCTGCTCTCCGTTGCTTTTCCGAATTAAGGCGATGTGTTACATCCGTAAATCGAAGCTTAGAAAAATTCTCCGGCAAAATCTATAAATCGGATCGGTTTGAAATTTGTTGTGGGTATTCAGTGATATAGCCCGGAGGGAATGACGATTTTAGAATTTCGAAATTTTGAAAATTTTTTCACTCGACAAAAAATTTTTTTTGGAAAATTTCGAAATTGCGAAATCGTCATTCCCTCCGTGTTGTGTCACTAAATACTCACAAAAAATTTCAAATCGATCCGATTTATAGATTTTGCCTGAGAATTTTTCTAAATTTCGATAGGGGAGGGGATATCCCCCATGGCCTTAAGAAAATCCTCGAGATGAAACTCGGGTTGTTTTCTGTCGGCCGTTCCAGGATGCCCTGAGCTTTGAGGTGGTCTATCTATGCTGACATCTCCGTGGAGGTTGCCGTAGGAAACCTGGATTGCCTCCGATTGCCTATAAGGATCGGTTTTGATACTAGGGGAATTCTCGAGGCTGTTATTAACCTTAAAACTACTGGAGGGGCCTTCAAGTCCCTCCATCTTCTCTGGAAAAGGGTGAGCTGCCCTCCAGAGAAGTCGCGTTCCCGCCGGTAGTCATTGGGAACGTTTCCGAAAGGTTTTCTCGCCTTTGCCTCGAGGTCCCTTCTTTTCTCCCCCTTTCGGGTTCCGATAGTTGCTCCGGTCCTGTCGACGATTCTCCTTCGCTCTTGACGCCGAATAGTTTGTTCTGGCGCGAAATGGCTCCTGCGGCTCTTTCTTCTTCACCTCCTTCCTAGCTGTCAAATACGTAGGATTGTTCAGCCACGTCTGTGCACCCCCGAGCGACTGCACGAGGGGGAGGAGTTTTTCCTTGCCAAACAGATATTCTGCACTGGGTAGGACCCTTTGCAGGGCCGCCTGCACGTTTTTGTTGGGCACCCTCCTGAGGAGCTGCTCTCTTCGCTGCTCAATGTGCTCCGCTCTTTTTCCGCAGATCACCTGTAATATCGAATCGAATTCCTTTGCTACCTGCGACTCCGGGCCGAAGGTCGCTGTCAATTTCTCCAGCAGGGTCCCTGGCTTGAGGTCTGCAGGATTGGCGAACGCTCAATCAATTATGCCCTGGAGGTTGGCTCGCAGCAGTCCATTTATAGCCCCAACACTGCCTTGCAGTGACCCACTAGCACTCGCTCCGACGAGACGGCTGCGTCCTTTGACTTGGCGTCCTCGAGGTGGCATAGGTCCTCGTTGATCTTGAGGTCCCGGAACCCTGGAAACGCTAGAAATTTCTTTAGCGTACTCGAATATCGTACCTCCTTCCACTCGTCTGAGTCCAAGCGCTGAAGGTCTATCAATCTCTCAAGTAGCTCTCGCGCTGGCGCCTGAACCTGCTTGTTCTCGTCCACGTCTGTGGACAACTTGGCCCAAGCCATCTCTATTCGCTGTGGCTCTGACAAAAAACTCTCGCTCGATGTGGAGGCCCGCTGGGGATTCTCTTGTGCCCACGCCTGAGCCTGTGCCTCTGCCGGTGCCTGCATCTGCAAGTGCCAGAAGGGCAGCAAGCCAGTCTACGTTACGCTCGAGTACCTCAATCTGTGGATTGTATGTCGGGTAGTGCCTTTTGGCGGGGGGCTGTTCCTCGTCTTCCGGGTCCCCGATCTCGACCAGAGCTTCTGCCGCTGACCCCACATCGTCCGGCGTCTCTGGCTGGGAACCTAACCCCACTTCTTGCTCGTGATTCTCCTCTCCGAGATCCTCTCTTGGGGTTCCGTCCGACATCTTTCTATCAATCTGGTGAGTTGTTTGCTTGAGGTGCACTGAACTCTTGACAAATCTTCACTATAATTTCTATGAAATCGCTTTTAAATGTCTCTTTGAAAAAATTTACATCTTGCCAAGGCGGAAATATCCAACGCTATGAGACAAAGACGCGGCTCGGGCCGCGAGCTAGGTGACTACGCATGCGCAACGAGAAGGGAGGACCTCCATGAAGCCAGCATTTGGTGGCAGGGTGTCGGTATTCGTATGTATAGGTGGATATATTTGATAGCTTCTCTCATAAGATACCGTGTATCATCCGAAGGTTCATAATAATATATATATCACATTCGTCATGTCGCGAAGTAGGCAAAATACCGAAAAATCAAAGCGTCAGTGCTGAATGTCAAAGTTCTTTAACCATTTCCGATGTCAAAGTCTTAACGCTTGAAGAATTTTTATTTTGTTTTTTTTTTGTCTTACATGATCAAATTCGGTGGTTTCCTACAAAAAGAAGTGAAATCTACATTAAAAATGTTAAAAAGTAAATGTGTGCATTTACATGGAAATGTGCATGGAACCTGTTTTTCTTAACCATGCACGCCAAGTTTAATTTAATTTTTTTTTTAATGTTATTTTTATTTTGCACACTATTTGAAAAAAATACTTTTCGACGAAAACTGCTATTTTTATTACTTGGTGTATACTATACGTAATTATAAGGTTACACACAGTTCTGTCACAATACGAGCGATGTTGTGGCTGCTGCTATGCTAGCGCGCCACAACAATCTTGTAACTAATCAGAGCTCGGGCAGAGTACAAAAGCCGATCTTCTCGGACCGAAATGCAGTCGGGAAGGCCGTACTTTCAACTAGGGGATAAAGAAAAAAAAATTCTATCAAATAAACTTAACATTAGGAAATACTCTGGAAAATCGCGAATTAAATGCTAGAAAATTTGAAATAACGATATACATTTTGTAACAACAATAAATGTAACGAAAATAAAAGTATTGTATTCAATATTATATTTATGACGATGTAATGACCAAGTAATTCAGGTTGCTATGGGGTCAGGATGAAACGACGTCACTGAGATGAAATGTTTTTTGAACGTTCATGACCCCTTTACTGATCAACCTGTCAAATTTCAGAACAATCCATAGTACAGTTATTTAGAAAAAAAAATCGCAAGGTTGGAGTATTTGGTGTGCTCGTCACATTATATTTATGTGAATGTTCCGAACATTTTTGGGTATATTATATATATCTGCCAAGAAAACGATGCCACGGCGTCAAAAAAGAAAGAATACGGTCAAATGGAATATCGAACTATCTTTTGATGCCTTGAAAGTAATAATTCACTGTATCGATTCAAAGTTATTAATGATTATAATCGCGAATTTTTCCAAAAATTAAGCGTACAAAATGTAAGGTGTTCTATATTTTATATGTATAGGTCAGTGGAAAGGATGACGCCTGTATTTCGTGATATAAGAACATAGATATATGAGTTTTATTGCACGCTAATAACACGTTTGGATAGTTTGGACGCCCGGAGTCGACTGACTATAGCCGAAACGGTTACACACGTTAAACGAATACCTAACGCGGTGTATCAAACGCTTACAGTAGAGCCAACATACATTATAACTCCTCCACGCTTGATTCAATGCTCACACATTTAATGCAGTCTATATATCTAAGACCTCGCGGGGTTTGGGCACTCGCGTACTGCGACGTAACTCCGGAGTAGCAGGTGCACTGAGTGCAATGTTAATTGTGCTTCTTCGCGATGGTGATGCTTCTAGAGTTAGCCTCCGATTATCCCGTAACATTGTTTGCGTGTTGATACGCGTATCATCGGCTGCACTCACCCTTTCGGACGGCGCCTGATTAACAGTCACCCCAGTTCGATCGTTACCATTTTTTTCGATTGTACTGATCGGTACATTCAATGACTTGCTACGTACTACATCTCCTGCATTGGGGTCTTCATTATCACTTTTGATTAGCGACCAAGCGGTGGTTGGTTCTTCGAAATTTAGCTCACACGCCCTCAATTGATCGAGATGCCTTTTCCAGGTACGATTATCCTCCGTAAGGACTCGATAAGTCACCGGGCTATGTTGAACTAAAACTTTGGCTTTGCACCATGAGTTGCTACTAAAATCTCGCACCATGACAATGTCGTTTACGTTAAACTGGGTCTTACGATAACCGTGACAAAATCTTTTTTGTTCATTTTGTTTATCATCAACGTGCTTACGCACGTCGGGCCTTAGCAAATCCAGACGAGTGCGCATCAGCCTGTTAATTTGTAATTCGGCTGGTGTCACTCCGATTGTACAATGAGGCGTAGCTCTGTAATATAGCAAAAACCGGCATAAGGCCTCATGTCGCGACAATGCCGCTTCTCTCAACAATTTAAATTTACATTTAAACGTCTTTACCGCGTTTTCCGCCGCCCCATTAGACGCTGGGTGGTACGGAGCTGTGCGAATGTGCTCGATGTCATTACGGTCGAGAAACTCGGCGAACGTGCTTGAACAAAATGACGGACCATTATTAGTGACCAATCTCCTCGGGAGCCCCCAAATACTGATATATTCTTTAAACACCTTGACGGTGTTTTCCGACGTAATATCGGCCATTTCTTTAATATCCACCCATTTTGAAAAAGCGTCAATAATAATCAAGTACATTTTTCCCTCCAATGGTCCCAAGAAATCCGCATGAATGCGGTGGCTAGGACCATCGGGCCATTTCCACACACACAACTCTGCCCTGGGTGGATTACAAGCCCTCTTGCAGCAGAGCTCACACGATTTACTAATCGCTTCAATGTCTTTATCGATCCCGGGCCACCAGATATAGGAGCGAGCCACCGCCTTCATCCGAATCACTCCCATGCGAACCCCGTGGAGTTCATCGAGTAGTTTTAGTCTTAACGATCGTGGCACCACTACCCGATGCCCCCACATAATGCAACCATTGGTTAAGGTGAGCTCCCTCTCTCGATTTTTAAAAGGCACCAATTCTTGTTCAACTTTATACGGAAACCCTTTCAAAATGCACATACGCACTTGACTTAAAATACTGTCGCAAGATGTTTCAGCCTTAATATCTACGTCTTTGATTGTAGCTATATCGTCAATAACTAAATTTAGATACGAATACTCTTCATTGTCGACTTTATCGAGTTCGCTGGATATGATTGGCAGAGGGAGACGAGAGAGACTATCAGCACTGCCATTATCGATACCCCTAATGTGCTTAATGGAAAATTCGTACCCTGATAAAAAAAACTGCCCAGCGCTGCAATCGGCTCGCTGCCATTTGGGGAATACCTTTCTTGGTCCCAAAAATATAAACCAACGGCTTATGATCCGTTTCTAACAAAAAACTACGACCATACACGTACTGGTGAAAGCTTTTTACCCCTAAAACGAGTGCTAAGGCCTCACGGTCGAGCTGAGAATAATTACGTTCTGCTTTCGTTAACGTTTTCGACGCAAACGCTATGGGGTTTTCGCAGCCATCATTGGAAACGTGCGACAGCACTGCCCCCACTCCCACTGGTGAGGCATCGCAGGTTATTTTAACCGGCTTATTTGGGTCATAATGCACGAGCACTCCATGCGACACCAGTGCTTCCTTAGCGCTTTGAAAAGCTTTCTCGATCACGAGTCCACTGCCACTCGGTCTGGGCACTTAATAACTCATACAGCGGGTTAACAATTGTCGCATAATTCTTAATGAATTTAGCATAATAATTAATCATTCCCAAAAATGTTTTTAATTGAGTTACGCTGTGCGGCGCTGGTACGTCTAGTACTGCTTGCACTCTTTCACGTGCGACACGAGACCCCTGAGCATCCCCAACAAATCCCAGAAAGGATACGCTCTCGCGACAAAATTCACATTTCTCCTTACGCACTGTGAGGCCATTGTCCCGAAAACAATTTAAAACGGCCCTGAGCCTCTCTGCGTGTTCCTCTACCGTCGACCCGGATACGAAGATATCGTCGAAGAAACAGACCACGCCGTCAATTCCCTGCAAAACTTGTTCCATCTCTCGTTGAAACAAGCCAGGGGCAGATGCTACGCCGAAACATAAACGCTTGTACGAAAACAACCCCTTGTGCGTTGAAATGGTCACCAACTTTTGCGATTCGTCATCTAGCTTGACCTGTTGATAAGCATTCGATAAGTCCAATTTCGAGAATATTTTGCCTCCATTAAGTGTTGCCAGAAGATCTTGCGCTCGAGGTATCGGATATCTATCAATTTGCAAATCGGGATTTACTGTGATTTTATAATCACCACAAATACGAATCTGACCGTTTTTTTTAATAATTGGAACTATCGGTGTTGCCCACTGACTCGATTACACTGGCTGTATGATTTTTTTTGCTCACTAAACGGTCTAACTCCCGTTCTACTTTATCACGCAATGCATATGGGAGTGGCCTGGGTTTACAAAAAACCGGTATCGCATTTTCTTTAACGTTCAACTTAAAAATTTTCCTTGTATACGTACCGAGCTTATTCGTAAAAACCGACGGATATTCGAGCATTATATTACTCACGTCAACCGGTACTACGTTACAAATATTCGGTATCGATTGACCATTTCCCGACTTTTCGTCCATTGGGATCTGTAACGCTCTTATCCACTGTCTCCCTACTATTGGGGGACCTTTTCCCGGTAAAACAAAAAGCTCGAGTACGCGTTCTTGCCTTTTTGAGCCCACCATAACCTCTAGCGTTCCTATTGGAACAATCAGATGACCGGCGTGAGACTTGAATCTTCGATTAGTTTCACGCAACGTGAACCTAGACCATTTGTCACTTTGCTGAAAATCACGGACCGATATCGCCGTGATTGGAGACCCTGTGTCAATTTCGAATTTAACCACTACATTTTCTACAGCTAGGTTTACAAACATCGGATCGTCATTGACCGTTTCATCAACTACTTTGTCGACTATGACGTGTTCCGACTCGTCCTTAATACAGAATAAATTATCTAAAACTGTTTCGAGATCCTCGACTTCATCCACATAATGATGCATCTCACCGCGTTTTTTCTTAGGCTTAATATTATTGCGATTCTCATCTTTTCCATTGCTCTTTTTGTGTGATAATTCTTGGATCTCGAATCAGCTAAGTTTTTACACACGCTCGCTAAATGTCCTTCCTTTTGGCAGATATTACACTTATACCACCTGAACCGACAACGCGCCACTTTATGGCCCTCTCTTCCGCAGCAAAAACATTTAAGGTTCGGTGACGATGCCTTCCTGTTCGCAACGCTCGCTCTCTTATCCCCAACGAAGTTGACCCCTTCCTCGCTGCTTCTCGATGACGATCCCATCTCTGCGACGTCCCTTGATGCCGCTTCCAGCGCTGTAGCGATCTCCACCGCTCTCCCGTTAGTGAGGCTCGGCTCACCAAGTAACTTCTTTTTAATCGCATCATTCCGGATGCCCCATACGAACTGGTCTCGTAAACTGGGTTCCAAGTTCGTCCCGAATTCACAGTGGAGCGACAACCTTTTCAGTCGAGCGAGGTATTGCTTCACCTCCTCTCCTTCCTTCTGTCTACACTCCTTGAACCTATAGCGTTCCGTAATTACGCTCGGTTTCGGCTGCAAATGATCTCGCATGACGTCAGTCAATTCCTCGAACCTCTTCTGGCTCGGCAACTGAGGCGCACACAAATTCCTCAACAATGAGTATCCCTCCGTACCCAAAAGAGTGAGCAGTAATGCGACCTTTTTGTTATCAGGAACATTATTGGCAATAATATATTGCTCCAATCTCTCGCACCACATCGACCAATCTTCCGACAACCCGAATTCTTTCAAGTTCCCGAAACTGCTCGATTGTACGACGACATTTTGGGCATTTGCCCCACCACTGCTGAACTGCTGTACTTGTGCTTCCAGAGAGTTCCTTTGCAACATGGTTGTCCTAAGCTTTTCTTTCTGATCCTCGAGCTGTTTCCTCATAGCACTCATTTCTTCAGCCTGTTTTTTCTCTTCTGCCGAAAGCTGTTTGCATTGTTCCACTAGCTGTTTCCTTACTTCGTCAATCTCCGTCCTTTCCGACTCCAAAGCGGCCCTCTTTTTCGCGTCAGCCATCTATTTTTATTTTTAATACTTTATCCTCGTCGCCAAAATGTTCTATATTTTATATGTATAGGTCAGTGGAAAGGATGACGCCTGTATTTCGTGATATAGGCTGAGTTTTATGAAGCATAAACCTGGTTAGCTAACTGTAACCAGCAGCAATCGGTCAAGTTAAGTTCCCCCACCAAGTCCTTTCCCTATCGCCCCTATCGCGCATGTTGTGTGTTTTGTTTCAACGATCGTCATGGTATTTTATATACAAATAAAAATAAGTAGTGATTTGCTGAAAATTAGAATAATCACTTTTGAGTATAATCAAGACATTAATTTTATAATGTATTCTTCACAAAAGGATGCTGCAAAAAGGTACGTTAACCATTCGCTTATATCAGTATTATACTGTAAATGAATAAATAAAATACTGCATGGAAATATTTCTACCATTTCCATAAATTAATAGGTACGTGCATAAAATATCCTAGTTATTACGACATATGTTTATGTAACTATGACAAACATATTACAAACATAAACATAAACTACTACATACAACAGAAGTATCTTTTATTTTCGCTTTTTTTTCGTTTTCAGCATCAAAGTGCGAAAATCACGATGCCCAAACTTTGGAACAGAGGACAAATTGAAGCTCATCAGCGTGATTCAAAAATATGTAAATATTATTGAAAATAAATCATCGCAGGGTCCCAGCGAGCTTGAAAAAACAAATGCGTGGTCAGAGGTGACCGAAGAATACAATCGTCACCGCACAACACGATCTGTTGAAAACTTAAAAAATTGCTGGGGCAATTTGAAGAAGGGTGCGCGATCATACTTAGCAGCTGAACGGGCCGAAGATAGGCAAACAGGTAAGATAAATGATGAGCAATTGAAAAAATTTGAAATTATGGCAGAATTTAAATGTTCAAAAGACCAATCTCTATGAAATTATTTTAGGTGGAGGAGAAAATCATTTCGAATCCAATCCTGTATTCGAAGAAATGTTAAAGGTTGTTGGCCATCACATGCAACCTCTTCCAGATCTAGGTGAGTTTCGCATTTATACATTTTGCCGACTGTTACGTGCATGTTCGTAATGATAATTTGTTAATTTCAGAGTTGCCGAAGATTCCTCTCGTACCGCATAGTCAAGATGAAGTATACGAGGTCAATAACAGTGTTAAAAGAAATTGTTTAGGAGGTTAAGCCATGTTACAACAAGAAGAAATCAGCGAACTTCGGGAATTTTTTTTAGCGCAATTGTTAAATGGAATGTTGGAAACCAAATTCCCCCAGTATGCTGATTTTTTCTCACTCTACAGTGGCCTAACACTTAATTCAATACATATCTCGTTAATATTATATTCTAATTTTTGAAACTTTGAATTCATTACAGTATTTGGTTAATAGTGGACAAATCGGCACCTGGTCAAAGTGGAGTTCACAAAAATTAAAAAAACCCGTCAGTGCTCCATTGCATGTGAAACGTATCCTTATCGATGAAACGAGGGATTCGATTGAGGAACATTCACCAGTAACATTTTCTATATTCGACAGAGAGAAAGATGCGAATTCAACCGATATGCCGGTAAGTTTAAGTACGATGGAATTACGAAACCAATTTTTAAAAACTTGCGAAAATACCAAAAAACGGTTTGGACACAAAAATAAGTGTATAAATCGTTATTGGGTATACCAGACACGAGCGTCGACATGATTGGCTTCTTTTTTAGCTTAAAATATAGATACGTTCAGCTAATCCAGACACACCTGTAAATACTTTCTCCGCCATGATTCATTTATTCTACAGTGTACTTTATTCACTTTTCTAATTCGAAGGACAACAATCGAAACAAGAAAAGGGCACTGGAGCCTGACAACACATCGCTGCTTTCTTTCATGGACGATGCAGAAGGAATTGCGGCTATCACTAAATATCCCGACAATCAGCTACTGCTAAGAACAATTGTAGTAGAATACGTTTTATTATAATTGTGTATTCCACGATTTATAGTATTGAAAATTTTACATTTGTATTCAACTTGTCATTTCTCAATTTAGGATGAAAAATCGAAAGTCAAATTGGAGATATTAAAAGCAAGATTGGACAAGAAACAGTTACGGAACAAGATAATTGAAATGAAACTACAAATATTAAGCATCAAACTTGAAAAAAAACGAATTTCTTTGGAGAAATTTAAAGAAAATATTGAACTTTCTTAAAATACATTACAAGTAATAACTTGTAATGTATTTCAACAAACTTTTTTTTGCCTATTTATATAATTTTAACTATTTTAACAACCTTTTTTTCGTAATAACGAAAAAAAGGCCGGCCAAAAGATATCATGTGTTCATAACTACGAAACTGTGATTTGTAATTGTAAGTAATATATTTGTTTCAAAAATATAAATACTGTTACATTTTATTAAAAACTTCATATTAAAATGTTTGTTTATGAAGTTTATGATAATTCTCTACGATGTTTTATTCCTTGCCCCGAGTTTTTTTTCATATAGGTGTTCGTGTAATGAAAATTTGATCGTTGCATTATGTATTTCGATATTTTATTATCATTTTTTGTTAATTTATTGATTATGGAAACATATACACAGAGCTTCTTACAGCGGGGGAGGGGGGGGGGGGTTCTTAAGAATGCACTTGTCCCAGTTCGATGGATATCGTCGAACTCGTCGTCAATTATATCAACCTGAAAATATGTAGGAGAATTTATTTTTTATTTTACAATAGAACTGTTGGAAAAAATGTAACGGTAGCGAATCTACTTACTGTTGAAAGTAGCCATTTATTAATTGTTGTCTAAACGAATCTCCTTGACCCAACTGTATCTCGCGTTGAATTCTATCGTATGCAGCAACATTTAACCTGCGATGTCTTCTCGGTCTCATTCGAAGTACAATATTGTGAATAACTGCAGTCGCCACAATAACTGCCAGTGTTCTCTGTACTTTGCGAAATCGCGTTCCCCCTTTGCCGACGACTGGAAATCTTTTCGCCCATAATCCGAAACATCGCTCGATGCAATTTCGTGTTCGAATTTGAGCCTCGTTGTACAATTGCTCTGCAGCAGTTATGGGGTTGAGTACAGGGGTCATCAGGTAAGGCAACTCCGGATAACCAGAATCTCCAAGTAACAGGGCATCGCCGTACCTTCCTCGATGAAAATTTCTAAAAAGTGTCGAGTTTCGAAAAACGATGGAATCGTGAGTACTCCCGGGCCAACGAGCTTCGAAAGCCACGAATTCCAACCGAGCATTGCATGCTCCTAGTACGTTTATTGAAAATGCACCGTGTCGATTTCGAAATAATTCAGCATTCTCGCCACCTGGAAGCATATAATTAATATAGAAATATTTCATTCATAAGTTAAGAATTTTGACATCATGAGAAATTACCATATGATTCGATTGGCGCGTGTTTGCCATCCAGACAAGCTATCACTCGCGGAAAAGCCGAAATGCGAAACATTTCTCCTTGTGCTTGCTTGACTTCATCTGGTGTAGATGGTAATTGAATAAATTCATTTTTCAGCGATGCAATCAACGGAGACACACGGTGAACTATTGCCCAAACTGAATATCTGCTAGTATTCCCACAATCAGCGACTACTTGGAGATATGACCCTGTTGCGTAGTACCGTAATGCTGTCAATAATTGAATTATTGGCGTAATTCTCCGATTTCTACGAAAACAGTATGATTTATGAGACAAAAGATCATTATCTTAAAAACCCAACAAATGGATTTAAAATTACAGAGGAATACCTTCCATAAGGTTGCTGTAGACCATCAAGGATCCTTCCCAGAATCAGCAGAAAACTTTCTTTCGTTACACGATAGCGTTTCTGGAAATTATAGTCGTCTAAAACCACAAAATGATTCACAGGCCGAAGAATCACCCGACGATTTCGATGACGACACTCGTTATGTTCTTCACTCTCAGAAGATGACATATTTTTTACAATTTTTTTAAATTTAACAATTTTAAAGGCAAACCCAACAATAAACACAATAAAGAGATAAAAATTAATCACTGTATGTTTTATTATACATATTTTGAAATATATTTGACAACTTGAGGCTAGGAGAAACACGGTGACTGTTTAAACTTGAAATGATAGGTACAACGTGAACGCGCGGCACATGCGCAGCGCCAGTTTTGGATTTTGGTAGGGGAACTTGACTTTAACCGATTGCCGCTGGATACAGTTAGCTAACCAGGTTTATCCTTCATAAAACTCAGCCATAAGAATATAGATATATGAGTTTTATTGCACGCTAATAACACGTTTGGATAGCTTGGACGCCCGGAGTCGACTGACTATAGCCGAAACGGTTACACACGTTAAACGAATACCTAACGCGGTGTATCAAACGCTTACAGTAGAGCCAACATACATTACATAAGGCTTCGCAAACATGGTAACAGCGTAAACGGCGCAAGCGCTCCCTAACACTTCAAACGGGGCGTGAATATGACAGCTGTCTGACACTGCTGACAACCCAAGCATATTATCGTGGGTCATAACTTACGTTGTTGCCAGTTCGTCTTACAATAATTGATCTCCAACGAATTATCGAAAATAATGCCATGAGCTAATAGAAATAATTCCTGTAACCATCACTTTGTCAAAAATGCATATTCTTTTAAACGGATGTGGATTTTTTCTTCGAAAAATGACATTAACCCATTAGCGCCCAGAGAACGCAATTTTGACATCTGAGTTTGAGCTGTTGCCATGTGATGAATTCGAACAGAAAAAAATCGGGAACCACTGATCCGTATGTTTTCATGTGTGCTCTTTCGAACGGTGATGGTTAAAATAGTGCCTGAAAAAATGTAACCATAGAAAAATCGAATATACGGTAAAGAGACGTGATTTTTCGATGACGTTTTTTTTAAAATGAGTTTTAGTTCCCTGTCGATTTTTTCATGCCGAAAACCAATTAATATCGGGACCTCGATGTCCGAACAAAAAATACATAAGGTTATCTTTATTTTTTCAACGTTTTGCTCACCCAAAATGGCGGCCAGAATGACATTGTTTTTCCGAAAGTGGACGAATTTTTTTCTCAAAAACTATAGGCTCAAGCAAAAAATGTTTAGGAACAAAAGTGTCTTTAAATTAGCTAAAGAATAATCTTAAATTTTTTTAGTAGGATCTGATGAAATATTGTATTTTCGAACAAAATTACAAAAGTGCAACTTCGACAAACGTCTGCTATCACTAATTGACTGGAATTAGGTACTTGTCTAATATTTAAGTTGTTGCCCCGAATGGGGTTCAGATTCGGCTTAGTTTGTTGGTTGGTTTGAGGTTTCATACACATTCTATATTTCTTTATTTTTGTTTGTAGCGACATGAAAATAATATTTCTCGTGAAAATCGGGTAAGCAATATTCACATTATGGTTGTTCAACCGTACATGTCACCGAACAAAAATAAAACATTTGCAGAATCGATCGCCTCCAAGTCTGAAAATTACTGAAATATTATCATTTCATAATGTGAACAAAAGCATAGCAATATTACTCAACGATATTATAAGCTGCGTTAATCAGAAAAAAATTGCGACAAATCGCGGATCAACGATTCAAAATCACCGCGCTTGACCGTTCCGAACAGAAGTGGCGCCGCCACGCGGTACAATTAGCAGATCGTTCCGCGTGTTTTCCAACCACTTCTCTAACATTGCGTTCGGGTTCCTTTAGTCTAGTCTCCATGGACCTGACGTCAAAGACCTGCTACGGATATTATACAGAAAATGGGCTTCCAGCTGTCAAACAAGAATTTAAATCATGTATATTTCTGAAATCGTTCCCCTAATCGAAAATTTAATGACATTTTACCAATTCGATATGATTTTTTTCTTTCCATTGAGCCTAGCTAAAGCATGATTTATTCAGCCAAGATGTGCAAACTCATAATTTTAAGCTGATTGGAAATGATATATAAATCACATTCGTCACGCATCCTTTTAACTCAGGCGACGCGAAGTAGGGAAATCACTGATAAATCAAAACGTCAGGGCTGAATGTCAATGTCTTTTAACCGTTTTCGATGTCAAAGTCTTAATGCTTTCTGATTGCGCGTAACTTGAAGCGATAGAAGTGAAAAATATTATAGTGAGTGAAAAGTGGAAAAAATCTCTATCGATGAAATTTTCGCACAAAAATTCGTTTTGAGAAAAATCAGATCGACAACATTTTTCGATAAAAATTCTGTGTACATAAGTTGAAAGAAAACACTCTACCGACACGATTTTCCGATAAAAGTTCCATCGACATAAGTTTTGGAGAAATTATTTTTTTAGTTTTTTTTTAAATTTTGTCTCATATGATAAAGTTTGGTGGTTTTCTATAAAAGATGTGAAATCCACATTTAAAACTTTAAAAAGTAAAAATGTACACTAATTAATTAAAATAGTAGCTTTCTTCAAAAAGTAATTTTTTTCCAAATGGAGTGAAAAAATAAAAGTAACATTTTCCAAAAAAAAGAAAATCAACCTTGGCGTGCATGGAACTTCTTTTTCTTGACCATGCACGCCAAGTTTGATTTTATTTTTATTTTTTTAGAAAATGATACTTTTATTTTTCATGCTATATGAAAAAAATACTTTGTAAAGAAAGCTTCTATTTTATTTACTCCGGTTGTGTCGTCCCATATTGATGTTTTTGACGAAACAAACTTTCTCGTGATGCATTGGCGGGGATTCACTCACCTCGTACCAAATATATAAAATAGTAGAATTCGGGTTATTATACGTGAAATATCGGCAGTGGGTGTATCATTTATCAAACCATTTTTTTTTAATTAATTTTGCAGTCCTGCTAACTTATTCACATGATTTTAGAGCACGATTTGCCAGTAACGCGTTACCACTATGGCGAAAAAACTCATGAACATTTTTTTCGTTAAAAAAAGGTATCTCTAATAGACCAATTTCTTTTCCAATCAATATGGAAAATCGATGAAAAACTATTTTTTAGAAATGTTTTTCATCAATTTTCTGACCCTTCTGTTTCTTTTGCAATAAACTCTGTTTTTTTCAGTAAATCTATTGCTTGTTTCTTTATTGTTCATTACATTTAACTATTTTATTGGTGCCTCTGTTGGAAAGAAAAAAATACCAAAACGTACACCATTATTGTGAATAGTTATTGTTTTTCATTGTCAATTTTAACCCTTCGTAGTCACTAGAGGTCAAAATGACCCCATGATTTTTTTAGCAAAAAATGGTTTTTTTGCGCATTTCCTCCTTCCTGATTTTTCTTTCTCCTACTTTTCTTTCAAGTATATTTTTAAAGGAAATCCTCTATTTGCGTTACGTAGCGTACATTTCTTATTTTTTGAAAGCTTTATAAGATTGTGATGTACGATGATATTTTTATTCTTAACTTCCGGAACATTTAAAAAATTGGGTTGAAAAGTTGAAAATATTTTATTTCAAAACTAAAAGTCTATTGTAATAACGTATTCAAGCAAAAGTTTTCTTGAATTGAAAATTTACTTCCATCAAACTTTATATGTACTATTTTAGTTCTTACCAAATCCTTCCTAACACTTTTTGTTCAAACGTATTTTTTTTTAATAAATCGGTTTTAAACTTATCACCCCCTTTTGCTTAAACGTTCTGATAATCGACAACAGAAAATCTACAAAAATATTTTTTCATATCCATCTACCTTATTTAGATTCAAAATTGCATTTTGTCTGTTACGGGCCCCACTTCGACCTCTTTTACTGGAGTTTTATATGTACTGATAACGATGATCTGATAACGAACCCAATATGTACTGATATCGATACGATATATGGAACGAGAACTCAAATAGATCCATTGATTTTTCTTTCTCGACTTCCTAGTATTTTTAGCGAGCAATTTTAAACCGCATTATCAATGAAGCTCTCCCCAAGTTTTCGCTTTTGTACTCTCTGCCGGCCATCCCTCTCTCTCTTTTTCTGATGAGCTTCTGTTATTTTACGCAACAGAAAGCCTCAGAAGGGTTTTCCTCGGTTCTGATCGGGGTTAAGGAGGCCAAATACTACACTCTCGCCTTTATTTCAACACCATACTCTCCATAATGAAACTTTGTCTCGGTATGTATGATGACGCGTTTCATCTCAATCGAATGATAATTCTATTTTCACTAACGCAATGGTAGATATTATTACACAACTCACTATTGACTAAAGAAATGTCAAATATGCTTTTAGTTTGCGACGTCCCTCCTAACGTCATTTTCTTGCACGTATCTACCGTCATCGTTCGGTTGTGTAAAATCTACTCAAATATCGCCTTTTTCTTTCCTGACCCCGGATGGGTTTATCATTCACTACACTAAAATTTCCTCTTCTGCACACAACCCTGGCTTATCTTTCATTTTCAGCGCTCTCTCTGAGTTCTATTCTTCTTCCTTGATCGGCACAACCTTCGACTTTATAAATGTCCAAGTTGTAGATACGTTTTCCACCTATTAAATCTAACCTCTATCATTCGCTATCTAGTGGCCCTAATAGACTGTCATTATTCGGTATCATCAACTCGCTGCTAACTACAACGATGTTCATTACACGTATTATTAACTTTAGTCTAAGTAACTGGTGCATCCTCTCTGAATAGAACAGAGTGGATAGCATTCAGAGAAATTTATTTTTACATCGAACAACAACATTTTAACCCCATTTCAATCAGAGTTCCGACTACAGCCCGCAAGCGGCTCTTTCAAAGTTATGTCAAGGCATTCGACTTACAGTTGGTGGTCGGAGGGTCACTAGTCTGATTCTTTTTAATTTCAGCCAAGCTTTTAAGACTGTTCCGTACGATCTTCCTTCACTCAAACTTTTTACATTCTGTAAAGTGGATTGCATCCTATTTGTCGCACCGCTCGCAGGCTGTATTAACTGGTATTAACGGAAAAAAACTGATATCATTCTAGGTGTGCACCCATTCCGAAGTGCCACGAGGTTTCATTCATAGCCCACTATTATTTCTTCTATAATACTTTAAGTATATTATATATGCGTATGATATGCAGATATACTTATCCTGCTCGTTCTCCTCTCTATCTTCCGCGTTTCAGTGTGTCTCTCAGGATGCTCTTACGATAGCTACGTTTGCCAGGGAAAACGGACCCTCAAGCTTAATGAGTCTAAAGATATCATCCAAAGTAGTAGAGCCTACGTCTCGCAAATAGATTTCGATTCGTTGCCAAAGACTGTAGTTAATAATACTTCGATCCTCTTTGTCCCTCATACTAAAAATCTTGGACTTGTCCCTTCTTCTGATTTATCGTGATCGAAACACGCAACATTTAATTACTCGCAAATGCATATCATGTTGTTTGAATCAAAACACCATCGTAACTTGCTTTCTCGAAAATTGAGTGGAATTTTCATCGGGTATCTAGTCTTCCAACATTTTGGCTACCATTGTTCCGTTTACAATGTCTTAAGTAATAAACTTAAACTAAAACTACAAAAGTTACAAAACCGCTCCATTCGGTTCATTTTTGGTTCGTGAAGGGATGAGCATATTACTTCTTTTCGCAGAAACCTAATATGACTCTCGGAAAAGGCTAAATATTACTACTTTCTGGGTATTATTCATTTTAAGAGGCTCCAGGGCCTTACTCTCTCGTCCTCTGACCACATACTACCCCGTAATACTTAACCCAGACGAAGCCCAACTAGACATCAGGATTCCTCTTTTGCTATACCGTTTTATAAAACTGACACACAACATAGCTCATTTTCTCTTGCAGCTGTGTATTTTTGGCTTGTTCTACTTAAATTTATTACTGCCATCAACACTCTTCCTACTTTTAAGATTGTGTCATACACTCATTTCTATACAACGGATACTTAATCTCTTCTCATTCTTTGTATCAAATCTACGCAATAATGTTTCGTAGTTGGAAATACTTTAAATCGCCATGCTCCCTTTTATTACACTTTATATACTATAGAACCCATCGTAATATGCTAGATTGAAAGCGGCTTATTTTTTAATTCAATTGCTTTAACTGTAGACTCTGATCCTAATTTTGTTACTTGTCCTACCGCATATACTACTGGCATAATAAAGTGATTCATTCATTTATTCCAGTCTCGTCGATAATTAAAAGTAACACAATTTTGATTTCAATTGATACATGACTAAACTTGATAAACTTGATAAACAGTGATAGTGGTAGTAATGTCGTTTGAGCTGGCTCCGGACTGCGCCCTCTGGCGACGTGTCCATACGGCGATGTATAATAACGTTGAAAGAGTAAACTGAAATCTATGTTATCGATAGAAGATGTGAACTGCGGTATAAGGCTAGATAGCCACATGCCCCAGTCCCGTCAGTTATGGTTTGAGCTAGATAAGCGGGAAGGTTGCAGATATATTTAAGCGAGTTGCATGTGTGATTTTGAAGCTTAGAATTTTAAGTTAGTAGCTTGAAGAAATTGCATGATATGTTTAATTATTCGAGAGCTGGATTTGGCTATTAATGAGGCAATATTGAAAGGGGGGGAAATTTTGTTAGCGATGAGAGAGTTAGTAAGAGCTAAGCGATGATTATCCTAACGGGGACACTCCCAAAAGACGTGGTCGAGGTCTTCCGACGAATGACCGCATGAGCAGGGCAACGACGTCTACATGCCCTTCCTGAAGAGACCGGCCTAAAGATTGTAGTCATTGCTCCTCATTCTACAGAAAGCCACGATCGAGCCGCGGTCCAGACGACTGTGTTTATAAAACCAGGGTTTGGGAGAAGCATAACAGAAATTCTTAAAATAGTGGGTCCCTTTGAATTTGCTTTCAGAGCGAAGGATTCGATCGGTAGAGGACAAGCATTTTTCGCGAGTAAGCGGAAAGAAGTCTGATGGAGGAAGAAATGTTTTGTAGCTTAGGCCAGTAGAGATCGCGGACTTCGCCAGCAGGTCGGCTGTATCGTTTCCAGGGATGCCAGAGTGAGCCGGTATCCATGTTAAAACAATATTTAAGTTTGACTGAGAGGCTGTGACTAAAGCTTGATAAATGGCAATGGTGAAAGGGGAACAGTTACTATTAGACGGAATGTGACATAGAAGAGATTAAACGGTGCTAAGCGAGTCCGTGAAAATATAAGAGTTTTTAATGTTATTCGATTTGATGATGTTGATAGTATGGAGGATGGCCAGGGCCTCGGCCGAAAATATAGAAGCATATGAGGGCAAGCGATATTTTAATGCTAACAGGAGAGTAGGGCTAAAAATGGCGAAACCTACGTAGTTTTCAGCATTGCTTTTGGAACCGTCTGTGTAAAAAAGAGAATGATTTGTATTCTTAAAAGCAGAGTAGAATTCGAGTTTTGAGTTGGGAGCTGATTTGATGGATGTGCCTGTAGTTATGTCGATACAAGAGGAGGGAAAGGTGGATGAAGGTGAAATGTGATATGCGAGCGGAAAGTCTAATGGTTCGATGAACCTTTTAAGGTGGAAGAGCCTACGGTACCCGGTGAGAAGTGGGAGTTTCGAAATTGAGTGAAGGCGTGAACCAATGACTTGGGATCTGAAAGAAAGGAGAGGAAAAGGAATGGACGTCAGCAAGGGATGATCCTTTGTTGCAAAGAT
Organism: Heteropelma amictum; assembly: GCA_959613375.1. NCBI lineage: Eukaryota > Metazoa > Arthropoda > Insecta > Hymenoptera > Ichneumonidae > Heteropelma > Heteropelma amictum. Next base: position 13,138,186 of record OY390720.1, on the reverse strand, counting down.
TTTCGGTAGAAATTTGTCGCTTAGAAATTGAATGCGATGGCGGAGCATCGATTCGCGTAATTCGGCTAAAACTAGATTCTTTGAAGTGGAATTTCGAAGACCGAGAGAGAGACGGCGAGCTTTACGTTGAATAATTTCGATCTTGTGGAACAAAGGATGATCACTTAAGAGGATGATGAGAGAACCGTATTCAATTACGCTTCGGATAAGAGCTCTGTAAATGGATAGAAGAGAGGATGGGTCAGCTCCCCACCAGGTGCCCCGAAGACATTTGATGATGTTTAATAAGCTTTTGCATTTTGTGAAGAGTGAGGATAGATGCGCATTCCAAGAGAGGCGATAGTCAAGTGTAACACCTAAGAATTTGGCTTAAAGGCAGCCTGAGATGCGGAAGGAACCTATTTTGACCGAAAGGAGCAGGGGATCAAAAGCGTTGTGAGAAGAAACAACCAGTTTAGATTTGGACGGTTCGATGGATAGACCTTTAGAAGATAGAAAGTCGAAGAAGTCTAAGCTACTTTGAATAGAAGGAATGCTGTCAGCGAGGTCACAAGACTTGGAGAAGATGACAACGTCATCTGCAAATTGCAAGCATGCACTGCCATGGAGCAGCTGAAGCTCTGGCTGGTTTGTGTAAAGGATATAGAGGAGAGTACTTAAAATGCAGCCTTGTGGAACGCCCTTTAAGACTTGGAAAGATCCGGAAATTTGACCAGCTATCTTGAAGGATACTGAACGGATGGATGTGAGATTGTGTATGAATTTACAGTAAGACCAAGGCAGACCGATATCTTTAAGATATTGAGTCATGATGCCAGGATCGACATTATCGAAAGCGTTTGAAATATCGAGAAAGAGGCGGGTAGTGTATTCCTTGTTAGCGAGATCATTGTCAATTTCTGTGGTGAGGATGAAGAGATTGTCAGCGCAGGAGCGCGATTTGCGGAAGCCAAACTAAGAATTTGCGAGTAGAAGGTTACTTTCTAGCCATTGCGTTAAGCGCGTGTGACTGAGTCTTTCCATGAGTTTAGGTAGACAAAAAGCTAATGAGATAGGGCGAAATTTGCCGGGGGACGGAGGAGAAGGAAATCCCGATCGATATAGAAATGGGGAAAAGATCGCTGAGGAGTGAGTCATCATTTACCTGCCATGAGCAAAGGGGAACGAGATGAGAGGATACTATCGAAAGATCTATGGCCGATGGAGTGAAGCTAAGTATAGGAGGATTAGTGGTAGGAGAGCCGTCATTTAGCAAAACACGATCATAGTCAAGGAGTGAGTCGGAGAGAGAAATTCCTGAAGTGTTGTTGGAGAGGCAGCCCCAAGAGGTATGGTGACTGTTAAAGTCTCCCCCAATGAAAATGTTCTAAGCGGCCGGAAGAGAATTGAAGAAGCGTTGCCAGGTGTGACAGCGGACGTTGGCTGAGGGAGGTTTGTAAAGTGAAACGATGGTTAGTGGACCGAACGAGGTGTTGATAGAGATAGAAAGAGTTTCTAAAACAAGAGGGCTGTTATAGGTGAAATCGATTATTTTAAACGGAATGTTTTTCTTGAGACAGATCGCGAGGCCGCCGCCTTTCAGGAATTCGCGATTTTTTGTAATGATGTTGATGCCATTTAAAGTGGGGGTAGAAGAGGTAGCGAGGTTTGTTTCGCATAGGATAATAATATCATAAGCATAGATAACGTTCAGTAAGAAAACTTTTTTGTTGTGGAAGCTCCGGCAGTTCCACTGAAAAATCTTAAGATGTTTGTTGAGAGCTATGCAGAAGAGCGGGAGAGAGCGAAAGAAGAGAGTTTAGCGTAGCAATAACGGGTGTGATCGTGTCAGGATAACCAAGAGAGTGTAGAACCGGGATGAGTTGGTGTATGATAAATTGAAGAAGAGTCGGGATTAATTCAGGAACACTCTGGGTGGTGTTTGGGGCCGAGTGAGGGTTGGCGAGAGAAGCGAGCATCGGAAACGGTGCAGGTGGCATAGCGTATTGTGAAGGCGCGTTTGATGTAGGGGCTTCACCGAGTAGAGAAGGAAAGCGACCGTTCGGGGTCATGAGGAAGCTCGCGTGGGTGGCGTGAGTTGTGAGAGCCGAGTTTGAGGTGGGAGGAAGTTTCAGGTTTTTGCGAGAGAGACGTTGAGAGGGCATTGAAGGGGAGTTTGGTGAAGAAGGGATGAATGAATGAATGAATAGAGTTTATTATGCCTTGGTGACACCATTAGGCAAAAGTGAATAAAGCATGATTTACAATTTAAATATAGTTACAAATAGGGATATTAGCCTTTTCATCATGACAAACGCAAGGAACACAAGCTTAGAAGTAGAATGCAGAGTACATGAGTATAAAAGAAACATTCGCTCCTGCAGATATAAAGTTAAGATAGAACTAAAGAGATTGAGAAGTACCAGTAGCGTTAGTGCAGATTATATAACTGTGTGTTACGTTGTAGATGCTAGTAGGACACTGAATGTATGATCGTAGTAAACGCCATGCAGTGCAAATCATAGGTCATGCTCAAACAGGTAAGAAAAAAGGTGATGTCTGAACAGAGCAAGTGTCTGTTGAGATATCACGTCCGGCAGTGAATGCCAGAGGTACATTGCAGATATTACAAATGATTTGCGATAGGTTACAGTACGGTGAAGCGGAATATCAAATATTTCAGGCCTTCGACCTCTCTGTGGTCTTCCCGAGAGTTGAGCTTTCGGGAACATGCTCAATAGGTACGAGGGAGCCTCGTCCTTTAGTAAATTAAACACGAAAACTGCCATGAAGAAAAGTCGCCGTGCTTTAACCGAGAGCCACCCAAGTTCACGTCTGTACGGTGTAATGTGAATGTCCCGTCTTAGGTCAAAGATAAAGCGAATAGTCCTGTTTTGTAGTTTTTGCAATTTAGAATTAAGTTCATCGGTGACATCATTATAGATAAGAGAACAGTAGTCAAAGTGTGGTAGAGCTAAGGACTTGACGAGATGTATTCTCAGTTGGCGCGGCCGGGAATTACGATGGTATTTCAATTTATGTAAAACATTATTGACCTTGGTCGAAATTGATGCAACATGTTTTGACCACGAGAGGTCAGCAGACATGATCACACCCAAATTCCGAGCTTCGTGTACAAGCGGGATAACAGCATTATCAATAGTGATAGTTGGCAGAGACTCAAGGTCAAGTCGAGAGAGATACACCCTACTGCCGAGTAAGAGAGTCTTCATATGGTTGAGCGTAAGACCATTTTCTTTCGCGTAAGCAGCGATTACATTTGCATCGTGAGAAATACACTCGAAGCCATGGTGGATCTGCGAGACTGGGAAGCTTAGATATAATTGCGTGTCATCTGCATATAATAAATATTTCGAATATTGTAGGTTTTGTCCAACGTCATTTATGTAGAGAGAAAAAAGTAGCGGTCCCAAGATTGAGCCTTGAGGGACTCCTCGTGTGATGGGTTGCCAGTCTACAGGAACTGTCAACGCATCAACCACAGTCTAGGTTCTCTCTTCTAGATAGGAACCTATCCACAAAAGCGCTTCCCTAGAAAATCCCAAATTCCGAAGTTTTAAGAGCAATCTGTCGTGGGGAATCGTATCAAACGCTCTAGAGAAGTCAAACAATATGGCCACCGTCAAACATCGCTCATCAACTGCCTTGCGTATGTCATGCGAGATCTTGAGTAAGGCAGACTGTGTACTAAAACCTTTCCGAAAGCCCGATTGGAAAGGGCACAGAAGGCCATGTTCAGAAATATAATCATTAATTTGGGTAAAGGCCACTTTTTCAAATACTTTAGCGAGCACACAGAGATTAGCAATCGGACGTGTGTCAGAAAGCGACGTGGGCTTGTTCGATTTCAGAACCGGTCGAATAAATGATCGTTTCCAGGAAGATGGAAAGCATGATTGCCGAAAAGACGCATTAAAGATGGATGCAAGACGGAAAGATAGTAGTTCGAGAGATTTGAGAACAGCAAACGACGCAATCGCATCAGGTCCCGCGGTAAGAGACGGCGTAACCGAGGTCTTGATTATTTGCTGTATGCTCCCAGGAGACACAGGGCAGAAGTTAAATGCCGGAAGCAAAAAGTCAGCATCATTAAGGCTTCCTATTAATCGTCTTGCATCCACCCTAGGTCCATCACCGACCACTGATGCATAGTATTCATTTAAGTCGTGAACTGAGAAAAAGTTGAGAGGTGACATGCTTTTTGCTCTGATTAGCCCCAGCGTTGACAATTCGCGCCATATGTTCGACTGATTTCTCAAGCTTAAGAAACGACCCAGATAATATTTTTCCCTTGCTTCCCGAAGATCCGTCGCCAGCAAGTCTCTGTATTCGCGAAATATTGCTAGCGCAAGAGCACAGCTCGATCGTCTTGCTTTATCATAGAGTGACCTTTTAATCTTGACACGTTGCCGAAACTCGTTAGTAAACCATGGCTTGTAGGGGCCTTTGCGGAGGAAACATTGCATGGGAGCAGCCGCATCAAAGGCCACATGTAATGCCGAACTCAAGTCAGTGACCGCAGTGTCAATTGAGTTGCATGAACCGAGATTATTCTCTAGCAGGAGATCGTCAAAAATCTGTGATGCCTCCAGAGATTGTTGAAATGCTCCTTCGTCGAAACGCTTGAGATTGCGCCTATGAAGCTGACGTGAAACGGCCGGCAGGGTTCCGGATACATACGTGAATTCAGTCAGGTCATGACCTGCAGTGAACGGTGTGTCAGTCTTTGTATGATTCGTAACCTTCGCCAAATCATCGACTAATGCCACATCAAGCCATGAGTCAACTTGGCTAGTATGATATGTGGGTTCCGATGGCACGATGTAAAGAAGGTTCTTAGTGGCAAAGCTTTTGAGGTAGGTAGCTTCAAAATGGTCCTTCATGAGGTCACAGTTTAGATCACCGCAGAGAATAATGTTTCGATAGGCCAATGATATTCTGGCAATGTCCTCCCCCAAGCCATTAAACAAAATGCCCTTCGGACGCTTGTACACTGACATAAACAGCAGAGGTTGAGCATCCGACAATCTAATGTCGAGTAGTATGTACTCTGGCGCATTTAGAGCAACATTATCAGAAAGAGCTAGGATTTTACATCGAAGGGACTTGTGGATATAGCATACTATACCACCGCCCTTGCATACGTGCCTATCGTGTCTTATCAAAAAAAAGTCATCCAGAAAGAGTAGGTCGTTTGCCACCCCTTCATGGAGCCACGATTCCGAGATCGAAATAATGTGATACGCACTGGCGTGTTCTCGAATAAGATCAATACGCCCAAGCAACGAATTCGCGTTGAAGTATGCTATGTTTAATCCTGAGGGGCCGTTGAGTAGCAGAGAAGATATGGCTGGTTGTCGGAAGGAGAGGGTCGGAGGTGGACAAGCGAGAAAGAGGAAGTTGAAGCTGGGGTTGAGGTTCTCGCTGCGGGGCAGACTGAGGAGCGGCGATCTGACTGTAGGAGAAGGAGTGAGTCGAAGGAGATAATATGGAAGGGGGCGTAGATGAAACCGAAGAACGAGGAGAAGCTGGGAAGTGATTGTTAGATCGATTTATAGAGGAAGAAGGCGGCGATGAGCAGGAACCAAGTAATTACCGTGCTTCAAGAATACAGATGTTTCTTTCGGCCGCGGTTCTCTTGATCGCTTTTTCGTGTAGAAAAGCGGGACAAGTTCTGTTCGTCGGGAGATGGTCACCCTTGCAGTTAGCGCAGCATGGTGAACCGTCTTGATTGGGGCAGATCGACTCGGGAGCATTCTTTTTTCCCCTGCATCGATTGCACTTCAGATGGCTCTTGCATTGGGCGGACACGTGGTTAAAAATAAAGCAGGAGAAACAGATCTTGACTGGAGAGTGCCACGGATCCAACGGGTGACGAAACCAAAATAGAGAGATGTGTTCTGGTCGAAAACGACCCTCGAATTTAAGATAGAAAGATTGCGTAGGGATGAGTTTTGTTTCTGAGCCCGGGGTTATCTTGCGGTTCTGACGGCGGGCGTTGAGAACTTTACAAGGTGAGTCGATATGAAGAACAAGTTCTTCGGGAGAGATGTCGAGCGGAACACCTCTGATGATGCCCTCGCAGGTAAGATAAGCGTCAGGGATGAAAGCGAGGAGGTTGGAAGCAGCAAGGATGGGAAGCGTCAGGATTTGATTGGCTACTTTTGCCTCAGACAGAACAACCGAGGTCTGGTGTTTGCCGGAGCTGAAAAGATTAATGATCTGAGGCGGTTGTTAAAGCGGCTCATGAGCAGCCTGCCGATGTGCGTGGCATTCATGCGAGGCGTGGTACCATCGATTTTTTTTGGCTGTATCAGAACAACGTATGGACCGGTGCTCCTGGCATTGTATCTGTTTTTCAGAATACGTTCCGGAATACGCTTAGAGTTTTCTTCCTGGGAAGCGGTAGCTGAAGCGACAGGCTGAGCCTGCTTTTGCTTATTCCTCGTCGAAGGTTGGTCGTCGGCCTGCTCGAGCGGGCGCTTGCGGTTCTCGGGAAATTATTCTCTACGTAGATCGTCTATTTGCGAAGAGAAATCGATATTGCCGTCAAGCATGCAGTCATCCTCGAGGAGAGTATCCGAAGGACGGGTCTCCGAAGCCTGAAAAGAAAAAGCCATGTCTCTTCGCTCGGAAGAGACAGGCGGGCGCAAGGTTGAATAGGAAAAAGTGAGGTTAGGAGAGCAGTATAAAAAAAGTAAAGAATTAAATGGCCCTGAAAGAGAGAAATTTTGGAGAAAGTTGTGTTGTAGAAAACTCCGAGCGTGGGTTCCCTAGCGGGTTGTGCGATTTTGCAAACTGGTAAAGTCGAAAAAATCGGCTCTAATTTTGATTGGTAGCGATTTTTCATCTAAAGTCGCGTGATTCAAGAATAGATTAGTTGATCCTACTTACCAGTTATATTTTGGATGGTTATTCGGTTCTTGCGGCCCCGCCCAATTCTCGCTACCAGTTTTATTTTCTCATTGCAAACCCTAGCGTGTTCTGTGAGCCAAAATTTGATTGGTAATTTTAAACTGGTAAAGTCGAAAAATTCGTCTCAAATATTGACTAGTAACCAATTTTTCCAGAATCGAACGGAAGCGATTTTGGTTGGACTGGTAAGTTACTACAATTCATATTTTGGATGGTTATGGTTTTCGTAGCTCCGCTCATTTATCGCTACCAGTTTCATTTTGGATGGTTACTCGGTTCTCGATCTTTGTTGAAGATACGGTGTGATTCTCCACGAATGCTGCGCTTTATCTGCTGTCCAAACTGTATTTCTTAACGATATTCTCAGATTTTTCAAGTTCCACACGCTTCACCGAAGGCTCACAACAATTACTGTAACTGTCGATTCAAAACTTCGTAATATTGTTATGACACAATTCCATCAAGCAAGATTACATTTGCAATGAGAAAATAAAACTGGTAGCTAGAATTGGGCGGGGCCGCAAAAACCGAATAACCATCCAAATTATAACTGGTAAGTAGGATCAACCAATATATTCTTGAATCACGCGACTTTAGATGAAAAATCGCTACCAATCAAAATTAGAGCCGATTTTTTCGACTTTACCAGTTTGCAAAATCGCACAACCCGCTAGGGAATGTAATCTTGCTTGATGGAATTGTGTCATAACAACATTACGAAGTATTGTATCGACAGTTACAGTAATTGTTGTAAGCCTTCGGTAAAGCGTTTGGAACTTGAAAAATCTGAGAATATCGTTAAGAAATACAGTTTGGACAGCTGATAAAGCGCAGCATTCGTGGAGAATCACACCGTATCTTCAACAAAGATCGAGAACCGAGTAACCATCCAAAATAAAACTGGTAGCGATAAATGAGCGGAGCTACGAAAACCATAACCATCCAAAATATGAATGATAGTAACTTACCAGTCCGACCAAAATCGCTTCCGTTCGATTCTGGAAAAATTGGTTACTAGTCAATATTTGAGACGAATTTTTCGACTTTACCAGTTTAGAATTACCAATCAAATTTTGGCTCACAGAACACGCTAGGGTTTGCAGCAAAGCTGATTCAAATTATCCACGATTTTAGAGTTTTGTCACTGGAAACTGGGAAATAGAAACACCGAGTGTTGAAAGCATGCGGACGCGTTTGTTGTCAGTGTGCAACTCCATTTGATAAACAGACTGATAGTCTGACAGGGATGACTTCTGTTTCTCCAGCTGAAACAACATTTCAAGTCACTCCACGGCCAGAGTCTATACAGAAAAAAACTACGAAGTTTGCATTCTGCTCGCTTCATTGTATAACCAATGGTCAATGCCATACATCATATTGATATCTCCGCAACACAAGCGCTTGCTGTGGCCGAATTTCAAAGTACTGCCCGAGAGGGTCCTGAAAGGACAAAAAATTAACCCCAATGGAAAATTTTTTAGCTTTCGAATGCGCCTTGACAGTTCTCCACATTTTTTAAAACTTCCAAATTTTTTATTTTATTTTTAACTTTTTCATTTGTGAAATTTTAATTTCCCCGGCGTTTAACGATAAGAACTGTGTTTTTACTTTTGCCTTTGAATGTTCCGCAAACACTTTCATATTAGAAATATTTTAATTCTGACAATTTTCGATTTTTACACTTTTCGAAAATTCCAAATTGCTAACTGATGAAATTTATCGACTTCAAATTTCATTGTAATCCCAATTCAAATTCAAATTTTCGATTTTCGAAAATTTGACTTTTTTATTCGCAAATTTGTATTTCTTGGCATTTAATGTTACAAAAAAAAATACCTCAATAAAAATGTACAGCCCCGCGCGACCGAGTGTTATGCCGCACTTACCCCACCCGGCCACTAACCCGACATCCCGCCTGCCGACATCTGATGATCCTTTCTTCAGAAGATCGATAAAAAATGTTTCACAATTGAAAAATATATAGCTTAAAACGTGATGTTTGCTGCTAGGAATAATGAATTGTAGATCAACATAATATAAAAAAGTAATTAGAAACAGGTGATTAATTCAAGTTCTAGATGAAGACCCAACGTCACGATTTAAGACTAAGTGTTAATGCACCGGTGTACTTGTCCGTAATGGTATGTGTGAAATTGAGTTTTATATCTATTTGTATGAATATTCAGAAGTGACTTATCGCATTTTTCCATTTTCCGTAACATTAACATGGCAAAAACAATTCTAGCGTGTTTGAAATTTTATTATCCAACAATGACAAGTGTTAGAAGGAAACGTATAACTTATTTTCGTAGGAAATTTACCGCTCTGCGAAAAAAGTTTTTTGCCTTAATGTTGTAAAACTAACCATTACGGAGTTGGAGTTGACCAAAGTTATTTCATATAATTGAATCATCACGTCTTTTTGTGTGCTGTTTTTTCAGGTTTTTCCTTTCAGATATTTCCTATCCAGACATACACAATTGTCAAAAAATATCAATGATTGAACATTTTTATTAGATGTTTATATTTGAAATCATTATCCATAATGAATATTTTATTTTTATTCAATAATCATTGCTCATTAAAGAATTATTGCAATTTTTCATTCCTGTTTGTTTTTCGATTGGTACTTATAATTTACTGTGGCGAAATTAATAACAGTAATAAACGTGATCGGTGTTCGTTCCTGCCAAGAAACAAACGAAAACCGTTGTCGAACTGTGAATAAAGATTTTTATCGAACCGGCAAATTTGATTTCCTTTTCCAAAAGCGTTCCGTCTTTGATAGAGGTTTTTTTCGGTAATGGAGAAGTACTCGTATCACTCGTTAAACCTGCCACTTTAACATTCTCGGAAACGAATTAGGGGTACGCAAGTCCTTCGATATAAAAAATGTCAAAAACCTCAACAGTGCGCTTCGAAAATATTTAGAACTCATTTACGAGGCCGCTCATCGTGACAGCACTAATGCTCGAATGAAGGGCATCGGTAACCAGGATGTCACGCAAAAGCGCCGCTGTATCGTTCCACGCGTCCCCGAGTTATCGCTCATGAGCGTTTTCGGTTTCCCGGGGCCATTCGGAATTATCCGATTGAATTTATCGGGGAGAGGAAGGGGGGAGGGTCGAAACGCCATGAGATGCTCTTTCGGCTGGTATGAGTTATCGAAAGCTTCACATGCAGCAAACATTAGTTTTTAAGCCTTTCGCAAAACCTTGTTTTGCATCGAATCACACAATAGTGTCGCAATTGGCCAATTTTTGACCAATCGAGTTGAAAATGATATCTCATGTGTTATTAAATTTACTAGAATGCACTTTTTTGCTTTTTGAAAATCGATTGAACTGTCGCCAAAATCAACAAAATACATGTTGCCCGTCTTCAAAAGGCGAGCACTGTATATAATACCGTAGACAATTTTGAAAAAATGCAATAAATAATAGACAAACTCTGTATAATATATATTGTAATGATTATAAGTTAAAGATGACTATGATGGCGGCCAACTACATACGAACCCTTGACACGGACATGACAACGACTGATAAACATTAGAGTCTCTGGACTAACACGACCGCGAACGGACGAGTGACAGATCGATACATAATAAAGCAATCTTTTATATAAAAATTAGTTACATCATTTGTAATAATTTTTTCTTGTTTCTCCTTTATTGCGTTTTTATATCTACCGTTTCAGTTCCTTCGCTTACAAGTAATTGATTCCATCCTTACATTCATACACACATTGACTATTTCTTGTGCAATAAAGGAGTAATAAGTTATAATGCGACAGTTTAAACTCGCGATGCGGACAGAACGGATGTTCAGCTAACCGAAATCGAGGTATGCAATATTCAAATGTACGATACTATACATATATGATTACTTAACTTTCGGTAACTGACTCACGCAAACGTGCCGTGCTCACAGTGCCGTAGTTCGGAACGAAGTGACCCTTTCTTAAATCTCCCATCGGTACTTCATACATATAATCGAACAATGATTGTATTCTTCGCTTTCCCCCTTCCACATCTACTCAAACGGCCTATTTCAATATGTCTATTACACATTTCACCAGACATGACAATATATACAAATATATCCCTAGCGGGTTGTGCGATTTTGCAAACTGGTAAAGTCGAAAAAATCGGCTCTAATTTTGATTGGTAGCGATTTTTCATCTAAAGTCGCGTGATTCAAGAATAGATTAGTTGATCCTACTTACCAGTTATAGTTTGGATGGTTATTCGGTTCTTGCGGCCCCGCCCAATTCTCGCTACCAGTTTTATTTTCTCATTGCAAATGTAATCTTGCTTGATGGAATTGTGTCATAACAACATTACGAAGTATTGTATCGACAGTTACAGTAATTGTTGTAAGCCTTCGGTAAAGCGTTTGGAACTTGAAAAATCTGAGAATATCGTTAAGAAATACAGTTTGGACAGCTGATAAAGCGCAGCATTCATGGAGAATCACACCGTATCTTCAACAAAGATCGAGAACCGAGTAACCATCCAAAATAAAACTGGTAGCGATAAATGAGCGGAGCTACGAAAACCATAACAATCCAAAATATGAATGGTAGTAACTTACCAGTCCGACCAAAATCGCTTCCGTTCGATTCTGGAAAAATTGGTTACTAGTCAATATTTGAGACGAATTTTTCGACTTTACCAGTTTAGAATTACCAATCAAATTTTGGCTCACAGAACACGCTAGGGATACGCTTCGTATAATATGTGTCTGGTATGTACAGACATAAAACAAATGTGTTAACCTGAGCTGTGAATCAAATGCCTATAACAGCCCAGCGCTGGCACTTCGCTAACTTGTCATGCTTTACCGAAGCATTGGCAAAAATATAGTGTAACGATTGACTCATATTTGGGCCACCACTGAAACCCAACAGTTGGCGGACAACATAATTGATACTGGACCACCGTCAGCCAGTATCATGCCTCAACTGAATACTGGTGAAGCCAGAGCCAAACGATTGGTTCGTACTAGGGCCAATGCCAATGCTCGGGCCGTAATAGGGCCCGACGGTTGGCCGGTGGTCAATAATTAATATCGGCCCAGTATTGACTCAGCGTTGGGCCGCCAATGCTGAGAGGCCAGTGGTTGGTGTCGAATACTGTGCCAAGAGTCAGGCGCATTCTGAAGATCGGCATATTTTTCACGAGATAATACCATGAAATGTATGAAATTGATCTCATTTTATAGACAATTTGTACAAAAATACAATGAAAGTTTTATTTTACTAGGGTACATCACGCGCGCTGAAGCGCGCGAGCGGTTTTCTGGTAGCGCTGCAGCGCTCCTTTTGTGTATATATTTGTGTATATATTTTTGTGTATAAGTTATCGAGATATGCGACAGCGTCTTGAAGTCAACCTATTTTAGAGCAGTTCGAAACGAATAAATACGAGTTTAGGCAAATGGGAACATTTATTTTCTTCATACCTCGGTCGAAAGTACGCATTTTCGGCCCGGATTTCGAGGCAGAAAGTTCAAGATTCCTGTATTGGTAAACAAAACACGCTCGCCCCCTGTGACAGTGGGCGCAAAAACTTTTTCTTTATATCTCGGTCGAAAGTACTTTCTTTCTGCCCTAATTTCCAAAGAAGTCTGTGGATCGGTACAATTTACACTATCAAGTTCAGAAGAAGCAAATTTTTATTATTCATGATAAAACAAATAATATTCAATAAGATTTAGCATAACAATTATAATTCTATCCCTTCATCACTTAATAATAAATAATGTAAATGCGCTGTTATGATTTTGTGCGAAATGAAAATAAATATCCTTTTATGAGTTTTAATTCATTTTTTTCTGCGAATGCAATTAGATTTGTTTTTTTTTTATGTATTTGATGTCTGCCTCCCCGACCAGCAGCACTCGCTTCGCTCGTGCCGTGATCGTCGTATCCGAAATCGAAACGTGCACCTATCGTACTTTCGACCGGATATAAAGAAAAGTAGTATACACTACACGGGCAGAAGTCTGACAGCCCTGAACTGCGCGGTATGATGCGCGCAGCCCTGAACTGCGCTTGATGATGCCCTCGGCTTCGCCTCGGGCATCATCACGCGCACTGCAAGAATGTCAAACTTTCTGCCCTTGTAGTGTAATATACTATTTCCGACCCGTGCATCTGCGGCGTGTGGAGCAGTATCTAGATAATCTACTAATCCCGAGTAAGTTTCAGCACGTATTTTCGCTTGATTTTGTTTTATAAATTGTATGCGATCCTTCTCGACTTTCACATAATTATCTACTGCCCACTGTTGAAAAAGCCGCCTTCCCAGAAGAATGACATTTCCGTGATCGTTATATATATATACAGGGTGACATGTTAAGGGTGGCCACCCCCTTTTATTTTGCCCCCCGTAAAGATAATCGGACGGGTCGCGGGTGATTTTTGAAGGAAATTTTCTGAACTTTTCGATAACAAATACGGCGTTCATCGGAAAATGATAGGTTTTGCAGGACAAAAGTGGCCACGACGAAAATAATGTGAAAACATTTTTTTCTGATAGGAATAAAGTAGACTTTATTCCGAATACGGGACACACGCGAAAATTTTGTTTTGCGTATCGCATCATTAAGAAAAGTTATGTCAAAATTAGGTGTTATAATACCAATTTAAACTTATCTGAACGAAACGATGGAATCGAATGAACAGGGCTGTAGTGTTTTGTCTCAAAGTCGGTTTGTCTTTTGCGCTTAAGTTCACTCTCCCAATGTTAATTTTGTATCTGTCAGTGTGAAATGCCAAAAAGGTTATTTAAGAAATGTCAGGTTATTGAAAAATATGCCGTCAACGAGCAGACGACGCAGCAAATCACTCTCGTACCGCTCGTTCAATTCCCTTGTTTCGTTCAGTCAAATTCAAATTTATTCGATAACGCGCATTTTTGATATAACTTTTCTCAATGATGCAATACTCAAAAAAAATTTTTCGCGTATGTCCCGTATTCGGAATAAAGTCTACTTTATTCCTATCAGAAAAAAATGTTTTCACATTATTTTCGTAGTGGCCACTTTTGTGCTGCAAAACCTATCATTTTCCGATGAACGCCGTATTTTTTATCGGAAAGTTCAGAAAATTTCCTTCAAAAATCACCCGCGACCCATCCGATTATCTTTACGGGGGGCGAAATAAAAGGGGGTGGCCACCCTTAACATGTCACCCTGTATATATATATATATGTATATATATATACCTAGACATCGAAAACCATGGAAAAATATACCTAGACATCGAAAACTACAGAGACGTCGACCTACATAACGAAAACTATGGAGAAATATACCTAAACATCGAAAACTATGGAGCCATCGACCTAGATAGCAAAAAGTGTGGAGAAATATTTCTAGACATCAAAAACTATGGAAACATATACCTGAACATCGGAAACTACGGAGACGTCGACCTACATAACGAAAACTATAGAGAAATATACCTAGCCATCGAAAACCATGGAAAAATATACCTAGACATCGAAAACTACGGAGCCTACAACCTAAATAGCAAAAAGTATGGAGAAATATGTCTAGACATCAAAAACCATGGAGAAATATACCTGAACATCGAAAATTATGGAGCCGACGACTTAGAGAATGAAAAGTGTGGAGAAATATACCTAGACATCGAAAACCATGGAGAAATATACCTAGACATCGAAAACCATAGAAAAATATACCTAGACATCGAAAACTACGGAGACGTCCACCTACGTAACGAAAACCATAGAGAAAGATACCTAGACATCGAAAACTATGGAGCCGTCGACTTAGGTAGCACAAGTATGGAGAAATATACCTATAGACATCAAAAACCTTCGAAAAATATACCTGAACATCGAAAACTATGGAGCCGACGACCTAGGGAGTAAAAACTGTGGAGGAATATACCTAGACATCGAAAACCATGAAAAAATATACCTCGACATCGATAACTACGAAGACGTCGACCTACATAACGAAAACTATGGAGAAATATACCTAGACATCGAAAACGATGGAAAAATATACCTAGACATCGAAAACTACGGAGACGTCCACCTACATAACGAAAACCATGGAGAAAGATACCTAGACATCGAAAACTATGGAGCCGTCGACTTAGGTAGCACAAGGTATGGAGAAATATACCTAGACATAAAAAACCATTGAAAAATATACCTGAACATCGAAAACTACGGAGCTGTCGACGTAGACAACAAAAACTATGGAGAAATATACCTGAACATCGAAAACTATGGAGCCGACGACCTACAGAGTGAAAACTGTGGAGAAATATACCTAGACATCGAAAACCATGGAAAAATATACCTAGACATCGAAAACCATGGAAAAATATACCTAGACATCAAAAACTACGGAGACGTCCACCTACATAACGAAAACCATAGAGAAAGATACCTCGACATCGAAAACCATGGAGAAATATACCTGACATCGAAAACTATGGAGCCGTCGACCTGGAGAGTGAAAACTATGAAACCGTTTAAATTTTTCAAACGAAAAATTATTCTTCATTTCGAACTAAAAAAAGTGGAGGCTGAAAAACCATGTATTTATTTTATATTATACACGAATACAAATACTTTTTTATTCAAATATGCTGCTTATTTCTGAGTCATGTCGTTAAACGCTGTTGGAAGAATGTGATCTAATTCGTCTTGAAATTAATTAATTTTTCAAACATATACTACCCTCATGCATCTGAAAAAAAGTTTCATTCTAATAGGAACATAATAACCCTACGCGTATACACGCAACTGTCAAATCGACAGCCGTAAGTATCAAATTTCAAACTAACAGCTGAACTCCGAATTCGAGATTTCCAAGCGACCAATCAGAGCACGAATAAAGAGGTAACAATGGATTCGATATTTCGATATATTCGATACATTTGAGCCCATGAACTTTTTATTAGAGGATCGACAATCGGCACCTATTGTTCGCTGTGTAAAAGTGGTGGTGAATGTAAAATAGTGGCCGACCGGTACATCGGAGTTTATGTTAGTACTTTTTCGTGTTTTTTGTTAAGTCAAAAGTAGGACAAGCAGGACTGAAACAAAGGTTTCTGATGAGCTGTCTATTCATTTAAGAACCCAGTTGGCTGGCTTATTGAAAATCAGTTAGAAGTATGGTCCGATTATGAGCAACAATTTCCAAAATTATATAAAATAGCTTATAAATATCTAACTTTGGTAGTCAGCTCAGTACCGTCACAAAGGCTTTTCTCAAAAGCTACCGATGTATTAAACCAACAACGCAATAAAATACAAGAAAAGCAGGTTGATAAGATATTGTTTTTACAAAGTTTGCAGAGAGAATATTGGGATTTATAATTTTCTAATATAAAAATCTCAGATACTCCACTATTAACTTTCTTTATACAAGTGTACTGCATACCATAATTCAAACAAATGTTTCATTTTTCTTTCTTTCTCAATCTTTACTTTACTACCTTTTTTACCTTTTTCCGTACCCTAGAGTAGTTCCAAGTGCCAAGAATTTCAAAATCACACACGGAGAAAAAATACGTTCAGCCACATATTGCATTATTGCATTAATGTTTCAGTTATGACAAATTACTTCATTTAATCAAATATATTTATATTTGATGCAATTATACAGGTTAAATGGATAGCCGCCTGCTACGAACCCCAACAACAATTTCTACTCTGAAGTACATTGACAACTGATCGACAATACAAGAGTCATTGCGAGTTAAAAGGATGAATATTGCTGAATTAACAAAAATGTTGATTTGAAAATGAAACCGATAAACCATCTGAATCGCTTGACTTTGAGAAAACGTGAAAACTTTTTTTACAGTGAAACATCAAAGTACCTCCAAAAATAGTTGGATAAAAAATTTCTAAATGAAATGAGGTAAAATACTGACACCTCACAATTTGAGTTCCGCCTCATCTAAGAGCTTAATGAGATGGGAATGACAATTACCGAGGTACGAACTCCAATCAGTTCAATTAGATAAATTCGAACGAAAAATTGTAAACGAATTTAGGTACTGTGACGTCCGTCGAAACTGCGTATTTCTTTTTTTTCTCTCTTCGAGAAATTCTTTAGATATCGTTACAAGAGCACACAAAACGTCTAGACTCTTATAAACATTTTCTATATGTAAACTTCCCACGAGTCTGTTTTTCTCAAAAAAAACACACGTGTTCAAAAAAATATCAACGGACCGAAAACGGAAACGCATGAAGATTAGAAAATGCATTCCGACGAAAGGGAGTAATATGAGATGCCGCAACCTTTCGAGGACCACTTATCTGGCGACTCGTAGACGCCATGGGTAGATAGGGAACATGAACATTTTTAAGTACCAAAATTCCAAGAAAACCAAATCTCAAATATTTCCACGATCATAAAACTTTATGCAGCTGCTGTTCAAACGAAACGAAACACTTTTCAAATATTCTCAACATTGAAATATTTTTCTTTTAACAGTAAACAATTTAAACAGACGAATGAAATCTCAATGTTAAAATAAATGAATTAATAATTGATAAATAGTAATGAGGAAACAAAATAACAAAGAAGATAACAGATAATTCATTTGCAATAATTATAACAATTGAAACGGACGACACGAAAAGAAAAGATATGTAACGCTATTAAATAAGTTTGTCATTAAGAGACATATGAGGTAAATCGCAAAACAAATGCTAATACGTTTGAAATAAAAACAATTTGACAAATATTGAATAATATAATAAATAAAATATTGTATTCGATAATACGCATAAGACGTAAGTTGTGGAGGGAAGATGGGCCTTCCCAAAGCAACATTTTTGTCCGTCAGGGACGGGCGAAACCCACCTACGCGACAAAGATAGGATAACCTATGTGGAGGGGAGTGTGCGCTCCCGAAGCATCAGGCCCTTTAGTTTAAGAAAAGGGAAAATCAAGATGAAAATGGACCATAATTGGTTGAACCTTTCTACGACTTAAAATTTCGGAACGCCTACAAACCGAAATGATAAAAAGACGCGCAGAAGGAAAATCCAGGCAGAAGAGAGTCAGAAAAGCAGAAGAGCGTCAGAAAAGCCAGAAGAGAGCCAGTAAAGCAGAAGTGATTCAGAAAGCAGAAGTCAGTTAAGAGCAGAGAAGAGTCAGAACAGAGAAGTGAATAGTAGAGTCAGAAAGTTGCAGAGTCAAAAGAAAAGTACCGAGTCCAAATAATAAAGAAGAGACCGAAAATTAAATAAACTCAAAGAAATAAGAAAAGATTAAAGTAATAGAAAAATTGAAATTAATAGAGAAAATATTCAAAGTTTAAGGTTGAAACTGAAAAGTATTAAGTCAAAGAAGAATTAAGAGTTATTGAAACTACTTCGAGGAACTGCGAGGTCAACGAAGATTTTCACCCTTTCGACTGACCGATTTCGTTCTGCCGTCTTCATCGTTATGAAACTGTAAGTTCATTATTTGTTTTATTTGTAATATCTTTAATTTGTTTTCTAAAATACAGACTCTTCGAGTCAGATACAACCCAACACGACGTTTCCACATTTATTTGCACTCCTCAATTAAAGACCCCCATCCAGTCTATTGGCCGAGAGGCTAGGGCAAAAAGGGAACGACCATTTTTATAAGGTTTCTTAACCTTGCGTGCGTTTTGACGTCACATTTCATTGTGGACTCGTCAACCGACGTCACAGTACCGATTTAAAGATTTTTTTTAATAAAAAAAAACTCACCTACATATGTAATCCAAAAGTGATGGAAAATTTGGCAGAACTTTTACAATGAATAATAAAACTACAATAAAACTGTCATTTCTTATTTTTGAAGATTATATGCCACGTGAAGTCCAAAGTACTTTTATTTGTTCTTTTTTTAAATTGGTGATTATGCAAGAATCGCTCACTACCATTTTATTTTTAGCAAATTATGATATTTACTAAGGCGAGAATATTATTTTTTTCGCTAAATTGACTGATTTTTTGGAATTGTCCCATGAAAGACCATGAGTTGACTGCCAGGTACAAAATCGTCTATATACGGCCAACTGTACGAATCTCAAATTAAAACGTTACAGATATATTTTCAAAATCCTGAAGAATAAAAAAACATCGATTTCTGGAAAATCGATTTTTATCCGAAAAAAAATGCTTGCCCTAATATGATACTGTGATGTCCGTCGAAACTTCGTATTTCTTTTTTTTCTCTCTTCGAGAAATTCTTTAGATAACGCTACAAGATCACACGAAACGTTTAGACTTTTACAAACATTTTCTTTATGTAAACTTCTCACGAATCTGTTTTTCTCAAAAAAACACACGTGTTCAAAAAAATATCAACGGACCGAAAGCGGAAACGCATGAGGACCAGAAAATGCATTCTCACGAAAGGAAGTGATTTGTGATGCCGCAACCTTTCGAGGACCACTTATCTGGCGACTAGTAGACGCCATGGGTAGATAGGGAGAACAAGAATATTTTTAAGTACCAAAAATTCCAAGAAAAACAAAATCTGAAATATTTCCACGATCATAAAACTTTATGCAGCTGCTCTTCAAACAAAACGAAACACTTTTCAAATATTCTCAACATTGAAATATTTTTCTTTTAACAGTAAAATAATTTAAACAGACAAATAAAAATCTCAATGTTAAAGTAAATGAATTAATAATTATTAAATGGTAAAGAAAAAACAAAATAACAATGAAGATAACAGAAAATTCATTTGGAATAATTATAACAATTGAAACGGACGACACGAAAAGAAAAGATATGCAACGCTATTAAATAAATTTGACAATAAGAGACATATGAGGTAAATCACAAAGCAAATGCTAAAAACTTTCAAAATAACAATATGCGATTTGACAAACATTGAATAATATTATAAATAAAATATTGTATTCGATAATAGGCATAAGACGTAAGTTGTGGAGGGAAGATGGGCCTTCCCAAAGCAATATCTTTGGCCGTCAGGGAGGGGCGAAACCCACCTACGCGACAAAGATAGGGTAACCTATGTGGAGGGGAGTGTGCACTCCCGAAGCATCAGGCCCTTTAGTTTAAGAAAAGGGAAAATCAAGATGAAAATGAACCATCATTGGTTGAACTTTTCCACGACTTGAAATTTCGGAACGCCTTTAAACCGAAATTATAAAAAGACGCGCATTTTTATTTTTATTTTATTTTAGATTTATGGAATTTTTATAGAATGTTTAGAGTACAGATCAGTATAGAGAGTGTTCACCGAGTTTTAGAAGTATTGTACGGAGAGTTGCAGAGTTAACAGTTAAAGTACCGAGACCAAATTATAAGAAAGAGACCGAAAATAAATAAATTCAAAAAAAGAAGAAAAGATTAAAATAGTAGAAAAATTGAAGTTGATAGAGAAAATATTCAAAGTTTAAAATTGAAATTAAAAAGTATTAAGTCAAGAATTAAGAATTATTGAAGTTATTTCGAGGAACTGCAAGGTCAACGAAGATTTCCACCCTTTCGACTGATCGATTTCGTTCTGCCGTCTTCATCGTTATCAAACTGTAAGTCCATTAATTGTTTTATTTGTAATATCTTTAATTTGTTTTCCAAAATATAGACTCTTCGAGTCAAGTAAAATCCAACACGTCGTTTTCACTTTTATTTGCACTCCTCAATCAAAGATCCCCATCCAGTCTATTAGCCGAGAGGCTGGGGCAAAAAGGGAATGACCATTTTTACAAGGTTTCTCAACCTTGAGTGCGTTTCGACGTCACAATACTATTATTTTATTTTTTTAATAATTCGTTACACAAAATAAAATTACTAACCCTTCAACAACCACGCCTATTTTTGGATCACTTAAAATTATTTGGTATATTGTCATAATTCATATGTTTACTTTCGAATTTCGGGCTATCCCGGCATTTATATCTTTATCGAGGATAAATTGATGAAACTCTGAAGTAGCCTGTCCGCTGCATCGTCCTAGTATTTTTACCGATGGGGTCCATGAAAATGTGGCAAATTTGCTACATTGTCAGTTAAAGGGTTAACATATTATCTACCCCTTGGATCTACCTCTAGGATCTAAGCCACCATCCTATGTTGCAAAAAATATGTTACACTTTCTCCTCCAGATACAATTACCGCCGCTTCCAAAGAAAATAACGCGAGATTCGAAAGGACGTTAAACACCAAATTACTACCCTCATTTACGTAAATTTTTCATTCGCTTCGTCTGATAGACTGTGATATTTTAGAGATGCATCCATAATGTATTCAAGTAGACATTCGTTATTTTTTAAATGCGATAATGAGATATTTTTAGTATTCATAATATCAAAATAATAATAACCATGAGCTTTCGTTATTTCCTTCATCGCACGATCAGTTTCCAATCTCGTTCAAGAGAGCAGCGCCATCACGTGATACTGTGCTGTTATATACATCCATTTACATCCTTTTGAAGCCTTCGTAAGGTCACACGATGTCCTCGATAACCGTGAATTTACCATATGAGCGTAAAAAGCGTATATGTATACACTTTTCTTCTCGTATCGCGCTTCAGTATTTTTCGCACTAGATATAAGCTATTAACTTATAATGAAGATTTGTTACTTTTTCTTCATCCCATATCGTCTTATTATCGTTCAAATTTTTATCTTACCTTCTACCATTAAATCGTCTCCACTCCAGGGCTGCGTTCCTATGTCTCACGGCATTTCAAATTTTCTTCAAAGAAATAATTGTTTGGCAAAAATGCAATAAAAAAACAGCAAACACTTTCTTAATCTTAATCCGTCGTTTTTATTCCGTTACCATATTTTCGCACATTCTTTTCTCACGACGCACCACACACAGAGAAGAATTAATTAACCACCCAATAAAGCCTGAGTATACATGAACCAAGTCGGGTTTACGTTCCTCATCGCTTATATGCTCTACACCGAAAAAACATCTCTGCAAATAGATGCTATGTTGTTGTTCTTTTTTTTTAGCCACGGAGCATGTTGCAATTTTCAAACAATGTACAATTGAAAAAGTCAGATAAACTTCACATATTTATTCATTGAGATATATTGAGCGATGTACACACAGTGTACAATTGACTGATAAACGTTCGTACCGAAAAAGAAGGCAAACGATTACATCTACAAAACCATTTATCGCTATATGCATTTTCTGGCTCGCAATGACGCACTCATTCCGATTTTTGATAGATTTCAGCCAACATATGAACGGTGATGTAAATAAGGTCAATATTTTCGACGCAAAGATACAAAAGATTCTATTACAGAACATTATAACACTTTCAGTATCAGCAACACGAACTTGCACCAACTAGCTTCTATCATATACGGACGCAAATTGTGTATAGCCTCTAGCATGAAAGGAACATGGTACCAAAAGGGAGCAAAACGACAATAAGACGCATCCACTCGCGACGAACGCCAGCGGCCAACTGTCTTGCGCGTCAGTATATTCTTTGACACGGAACAGGGTTTGTCGATGGTCCTCGCGTGTGCAATAAACACACGTATAGATTTGCGAGAAAAAACTAACCATCTAACTTTCTTCGTCTCTTCAACATATCGCCGTTGTATGGTCGTATATTGTGGTATTACAACTTTCTTCCGCGGTGCAGACCGCCTGTGGTAAATAAACTGTTATTTCATTATTTTCATGAAAAATAATTTTAATAAGGTCTATATTTATTCCATTCCTATACATTATAGAAAAGGAAAAAAGTCAGATGAACTTCACGTATATATTTATTGAGACACAAGAAAAGTAACTATCCTTTTCAATATTTAACGATGATCAGGACATGCAATTCTATAGATATATATCAATACCAAAATTCAATGCAAATTTCAAGTTCTTAGCGATGGTATAAATATCTGAAAAATATCAGCCACGTGTCCCAAAAGGGCCGTCCGATCTTTGAAAAGTCGGTAGCTCACGAATCGATCCAATGCACTCCTGACAAGTTATAGATAAATATTTGTAGCCAATAATACGCGTGGACTGGGCGGTGCAGAGCGGCGAGTACTGGAGTGCGTGAATCTGGACAGCACGCGTTGATTGTATTCAAGGAGAATGCGAAAAAAAATAGGCAGCGCTCCCCAATGAAATATTTTTATAATTTATGATAATTATAATCAATAATTACTTTTCCAATTAATAACAGCGGCACCCAAAAAAGTGGACAGTACTTTTGACCAAAACTATCTATTTCTATATGTATCTCGACGCGCTGAATCCGAATTTTGGGTCAGTTTAGCGCATACACCCTCAAAATTTTAAGCAAATGGGACACGCTTTTGGGACACGCGACAGAAGGTACCCAGCAGGTGAATTTCAAATGACAATAATAGTGGTAAGTTATAAAAATTGTTACGCAAGGGAATCCCTCAGTTTTAGTGAACTTATTTCCTCCTAACAAAGCGCATGTGTATTCGGAAATAATAATGGATTTATTTGAAAAAAAATATATATATGTTCTTCAATTTTTTCCAAACTCTTTTCTTCATTAGCAATTTGTTGAATTTTCATTGAAGTTTGATAATAACTTATTGTCATTGCTATTGTGCAAAATCAACGTGCTTAGTGCCATTCAGAGTAAGTGGCGTAATCGCCCAATAACAAATGTCTCCTAAATAATTTATCAGTCAACATATCCCCAAAAAATGATCTCATAACAAAATTTTTCCACAAGCACGATTTCTCACGACAAAACATCTCATGCCCATTATATCCCTTGATAAACATATCCGTTTGAAGTTTCCGCCCTCTCGTTGTTGAATTTCATTTATTGACGCCAATTGACGCTTATGTAGTTCGTTATGGAAATTCTATCACAAGGCTTTAATCCATAGGATTTTCATAATTTTTTTTAAGCTGTACTAAATATAATAATCGTGTCTGTAAAGTTTCAGGGTTGGTTATCGTTTGCATTACAGAGAAAAAAATATTAAAATTGCGTATTTATATAAAAGAATTGACTTCCGGTTGAGACCGAACAGCGTGTGCATGTGCAAGTGGAAAGCTAGAGCAAATAGTTGAAAAGTGAGCGTTAAAAGTGGAGGGAAAATAGAAGGAGTGATAGAAAAGAGCAAGAAGACGGGGGGGGGGGGGGATATCAGAGAAATAAGAGAGACATCGATGAAAATAGAGATAATGGAATTGTCAGTGGATGGAAAACAGGGAAGCGAGTTGGAGGTTAGGATGGAGGCAGCCGGTGCGGCTTCGGAGAGCGAGGGAGAGGGAGGAGGAATAGGTAATCCGGAACAGCAGCGCGGTGGAGTGGAGAAGAAATGCGGAGAGGAAACTGACGATAAAGAAGATAAAGAAGGTAGGGTGACAAGAGAAGCGATGAAAAAAAAGAGGGCGCCCTAAAAAAGTAGAGAAAAACAGAGATGTGAGGAAGTTCTTCGAGACGCTAGGCTCACCAAGTGGCGCGAGTGTAACATCACCACCGGTAAAGAAACATAAGGATGAGAAAAATAAAGAAAATGTTGAAGTGGGGGAAGAAAGAAGAAGGGACACGGAGCTTGTGGAAAGGGCGGAAGAAATTGAGACGGAAGGGAAAGAAGAGCAAGGGCATGATGAACGTGTTGAAGAAGACGTTGGTGTTTATAAGTGGATGAAAGAAATACAAGATATGGAAATCAAAATGAGAAAAATGATTAGAACGGGATTGGGAGAATTGAAAACAAAAATGAAAAAGTGGTGGGAGGGGAAGATAAACAAAATAAAAGAAGAACTAGAGGAGATGGATGAGGAACAATGCGCGGAGTGCAAGAAATGCAGGAGGGATATTGACGAATATAAAAGCAGGATAGAGGACATGAAGAGAAAAGAAAAGCGAAAACAGAAACAATGGGAAGAGGAGAGATGGACACTGATTAAGAGAGTAGAAATAGCTGAAAGTAAAGGGAGAGATAAGGAACGACGTGAAGAAACAAAAAGAGCACAGTATGAAGAGTGGAGGATCAATGGAACAGAGGACAAGGACAGGAAACAAAGAGGCAGAAGAGAGAAGAAAAGGCGGATGGGGTGCAAAGAAACAAGGGGACGCTTGGAGGTATGAGCAGGAACATAGAGGGGGGCATGATGCAATAGAAAGTAGGCGCGAAAAAAGAAAAGGCGAAATAAGAAACAGGGAAGCGGATGAAAACAACAACCAAAGATATGACATTGAGTTGGAAGATATAAAGGCAATAGCAATGAAAAAGCCGGAGATGTTGAATGATAAAAAATGGAAAGAAGAAAAAAACAGGAGAGAAAACAGGAAAAACAATATTAGTATATCGTTTTAAGAAGTAGAAGAAAACACAAAGGAGAGAGTGCTTGAGAGAATAGAAGAAAAATGCAAGCAAGAAATTAGAACGCAGACGACAATAAAATATGCAGGGAGGACGGCATTGGTCTTGAAGTTCAAAAATTGGACAGAAAAACTTGAGATCTTGAAAAAAAGAACCGATTTAAGAGACACGGATATATGGATTAAGGATGATCTGACAAAAAGGGAAAAAGAGGTACAAAAATGGCTCGGAGAGATAGTAAGAAATGAGAGAAGATACGGAAGGAAGTCGGAGATAAAATACATGAAAATCTGGCTACACGAACGTTGGTGGCGATGGAACGAGAGGAAAGGAGAAATCGAACAAATGGGACGAAGGTGGCCCTTTCGGGGCTAGACTGAGCTTTGCAAAGGAGGAAGAATCGAGGAAAGAAGAAAGAAAGAAGATGAAGCACCGGAGGAAGAAGTAAAGTAAATGGCTATAATTTCGTCAGTGTACATAATTTCGTCAGGTTATACAAAATTTAATAAATTAAGCAATAAACTACAAATCGGATAGATGTTTTGGTTTGAAACTGTTCAACCATAATGCACGGTGTTAATCCGCCCGTTAAACATTAGTATATACGCATAAAGAATATATAGATAAATATTCTCTGCTGCGCGGTCGCCACGAGGGGGACTCAGCGTCCTTAGTCACGCGCAAGATCTAGTGATGGACGGACATTCCTTAAGATTTTTAATTCCTGTGGGTAAGTGTATTCATTTTTTTTTTACAATATTATATCTACGATACTTGAGTGAATCATAAAAATCACTTGCATCCCCGTTTATCCATAATTTTTTTTTTATATATATGACGATATTATGTACCGTCGAAATACTTCGTGGTCCTTATTTCGTCAGACTGACGAAATTACGTTACAAGGCTTCCAGAATTATCACACATTTTTAAGAATGTAAAATAAAGTACATCGCTGTAAAGTTTTTTTTAATGAGTCTTCATATATTTGATAGTACTATGATCTAATTTCGTCATATAATTATTCTGTATAAATCCAAATTATCTAGAATTTTCGGATTGTCACTTGACTATGACGAAATTGGGTACATACCATTTTTTCGTCTATTGGATATAATTTCGTCACATCGCTTTTAATTAAAAACGAGCCTAAAATAAACAAACAGATTGTATATCTCTTCAATTTTCACTTAATTTAATCTCAGATGTACCTTTAATTCTTATTGATGTACATTTTTACCATAAAAAAATTCATAGTAAATGACGACATTATATCCACCGTATATCGTGATTGTATCTTATTTCGTCTTATAAGGAAAACTTAAAGCATTAGCCAGCGTTCGCCGTTTCAGATAGAAGTTTTATTCATTTTTGTAAATTATTAGTTCATTCTCATTGAATTATTATTGTAATATTGTAATATCGTCATTCTAGTTATCACAGTTAAAACCTTTAAAACTACGTTGATACATCGAATAGTGAAATCGTATTATTCATTTCAGATATGTAAAAAATTCATTATGGATGAAAAAACAATACGAAGAAAACAAAGAAACAAAAGTACAAAAAAAATTATAATGGTTTGAAAATCGAAGAGGCTTTAAAACGAATTGGTGAAGGAATGTCTGTGAGTAAAGCTTCGAAGACATTTGGAATTACCAGAACAACACTTCAAAAAATTTGAACGGCATCGAGGATCTGTTGGTGCTCCCACTATATTGATTCCAGATGAAGAAAAAGTTTTCACAGATTGGATAATTGAACTTAGAACATTAGGATTTCCAGTGATAAAGGACCAGCTCTTGTACAGCGTTGCAAAATATATGGCAGAAAGTGGACGAAATAATTGTTTTAAAGATGGGATTCCGGGACGTCGATGGTATGAAGGTTTCTTGAAGCGCCACCACGAAATAGCCAAAAGAGTATCACAGAATTTATCATCGGCGAGAGCGAATATCACCGAAGAAGGAATTCGAGGTTGGCACGCAAAAGTCGAAAGCTTTTTCATTGAACATGAGGATTTTAAACCTATTTTAAGTTGTCCAGATCGTATTTTTAATTGTGACGAGACGGCGTTTTACCTTTGCCCAAAGGCTAAATTTGTTTTGGCAAAAAAAGGTTCAAAACAAATCCATTGCAAATCAATGAACGATGAGAAAGAATGTCTCACCGTTCTTATTGGAGCATCGGCAACCGGATGTTTAATGCCGCCTTTAACTCTATTTCCGTACAAACGCATGCCTCAGAATATTGTGGCGAAAATGCCACAAAATTGGGGTATAGGTAGAACAGATTCTGGTTGGATGACTTGTGAAGCTTTCTATAAATATATAACGAATGTTTTTTACCCATACTTATTGCAAAATAGTATTGAGTGCCCTATTGTTCTTTTCCTCGATGGGCACTCATCTCATTTTTCATTGCACCTGAGCGCGTTCTGCAGAGAAAAGGGTATTATTTTAATTGGTTTGATACCAAATGCGACACATCTCTTGCAACCGATGGATGTATCGTTGTTTCATCCACTCAAAAGTGAATGGAAACCAGTTGTCCACGAATGGCGGATAAATAATAACGGTGATCGGTTGAAAAGAGAGGATTTTTCCGGATTAGTAGACAAAAGTTTGCAAAGAGCAGCTAAACCAGAAACGATCCGAAATGGTTTTAAGGTTACTGGGTTATATCCATTTGACGTAAATGCTATACCTTTTAAAAATTTATTAAAAACTACAGCCAACGATCCAGAAGAAACCGGAATAAGAGTAAGAGAGCTAAGGGAAAATGATGACAACAATACTCGTTCAGTTTTGTCCACGATTGAAAATACGATTGGAGTCGAAAAATTAAAAGAATTCCGTAAGTACGAAAACGGTTGTACTTGGGATGGCCCTATACAGAATGCCGGTCTTTTTCATTTCTGGCTAGAAATTAAAAAACAACATTATCATCCAACAGCCAAAGATATGAGTACATCGGAAAGTATACGGGATTCAACAGCTAAAGATATGAACAAAACGGAAGATATTCAGGATCATAATACGACGCTTGAAGCAAATATAGATTTTTCCTGTCTCAAACTCGATGAAAACCTTTTTTCTACCGACGGTATAATCGACTTGAATATTAATGGGGATGGCTCAGTTATTATTTCGACGCCGAAATCGAACGTTGATACTACGCAGATTCTTCGACAATTCGAAGCAACACCGATCTCCCATGAAACGCAACAACAGGATGAGAATTGCAATAATATCGATCATAGTCTTGAACAATCAGCAGCGACTCCGAAGAAAAAAATCCCATCTCCTTTTAAAAATACTTTGTTTTGACCGAATACTCCAGTTGTTGCAAAATCAGGGAAAATAAAAAGGAAGTTAACTCCATCGGTGGCTGTGGCTGATGAGTTTATGATGTATCAAAAAAAACTAAAGAAGGACAAGGATGAAAAGTTATCAAAAGTGAAAACGAGAACTAAATACAAGAAAAAACCGAATTTTGATGGAAAGAAAACTGAGAACGATGCACCAAACGTTGCAAATGTGACTGAGATTCGCGAAGGTGATTACGTGATAATTTTATACGCGGGCGAAAAATTTCCAGGTGTAGTAGTTGACATAGAAGAAGGCCCCAAATTTAAAGTGAAAACAATGACCATGGGTGGCATTGGCAACAGATGGAAATGGCCTGATAAAGATGATATATTAACTTATGAAAAAGAAGATATTATTAAAAAAATTATTCCGCCGTTGCTTCTGAACAGCAGAGGTATATACTTTATCGATGTTAATAAATAATACAGTGTTATATTCATATATTTGTATATTTTATGTTTGACAACAAATGTGATATTACTTGTAATGATTAAAGAAACTTTGTCCAATAAACTAAATATTTATAATGAAACAAACATTTCTCTACAGCCGGTATTTACTAGTCGCAGTTAAAGCTACGAAGTTATGTACAGGAAGTGACGAAGTTAGAGACACCGCCATTTTTACATGACGAAATTATGTACAAATAGACAATATTGAAAATCATTTTTTTTACGTTTTAAGGGTAAATTATTTATATATTCAATATTTTATATCGATAATAATATGTCAATATTATCAGAAAAGCAATTTTATTCATAGAAAAAACAATTTACAGATTATCTATTTCGATCATATTTGCGAACGTCGCCTTAGCATGACGAAGTTATAGCCATTTACCTTAGCAGGGTATGAGTCAGAGGAAGTAGGAGTTCCCGAACAGGGGGAAGAGGAAGAAATTAGAATAGCTTTATGGAATGTAACAGGGATTTATAGAGTGGGGGATGCATGAGAATTTTTAGAGAAAGCAGACATAGTAATTTTACAAGAAACATGGATAGAAGAGAAAGAAGAGGAGAAAACAAGTAAAGGGATGAGCGAGAAATTTAACTGGAGGTTCAAAGCGGCATACAAGGAAAAAGGGATTACAAAGGGAAGAACAAAAGGTGGGCAAACAGTGGGTATGCAAAGGATACAGAAAGCGCTGTGAGAGGTAATAGAAGAAGTGGCAGAAAAAAAGGAGACAGTCCTTATAGTAGGGGATATAGTAGGGGCACGCATTGGAAAGGAACAGGCAATCAATGAGGGAGGGATGGAAGAAAAGGGCGTTTGGATAAGAAAGTCACAAGATACGCTAGTGAATACAGAAGGGACGAGGCCTCTATGTTTATGCGAGAAATTGGGACTGAAGGTACTAAACGGCAGAACGAGAAAAGACTGTTAAGGCAAATCACGTATGTAGGTGGGGGGGAGAATGCGGGGGATCTGTGATAGATTATATAATAATACTAGACAGAGGCGGAAAAGACGAGGTCAAATGGGTGGAGATCACAGATAGGATAGAATCAGACCATTTACCAATAACATTTGCAATTAAAGGGACGGGTAAAGAAAGAGAAGAGGAGGCGGAAAAAGAAGAAGAGCGGGAAGATATAAGGCTGTACTGGAACGAGGAAAAGGCAGAAAAGTACGTAGAAGAAATCGGAAAAGAAAAAGGGAAAGAACAATGGGAGGAGTTGAAGGAAAAGATATTAAATGCAGCGGTGAAAACGGGGTTAGTAAAAAAGAACAGGAAGATAAAAAGAAAAAGGAAGCTACCAAGATGGTATGATAGTGAGTGTAAAAAACAACGGGGGGCGGTGTGGGAGAAACTGAAGGAATTCACAAAGAATAGAACAGTGGAAGGGAAGCAACAACTATTAATTAAGAGGAGGAAATAAAAAAAGGTGTACAGAGAGGCTAAAGAAAACTGGAGGAACAAGATTTTTGAAAGAGTGGGAAAAGCAAGGGATATGACTCAGTGGTGGGAGGCAATCAACTACTTTAGGAGTAAAAGTCGGGGTGTCAGCAGTGAGAAAATAGGTAAAGCGGAGTGGAAAGACCACTTTAAGAAACTATTAAATGGCGAGGAGGCCAAAGATATGATACTAGAAGAAGGAGAAAGTGGAGGGAGAAATGATGGAAGGGTGCAAGGGGCAGGATGCCTAGATTACGAGGAAGGAATGAGGAACTGCAATGGAGAGCTTAGTAAGGAAGAAATGAATGGAGCGCTAAAAAGAATGGCAAATAGAAAAGCGGCAGAAGTTGGAATCAGCATATAATTTTTAAAAGCATCGCCGGAAGTACAAAGAGAAGAATTGAGAGGCGCATTAAATAAGTTATGGATGGAGGGAAGAATAGGAAAAGGATGGGAAACAGCAACAATCGTACCGATTTTTAAAGAAGGTAACAAGGACAAGGTTGAAAATTATAGGGGGGTGTCATTATTGGATACAGGATATAAATTACTAACAAGGATGATGGTAGAAAGACTTGATAGGTGGATTGAAAAAAAAAAAGTTAAAGGAAAGTCAGGCAGGATTCAGGAAAGTTAGGGATACGAGGGATCAGATCTTTACATTAAATGCGTTGATTAATAAGAAGCTGAAAATGAAAGGTGCTAGACTATTCGTAGCGTTTATTGATGTTAAGGCTGCATCCCTGGCGGATTTGCCAACCACGATTTCGTGGTAGGTATGTTTTGGACAAATAACCTCTGCTGCTTGGACAAATAACATACCTTCCACGAAATCGTGGTTGGCAAATCCGCCAGGGATTCGATAGAATATGCAGAGAAAGAATGATTGAAAAGTTAACTTCAATCAAAATAAAAGGAAAAAGGAATAGGAGGAAGAATGTTAGAAATGATAAGGGAACTATAAGGAAACTAGAGCAGAGGTCATAACAAAAGGGAAGGTTATGGAAAGCTTCAGAACAAGACAAGGGGTAAGACAAGGCTGCGCCTTAAGTGCAACGCTATTTGAGCTATGTATCGACGACTTGGAAGACATGTGAGAGAGGAAAAATGAAGGAGGTGCGACGATGGGGAAGGAAAAGACCTTTGCGATAAAATATGCGGATGACGTTGCGGCAGTAGCGGAAACAGGAGAAGGGCTGAAGAGCATATTGGGAGATTTCGAAAAATGGGCTAGGGAAAATAAAATGGAGAATAACTCTCAAAAGACGAAAGTGATGATATTTAGTAATGGAGGTAAAAGGAAAAAGAATGTGGATTGGGAAATTAATGAAGAGAAAATACAAGTGGTTAAGGAATTCAAATATCTGGGGTACTGGTTTACACGCAGAAACTCAAGCTGGGCAAACGACAAAAAACGGGCGGGGAGGGCACAGAAGGCGATGAATATGGTATGGGGAATATGGAAGAGAGCGGGAAGGGATTTGATAGAGGAAAGATTATATTTGTTAGAGTCAATAGTAAAAGCAGAGGCAATGTATGGGGTGGAAGTCTGGGGATTGAGTGAGATAAGTAGTATCGAAAGATTGCAGAGCAGATACTGTAAAATGGCATTAGGAGTGAGCAGAACAACGCCGAATTATGTCTGGAAGAGGGAACTTGGAGTAGCTACGATGAGGTATGTGATAAGGGAGAGAGTTATGAGATACATAAGTGATGTAATTAGGATGAAGGAAGAGAGATGGCCAAAAATATGTTTAATGGAAAAAACGAGAGGGATATTGAATGGGACGCCGTCAAAGTGGGGGAAAGGGTTGGAGAAAGCGGTAAGGGAAATGCGAATTGTGGAAATCATTGAAATGATAAGAAAAAGAGAGGACGTTGAAAAAATAGATGAAATGATAAGGACGGGACTAAATAATCTAAAAGTGGAGATATCAAGGAAAGAAGAAGAAAGGATAAATAAATCAACTTATAGTGAGCATTATAAGCATATTGTAAGGAACGTCGAGAAGCCATGGGGTTATTGGTCTGAAGAGGGAGTGAAAGGACAAGATAAAGAAATGTGGGCAAGAATGAGATACTGGAATATAGGAAGAGCTGGAAAAAAAGGGGAGAAGGAATGGGGTTGTAGGATATGCGGAGAAGAGAATGAGACTATGGACCACTTAGTGAGATGTAAAAAAGGATGGGAACAAGTAAACGAAAAAACAAAAAACTCTGTAAGGAATGGCTGGGGACATGGACAAAACGACCATTAAAGGAGAAATTATAAATATGTTAAGAGGAAAAATTCAAAAAGGAATGTGTGAGTACTATAGAGAAATAGAAAGGATATGCAAACAGGAAGCGAAGAAAATGGGGAGGGGAAAGACGGGAGAATGAAGGGGAACAGAGTATAAGAAAGAGAAAAAGAATAAAGGAGTAGTAGTAAACGACAATAATTGATCGAGAAAAAAAGAAAAAAATAGAATAAGTAAGGTGTGTTACGTCCCGGGAGAGGGATCGAGAACGAGTTTTGTGACCACCGGATTTGGAGCGCGGAGATTTGAATGTCTTTCGCCGGAGAGTCTGTTGGTTGGTCCTCAACTCGCGAAATACAAATTTATTATCAATGTGGGTTTTTATACCCGATACTCTTCGGCGATGTTTTGGAAGTTTTTAGATCGGAGAAATCTTTGAGTGATTTCCCGAATAAAATATTAGCCGATTTAACAAATTAACAGAGTTTTATTTAATATTTTAATCACTATCGTTTTACAAGTTCGGTACAATGTATAGTTTGTCGATAATAGTTCGGATTATCGCGGATTGAGAGATCTCAGTCTCGTCAATCGAGTTTTAATAATTCGGTCGAAATCCGGATAATTTCAAAGTAAATTTTGTCTGGATTTTAACGGACGTTACGACGACGTGAACAGAGTAAACTTTTTATCGAAGTGTGCAAGTGAAATAGAATTGAACAGAGTTTATATAGTAAGTTTTGATCGAGGTAGTGGGAGATGATTCGCGTCTCCCCCGGATTAACAAAAACGTATCCATACGCTATAAGATGTAGGTCAGATTTGGTATGGGAGGAGATCTCCCTATTTTTAAATGATACAAAGTTGTTATTTAAAGTTTGTACATAGAGGTTTCGTTTACAGAGTTTTTTATAACAGTGGTGCATAGACGCACGCATTGCGTCTAGCAGTCGTTAACCCATTTTTGGCTTCCGGGTGTTTGCTTTTTGAGTTCGAGCATTCGTTACTTTGGGTAGGGGTTATCGTAGTTCAAAAATAAAGGGCAGTACGTTATAAAGTTTATGTCGTACTGCGTGCGTGTATCGAAAGATAATTAGAAAAGGAGGAAAAGATGTTTGCTGTGGGAAAACACTTGAAGAGTTTTTCCCGTGCCCTATTTTAACTTTTACGACTTTTCGAGGAAGTGTCCACTGTCAATCTCAGAGGAGGTTTGTTACCAAATTAATAAAAGAATTTGTATGCAGTGGCTTTTCTATTAAGAAGAGTCTAATAGTGAAAAGTAGGACGTTACACGTGCCGTGAGTTTTTGAACGAGGGGTATTTTACGACTTGTCGTAAATTTGGGTGCACTTAGTGACTACATATGCTTCGCCGAAAGAAGATACCAATAGACGCGTGCCCTGCAAGTACCTACTGTGGGTATTGCGCGTTTTTTTTAATGGGGGCTAAAAAAAGAGTTCAAGCGTGAGAGCTGGGACGTAACAGTGATGAGAAGGAAGATGAATGGGTAAACAATTATTTTGTAAAAAACTGAAAAGTTGTGCAAATAAAACTCTACTATTATTATTATAAAAGAATTCTGAGACGACATACAAATATCCAATTTCCGGTCGCGATAAAAGTTTATATAATAGTGGAAATCCGTCAGATTCTAAAAAAAAAAAGATTTACATACTTAACACTTGTAGTTATCCAATGCTCTCAGAAGAAAGTACGTTTATCGACCTTATTTCAAAGTTATATCGAGTTTCATTTGAACTTCCGGGATAGGATTTACTACCACTCACTACAATGAATAGACGTGACTACCGGGCAACAGCTGATTGTAGTCCTAACCTCATCGTACTGATTCGAATGGCTACACGTCTCTTACATGTATTTTTTTTCTAACCCTACTTTTAGACAGACTATAGTGGCTGTATTTCAATGGTAGTTTTGTGTTTATTCCCTGCTGCAAATTCCCGTACGGGTTTTAGTGCGGGAAAGCATGGGGCAGCCAAGGAAAGTGTGGAATCCCGTACGGTTTCCTGTACAGGAAGAGCTTTCCTGTACAGGAACCTGCACGGGAGAACGCAGAAAATAAATTCCTGTACGGGATCCTGTACAGGAGAATGCAGAAAATAAAATCATGTATGGGAACCTGTGTGGGGTAATGTGGAAAGCTGAATCCTGTACGGGAGAACGCATGACATAAATTCCCGTACGGGATACCACGTGTTTTTGTACAGGGAATCCGTACGGGTTCCCACATGGTGACCCGTACGAGTTCCCTGTACGAAAACACCACCTGAGATCCTGTGTGGGATCCCATACAGGTTCCTGTGTAGGAATTTGCAGCAGGATTGTTAATATTAAATGAAAATGACATGAGTAAGTTAAACATTAATTATATTTTATTCTATAAACTTCAACAAATACGTCGGCCTGTTGAATAGGAAGAGATGAAGGTACAAGCAATGTTGTCAAATATCAAACCTAGAAATACTACGTGAACAATTAAAATAACTATTTTTAAAATTTTCTAATTAAATGCGAATGGTCATTAAACATTTTACATATGGAAAATTTTAGTTATTACAAATTATTCTTTTTCCATTTGATAAAAATATGAATTGCGAAAGTTTCAAGTATAATCAGTGGTATGACTAGTGTGAAGCAATAGGATTACCTTTGCTGATCAGGCAAAATCCACTTGGCGGTACGAATGCTTTGATGGGGTTGAAGTTGTATGGTAAAGCATACGAAATTGTATATTGCCCAGTATATTGTAATCGTTGTATTGTATTGTATTGTTTCTAGACGTGGTGTTTGTGAAAGTATCGCAATTGTTGTCTGTATAAGTATTTCTCGCGATACAGTCCGACCTCCGAATAAGAAACCAAGAAGCCCCCAAGGGGAAGAGTTTGTCATATATATCGTACCCCCGCATACCCCCACCAGGCGCGCGCTCCACGCTCACTACCTCTGTCTATCTCTCTCACTCTTCTTCGCATGCGATCCTCTCAATAAGAAACACGCTCGAACGAGTTTCAACTTAGTATTCACATTTCTTAACCAGAGGTTCTGCGCACGAAGTTATCGAGCTCGGAGTTCGAGTCGGAGTGAGGGAAGCGCCCGAGCGAGAAACTGAGGAATGTTTATGCCGGGTTTCTTATTTGGAGGTCGGACTGTATATGTGGATTGTGGAGCTGTAATAGTGAAAATATTATATTTATATAATTTATACTGTTGCGTTTGAAATGCTTTTAAAATTCGTTATTTACCAGACAGATTGCCGTAACCTAATTGATAATGATTACATGTGCACGTGTCACCGTAAATTCGTAAAGAAAATAACCTGGCGTTGTGTCTAATATGAACGACGATGGTTAATTAATGAAGATATTGTCATGAGATATTTTTGTACATGAAGTTATTATTATCGGATATTATTGTTATGAGATTTTGTTGTGTGGGTTTTTTGGCCAGGAATATTTTGTGTGGGTTTTATTTTCTGGGATCTCTTGGTAGGTAACCTTATTCGACGTGTAACGACGTATAGCTGGTCTTAATTTATCAATATTGAACCATGGGGGCACCGGAGAAAAAAAAACTGTAAAAACGCTCTTTTCAGTCCGGAATTTCACCAACTTTCCACCTCCCAGCGATCGGTTGGTCGTTTTGGTATAGGCTGCATATAAAATACAGCAAGTATTGGGCCTTTTTATCATAAATTTGATGTACGCTTGATTGATTTTTGGATGATGAAATATGAATTTGGGAACATGGTATTTATGAAAGAATACGTTCAATGAAATGCAATATTTTTTGATCGTTTTCGATATTTTTTATGTTTATGTTTCCCTACAGAGTCTCAATCAAACGTGTACGTTTCCGTGTTTATGAAAAAATGAATTTTTATACTGCAAAAACTTTTGTAATCTTTATATAGACTTGAATTCACGGCCTACAAAGTAATAGAAACTGCTCCAACTACTAGGCTATTGCGACTGTCATTAGAATGAGCCAAAAATGTTATATTTAAGTTATGGACCTGCTCAGGGTTACGTTGAATATTTTTTGGTATACTCATACCATTAATTTTATATGAATATTTTTTTATTATTTATGCACCGTGAGGTAGTTTGTCATTTTGCTACAATCGTTTCTTCATTTATACGTGCGAAACAGAGTGATAGGCATATATTTGACAGAGATCGATAACGAACGCATTTAGTATGAAGATAATCAGTTTTGAATTTTATTTTTCAGTTAATAAGCTAATTTTATATTTATTCAACCAATATTTGAAAATGGCTTTTAATTAGAAATCATATCGCTTCATTATTTTATTTAGTAAAAACGTTGAAAAATACTAGTTAATGTTTGCATACGTGGAAACCCTACCTGAAAAAACGACAAGCAACTCTATTCTTTATTCCTCTATTCTCAGAAATCTTTCTCCTTAACCTTTGGTCATCGCACTGTGTCACCTATATTCGCATACATTTTTCAACGGATGAAAACAAGTTAAAAAATCTTAAAAAATGTGTGAATACGCCTGAATAGCTATACAATGCAAATCCATATACACTGGACCCCAAAAATTATTATTTGCTGTGCTATAAATAGCTGAGCGAAGACGATGGAATAAAATATTTCGTTCTAGCCCCAAGTGACCCAGAGTGACCACCGAGGGTTACATATCTTTATTTTCCAGCAGATGAAATAATAAACATTTGTATTCTAAAATATCATATTTTTAATATTCCTCTACCGAAACATCTCTGTTCGTAAAGATCACAACGCCACTATAATTCATTTCTGAAATATTACAGCTCTTAAACATCGCCATTTCACAATCTTTCGTCTCCGAAACTTTTATATTATCAAATATCTCTGTTTTTTTAAATCACATGTGACATTCACAACATCTGTGTTTCAACAATTTCAACTCACAATATCTCATTCGAACATGCTCAAATCGTTATTCTTATGTTATTCTTATGGAAAAAGGAAAACTGCGATGAGCCACCTCTCAATAGTAATATCAACAGCTAAAATATTAATTGACGTCTTCCTTCAAATATCTAGGGACGCGGCAGCATCTCGATACCTAGTAATTAAAAAAAAATTGTATGACCTGACGTCAGAGACCTGCCACGGATATTATACAGGAAAATGGGCCTCCAGCTGTCAAAGAAGAACTTAAATCACGTATATTTTCGAAACCGTTCTCCTAATCGAAAATTTAATAACATTTTACCGATTCAATATGATTTTTTTCTTTCCATTGAACCTAGTTAAAGCACGATTTAGTCAGCCGATATGTGCAAACTCATAATTTTGAGCTGATTTTTTCTCTAGTAAATTTCAAAATAATATGTATATCACATTCGTCATGTCGCGAAGTACCCCGGCGGATTCGTTGATACCAGTTTGACGTCAAAAGAGGACAAAACACGTCTCTAAAATTGCAGTCACCAGACCGTTCAACTGAACTGGACGTGACGTTGCAGTGACTACAAATTTATAGTCAATTGACTCAAACTTCGAGCCGCTTCTAAGGTCAAGTTGACTCCAAATATCTGGAGTCAATTATCTTTTCGACCCGCTCGATTTTTATTGATATACTCATTGCATTGATTATTCGGAAGAGTCGTGTCACCTACGGCCTCCTGCCCTCTTATGAACCGTTTTTTTTGTTAAAAGGGAAAAAAATTGAGACGAATACGCGAGGTAACGAATTGGATTGCAGGTGATTATCCAAAGAGCAATCAGTCGAGAGTTTATTTTTTCCTTTTGCTTTTGGGACACTTGAGTGTCGCGGCGGTCACTATGTAACTGGCATTATTTCCTGTTTTTTCTTTGTCATTGTTTTAGTTGTCGTTGGCATCATCGTCGTCGTTGTTGTCATCAGCGACGACGTTCTCATCTTTCTCGCTCTCGAGCGAATTGGGAAAATAATTGACTCCAAATTTGGTGTTAATTAGATTCCAGAAGCAATCCGCAGCAGAAGTCGATTTGACCACAAACGTGTGGTAAAAAAAAACGTCATTTCGGTTGTCGGTCGGCAAATCGCCGAAAAATCAAAACGTCAGTGCTGAATGTCAAAGTCTTAACGCTTGAAGGAAGTTTCTAGTTTTTTTTTGTCTTATATGATTAAATTTGGTCTTTTTAGGAAACAAAAAGAAGTGAAATCCACATTTAAAACTTTAAGAAGTAAAAAATGTACACCAAGTAATTAAAATAGTAGCTTTCTTCGAAAAGTATTTTTTTCAAATAGTGTTTAAAATAAAAGTAACATCATTAATTTTGAGAAATTTCTTAACTTCTTATCAAAAAATTAGGTTTACCGAGTAACTACAGGCATATACTGGTTGCATCCTTTTGCATTTCCGTTTCAGATTTTTCCCAGCGCTACACTTGGCATCGTAAAAAAAATGCCTCCGCGACCATATGGGTTCATCATGCTATCTCTCCGTCAATGGTCAATATTTTTTTATTACTAAAAATAGAAAATACTTGTTAAAATAAGTATAATGAACTGTAAAAATTTCAAAAAAATCCATTCATTTCTTCTCCTTCAAACAAATTCCGAAAAAACTGCTTAATTTCGAGGTTCTAAATCGTTGTGCCCCCATTAAAATCATTTCCAATTTAATTTTAATCAATCGCACTTTTATATAACTTATAAAGAAAAATGCGAGATTCCTAATTTCTAACGAAATATTTATGAAAATATTATTCAACCGGAAAATAATCTTTCAGTAAAATTTATTGCATAAAATTACTTTTTAAATTATTTCATAATGCAATATTATTATAATTTAATTATAGGTACGACAATTCAAAAAAGCGCGACCATTGAAAGCAATATCATAAATAAAGTAAAATCTTCAAACTAGAGTTTCAGCGATTTGACGTAAAATAACCCGAAATCAAAGAAGTTGGGGCCAACTTCTTGTCCAAATTTGTTTTTCATGTTGTGAAGTTAATAAAAACCAACAAACAAAGTTATCAAGCCAACAATCACCAACAAACGACCAACAATCGAATAGTGAAGTTAAAAATAACAATATTTAATGTTGGCGGGCCAAGTTTGTATAGGTGGCAAGTGGGATGGTGATCCAACGAGCTTATCACCCCACTACCAGGGTCCGCACGAGCGCTTCCTATACGTGTGCATATACACATATTTGCCAGCCCCGGCCTTCTTCACCCCACTTCGACTTCTAACGGTTTCTCTCTTCGACTGGTGCAATATCACAATGATGTTCTCTCTCTTGCACTGCCGCAATCCGTCTCTGAACTTCCCGCGCGATAAACCTTCCTCGGTTATCTTTATTTAACAAAATCGTGTAATAAAATATTGTTCAATAGATAATATTTTGATAAATTTGTCATACCCGCATAAGGAGATTCCGTTATCCAATATGCCGAGTACAAATTTATGTGTGTACCTTTGAAAGTTGGAACAATACTTCAAAAAGATCACCGGAATTAAGTTTTCATCGGTTTCCAAAAAATGCAACAATGTAAGTTTTACTTCTAATAAAATTCAATAACAGTAAAAAATTCTGAAAATATGCAGAAAAATTATTTTTCCTCCATGTTCAATTAATCCGTACATTTTCTTGAAAACATTAAATTTTTTTCAACATTTCGAAATGAATAAAAAGTACATTATTCATAATTTCTTGTAATCAAATCTTTCTTATTACTCGTGGAACATTTCCGACTCACCGAACTAGTGGTATCGTAAATACATTATTAAACAATATTCGAAGAAAAAAACGAAATTTCAAATCGAGAAAACTTTAAAAAAATTCACGTGTATTCAAACAAAATGAACGATTAAATTTAGCATGAAAAGCAAAAAGTTTCCCAAATATTATCAGAATTTTTTTTTTCAACAATTTGTTTATAACTTTTTCATGTTTTCATTATTGAAAATTATTGTCCTTAGTATCTTGCATATGACTGATTTTTTCGGATTCCTAAGACATTGCTAAGTACGCAACGGTCTCATTTTATTTTATTGTTGCTGAAATAATGTA
This sequence comes from Heteropelma amictum, assembly GCA_959613375.1. Classification (NCBI taxonomy): domain Eukaryota; kingdom Metazoa; phylum Arthropoda; class Insecta; order Hymenoptera; family Ichneumonidae; genus Heteropelma; species Heteropelma amictum. Next base: position 13,097,406 of record OY390720.1, on the reverse strand, counting down.
CCATTACAATAACGATAATAATGAAGAGGGGAAATCAGGGGAAATTACACAACCTTCGCCCCCTCCACAACGACTTCAAACTACTACATAGCGTTGTTCACACGTACGAGGTACGAGAGAGTGGCAGCACCGTCGACTATTAGGGGAATTGAAAATCCATATTCTCTGGTAATATATATAGCAAACTATAGTAAGTTTCATCTGGTTCCATTATGTTCTCTCGCTTCACAAATTTCACAAACACGAGAGGACCACTGGAGAGATTGCTGGGGATTTGAGTTTTTCGAATGACCTGCCCCCTTGTGTACATATTTAGCATTATAATCTGCGAGGGAACTTTAGTTTATTTCGCTCCCTGGCGGATTTGCCAACCACGATTTCGTGATAGGTATGTTTTGGACAAATGACATACCACAAAATCGTAGTTTTTTTGGTTTGCAAACCACGGAAACTACGATTTTCCATCGATTTGACGTAAAATAACCCGAAATCAAAGAAGTTGGGGCCAACTTCTTGTCCAAGTTTGTTTTTCATCTTGTGAAGTTAATAAAAACCATCAAACAAAGTTATCAAGCCAACAATCACCAACAAACGGCCAACAATCGAATGGTGAAGTTAAAAATAACAATATTCAATGTTGGCGGGCCAAGTTTGTATAGGTCCACTTGCCAGCCACTAGGTTGCCACCACCCACTAGCTGCCACTAGCGAGCCCATACACGATACACCCGTATACGTCTGAGTTCTTTGATATTACAATCCAATGGTCACTCAAGTTGAATTGCTGTTGAATTTGTGATGACAAAAATATGCAGTTTCGCATCGAATAATTTGACGAATGAAAATAATTCTTCATCTTCCTTAAAAGCAAGTGGATAATGGTTAGAACTTAAATTTCTCGCGAGAAAAGTGTGAATAACATTGCGTTCTTTGGTATGAAAACGAAAATGTATATAATTATTTCAATGTCATCGGCAGTCAACTCAGAATATTGACTAATCGGAAATGTTGATTAACACCTGAATAGTTTTTTCCAAGACAGTGCAACATATCGCAAAATTGAATATAGTGTGAAATAGCGAAAATTTACTTCGTCAAGAATATTTCTAGTATCGAAATGGCTCCGGTGCCTTTGGAGGGCCATCAGACGCCTGTAGCAAATAATATGCCACAGGAAGGAAATCGCGGTGGTTCCATTTCTTTGGGAATGCTCATAGATTTCATAATTCAAAGAACATATCACGAACTTACCGTACTTGCAGAGCTGTAAGTACAAGCCATAACCTCAAACTGCGTTGTCTAACCAATTTTGATTCTGATTATCTTTTTTTCTAACGTACACTTCAGTCTGCCGAGAAAAACGGATATGGAACGAAAAATCGAAATATACAATTACTCTGCAAGGACACGGCAACTTTTTGTGCGTTTATTGGCGTTGGTCAAATGGGCAAACAGTGCTTCCAAAGTAGACAAATCTGCTGTAAGTCGTTGCTTTCTTAAACCTCCATCGATAATGAAAGCTCACGTAAACATATTTTAGTCAATCAACGTAATTATCTTGGTCTTAGTTTCCTACCAGAAATCACTTTTCTACCATCGGAGTAAAATAAGAACATTATTGGGATTCGATAAATAGATCTTTTCAGATTGCGAATCAACAACATTGAAAACAGAAAAAGCCAACTATGTAAAACTGCCCGTACAATAAAAAATATAGGAGTTGACATTTTTAGCAAACAGCAACAAAAAATTATTGAAATTTCTTTATTCAAATTACTTGAAAGCCAAACTGTCGAGTTATGGAATTTTGTATTTGTATTATGTTTCATCATTGCAAATTTCAACATCATTAGTGTGGTTTCAAGAGCCAATCCTCTCCAATCCTCTTTGGCATAATTATAAACCATAAATTACAGATGCAAATTTGAAGAATTCTCGTATAACTTCATGAGTTGCAATCAAACTGTGGATTAATATGACTGCCAAAATGAAGATTTTCATTAACAAAATCTGTTTTCCAGCACATAATGGCCTTCCTAGACAAGCAATCACTACTGTTTGTGGATACCGCTGATATGTTGGCGCGAATGGCTAGGGAGACGCTGGTTCATGCCAGACTTCCAAATTTTCATATTCCAGCGGCAGTTGAGGTTCTCACAACTGGAACTTACGGTCGTCTTCCTGCTTGTATCAGGGTAAGCAAATTGGCCTTAAAAATGTTTCTTCCTGACAATACCTAAAAATCAAGAACCAAAAAATTAACCGTCCAAAATTCTCTGTTTTTATTTTCTGTAGGAGAGAATAGTTCCTCCGGATCCGATAACACCATCGGAAAAAAGATCAACTCTTCAAAGACTGAATCAAGTAATCCAACATCGTTTAGTGACAGGAGATTTGCTCCCTCAGATGCGAAATTTAAAGATCGAAGCTGGACGTGTAACATTCTTAGTGGAGCAAGAATTTTCCGTGTCACTGACAGTGATGGGCGATGGTCCTAGTGTTCCTTGGCGATTGTTGGATCTGGAAATCTTAGTGTCCGATAGAGAAACCGGTGATGGCAAAGCGCTGGTACATCCATTACAGACGAGATACGTTCATCAAGTACGTATGAAACATTTTGACTGCCTAAGCTAAAATGACTTTTCATGACATCTTGATTTTATCCGCACATTTTCATTATGACAATTTTTCACAAGGTTGTACAATCAAGACTTGCCGAGAGTTCGAATTCTCTGTCCGAGGTCTACTATATTCTTCATTACTTCTGCCAATCCCTACAACTCGAGGTTCTATATTCTCAAACGTTACGCTTAATTCGGGATCGTTTGGACGATCATATACACGTAGACGATTATACACCCGGAAAATGTTTGTCCATATCGTATTGGCGGTGAGTGTGAGCCTCGATGAAATTTGCGAGAAAAAAAACACCAAAAACAAGGAAAAAACATTGATTGTTTCAGCGAGTTGACCAGCAAAGATCCACGATCTGAACTCGGATATCGTTTGACTGTTCAGGTCGATCAGAATGAACCTGCGAGACCACTCGCGGTTGTTCACATCCCTTCTTTGGGTAGCAAGGTAATATAAATCAATGAAAAACGAAAATAAGCAATTAGCCGCGAATAATCGAGCAATCTACAACTTTCGAGATTCATCACGCTTCAAAAATGTGCGTAAAAATAACTATCGCGTGTTGTTTTACGCACATTTTTGTACTTGTAGAATTCATTATGTTAAACAATGTATGAAAATAAAATGACAACTGTCAATCAATGAATTGTCAAAATTTGTATTTTCTTCGTGATGCAAAGATGCGAGCTTGAACATCAATCTTTAGCGATTTTCCATTACGTTAATCGCAAAACTTCTTTGTTTTTATGTAACCATATAACTGATGTCATCAATTAACTGCGAACTTTAATTGGCCTAGGAAGGTGAAATCGCTGATCGCGCCATAAGATCCGATCAATTATCTATGGAGTGCCTCCTCGTCCATACAATCTATATCCGCACGAGGAGTCGATTAACAGAATTGAAACAGGAACTTCAATCAATGCTGAAGGATGTGGAATGTGAGTGATTAATTATTGTAATAGTGGTAACGGCACGATTGAAACGAACGAATGAGAGAGGCTGAGTTAAAAGAAAAATTAAAGCGATTTTTATTCATTGCTGCGAACTTTAGTTGCACAATTATCTGGGTCTTAATTGATATGACAGGTACATTGGCTGGATCGCCGGCAATTCTTTCCGTGCCGATATTGCAACCGTGTTTACGTGCGGAGCTTCTTCTCGTCACGGTCGATACACACACGGGTATGCTTCAATGCCACGTACCACAGTACGATGCCCCGTTAGTTCCTGAATTGACCGTAGCGTTAAACGGTGATCATTCTCGTCTACCCACCCTCATATCGGAATTAAGGTGAATGAACATGAAACGCTCTCATTCTAGCGAAATGTCTTTCTTCAATTGAAAAATTCTCGATCGTCGATTTCTGTCGTCGAGAATCTTAAGCGAAATCTTTAGCAGTGTAATGTAGATATCATCATTTAACGATCATGATGTTGAAAAAAATGTCAATCCTAGACGTATATTTAACACAATGAAAAATGCGATTACTTAATTTTGGTTATCGAAGCACCTTTTCCAGCATAAACAAGTCACGAACGTTTGAAATTATTTTAAATAATTATTTCTCGTTCATTCTCATGGAATGAATTTTCGTGGAAACTTCATGACAAATTGGTTAGTCCGAAGCTTCGGTAATTAACCATCGTGGATTATAACTCTAAGCCTACAAGGTTCAGAGTTATAGGATCCAGGTCAAACCCAGGACAACGTTGGATAATGAATTTGATGCGAATGAACAGGATAACTGAAAAAATCAGTGGAATATAAGATTGAAAAAAAACATATATATTTTTATAAATTGGATCTAAACGCAAATCCTTGTATAAATTTATAGAAAGTATCAAGTTGGTACAATTGTGGATGATATTTATTAAATTATCAAATTACGTTATTTTCTCGACTGATAATCATCCGTAGGTTCTGGATAACACAACGCCGCTGTGAAAAAACATTGCAGCACTTGCCAGCGACACCCCACGAGCGATTGCCTGTTTTACATCATCCCGACCATCCAATGTCAAAGATAAGCAGACACCGTATGTTTGTTCAACTTCATAGACATCCAACAGTAATATTGGTGAGTACTTCGATCAATTTAATAGCGTCTGCACTGATTATTTCGTATTTTTTGAAGTTAATTATGAGTACTCGACATTTATCAAGATCGTGGCTTTCAAAGAAAAAGAATCATCACCTTGCGAGATCGAATGCTCCTTTTATCTGGCGGTCGTAAAGCATAGTTCGATTGAGGATGATCCTCACGATGATAGCATAGAGACGGAAATACCAAAGATGTATCTGAAAGTGCAAAGCCTTATCGAGTTTGATACGTTTGTCATAACGCACGGCCCATTCACGAGTGTCGACAATGGTAAGTACAGGACTTTGCGCACTAATGAAAAAGGGGAAAAAACAAGGATTATGCACGCTCAATGAGAGCAGTTCGGTAACTCGTGAGTCATTGATAAGAAGAATTTCGTGTAAAAATGTATATTATAGTCTTGACTGTAAATAATATTTACCTTCGAAACTCCCCTTTTTTCTTCCAACCTCTCCTTCTAACTTATAACTCACATGTTCTTAAACATCTTTTTAATCAGTAATTAACATTTGTTGGGCAATTTCGAGGCCTAAGGAGGCGCGTAACAATAGTAAAATAACTGTGCACTAACTTTTTAACATCTGACCAAAAATGTCGCGCGCGAAATTTACGCGCAGTGCTCCTCTCGTGCTTTCTATGGGGATTAACAGGTGAATTTTTTAGGGAATAATGATCAAGATGGGGGGTGCATTACAGACGTGGTGGAGAAGGGAAGCAACAAACGAAGGAGTACCGGAGCTCCTGGACGCGCCGATACACCAGGTACACCACAAAACAGACGGCCAAAACATCCAGCATATTTCATTCCTGAGCTTGCTCATGTTGTTGCACTTTGTGACGAACGTATACCATTCGTAACGTTGGCTCAAGAAGTAAGTACTAATGGGACTCTATTTTATTGAAGCGAATAAAGCTGAAAGTGAAGTTTTTTAAAGAAATTGCGTATTAATTTTCATTTATAAACTACCAATGTTAGGATGTGCAGGGATAACGTAAAAAGATGTTAGTACGAATGGAAATATTTACAAATGTACTAGCTTGTGTCAGTTTTCGCCGAGACGTTAAACGAATCCAGCGATTTTTAGACAATAATTCACAATTTTCGTCAAATCGGGCTGAGATTCATTTGTTTATTTATTGAAATAACCTGTGGACCCTCAAGATTTTTCATGCGGTAAAAACTGGTTATTCCTGTGCCTGGTACTGGTAAACTAATTGACATAATATTTAACAATATAAGATAGGTAGTAGATTCTTCTAGAAATTTCTCCTGTTTAATGAGTCACCTTCCTATACGAATATTAATAATTTGCAATTTTCTACAAATTTTTGAAAATTTCGCCATAACTTTCTTTCCAACGAGGAAAAAGTTCGGAAAAAGGGTCTCGAAAAGATGATTCCATTAATTTGACATGAAAGGAAAATAAGTTCTCTAGATTAGCGTCCGATTTTTCTTAATCAAATTATTCATAACCTTTGGATATTATTGTTATCTGAAACGAATTTAACCTTGATATCACGGATTTATTTCACCTTTTCTAACGTTGCCAAATACATGAAACTCGAAAAATGATTAAATTAAAGAGTCAGATCGCTTGATTTTTCTTCGTCTGTCTATTTTCTCAGTTCGCTGAATCTTTCCCATCATCGTATCATTTACAAAAAGGTTGAGTAAAATGTTTTTGTTTGATCAGCTCACGAGACGCGAGATAGCTCATCAGGGCCTGCAGATCGAGGCCAACGCAACGGCTCTCGTTTTGAAACTCGTTCAATTGCCAGCACCGTCTCCCAATATCGCTTCGAGTAGCGCTTGGCAAGCCCTTCTGAAAAGGCTCCTGAGCGTTTCGATCAGAGTCCAGGGCAAAGGAATGGCAAAAACGTGGATGGCGGAATTTGTATTTTACAGCAGCCCGTTGAACAGCAGTCATCCGAAAGAGCAAGGTAACGTAATAACGCCTCGTTGAGGCGGCTACACACACAATAGCAGGCTTGACAAGTGTGCATGCACAAGAATGTTTGAATAGTCAAAGTCGAACTGAACTTTTTTGCTGATTAGAAGATTCGAAAGATCGTCCGAAAAATAAAAAGACGGAAATACTTTGCTCAACACCGAGCACTACTTTGCGAATAACGTTTACGCGTGCAAGGCACGTTGACACGGTCAATAATGCTTGCACAAGCATCGGTTTTTCAAGCGCCCGGATGAAAATTTGAAGCATTCTTGTGCAAAAAGTATTGTATAATCGTTAAAGCATGTTTGCAATAACTTATACGTGTCTTTCGCACTTGACCAACGTCAAACATTCCATATTCGTTACCAACTTATAGTTGCATTACGTCATTACAGGATTACGGAGGCCCGTATACTTTCAATACGAAATGGGAACGGCCGATGCTGTATCACGAACCGTAGATTCGTTGCTGAACGACTGGGCTCAAATTGTTCACCTATATTCCATAGTCCAAGATCTCGCCGAGTACTTTAAGATGGAAAAGTATAATTTGCGAAATATGGTTAGCATAAAGTCTTACAGTTACAGCAAATTGGTACTGGCTTACGGGCTGAATCGTGGAGCTACGGTAACGATTCACTGGAGCACAAACGACAAAGCTTTTCGAATGATCTTTGGCAAAAGTGAGTTAACAAACGTCGAAGCAGCCTAAAATTTGTTGATTAAAACAAATATTCTTCGAATAATATAATTGTTAAATGTCTTCAGGTCCTACAAACACAACGGTAAATGCTCATTCTTTGATGAAGGAACAGCTCGAGGCTCACCTGAATCGCCACAGGAATCTTGCTCAAATTATTCACATTCTTAACGAAACACTTCAACCGCTCATATCGATCAGCAAATTACCTACAATACCTCAGCTAGGTGTTCATAACTCTGTGAGTGTATTCGATCGTCAATTTAGCACTGTTGAAATGATGCGAAGGCGATTAAATTGCGCGCGTGTTCTCACTTGCAATCCTTGAAATCCATCTGAAATCGATTAAAACCCAAGTATTTTGGCGTAAACACAAATCAATAAAATTTTCAAATAGTTTAGGAAAGCTATCGCCAAAAAAAAATGCATAACTCTAGGAAGCTAAATTACACGGAATCATATGAGAATCGATAGATGTCGGTAAAACGAATCGTTTTATTTTTACAAACTGAAGTGTTTAGAACTCCATCAGTGTGAGTGTCGCACGCTACATTCTGTTTACATTAAATGGCGCATCGTTGGAAACGTAAATTTTCAAAAACAAGTGTGGCGTTGCACCAACGTTTGCCACAATTCTGCATTGTTCCAAGTATACTTGCATCTCTGATTCGTTGTGCCATTTGGGAGAAAGTCCGATTAGTGTTGTCGGCACCGTTAAAGCGTGACGTACGTTCACCCGACACCAGGTCATAAATAAATGTTCCGATGAATTTCTTCGTTGCAGAGGCCGCAGGTTCCGGTACAGACATTCACGATTATGCCACAGTGCGTTACTTTGGTAAGAATCGCGTATCAGGGAATGTATTGTCTTGAATTAAGACTTCGTGGCGGTGGTCTCGTGAGTTTACGCGACGGAGCTTACAGTCGTTTCGATCGAAGCACCGTGGTCGACGAATTCACTCCGACACAGTGTTTGAAGGTGGGATCCTACAGTACTCATTCGAGATTCACTATTATAAATCGCCATTTCACGACTGAATGAAACTAATTTCAACATTTTATTCACTCAGGCTTTCTTGTCCAAGTATGTGGATGAGAGTGCAGTATTTCGTCGAAGATCTCAATCAGAGGACGACAATCCACCGTCACCGGTGACGATGGACAGTGATGGCAGCGGTGGAGTTGGTTTTATGAGTCATCATCGTGCTGGGCCACAATCGCCGGCTCAACAACGGGATGGCTTGAGATTTCATCCACCGTTAACGCCGCCATCAGGCAGCAATCCTCATACACCAGCCAGTCCTCACACAGCCAATATATCGCAAGCTAGTCAGCATCAGAGCTTCGGTAGTAGCCCAGCAACCTCCTTCAATCTCGCTTCGCCGCCTTCTTTACCACCGAATACACCAAATATGTTGCCTCATCCATCGCCAGGCTCGGGGCTTGTTGCTAACAGTCCGCTCAATCCGATGCACGTACCAAGTCCAGCTGGTCTTATGCCAACATCTTCACCTGGACCATGCAGCAACGTCCAAGTTGGACACTCACCGGCTAGCTCTTTCATGCAAACGGGTAAACTTTTTGATGATTCAATCGTGATTTTTCGAAGTTAAAGCATGTCTGTTGTTTTATCTACGTCATCTCTGGGACGCAAAGCGGATATACGGTACAAGGCGACTAATCCCAGGTGGCCATCCCCCTTTTCGATATAGTTATTATACAAAATGAATAAGCTTGACATGCCGTCTATGACTGCCTTTTTTCGTTTCTGGTTAGTTGGTTGACTTGTTGAGATAAATCAATTTCAAAGAGACATTTTTCTGATTATGAATCAGGTCACATTGATGGGAGTCCGTTTCCTTCATCACAGAGCATGGCTTCACCAGCGGCATCGAACTGGCCAGGCTCGCCAAGTGTACCGCGGCCATCACCAGCCAGACCTGGCCAAAGTCCCGGTCACGCGGCACTTCACAGTCCCCAGGCTTCTGATCATAGATCGGGCAGCCATATATCACGCGTTTTGCCTCAGAGATCTTGGGCAGGCGCCGTGCCGACGCTCCTCACACACGAAGCGCTCGAATTACTCTGTTGTCCATCGCCACATCCCTCGGGATTCCCGGGCCCAGATCTATCGCCACTTGAGAGATTCTTGGGTTGTGTTTACATGAGAAGGCAGTTGCAACGTTTCATACAGACCGATGACTGCGTGAGTAGTCATCATTTAATCTGCTGCATTCCTAAGTTTTCCATCCGCTTAATTTCCGAAGTACATTGACTTTTGAGAAAATTGGTATGCATTTGTCTTTGTGACAAAGCCTCTTGGCTCTTTCGCTGAAATGCCAGGCTGTTGCAAAGAAATCGATAAACAAACAGCAAGAAAGTATCTACTGAGGTAATCTTCTTTTGATATTTGGGAAAAAAGCTAAATGTATGTCTCAGCCCGCCGGACTTGCAAAGTTACTCGCAATTTTATTTTAATTTTTCTATTATTCCTCCGTATACCCGTTCGGGTTTATACGACCTTTCCCTTTTTCCTACTTCCTTCTTCTATTTTTCCTGTGTTCTCATTTTCCTAAGAAGAAAACATTAAGAAGTAACGCCCTCTTATTTTGATGACCTTTGAGCGTGTTGTAGTCCTCGATAAAATGAGAGACACGAAATTTTTATCAGCATTAAGCCCTTTTGAGGGAAGAGAACCCTCAAGATTGTGAATTTCAGTGAGCCGTTTCGCTGTTTCAAATAGAAGTAATGCTCCGATCGATATGAAACTAATTGTAAAATGTTTCTCACGCTAAATCATGAAACTTCCATGTTTAAAGTTCATCCCTTTCGCAAGGGAATGGGCCATCCTTTTTCTATCGAAGAAGTGCAAATAGTTAATTAATTACACGAAAAAATTTACGGAATCGTGGAGCATAAAAATATGAATTGCAAGTGTCTGTATTTCTCGAAAAAAATATTTAAGCGTGACCACCCCTTTCATTAACATTTCTCGATTACTGATTGAATAATTTGTCCGGGTTTTAAGACTTCACTAACAATCTAAAAGTGAATGAAATAATGAAATTATCATGGCCGGCTTCTCATTCACTCTGCCGCATAGGGCTTAATGGTTTTTTTCATCTTAAAATGTTCCAAATAATCTGATCGTGAGTATAAAAGAATTTGCTTTTCTGCCTTCTAAGAGGCTTCTGTCTAGGCGGTGAACAACCCAACAACATATATCTAGAGACGCGTCAGCGTCTCGACATCAAGAAATAAAAAAAAATGTTATGGCTTGATATCAGAGACCTGCCACGGATATTATACAGGAAAATAGGTTTCGAGTTGTCAAACAAGAGTTTAAATCACGTATATTTCCGAAACCGTTCGCCTTATCGAAAATTTAATGGAATTTTACCGATTCAACATGATTTTTTTCTTTCCATTGAGCCTAGTTAAAGCACGATTTGGTCAGCCGATACATGCAAACTCAATTCAGAGCTGATTTTTTCTCTACTAAATTTCAAAATAATATATAAAACGTAAAGAATGTACACCAAGTAATTAAAATAGTAGCTTTCTTTGAAAAGTATTTTTTTCAAATAATGTGAAAAATAAAAGTAACATTTTCCGAAAAAAATACTTTTCAAAGAAAGCTACTATTTTAATTACTTGGTGTACATTTTTTACTTTTTAAAGTTTTATATTTATACGCAACTGAACGAGCGACTTCAATCGAGTAATCTTTTGTTAAACATTAGATTTTAAAACAATTCAAATTACTGAAGTACTTCGAAAAAATTCATGTGTTTTCGAGAAAATACTCGAACTCTTTCCGTACACGAAAAAAAAACGTATCTAAGTTTCCATTTCTCTAACAATTATGTTTTGACACAATATTTTGAAAACTCTAGTATTATAATTACTATTTATAATTAATGTACTTGATAATCATGAAAATGGTATGGAAGATAATTCCGATAGATCTTCCGAATGATCCTGAGTATTTAAAATCTTCATCACCGTTGTGTTGCAAAACTAACGAACGTCTACACTCTCATTACAGCTCACTACAATGAATAGCACGGAGCCAGGTATGGTACATTTCAAGGTCGAGACGTTACACTGTCGAGTTGGTTTGAACCCGCAACACTTGCAATCCCTTCACATAAAAGTCCAACCACTTCCTGAGCATAGCGATCAATGGACATTGGAGGAACTTCAGGTATTTTTAAAAATTACATAAAAATTATAGACGTGATACGTTTCATTGTTGGAATCGTTGGATTATTTACCCCCAAGTCTATATTATTGTCAATTCGTTTCAGATAATCGAAAAATTTTTCGACACCCGTGCGGCGGCTCCTCCGTACAAGCCGAACACACTGTCCGGTTTTGGACGAATGCTCAATGTTCCTTTCAATGTGCTTAAAGATTTTGTACAAATAATGAAATTGGAGCTGGTGCCCGGTCTTGTTCAACAGCTCAAGTGGTCGGTACAATGGTGTTTGAGGATACCACCATCAGCAACGCCGATCGTACCTACGGGAATGGCAGCGGTTCTTGTCTGTCGGAACAAGATTTTATTCTTCGTTAGTAACCCTTTCAGTCTCCGTGAATTTTACATTTTTTCATTATCTGCATCGTCGCAAATCCTTTCTTATCGTTCTTCGTCGTCAGTAAGAACAAGATTTTATCGATGGAGACAAAAATAATACTCGAGTCGTAATATCAACAGATCTTTGCGGATTCATATGTTCCCGTGCGCTTATCGTTGTAATACAATAGTAATATAACAATTGTTGTACCTCTTGACTGTAACTGACACGGGTACAGGTTAAAAAAAGTCATGACATTTTTGTGTTATGATACCTACGCATGTGTGTGTGCACATAAGAAAAACTTGTTTATTCTTGACCGATTTGACTGTTTTTACGAAAACTAACGTTTTTAAGGTCGCTGAATACGAATCTGATATCAGATTTCCAAAATAAAAAATGGTGGACAAGTCTGTAAAAAAGTTTGGATTACGTGGATGATAAGGATCTTATAGTTTTTGAATTCGCAGGATTTACATCTGAAATGAGATTTCCAGAATTTGAGATGGTGGATCCAACATATCGGACGAGAAACTGATTACCTGATATTAAACTGTTTCGAATTTGCATTCGCCATATTCATATCAGAAAATTTCACATCACACCGGATTCAAATTTAGCGTGAATCTCTGATTACCGATTTTCGTCGAAATAAAGCTGCTTTGTGATTGCGCATTCGGAATATTGGATACATCATTTTGAAATTCGAATTTCTATTATCAGATTCGGCTTCAGCGGCCTCGAGAACAGTAATACTGATGAGATTATAGGATAAAATCTTACATTTTTTTTCTAACACAAGAGTGGCACGAAAATCTCACTTTAGGTGCATTAAGTGTTAATCGTTGTGGCTGATCCCGGAGTGGTTGTTACGTTGAGAAAAACATAAAATATATGTGTGTGTGTGTGCTCATCAAATGCTTCGCCGACGACGACGATGTAGCGTATGCAGGTACTACAATTGTAATTTTATTTTGTTGTTTAGCTTCAAATAACACGCATCGGTGTACCTTATCAAGGAGAACCACCGTCTCTTGTTCTCCCATTGGTTTACGACGTCAGTACAAATCTTACACAACTAGCGGAAAAACGCGATCCCGGTCCGGCATCGGCAACCGCGGCAGCCTCGATGCAGCTCAAAAGATTCGCCGAATACGGAGCTAATCCATCCGAGTGCTCGTTGTTTCCTGCCGTTCGAGATCTTCTCGCTAATCTCACTCTGCCCTCTGAACCATCAGTCATTTCACAAGTGAGTTGATGCTTCTTACAACATTTTTTTATTTTTTTATGGAGATTGATCACATGCACCAACCGCTGCGAAAATGCGATTTGTACATACATCAATATTTCATAATAAAACGATATGAAATGTAGATTAACAAACGCATAAATTGGCGAATTATAAATGTTTTCTGTCTTCTACAATTATGTGCTACGATGTAAATTTCGTTTGACCGTCTCCAGTGGATTGCCATTCCAATTGTGAATAAAATACTTAGGCGAAGGAACTGACAGCGTCTGTACCAGTAAATGCGTAAAATCATTACAGGACGACTTCAAAGATAATTCCTCATCTCAGTTATTGTACCATAGAAATGCACACACTCAAATTTGTGAAGGTCTGAAATCGTGTTACGTTCCGTGCCACACACTATATTTTGCACATCATCTGTATTAAAACTGAGAGTATCAATGTCTGGAGTCAGTTAGTTGAAACGGGACAATTTCCGTTCCGTGATTGGTCGGCAAAAATGTTCGATGAAATTGAAAAATTGATGAAAAATGAAAGAAAAACTATTACGGATATGAAAGTTTAAGATAAACTCTCAAAAAATCGAAAACATCAGTACCTTCTGAACAATTGATCGCAAATTGACGTTTTTTTTCGACAGGTCGTAGCATCTCCGGCTGGTGGGCAAGTCACTCCGACTCAACAGATTCAAAGTCCCGCGATGCAAATGCATTCTCCAATGGCCGGTGGCCAGGGTCCTCCGCAAGGGCCTTATGGTATTCAAACTATGCCATCAATCGGTATGATGGGTGGACCACCTCAATAAACATTTTAAAACTCGCTAAGAGCACCGCAGTTATCGCGATCTTACGGAAGATAATAAAACATTTTGAATTTTGCGTGGCGATGATTCTTGAGTACCTACACCGGATAGAAACTTCAATAATAACTTTGGAATAATGTATCCAAGCCATTTTTATCGTACTTGTACATATTGATATTCCGAAATCATGCTTCGAGCTACTAAAAATTCGACGCAAAATAAAGAATAATATTATGAAACCATCATAAGTTTAATTGTAACCGCAGTGATATATAATTTTTCGTAACTCAGTATACACGATGGTCTCAGTAGTTTGTGATGATTCGTCTATATGTGTATATATTTCAATATAATTTTACAGGCAGAACGTCGTCACCACGAGAATGAGAATCCAAACACATATCGATTGAGGCACACATTACAGTTAACTGTACACGTTGAACTCCGCAGTTTTTAATCAATTATACATTTTTGTTCTGATAATCTTAATATAAGAATCACATCCCCTCGTATCGATTATTCTAGGCTGATACCGAATCGATTTTATTAATTGAAATTATACTTTCATTAGAGATAATACCCACTGCGTTCGAGAACGGCGAGAAAACCAAGCCAAAGATATGCATCCTTTGAACAGGGCGAATGCGGATGTCGCAGATTTTACTCGTCAATGGAAAATATAGAATAGCTCGTATCTTTCGTGAATCCGAGTTGCAGGTCCAGAGATGACGTCCAAGAAACTATATTTCGCCTCGAATTTTATTTCACCTTCTCTCACTCAACTATATACGTGAGACTGACACGTTTACTCGACGCTTGATCGGGGAAGAGTGACGGTTCGAATTATGAATCGATCGAGCGCACGAAGATCCCCCCACTCGCCCCCTCTTCCCCATTTCTCATCTCATTACAAGTTGGAAGTAAAATGTCGACTGGGATGTTGTTGGAGCAGGAAAAAAAGGAAAACCACTGCACTTCTATTCTTATGTTCAAGAATATAAAATTTTTTATTATTATTCCATGTGTACAGTTTTTACAAAAAAAGAAAACTTGTATTAATCTTAACATATCAATGATATTATTTCTTTACCATTAAATTTACGTATGTTGTAACTATAATTTTTGTGTTATTTAAAATCGATTCAAGTATCATCTCGGCTTCGTCCATTCCAAATGTATCTTATTTTATTTTTATTTTCATATCTGCGTAAAATATATACATTTTAGATCAGGATATCAGTCTCAATATAAAGATGTGAATATATTGTATGTAATAAGAGCGTCAGCGTTATTCAACACTTCGACATATCGTGGTTCTTGAGGCTCTTGAGCCTCGGGCTGCATGGGAACTTTGGACTCGAAAGATGTTTTGTTTTCTTCGCTTTTTTTGCAGTAACAATTCTTTTATATTTTACAACGTATGATTTATAATAAATAGAAGTAATATATGGGTACGCGAATTCGTCAGCTGCTCAGCTTTCAGTTTAATTCTTGCACGTCCATCAGCAAAGCATCGTTAATGTTAAAAGAATTCATCAGCAAAAGTGAAAAATAAAAATCTGTTGTAACGATAACTTTAAAAAATGAATGATCGTTCATCTTGAAAAAAATGTAAGCTTTAAAGACGGTTGAATGTCGCCCCGTGACGAAAGCGTTTGTTTGTTGCGCACGCACAGGATAATGTGCATCAGTGGCTCTCTAATAAAAATGTTGAAGGAAATGGTCACAGAGAGGAGTATCAATTTTGAGATTATCGAGAGACAGTGTAAATAGCATCGACATCGACCTTTACATGAGGAATGAAATGCGACACGTAAAAAGACAAAAAACCTTTGTACATTCATATAGTTGAGTCGAGAATACTATTATGAGAGTTGACGAAGACATAAAAAATTAAAAATAAATACAATATTTACGTGGGGAAATTACATGCAAAGTAGGGGAAGGTACAGGGCATACGCGTTTCTACAAGCTACCCAAACTATACATTGCCGGGAGAAGTTCGCAGCGAATAATCTTATATTGCTCGGCTATCGATGTTTCGTCATTTCATAACTGAAGTACGTGCGTATTCAAACTTCTCGCCTTAACAAATATACATAATATATATTTATCGATTTGTTTTACACAAGATACAGCGTTGACAAGGATAAATATTTTTTTTTGTATGTGCGCGTGCTCATATACATATTGTACACTGGTTGCCCTACTTTACATAGAATGGTGGAATATTTGAAAAATGACTAAGTATGTGATGAAGTATTGAATTGAAAACAATACTATGATTGACATAAATCAACACCATTGGCGAAAGCGTCACGGTGGAGCGGAGGTCTCCTTCAGCTCGTAGAGGGAAATCTATATTTTCAACTACACACAATTGTAGTCTTATTAAAGATGAATCGGACTGAAAAAAATTGTCATGGGGAAATTGCTGCGATCTATCGACATTTCAGTTGTGAGTACTATCACAGCAGAGTCATTAATTCTAACCGTGAATGCGCGTGCGGGACAAAAAGATTGTCTCTCGCTTGAAATCTGATTGCACTTGTTACAACATTGAAGTTTGATAACTTCAAAATTGTAACAAAGTTGTAACTTCAAAGTTCGATTTTGTTCGAAGAAATTTTCTAGATAGAGCTTGTTATTATAGCAATGTTTTTATTGGATGTCGCTTCAATCGGACTATAACTATGTGTGACAAATAAGAAATATATCTCAGTCCTTTAAAATACTGAAGGTGATCTTGATGCCTCCGCCGGTAATGTTGACAATACAATCATCGTATTTCCCTCCCCAAAACCCCCGAATATTTCTTTAAACGTTTTTTTACATTGCAATAACTGGTTCTTGAGATATTTAACTTAAGGATGTATGACACGTATAGTCTGATCCGACGTAGGATGAACATTTCGTGTACTGAGCAATACTATAAAAATGTGACAAACATCACTTTGATGAATATACCGAGCATAGTAATTTTCAATAATAACAGTTAAAGCTTATTAACAAATTATTGAAAAAATATACTGAAAGTAAACTGTGAACTTCTTTTCTATTCATACTAAATTGATTCGTTCATTGTTTGAATGCACTTGAATTTTTCAAAATTTAGCCGGTATTTTAAAGCTCCTTTTTTCCAATTTTTTTTGTGGCTGTATGAGCAAAACCGCTCGTTTCATGGATCGGAATTTTTTCACAAGTAATGATTAACCTTTATATACGAGAAATGAAAAATAATTATCAATTTTTAAAAAAATTTTCAACATTAAAAAAAAAGAACGAATTAATTTAGTATGAAAAGGAAAGAGAAAGTTCACAGTCTGCTTTCAGAATTTTTTTAAAACAATTTGTTAATAACTTTTTAATATTGTTAGTATTGAAAATTACTCTCCTTGGTGTATCACATACGAGTGATTTTTGTCACATTTTTATAGTATTGCTAAGTACACAAAATACTCAGCCTACTTCGATTTTGTTCAGACTATACGTACATCATCCTTAAAGATAATGTAGGGATACAATTCGAGCAATACCGAAATGGAATGCGAATATCAAGCACATTGCTTTTTGATAAGCACATTGATTTTTATAATAACAATATCTAAATGTTATTAACAAATGGGTATAAAAAATTCGGAACAAGTTTGGAGACCATTTTTTTCATATCAATTAAATTCATGTATTTTCCCGGACGCCCGTGAATTTTTTCAACATTTAGAACTTTCGTGTGTTTAAACTTTTTAAAGACTGTGGAAACACAAACATCTGCAATTCATCGATCATAAATTTCAAAAAAATTTCAAAGCCTCAAAAACATTCTGAAAGTCACGTGTAACCGGAAAAACAAATTATTTTTTTTATAAGAATAAAAAGCGTATCCTCTAAGTTTTTTCGCGATATTTTTTTTTCTAATTTCCAACAGCCCTGTTATAATATTATTTGAAGTTAATTTTCTTGGTGCCTCGTGTCTGAATTCTTTACATTTTTATACTATCTCGAAATACTTGAGGCATTCTATTTCCGTTACGCCAGTGAACAAATAGTGGATGATTATTTCTGCGGTAGTAACCTCTGAAGCACTATCCTGACATTCTCAGATGTTTTTCGAACCATTTTCCATTATGAATTTTTCGATTAAACAATGATGACGTTGATTTTAATTTTAATTTTTTTTTTAACGTTTATCTTGTTTGAAGAACAATCTGAATATACAAAAGTGTTTCAAGAGGACTACTATCGTGGAAAACATTACCGACAAGGACGAAAATGGCGATGGTTTTCGGCTTGCCAAAACCACATGGAATAACTTATTTATGTATATATAGCTTATGTATATACACACACTCACTTTTTTCGACCGATACAGATCATAGAATTCCGTTATAATAGTTATTCAAATCTGTATTATTTTTTACATCCGAGTCTTGGCTGGCATTACGGAGCTGAAAACTCATTATTTTTCTTTAAATCTGTCTGTATCGATCACGAACGAAACTGGCACATATAAACGTTCAGAGCTCTCATTTATCCGGAAAAAATACTTTTGTCGAGAATTTCCTGAATACCGAACGAGATGAATTTTTTGTTATTTGTTCTTGTTGTCCCTTCGAGGCCGATTGAATATGTGGTCAGCTTGAGCCAGTCTCGTGGATCGGTTAGCATAGTGTTTCTTTTATTATTTTTTTCAAGCAATTAAGGCACAGGATACCTCTAAGGGCTCTCAACGTGCGAATGCTAGGAGGCACTACTCAACAGATCCATGCTCTTAATGCCTCGTCAGCAGCAGCACCAACAAGTTAACACTGTAAGGAAAATTTCTAGAGTGCACATCATCGACATTTCATTATTGAGGGCGGAGCACCTGCTTCAGGATGACGAAAAATACCCAAAAATCACCAACACATTCGCGGATAAATTCATTGTAACTTTTGATAAAACAGAAAATAGGCTTTGATGGAGAATCATTTTGACCGCTATAAAAATTGGATTATTTTACAAAATGCAGAATTATGTTCGTGACTGAAAAAAGCTTGGAATTGAAGTGGAGTAATCCAATTTAGTTTTTTAAAGACATTGTGTATATTGAATTCTTTTTTCAGCGACAATGAAGATGGCATTAATCGTTAAATTGACATTCAAAATAAATTCATTTTTTAGTTGAAAATGAAAATAAATTCTTCTAGAATGTACACAGTCGAGCTCGGCGGCTCAATGTCTCCATATTTTCACGCAGAAAATAATTTGTATCGATAAATGTACAATTAAAAAATGTCCAATATTTAAAAGCGATTAATTATGTTTCAACTAATTGTGAAACAAAAATAACGAAAGATAGTGCATTTTTTCGGTCACCTGAAAAGCATGCTCCGCCCTTGAAAAGCAAGTAAATAGATTTTTTAACAAGAGAATCGAGGCATTCGGATGAGGCAAACTGAAATATTTAGCTTGTAGTTTAAATTCGATTCGAAATCACATTTTGCAGTAAAATATGATTTTAGCGAAATATGATTTTTAATATGAAATAGCGACAGTGCCGCTGCTTTTCAGACTGGAAATGTATAAATGAAATTCGAATATGCGAATATGCTTGTCCGTTCTGGAAAAGTGAAGAAACCTTTTTTCCCCGAATTCAAAAAATCAATTTGATCAATCTTCGTGACTCGATCCTCCTCAATTAGGTTGGCTCTGCGAAGAAATAGTGAAACGCAGCCAACAGCCGATTTTACCATAACCGCTTCACCCAAAGTGTACTTGTATGATAACGTGACAATTTCTTTCATTTGTTTCATAGATATTTACCAAAGTGTAATAATTAAAAGGTTTTATCTTAGGAGTGGTTAATGAAAGCAGTGACGAGACGGCGGTAAAAACGGCTCAGATGGTCATTATTTTTTAACAGACAATCAATGTGGGTTTTCCTAATATTTTTAGAGTTTTCACTACGCGAAACACCGTACGAATGTATCGCATACATTCGTAAAAACTCTTGGAATGTGTATGTAATGATATATCGTCGATAAAAATTGAAACGAGCGGACGAAGATTTTTGTATGTATTTGTATTTTTATTTTACGTGCATGATAAAAAAGGAAACGGGTCGTATGAAATTGGCGTGTAAATGCTTTATATGTCATCTTTTTTTTCGAGCTCAAAAGCTTTCTGCGTATTTCGATCTGGGGAAATGAACAAATTGATCAAACCGATGATAACATGAAAAACCGTACGCGGAATTGAATGTGCGCTGTTTTTGCTGGGTTTTTTTTCACATGACGACAATTTTCTGGGATTCGGCAATCAGGCGGAGATGTTGGGTTGTGAAGGATAATGAAACTTTTAGATATCACAGAGATAGGGGAAACTAACAATGATTTTTTTTATTAAAGACAGTTTTAATTTTGGAAGCGTTATAAGCCAATTAGCCTCAACCTGCTCCCAATTAAATGGATCATCGGCATGTACGTTTGACAAATTTTGAGCTTCTCTTGTGTCAATTTAAACTTTGATTGAAGACTCAAGCTAACGAGAGCTCACAGCTTGAACTTTGGTGCCGCCGGGCGGGAGGGCAAACTACGCTCGCTCAAGATTTTCTTTTGCCACAACGATTCGTCGTTGCACCAAACTGTCGTCATAACTGCAAACGGAAATTGGCAACTACCGTCTCTCTAAAATGCATCTTATTACGATTACTATCGCATTCACACCATTGTTACGAACCCAGCGAAATCCACGGAACCTACACCCGCGGAACACAGTTTTCACACTTAGGATCAATAACGTCACGCGTGTCACCGTACATAGCTACATATATTGACTGTTACGAATCTCCGCCATCTGGTCCTCTCTGTATTGTTGCGTAGGCGGACCCGGTGTCATCGCGCACCCTTTTATTACGCACGTCATCCCCGGTTATAAAATGAATCTATGACTATTGGTACCTTACATTTATACAATTAGATAAAGGTAAGAACTTATAAACGAATAGTAAAATCGCTATAAAACAGTTATAAAGCAGAACCCGAAATCACCAAGCGCGCTAAGATAACATAAATGATTGAGTATTAGTATCCGAACGTATGTAATTGAACGAAAGTAAGAACGTATAAACGGATCATAACTTCGCTATAAAATCGTATTGCTAAGAACCGAAATCATTGCTCTGTGATTCATCCTAATTAAAGTGATCAACTGGACCTAATACATTTTGACAAATTATAACAATTTCGAGAAAATCTCGAAATAACTAATCATCCCCACTCGATATTGCTAGGACACTCATTTCCCACCAGGAAGTGGAGCCAATTTCATTAAACGAAACCAGGCCTTATGATTGTTCTATATAACAATCTATAGAACATTCATAAAATCACGTATAATGCGTAATCACGTATAATGTTCTCATGGACCAAAAATCGGTATATAAACCCCGGTATATAAATTCAGTCCATCAAGAATCCTGAAGCATGTCAGGTTTTCGAGAGGTCCGCTTGGTCATTAATAATTGAAGTCCGATCTAATCGAGGGTCAAAGTTAGAGTCACGTCTAGAATCATTATTCACGCCAGACCTATTGATTTTATCTGTACGGTCACGTCAGACACTTCTAGTAGTGATAGAACATTTCGAGTCAACTTAATCGTGTTGTCGAACATATTGAAATATTGAAAATCTATGTGTACGTATGTGAGTGTTGATTAAACTGTTATTGTAACCAGCGGCAAGACATCGAAATTCGATTATACCATCGTTACTGCGATAAACTATCATCGGCCATACTATTATTGTGCATTACCAACAACGATATTGTAAAACAGGACTCGACGATTGTGCGCTAGAAATAATAGCATCACCAACGTGAGTAAAAGTCTACTTCTTTATTATTACGCTCCACTCCCTACGGCTGCTGACAAACGGCTCAGAGGTCATCACCACACGTTCCCGTGTTGTTGGCGAGACTTCCGTCCCTGGTAAACGACTTGATTGTCTTGACCCGAAAGAGAAGTCAAATACTATCTCAATCTCTCTGTAGAGTTACAACTTTAAACTATATATGAAGAAAAGCTGAAGACCGCATAGCCACCTTAGAATGCTTTCGTCATGTTCGTCTTTTACCCTCATTCCACGTACTTTCCACACCCTTATTCCTATACTGGAAGAGTGGTTAAGAGTCGTAGCGTACCCAACAATGGACGGTGAGTAATCTCCAGCACTAGACTTGATACACTTTTGACAAAAGTGTCCCATGAATTCAATTACATTACGCTCATTAGAAAATGAATGTGGGATTTATTCTTGAAATGCATTCTTTACCAATGTTCGTCAAGATGTTCCTTCAGAACTTGAAAAAAGTTAAATTCCATTCGAGAAAACAGACATATTTACCTGACGGAATATGGCGGAAACAATTGGTAATGGTATTATCAGAATAGTAGGTCATTTTTGACAGATCACTGACGAACGAATTTGTCGAAAAAATATTTATCGTTTAAAAAGGAAAGACGATCCGATTTCTGATTTCGAAATGAAAGGGGGCAGGTCGAAAATAGTCATCAGTGTTTTAACAGAATTGAACGTGTAATGAGTCACGGATAAGTCATCGAAGTGTTATGAAATTGGCATGCGGGAATTCACAGTGAAGCGATTAGCTCATGCCTAAGTATAAGCACTAACGTTGTTAATTGTTATTTCAACCTGTGATTCAAATTGCATAAGACGGCAAGAAGCGATTGGGGGTTGTAAAGAGGGGGAGGGGGGGGATTTGCGATGCAGTGGAAGAGATCGTGCGACGTTGCTATAGCTTCTCAGAGGATGAGAGTGAGAGAAAAAAATGAGATAGAAAAAGAGGGCTAGGGTCAAATAGCAATTGACACTTTAACCTTCGTTCATATGCGAGACTTTCATATACTTCTTCTCGCCTGTTTACCATGTCATTCCCAACACACCGTGACCGCATTCATAGCACCGATTCACCAGGCCTGTCTCGACGATACGTCTACGCAAGCTAAAAGAACGTATCTTGTCAATTTTTTCATTTTTCCAAATAGCTTATGGAAATTTGGTAACAAATGGCCACCATTACGAAAAATCGTATTGGAATATTATTGTTACAATTATCGAACAATTAGGGTGTGACTGATGATTGATGAAAACGGAACTAAGGTATCGTACTTCTTGACTTTAGAATATGAAATGATAATAACATTATCCAAAAGTGATATGGGTACGATGTATCAACTCCACAGTTTCAATTTTTCTCGATTACTTGGTTGTCTCAAATTTGTACAGTACCGTATTTCAGTGTAAAAGAAAAGTAACCAAAAGTAGCCCATACCCAGTCGTTATCGGGTAACAGCTGTTGCCGTATGGAAATAATGTCGCGATAATAATGAGAAGCGGCAAATTGAAATTATCTTGCACAGTTTTAGGAATGCCAATTTTAGCAGAAAATGATATTAGAAATACTGAACAGCTGCATTCAAGTAGCGTTTAAATAATCGATATTCCAATTACTCTATCGCAGCAAAAAAGAAACGATGGAATGAAAACTCAAATCAGGCACAGGAAAGATACCAAGTATGCTAATTTTAATTTCGTGGTTTTCCAAATTTTTCAATAATTTCTTGTATATAAAAGGTTCCGCGTTAATCATGCGAAATATCCGACCCAATGAATAAACCCTTTTTGGTAAAACAGAAAAGCGGTGAATAGTCTTAAAGAGTTTTGAAAAAAGTAGTTTTTCGAAATAATGAAACATTTCCAGAGGGATCAATATGTGGTTGGAAAAATAAACGAATAACTTTCAAACGAAAAAAATAGTTTTTTCCGAACAATTTGTTGCGAAGTTTTTAAAGCTCATATTGTTTTATGATTATATCTGTACATTTTCGATATGACTGATCTTTTTTCCGATTAATACAACTGTACTTCAAATAATCATTCCATTTTACGATTACCGTGATTTATCGGTTAGAACATCTTTGAAAAATTGTCGTTATTGATTTGCAAAATCTGATTTTTTTTTTCTAAAAATGATCACCATCCCAGAATTTTTCCGGGAACAGTTAAGATGATTGATCTTGATGCCACGCGGTGTAACCTTGCATGTGTTATTAAAGTCAGTCCGAGTCGTCATTTTGTATACCCGTAATTATCAGTGAAACACGATAAGCGACGGCGACGGATTCATACATTGTAACTTGACGTAAGATTGTAGAATGAAATCATCAATTTTTTCCCCTATCTTCTTAAGGATTTTCGTCTTAGGGAAAATTAGTTAAGAAATATGCAATTAAAAAAATTCGCATGTTCCCTTCAAATTATTGTACACAAAAGCTTGATTACAGAAAACGTTGCATCCCAAAAATGGTCAAATAAGAATATTAACGTACCTCAATCGTATTTGAGTACAATAAAACGAAAGGTAATGCTAAGACACTTGACCAAGATCCATAAGTCATTGGTGCGTTGCGGGATTCAGCCAATGCGTTCGTCCATTCAGCTTTTCCGTCATTGTCTACATCTCGGTTTTATACTTCAACTGTTTTAATGCGTTTCTTAGTGATTTTTTTACTCACGACCGTCATTGACAGTTGCTTACATTAGTTACGCTGCTTTTGCGTCAAACTTTTTTTAAATGAAATATTCGATGTCACATTTTATCGAAAAAATTCACGTTCGGTTTTTCATTTAATTACGATTCATCGATTGGATAATGTGCGACGAATCAAATGGAATAATCAAAAACATCTGAGTCACATCTCGGATGTAGCCAGTGACAGAACAGGCGGATTTCCCGGACGCACGCTTTGAATATATATCTGAGTAGTTGTATTCGCCTGCCGTCATTCGGACAAGAAAAAAATGAGATTCGATTTTGCTTAAACCGATGATATGAAGTAATCAAAAAGTAATTGTATTAATCGTAAAAGACGCACGCATCTCTTACGTTAGCATTGCAAACTTAATAATTATTTAATACATTGCCGAATTATCGTGAATATCGCACAAAATACTGGAGCGATGAAGTGACAATGACGACTGGACTTAAACAGTGAAAAATGTTATGACATGCGAGAGCGGAACACGAATCTCGATTACTTGTGTAAATACGGATTTTGAGATGCAATATTACTACAATACTATTGTCTTTATATGTTTACTATATATTTAGTAGATATTATATATTCTTTCGATATACAGGTTAATGTTGGCGTCAGAAGGGATCGACTTAGCGTCGGGTGATCGTGACTCATGTTACCGCCGAAGCGTGTTTTCTCAAGTGCCGAACCCGCAAAGTTCCACAATGAAAAAAATTGCATTTTTCTCTCTCGTTTTTAAATGCTCTTTTGCTTTTTCTCGAGCCAAGGCAGGTTTATTCGTTGCCGGATGGCTCTACGCATCGATAAACTGCAAATCCAATTTTGACAGTGTGTGAAAAAGTACTTTTCTTATTTTTCGTTTTTCGCTTTTGTTTTTTTTACAACAAAACCACCGAGAGTCGGCTGAATTAATATGATCTGCGATCGGCCTCAGGCAAACGTGAACCGATCGTTTTCTTTGGCACAACACTTTTTTTTCTTTCCCTCGATTGTCCTGCCTTTTTTACTGCTTATTTTTTTTCCTTTTTCACCATTTGTCATATTTCCTTTCTATTCTATTCGTTAAAAGTTATTTTTGCGATTAAAGCTAGCCCGTTTAATAGTCAACTTTAATGCCGAGCCTACCATGTTGGGGGCGCCAGTAACAGCACGCCAGATAGAGAGCCATGATAATCACGAGGAGCTCTACAAAGACAAGAGCAGCTGCAACACCAATCACTATCGCTGCGTTCTCTTTAATCGTATCGACCATTTTGTGGTAGCAACCCTGTAAAAAAAAATATCCGTCGTTTGATAAAGTTTGTTCATGATCACTTCGAATGACATTTAGAAAAATACTAACAGTGCTTTTGGTATTCGTCAGGAATTGTAGTTTGACGATAAATAATAATCCACCCGCATGTGATAAAGGTTTATTGTGATCATTCAGTTATTCAGGATTGAGAATTGAGTGATAATTCCAAAAAAGAAGGTTCCAAAAAAGAATTTAAAAAACGCTGTGAAGTATGTCGCAGATGGTAGTAGTTAGCATAGTTATGGCGCCATTACTCCGACATTTCATTGTTCATTTCGATATGTTCAACAGGTTTTTTGATAATACGTTTTCAATTCTAAATATCTACATTTTATCCGTAAAACGATTCGATCGTAAAACAATTGTCACTCGTAGAATCAATGTTATCAACTTTGTAAAGTAATTATCTATGGTTTCCTCGAACATAGTGTACAAAGAAATCGTTTGAATCAGCTGGACGGTGCGAAACACAATAACAACGCACATCTTTTGCCCAGGGCAGTCAGGAGTTAAAAATACTAGATGATAAATTGTGCATCGTTAGAATACAGAAAAAAACACGGGTAAAAAATATTGTTCAATACTGCTGCGTGCGGATTTTCAATCCCACCGTCGTTGCCTTCCAACGACGCCAATTTCAACATTCCAAATATATATATATATATATATACATATAATAATGCTAACCTGCTGAAAGTAAGAATTTTCTGATGTTGGAGCAATGGGACATGATGGATCTGTCAATACACTGTTTTCCTTTTTACAGCAGGCATCCGGTACCATTTTTCCACTGGCATTCCAATTGATGCTATCCTGAAAGTCTCGATAATTCTCGACACCACAGCAGTGCATCTAAAAATGTTTTGATAATCATAAAACATAGGATAGATTTTAAACATTTCATCTGGTTGAAACCACTTTCAAGATGGCGAATTCGATAATACAATGGACAAGATATAGACGGATGGAATTACATAGGGTAATTCAGTTGTATCATGAATTTTTCATATTTTTGTTTATGGTATCTACTTGTACGACTATGTGAGATAATTCTTTTTAAATTTTTTAATCCATTATTTTCGAACTCATGACCTTTTGAAACTTGAAACGTGCTCGGGCACATCGATGAAGAGAGCGTAATTTCGAATGTTTAATCTACGCAACACAATTGTATACGTAACGATTTTTCGGTTATTATTTGCAAAATAAAATGTGAGCTCTGAGAAAAAATAACCCCTATTGTTCTGTGCTGTTGTGTAAAAATACGGTAAAAGGTATACTACATGAATAGTTTTACCGTGATGACCTGTCAAACATTAAATTAAAGCGCAGATCAGAAATTAATATCTAATTGTAATTCAATTTCATCCATTACAATCCTTTGAAATTGACACATAATGCGTTCGAATAAATAAAAATCATACAATATCCTTAGATGCTGTGCTTGGCCAATGTAACATCGAGTTACGTAGGAGCGTATTCCTTATAGCCCGTTCGAAGCCGGAAAAAACAAAGAAAAGTTGATGTACCACGTGCTAATCAAACGGATGCACCCCAACTTGTAACTTTAAAAAAACTGCAGGGAATACGCTTCTATGGAACTCCATGTTCGTTGCCTTGGCGTTACGAATTTCTTCGGCGTTAAAGCAATCACTATTTAGAGAAAAATCATGAATTGCCAAAAAGTCTTTTGTTGGCAAATTTCGGAAACCGGCTATCACGAAATTATTGTTTAATTTATTTACCATTTCGATTCCACGCGCTTATTCTAAAAGACAATTAAATGCTGGTAGCTATTAATTAGTATATAGCGATTGTACAGAAGAGGGATAGACGATGTGACATCACGACCAATAGCAACGCGTTTGAACAAGGCCATAAAATTTTGAATTTTTCGTGTTTTTCAACACTTATTTCTGGCGACATTATAAGCTGACATTTTTTTCCCTGAATAATAATTATCAGTTCCATATTGTATGAAAATAATTCAAACAGTACGTTTTTTCATGATGCAACTAAATAGAGTCTTAGATAGATCGGGAAGTTTCGCTTCTTCCATCATTATAGGGCACTCTTTGTGCTTGAGCCTTTAACAACTATTTAATTGAGACAGAGGCTTTACCTGACTCATTATACCGTCCCACGCGACCGTCACGGTCTCAGCTCTATCCTCACTGGCTGCATAATATTTTATGGTCGATTTCAGGAAATCTTGTGTTCCCTTTTGAGCCTGTTATGAAAATAAAAAATTCAAAAATGTTAATAAATAATCGATCCAATGTTTCACTTGCGAATTTGAAATTTTCATTGAACATCGAGTTTGTTAATGCTCTTTCTAATGAACGTAAATCGAATAATGGATGAATAATTAAATATGTACCACTGAAAATTGTATTTTCTTTCTTTAATATTTGCACTTACGTCATCCTTCAGACCGAAAGCGAGTCCAACGACGATACACTCAAGAACCAGTACAACGACGATAAGAATACCATACTAAGAGCGTAGAGAGGAAATGAAAAACAAAAAACGAAAAGCTTATCAAAATCAACGTTGATGATATTGAATATAAAGAAAAACAATATTTCTGATTGGAACAGACTTACGACGCATAAAAGACATCTGGACTCGAACATGGCACCGCAATAGCCCAGGAAGCTCACTATAAACGTCAAGGCTCCGGCGAGGATTAGTATGTAAGATATCATCTGTATTACGTCCGCGTCAGTTTTCGTCTGCAATAGAGAGAGGAATAATGAGCATTAATGGAAACTTTGCGTTTAAGTAAATTTTCACATAAACATTTCACTTTTTTTGGGAATGTTGGTTATTTAGTACTAAATATCGTCGCGATAATGCAGAAAAGTGTTGCAACTATGAACTCATAAAATTCACTAATGTTTGTCAGTTTTTGGACCAAGTTCATTTTTTTATTAGATTTTATTTTTTTAATTATCGACAATAATGATTCATTTATGACAACTGATGTTTGGTGTTCATAAACTAAGTACTCTGACGTTCTGACGAACTGAAACAAAGTTTAGCTGAATTCTGCGTAAGAAAGAGAAAAAAATGTCGCAAAAAATGTCCAGACATCAATCGTTTTTCATGCCACTAAAGCCTAATGTGCGGCATATTTTTTCGGGAAATGTTGTAAAATGCGCATACCATCAGTCGGTTTCATTCTTATGGAGGTAACATTTTTTTAGTGAAATAATAAAAATCCTCAAAGGATTTAGAACACGTTTGCCCAATTGCTACTACGCCACATTTCTATTTTGAGACATATGATAGGACAACCGTTTCTTGTCAAATCTCTCAAAATATTGGTTCTAGGGAATTTTTATTTCACACAAAAACAAACCGTCGGAAGTAGTCTAAAAAAGATCATATACTAAAGCGCATAAATGCACTACTTTGACCGACCTCTCTCTTTTTCTCTAATTCCAAGTGCCCAAACGGTAGAATGTCTTTTGCGCGATTTGCCATATCTTTGTAAATATTCATTTTAGCCACAATGCATCCAATACACAGATGGCAAGGCTCTTCATCCGAAAAGGGAGCGTATTCCGCATACACACGTTGAAAAATGCATTTTCTAAAAAAATTCACTTA
The DNA here is from genome assembly GCA_959613375.1 of Heteropelma amictum. NCBI lineage: Eukaryota > Metazoa > Arthropoda > Insecta > Hymenoptera > Ichneumonidae > Heteropelma > Heteropelma amictum. The sequence goes on along the minus strand of OY390720.1, from coordinate 13,067,876 downwards.
AACGGACGCCCAAATTTTTAATTTACTTATTAGGCGCCATTTTTATTAAATTGAATCACAACGTTAGCTCAACTTTTTGCCGGCCGCCGTTATTGGGTAAAAGAGTTAGAGAAAATTCTAGCACCCGTTTATGAATTATAAGAAATTTGTATACCGGTGTTTTCTATACTCGAGAGTCCGTATGATAACGAAAAAGCTTTAATCATTATGATACTTCCAATATATGTTGTATTATTAAATTTATTAATATATTAAGTTTGTCAAGTTTATTAATTATTAAGTTTTCGACTGGAATTTAATTAATTTTTTAATGTTCTTTAACCCGAATCTACCGTTTTGAATTTGGAACAGTATTGTATATTGGAATAAAATTTTTTAAAAAATCACTTTTGTATGAAGTGTTCTTCGGGAGCTTCACATAAATTAATGTAAACAAATTTTTCCCGTACAGCTGTAGAATTTGGCCAAGAAGGGATAAAAATAAAAATATCAGGCAGTGGTGCGCACTCGTATAAGTCGTAAAGAACAGAATTTTTCATTTACGTTCGTCTTATCGTGTCATTTTGTGCTAAGACGCCACTTAAGACGAGAGATGATTTCATAATAACGAGCTTGATCCGCAAGTCCACTCTGTGCTGTATACTATACATATATTTATGTATTATGCTATATTTCCCGATCTATTGTGTCGCATGTCATCGTGTTGTGTCGCACGTAGAGAAAACTGCTTGCAAATGTGATACAATAGAAGAAACTGAAGAGCTTACGAAAAGAGTAAAGATAAGTGTTAATAATCACTCCGTATATCAAGTTACTTCCGTAACACTACGAAGGTATTCCTTCACGAGTTTTTTTACCGAAGAAAAAATGATTCATTTACAAAATTGACCAACTTTTTGTGGAGTAGTGTCTACATTTCCGTTATTTTTTTTATCAAAATGAGAGTTTAATCAAAAATGGTTACATAGCAATTACAGATCGCCGTGACAATTTAATTACAGAGGAAAAATATATAAACTTAGCTGTGGATCATGAAACGATGGCGCAATAGAATAAATAATGGGTTTGTCAATTTTGGAATTACGTTCAATTTATAATGCAAAGAATTTATCATCTACAATTTCATGTCAGAAAATATAATCTCCGATGGGTACGATAGCGATAGCAAAGAAACTATGCGATGGAAAATTAAAAAATGCAATTAAGTGGATTCTGAGAATTAATCTAATATCTGCTGCAATTCTATTACCGATTCCATAAGAAAGATTATTTTGTTTTATTAGACGAGAGCTTATGTAACGTTGGATTAGTTTGTCAACAACGAAGGGGTCGATATGAAAATAAGCTATTATAAATCACAAAGACCAATCGTCAGATGGATCTGACACGAATTTCATCCACATTGTGGTTCTGTTCTCGAAGCTAGAGAAATTGATCTCGGTTATTACAAGGCAGTCCTCAACTCTGACTCCAACATGACTTGAGAATCTAATTAGAGTTGTGTGGCATTCAGGGATATTGGGAAAAGGATCACAAGGAAGGAACGAGGAAGATTCACCGAGCACGAGTTATAAATTAGTGATGCCAAAACAGAAAGGAATGAAGTGTGTGAGTGGGATGCCAATATAGGAAGGAATGAAGGAATTACATATGCAAAGAGGAAGAAGACGTGGATAATCGAGAATGGAACTTTTTTTCACTCGATATACATATGTTATATTAGGGTGGTCCTTATTTTTGATAATTTCGAATTTTACTGCTCGCACCGGCCAAAAAGGTTACTAATGTATATCAAAAAAAGTACGTGAAAGGCGCAGTATGTGAGTTGATTTTGAAGGGTGCCTCCAACGGAGTGAATTTTTCTATTTAATGAACATGGGTATGGACCAGTTGCGGTATATTTTTTTTGTCTGATTTAATGTTGGTCCGGAAAATTTGAAACTTAATGAGTATTTCTATTATAGTTATAGGTACTTCAGAAAAAAATGAAAGATTTTTAGCGTCACAAGTTTTATACACACCGTCCCGTTGAACTTTCCGTGGAAATTATTTATTGAACTCTTTCGTCAGAGTCGAGGAATCACGGGTTTGGTAAATTCTCTGTAGTGCTACGCGCTCCTAAGAATTAACGGGTAGTTTCGTTTTCATATGCGCTCACTCCTAAGTAGTGCCACGCAATGAGAGCAGGAAGACTGGTTTTCGTTTGCGAGTTGTTTAAACTGTAAGGCAGCAGTGGTTTGAAAAAGTTGATCATCTAATGGCATAAACATGAATTCTCAACGAATATTACGTCAAAATTTATATTTAATTAGCGATATTAAATTAGAAAGTAATATTAAATCAGACAAAAAAAATATACTGCAACTGGTCCATTCGCCCATGTTAAAATTAAATAGAAAAATGCACCCCTTTGGAAGCACCCTTTTAAACTAACTCACAGGCTGCGCCTTTCACGTATTTTTTTCGATACACATTAGTAACCTTTTTCGGCGGTGCGACCAGTAAAATCCGAAATTACCAAAAATAAGGACCCCCCTAATGTTATATACATGCGTGTACATGTCTTCCGTTATCGTTTTCATTCATTTAACAACTCTGTTGAATAGGATATTCCTATCTTCTAAATAGTTGATGCATGTCTTTGAAGAGAAATGAAAAAAACGAATTGTAGAGAAAGTTTTGTTGCAATGAAGCGAAGATTTCTCTTTGCTAAGGTCATAACGAGACCTTCGTTCACTACCGAGGAAGAGAAAAGTATGGAAACTACGAAATGTATAAAGTGTAATTTCTCGAAATGGTATCTATCCTGTTGGCAAAGATTTTCGATCACATCGGTCAATTTGCATATATTTTGCAGTAATTTTAATCGCCGATTACACTCCTACTAAACCTCTGCTTGCAGAAATCTTTAGTGCCGCAATGAATGCGTAGTGGAATTGTTATTACTTTTAACTAATGGACGATGTTCGTTGCCTATAATAAAACGTAACGAGAAATAACGAGAAATTTCACCTATACCATTTTTTTTACTTTTGTTTTATTCGTGAAAAATTATTATTTGAACTTTTGTGCTTCTCAACACACAAATTACATTATATTCGTTGCATGCTTGGTCGGTGAGCGAACGAGTTTTTCGTTTGCGTTCTGTGAGGTGTCTCTCGCACGCCTGACTTTGATTTTTGCTCGAATTTGACCGCATCACGCTTCTCGCATTTCAGCGCGAACCGCTGATTAAAATCTAACGAATTCTCCTTGTAGAACAAACGAAGAGGACGAAAAGTCTCCTGACTCTTAAAAAATTATATGGAGTTCATTACTTTTCCAGCAATATCTCGTAGAAATGTTATTGATTTCATGCGATAGCACGTTCACCCATGATGCCGGAGTTTCCTGGATTAATTTCAAAATGTTGCGCGATCGAGGCTATAAGAGCGAAAACAATTGTTTTTCTTCGCCATCACCTGTAGTATGGCATTTCTCGATGTTTAAACACCTTGCCAGGTGGGCCATGTGCGTTGCATATTGCGCAGTTGGAACTGGTCACCCCCGCATAAAAATGTTCAGAGAAAAAGCTCGGTCTTGATGACCGATGCGATGATCATCAAAAGTTTATCAAAAATAATATTTAAGACCATTGAAGATTTCACTAAAAAATCGAACCGAAAAGTTCTCGATGCAAATTTCGTCATATACGGTGAAAATGAAATAAACGACCAATTTGTTATTAGCGACACAAAGACGGGCTCACATATGCATTTGATGTAGTATATTGTGTGGCTAGGGACGAAACAAGACAATTTCTTCATGAGTGTGAAGGTACCGAAGGCGCGGGCAGGCACCACACGAGCCCGAAATCGTGTTTCGTACACCATGTAATTAAAATAGTAATTTTCGTCGACAAGTATTTTTTTCAAATAGTGTCAAAAATAAAAGTAACATTTTCCAAAAAAAAAAAAATAACATCAAACTTGGCGTGCATGGAACGTCATTTTCTAAACCATGCACGCCAAGTTGGAGTTCATTTTATTTTTTTGGAAAATGTTACTTTTATTTTTTACACTATTTGAAAAAAATACTTTTCGACGAAAATTACTATTTTAATGTATACCCAAAGCAGAAAAAAATCTTGTAAAAAGTTGGCGAATCATAGGGAAGAATGTTGAATCTTCTATCACTCGTCATAAGAAACCCATAAAAGTGCAACATGTGACAATAGATGTTTTTGAATCTGAACGATAGATCCTATCAAAATTTTACAAGTGATCATGCATTAACGTTCTCATCATGCAGTTCAATTGTTTTTCAATTCCTAAAAAGATGCTAGTGGCGAGACAACGACCTTACAGAAGCTAACGACCTTTGAGTACTTCTTTACTAGAACAAAAACAGTTGTATATATGACAGCACTCTTCGAGTCTAGTACACAGGGCTATTATATATTAATAATTTAACGACATTCACCTCAATATACTGTGTATACGTAAATATAGACATAAAAAAACGACATTATACCAGTATTGCCAAATGGGGTAGGTCAGTTCACGTGTGCGCCTCTAGCTTAACTTTTTATAGCATCATGAATGATGGATTATTGTCCTCAATACGTAGGTTTTCCTCGTAAGTAATCAGAAATGGCACGTTGTCATGCGTGCCAAAATAATTTCAAATAAAAATCAGAACAAATTTTTTTTAATTGTTGAAAAAAGAACAAGTTTTGTTTTGTTTTTGTCTGAAAAGTAACGGTGTACGAGAAATTTCTCGTTTTTTTTTTCAATAATCGACATCAGATACGTCAAAGAAGACCTTTACATTTCTACTTAATAGAAAGATTTTCGTAATGTGTATGGAATAAATTTTTTTCTCAATAAATTGTTAACAAGTTGAAAATGTTACTGTCATTGTCCAAGCCAACGTTGTTTGCAACATTTTCGGTATGCTTGATTTTAGTGAAAGTTTTTACATTTAATTTCGAAGTTCTCCAAACTTGCCGTCAAATCTCGGTTTTGGGTAACGAAATCGAGAGCCTAAAAAGCACATAGTCGTAAATCCAGAGTGTTTTTCCAATCATTCAATATACGTATCATCATACGTAAGTTATATTTGCTAGGCACGACGACATTCTTGCATATTGAGATCGATATTATAACTTCCTGACGACGCATGTTGGATCTCGTTAAACAAGCTATATTCACGTACAGACATCACGGTGCGACTTATCTTTGTCATCGGCACATGATTAATCAGGCCTTGAAAACATTGAAAAAAATCTGGTGTTAATAAAATGTGCACAGGGTGATGCACAGCAACTGTAAGAACCCGGTAACTTCAAATTCTGCGTGATATTTTAAATACTTTACCGTTTACCATTATTTCGAATGCTTCATGACAAGCAATACAATTCGGAAAGAGAAGTAGAACCAAGGTTAAAAAAGAAATGTAAATCGTTTATTTGAGAAAATTCAATCCAGCGCATAACTATTTTTCGTTGTATTACAGTTTCATATATTACGATGATCTGAACACCTTTTTTGTTTATACAACAATGTAGATAATTCCGTTTCTTTCATTTCTTTCGCTTATGGAAAATAAAAAATCTTGCGCAACGTATACGAGCAACCGTTGTAATAGCCTCTGGACAAATACGACGCAACTCGAAAACAATGCAGTCTTGTAGATTCTATACGCTAATGGTGACTAATTGTCACCCACCGTAGCGTGATATTTTTACAACACTTACGTGACTGCATTTTGCTTGTGCTCGAGCTCGATACTAAATTGTTGTGCAATCATTCGCATTTCCTCTGTGCGTTAAAATGATAACTCGTTATTTTTCTACTGTGGTACCATGCATAAATCATGTACAAATGAAGCGCTGAAGGTATGAAATGAATTCAACAGGTGTTCTCCATTATCATGAAACAAACAACGATAAATCGAATACGACGATTTTTATTTTCCCAACTCACAACACCCAACTATCATACGAATAATTACTCGTATACGATTAATGATACGATGACAATATTGGTAGTGAAGTGAATGGGCAGATAAATTACAAGTAAAGATGAAATGTAATCGACAATAATTAAAATGTGCATTAAATGATTTTCAGAAAAAAACACGAATATAAGTGCACGATAGATGATCATCCTCGGTTTACTATATGACATAACTGATGTACATTTTTTTTTTGCATGGTTGGCTTTCGAGACTAAAAATTACTAAAATGGAATGCTGATATAATCGTCGCGTACGAATCGAACATTAAAAATCACGTCATTCACTATGTAATTATCTAATAAATTGGAAAACCAAAAATTTATTTTGTAAGTTTATATAAAATGTAGAGAGTGATCGTAAATTATGCGAATCTGTAACTACATTACAACCTCGTTGATAACACTGTAATTTCTCCCAGAAAAACCACAGGCTCACATACGCCCATTTTATTCAGGCTTTCGTTAGTGACTATGACGTGAAAGTGCCTGCATATAGAATTTTACTGTTTATTTTTTACTGTTCAAAGCTAATATGAATATTAAGAATACATCATTGCACTTTATTGTTTATTTACAGTTAATAACCATTTATATAATTGGCTCAAAAGACGTCGAGGACATTACAATTTCAATTATACGAACGGGAAAAAGTTACGAAACATTTTTTGTTCCAAGTACGACATTAATTATTCGACTGTTCCATATACATGTAAATTTTTCGAGAGTCGTCTTAGTTCTTCTCTTTCTCAATTATGGATTGTGTGTTGCTTGTGTACGAATCTGTTCGTTCAATAACTCGGCAACTCATGAATTGCAAAGTCAGACATTTCGGTAAAAATACGTGAGGAAGTTTATTTTGAGGAACATTTTTCACATGTTCGAAAAAAAATGAGAAAATAAGAAAATTCTTTAAAAAAATGCTATCCGGGCGAAACACGATTAACGGATTCATTTATAAAAATACATTTATTGATGGTTCTCCATACAGATGTTTACTAATAGATTTATCAATTGCTGTTCATTTTGTTCTTATTGGAAATCGACACTTTGTCTGCTTCTAATATGCTGGTTATATTTACATTTTTTTAAATATAAGAACGCTTTCTTCAAGACATCGTATGTGTTCAAAAAGCTGCTAACATGAAAAATAAAGTATTTGCAAAACCATCAAGTTGGTCTTTCATTAGCAACTACATTCTCGCTTATCGGTCAATTTCTCTCCTTGACCACGACGTCTCCTTTAGCAACTGTTGTTGTTGACTGTCGTTAATAAAAAAAACAAAATCGGATCGATATTCACGCAAGGAGCGTATTATTATTCGACCGATTTCCACAACTTGATTAAAAGTTACATACATAATACCGCAATCACTCATCCAATGTAAGTCAATTAAATCTTATTAATCCTCTAACTTATTATTTTGAGTTCACCCGCATTTCCCTTTGGACAAACCGCTCTCGATACACCCTCTTCACTCTTGGATAAACCGCATGTCACTGCATCCTTAATTTGGTTTTCCCGTGCGGAATGATTCCCCATGACTTGATGAATTACCGATTGTATCTATCATAATAGTTTAACCGCATTGTCCAAGTTACTGACTATCCTAAGACAAATCGCTCTAGCGATCTTATGTCCCGCCTTACCCGTGATCATCAATTCTCTCAATCACGATTTTGACTCGACTTCGACGCAATAATTCATCGATGCTGACGTTGGTTTTGGATCTCTCCTGCTTACGACTCTGTCTCCTTGGGTCCGTCATTGAATGACATCTTCATTATGCTTTATGGATGTGCATTGATCAAATTGCTGCCTCCTTATTTCCTGATGCTCTATCTGATTATCATCATTGCTCCTGTGACCTTCATCGACTCCGACGCTTCACGTAAGAAAAAACACCAACCCTTCTCCTATCTTACTTTTCAATTATGTTGGTTAAGCCTTCCACACGCTCCAAACAATATGCATTTAGAAAAACCGTCAATTGCTACTTAAACGGTGGTAAATACATTTTTTTTGGGACGTACAATAGGTGTAAAAGTTTGACTTGCTAAAGGCATTTTTTTATCCCTTTACAATCAAAAATGTATATTTTTATCGTTTTTATCATACTAAGATTTTTTTCTTCAGTTGTCGTTTGTTATATTGATGTACCAGAAACGCGTATTGCCATAACTAGCGTACTCTTAATTGTAAAATAATATAAACATGAAAACACACAAAAACGAACTTAACGGAATATACAGTCAATAGTTAAAATCACAAATATTTACCGGACATTTTTTTTGGTTCCAAATTAGTATAAACTGTAAAGACATTTTGCAATGAGCACATAAATGTAATTACCACACTGTTATATCGTCGATATTGGAAGAAAACAGTACTGGGACTTTCTAACGCGTTAACGACGATTATCGATATCGTTACCAATACATTTAACATTGGTAACGATACCGAGAATCGTCGTTAACACGTTAGAGAATCCCGTAACAGAGAACATTTGTTTACAAAGGTGACAACGTTGAAAAAGATTGAAAATTGAAAAAGAATACCAAAAATTACGCAGAAGCATTGTGCGAGGTTCATTTGCTTACTTTTTTCACATTACAAGGTTCAATCACTTGGAAGGTGTCATTTCGTTTTGTTTCAGCTACGCCCTGGCGGTATTAAACCACTTCCAATTAGTCATCGTTACGTCTTGACATACATAGACACAAAAGTCTTATTGCAACATGGAAGACCTTTGACGTTTAGTGTATATACAGCCTGTCCCAAAAGGGTCGAAGGATCTCCGAGGGGGTGGTAGATCTCGAAATTCTGAATCGAAAAGTCCTCATCCGTTTTGCGATCTGATGCACCCCTGATGAGTTATTAATAATTAATGACAGCCAATAATACGCGTGGGCTGGGCGGCGCGTGGTGGTGTGCGTGTGACGGTGTGCCCGGCCGCACCGCGAGAGGCAGGGCTACGCCGCGCGACGTGGACGTGTGTGTGTGCATGGGTGTGAGGGCCCAAGCTAGGCAGCACGCGTTGATTGTATTGAAGGAGAACGCGAAAAAAATAAGTAGCGCCCCGCGATGATATATTTTCATAAATGGATGATAAATGAATTAAATGAATTCATGTGAAATTGTAAATCCTTAATGGAAAGCGAAACTTCTACTAAAGCCGTTAAAATTCCATTTATTTATTTACTTAAACTAAAAATAAACATCAGCTTGGCGTTTTGTCATACGATATTTTTACATTATTGATTAAAAACAAAAAAAAATTAAGCGCTTTAATGGTCGAATTTAATGCATGCTAATTAATTTATTTTCATGATTGCCCGAATTAATTAATTGATGAGTGAGATCAACTCGAGCAATGACTCTTCCTCCTTACTTTTCGAACGAATCGTCTCGAGATAATTGAATTTAAGGCGTTTCTGAACAGGGAAATAGCGAATATCCTGAGAGGTAAAGATTTTCAAAACTCTCGACACGGAGAAATAGAAATTTCAACATTTCAGTCTGCGAATATTTCACAAAATGTATTTAATTTCAACAAATCACAATTTGCAGACATTTCTAGGATTGAGAAGTGGATGAAATCCTCTCCTTAAAAATTCAAGAATCCCTTCGAACGGTGAGTATGTACATGTAAAAAATATTAGAAATACATTTTTTTGCAATGATTGATCATCATTTATTGTTATTCGTGTTGTGTAGTTATTGTACAACACAAACAACATCAGTATTTGTCAAACGTCAAAACTTTCACCACAACATCTCGTAATTATTATTCTTCGGGATCCTGGGAGGTGTCGGGTGTATTTTTATCACTTTTGAATCCTTCGAAATACATGATACTTCAAAAACATCTGCACGGCAAACAAAATTGTGTTCATAATTTTATTTAAATTCACAACAATCGTTAAAAAAAATTCTTATGCAAAAACAAAAAGAAAAAAATTACAACGAACTGCTAAAACTGTAAGACTAAAAATTGAAAAATGTCAAAAATTCATAGCAGTGTTTTAACAATTATTAGAATAATTTTTTTTCAGCGATTGTTGAGAATTTAAATAGAATTAAGAATAATAGAAGGATTCAAAAGTTATGAAAATGTACCCGACACCTCCGAGGATCCCAAAAATAATAATTAGGAGATGTTGTGTTGAAATCTTTGTACTGACATTTTTTGTGTTGTATAATATTTACATAACACGAATAACAATAAATGATAATCAATCATTGCAAAAAAAATATATTTGTAACATTTTTTACATGTATACATACTCACCGTTCGAAGGGACGCTTGAATTTTTAAGAGAGGCTTTCATCCTCTCCTCAAGCCTAAAAATGTCGGCAAATTATGATTTGTTGAAACTAAATACATTTTGTGAAATATTCGCAGACTGAAATGTTGAAATTTCTATTTCTCCGTGTCGAGAGTTTTGAAAATCTTTACCTCTCAGGATATTTGCTATTTCCCTGTTCAGAAACACCTTAAATTCAATTATCTCGAGACGATTCGTTCGAGAAGTAAGGAGGAAGAGTCATTGCTCGAGTTGATCTCACTCATCAATTAACTAAGTCGGGCAATCATGAAAATAAATTAATTAGCATGCGTTAAATTCGACCATTAAAGCGCATAATTTTTTTTTGTTTTTAATCAATAATGTAAAAATATCGTATGACAAAACGCCAAGCTGATGTTTATTTTTAGTTTAAGTAAATAAATAAATGGAATTTTAACGGCTTTAGTAGAAGTTTCGCTTTCCATTGAGGATTTACAATTCCACATGAATTCATTCAATTCATTTATCATCCATTTATGAAAATATATCATCGCGGGGCGCTACTTATTTTTTTCGCGTTCTCCTTCAATACAATCAACGCGTGCTGCCTAGCTTGGGCCCTCACACCCATGCACACACACACGTCCACGTCGCGCGGCGTAGCCCTGCCTCTCGCGGTGCGGCCGGGCACACCGTCACACGCACACCACCACGCGCCGCCCAGCCCGCGCGTATTATTGGCTGTCATTAATTATTAATAACTCATCAGGGGTGCATCAGATCGCAAAACGGATGAGGACTTTTCGATTCAGAATTTCGAGATCTACCACCCCCTCGGAGATCCTTCGACCCTTTTGGGACAGGCTGTATACTATAAAAGATCGTAATATCGATGGGAACTACTTTTTTCGATAACGTTCTTTGCCTATACTGTTTTTTAATGTGCATAAAGCACACACTGGAATATTAAAAATTACGACAGTCAATGAATCGGAGAAAAATGTTGAAATTGGCAACATTTGAGGGCCTTTTTGGAAGGCAATAATAGAAGAGTAAAATCGGGTCAATTTATTGTATTGAGAAATATTTCAGAGAAATTGGAGTTCCACTATCTTCACAATGAAAATACAAAACAATGTCGCAACCATGAAACGTATTATTCCAATAGAATGAAGTATCGAGAAATAATTATTTCGTCATTAATTTCGATCTTATCGCCAAAGGTAATTAATAATTATTATTTACGGAGGTCTGCTATAGGCTGGAAATTGCCACGAGTTGAAGACGTAACCAAGTATCTATTTATATTTCGGCTTATCATTATGGTACATTGTGTAGCTCAACACACGATTTTTCATATCATCTGAATTAAAACTGAGAGTTTCTAATAAAAAACTAATAAAAAACATTTTGTGATGTTTGATAGATATAACTACATGTAACACGCATTAGAAAAACGTTTCCAAATATTTTTTTTCACCTAGAATACAATTCCTCAATAGAAAATATATAAGTTTTCATTTGAAAAACAGCCATTCTCAAACAAAAGCAGACAACGCTGATTTCGGGAAACGAAGTTTACCTGATCGCCACCTTCTTCGAATGAAACTTTCATTCAAAACATTCTTTGTTATATCCAGAAGTTTTGTAGATAAAAAGATTCATCAATTTACACGGTGTCTGTTCATAATAGATCTCTTATTTTCCGGGGCCTCTGCGGGTTCGAAGACTGCTGCGGCTATTTGTTTTAAATCGAGCTTTAATTAAATAATCTTGTCAGAGCAGGTGTTCGACGCCAATTAATTTTTCTGAGTCTAACGACGCGAATTTGTTAATAAACCAATCAAAGTTTACTTTACGTGCAAGACTCTCTCTCTCTCTCTCTCTAATATAGGGAGGATACTGTCGAAGAAAATGACGAAATGGAAAAACTTCCTTGCAAAGGTGAGGAAATATAAATCACTTACGTGATTCGAAGCACGCTTTAACAAAATTCTATCGAAATCTCTCTTGCTCGTTAATAATTTTCTTTTGCAAATCTTGTTCCACTCACAACAATCTAGAATGTAATTTCCGTTCCGCTCGACCTTCGAATTGAAAATTTACAGTATATGGTGAGATATTGGTGAGAATCAGTCAAAAGACACCACGATATTCCTCGACAGTTACGCGTTAAACATCAATTTTACTTATTTTCGACTAATCGACTAGTGGAAATAATCATTAGACGGCCGAAGTGGCTCAGACAATCCGAAGATAATTTTCACAATTCAGACAGAAATCCCTTTCTCGGTAAAATGAGTTTAAAATATAGTAGCTTGTAAAAAATATATTTTTTTGATGTCATGCAAATAAATATACAAACATCGTCAGTGATGGAGGCAAGCTCTACTCAACTATCTTAATGATCGCTAGAATGAAAAGTCATGATGAGTCGATAATCAGAGCTGAGGAAATCTTATTAATGAATTACGAGCATATTTCGGCCTACGCGGGCGGAATCGAGCAACCACGTTAAGGGTTATCGTCTCCTAAGTCACCTACGACAATACATAATAGGTCACAATACCATACTTTTATCCCGGAATACCCTAAATGAAATGACAATAATGTATGCAAGATTAAAGTAGCACTCAACCTCTCGGTTATCGATGTACGCGGGCATATAAAGAGTTTGAAGTAAAGTAGAAAGTTGTTTCGCTTCAGTGACACTATAAGCTTACGCGAAATGCAGTTTAGGGATGATTGATGTTCGATTTGATAAAATTTCCCGATTGTTACATGACAATTGGCAGAAATCAATAAATGGTGGTATTTTATTGGACGAATGGTGTTTTAAAAAACTAATTCATAGTAAAAGTCTCGTTGAGATGAGACATTCAAGACGATGAATAAATTTAGACAATTTTCATTACACATTGACACTCGTGAGTTGTGGTACTCTCAATGTTTCGAGTCTGCGTGGTTACGAATGAAAGTAAAACTTTTACTTTCCTCGATTCGCTGAGCTCATGAACTGTTCATATCGAATAGGGTGAACGAACTGCTATTTGTTTTACTGTTATATGTATTTGTGATTATTTTCTCACAGTAATATCGGCCATCGAAAGTTTTTTGGTTGAGAAAGACGCATATGCAAAAAATCGAAAAAACATCAAAATGGTGTGTAAAAATTCCAGACAAATACATTCACATGCAACATATTTCTGATTATTGTCCACCTCTCAAAAAGGCCGCAAAATAATTGCATATCATGTACTATAAGCCAAGTACATACGCTTCATAACGTTGCTGATTAATGTGGAATAAAATGTTCACAAACAGATGATTAACTCAATATCTCGATGAAGACTCAACGTCACGATTCAAGTCTAAGCGTTAATACATGCATGTACTTGTCCGGCACATCACTTTTCATTCGCTATTGTTGGATAGTTGTTGTACTTGATTGGAAAATTTAAATGAAAAGTGATGGATGAGTCACCGATGTATTAACGCTTAGTCTTGAATCGTGACGTTGAGTCTTCATCTAGATATTGAATTAATTACGTGTTTAAGATCATTTTATTCCACATTAATCAGCAAAGTTGAAGTCTATGTACTTAGCTTATAATGCAAGTAATGCTTTTTTTTAGAGATGGACAATATTCGGGAATACGTTAAATGTGAATGGACTTGTCCGGAATTTTGCACACCATTTTTGGTGTTTTTGCGGTTATTTGACAACTTTTGGCGAGGATTGATGGTATGATTTGAAGGTATTGCGAAAATATTCTATAAACTTCTTCAAATGTTTATTTTATATTGATATAAGATAGAGAACTCACCTATAGTTCCTATAGTAAAAACATATGTATTGTATGTCAGTATCAGTATAACCTCATATGACAGTTCCGAATACTGTAATGTGCGAAACATTATACTATTTGTCTCGGTTAAACATAGCATTCCCATCATTGACATTGATATTTCTATTTTTTCATCGTGTCGTTTATCGTATGATTAAGTGACGTATGGCAACTTCAGATGTCTGGCGATTACGATTGCGGAAAACGTTGGTTCGATAAAGCATCGAAAAATCAAAATCGGAGCATCATAAATAAGATAGCCAGAGCACACTGACAGCTAAAATTCTTCTGTTTTTTGCAATCGTTAGGAAAAATAAATAAAAAATATCTGTGCATTCAGAATCCTTTTAGCGTATATGTTTAATTAAATAATATTGAATCATATTCTAGAAATGTAAAAATACAAGCTATTTGGCGTATAGAGAGTCATGGTATCAGTATGATGAGATGTCGGTAAAGCAATAAATGTACTCGTCTCGAGTTGCTATCGCGACTCTTAATAAATGCAGACCGTCCAATTTTTTGTTTTTTTTTTCGAATTCTTCTTTGATGCACATTAACGTTTTTATCGAATTGATGTGAACGTAGTTCAGACATTATTCTAGCAACAACGAAATAGAATGAGAATTTGAATAACTTTGCAATGCTATGAAAATCTAAAAAAAATCAATTATATGTAAGTTCAACAATTTTGATTAATTATAATAACAATGGTAAATATTTATAATGTCGGCTGTTCCGGAAAATTCCGATTAATTTTTGTTAACGATTACCTACTTATACCCATATTACCTATTCGGCTTCCCCAATGACCATAAACAATTGGAGAAGCGTGAAATTTTTCATTAGAAAATTTTGTTTTCAACAAAAAACTGTCTGAAATCGCTAAATTTCGATTTTTTCGTTTTGTCATTAGTGTATTCCATGGGGGGAGGCGGGTTAACATTTCTGTACATGATTAGTCATGCAATGCATCATATGTAATGATAATTAGCCGGTGAGTGTGGTAGGAACTTCAGACAACTTTCTTTCTCTTAATATAAAATTAATGTGTTTACGTCTTTCAATTCACTTAAATATTTTCAGTTTATTTTCGGTATATTGGAATTTACATTTTTATTTTAATAAAACTGTAAATAATCGCAAATTATTTACGATTCTCCATCCACTGTACCGTTCTTTGTAATTAATAATCTATCCGTCGCATTAGAAATACGGGGTCATTATGCATGTTTGCAAACTTGAAGTCAAACAAAAATAAAAAATAGATTGTCTAATATCCGATTGTCATTTTTCAAAGGTCGGTTACTTGACTTTGTTTGAACGTTGTAATTACCGCAATGTTCATACTAATTCTACTAATTCTAATTCTTCTAATTCATACTAATTCATTTCAATTTATAACGAGTTCATTTTCAGAAACTTTGCACGTAGCATATAGCTTGAGCGCATTTTTAATCATGTCAATCGATTTAGCCGATCTGTATCATAGCAACCCGGATAATTAAAAAAAAATGCGCTCAGGCTGTGCGCTACGCGCAAAGTTTCTGAAAATGAACTTTTTCGTCATAAAATAACAAAATCTATCTACATTTCCAATATCAGACGTATTGCTATGATACCGACTACCTTTTTTTTGACACAGCAGAAATGGCCTCCCACGCAGTTGCTACACTTTTAACCGTTTTTACGCACCTAGTCGGGTTCAGAATCATATAATTTGACGATTTTATACAGTTTCGACCGTATTGCTATGATACATGGTTTTGGTCGTGGGCTCTCGTACTGTAATATCTGTTGTACGAAACAAGACCTGTACTTGCGAACGTGGTCATTGAGTTCGAAATTTGCCAGAATTCCGAACGAAATTGACTCAATATTTGGCAATTAGGGGGAAATATGCCCGTCCAATACTCGAAAAAACAGAACATTTTCTTAAATTAATCCAGCTGATCAAAAATTACTGCTGGTTTTAAACATCGCTGACTTCGTAGATAAATCGATTTTCGGAGGAATGCCTTAGTAATTATGTAAAATCAATTGCTGCTTCCCACGTAAAAACCGCATTTCGTGTCTGTAAATTCGAGAGTAATAACCGCGAAGGTCCCTTTCTCTTTTCCTCATCGTTCGTTCACTTGTTCAATACTTTCACATCATTGTGGTTTTATTCGGTGGAATGTAGTTTTGTATGCCACAAAAAAATACAATAGATAAACTGAAGACAAAGACATGAATTTGTAATTAACAAATTAATAATTCAAAAAACACACTAAAATGTTAATATTTTAATGAAACGTTACATTGAAAAATATTATAAAAAATCGAACCCAAAAATGGATATATTAAAAATAATTTCAAGAGGGTCAATTTCTTCTACCCTCGGTATGCTTAAAATGTATGATTATACGTATGTGTAACATTGAAGCAGATCCAAATTGGAGAATGTTATTGCTCAGTGAGCGTGCTCATCAAATTCGTCTCGCCCACTTGGACGTTACTTTTTTCCATATGTCAATGAATTAATCTCCGTCCAGAGTGCGCGAGCACTTATGGCGAACCTCCCACGTGTATTGCTTCTGACCAAACTCAAGGAAATATAGCGCGATGTAGTGAATTATAGTGTCTTTATGTAGGACGTGGCATACCAATAATTAAAGAACACTGGCTCTGCTTTTCCTTGCAAGTGCACGCTCGCTACTATCATCCATGCCTGTTCTCTAACTTAAATAATGATTCAATAACATCAATAATAATAATAATAATTATTATTATTATTATGTCAACGGTTAAAAAATAATAAAAAGAGCAATAGTAGAAATATTCAATAAAAAACAATTGTAAATCTAGAATAACTACATGAAATATATCATGACGAGCCTAGAGATCTCATGATTGGGTGTCATGCCTTGTACTTAATACGGTTAGCACGATACAGTACATCGTACGAGGTCATAGACTCGTCAAAAGTATTGTTAGCATGAGCGTAAGGACGAAGACTCGAGTAATATTCGTGTGATTAGCATATGACGTTCACGTTTAACGCTGGGAAAAGTTGATTCATAGATAATAACGATATACTTTTTTCACGTTTCCTCACACGACAAAATTTAGGTTCAGTTTTCTATTTAATTTGCATGATTTATCTGTTGTCGAGGGTATAACAGAGCAACTAAAACTGGCTCAGTGCTTACCTTACAAAAAGCCAAGTTACAAGATTACCTTAAAAAAAGTATTTTTCAAATATGATTTATTTAAAGGATAATGTCGTTAGTCTAAAGAATTAAGAATAGATGTAAAGAATTTGTACATATTTTATTGCAATGTACACTGCAGTTCGCAAAGAATATCTGAATCATTTTTTCAATGGAGTACAATACTCCATTGGTGTTTCGCACTTAGATCGGCATGGGCTACGTCTATAGACAACAATCAAGCCTTCGATTATTTCAATCGAACGTACCTATGTAGGTTGTTCGGAGGTCGCTGATTATTCCTCGCAGCTTCGAACAGAGCATTTTTTCGATAGCTTCGAAAAGAACCGGCGAACATACCACTGTTCGCGTTTACAATTTTCTCTTCTTTTTTCAAGCTTTGCAGCAAATTTTGCATAATTAATAAAACACTGCCATTTTTGTCTCTCTAGAGACGCGGCAGCGTCTCGACACTAAGTAATAAAAAAAAATTTTATGACCTGATGTCAGAAACCTGACACGGATATTATACAGGAAAATAGGCTTCCAGCTGTGAACCAAGAATTTAAATCACGTATATTTCCGAAATTATTCTCCTAATCGAAAATGTAATGACATTTTAACGATTAAATATGACTTTTTTCTTTCCATTGGGCCTAGTTAAAGCACGATTTGGTCTGCTGATATGTGCAAACTCATATTATGAGTTGATTTTTTCTCTACTAAATTTCAAAATAATATATATATCACATTCGTCATGTCGCGAACACCGAAAAATCAAAGCGTCTGTGCTGAATGTCAAAGTTTTTTAACCTTTTCCGATGTCAAAGTCTTAACGCTTGAGGGATTTTTTGTTTGCTTTGTTTGCCTTACATGATTAAATTCGGTGGTTTCCTACAAAAAGAAGTGAAATCCTATTTAAAACTTTAAAAAGTCAAAAATGTACACTAAGTAATAAAAATAGCAGTTTCTGTCGAAAAGTATTTTTTTTCAAATAGTGTGAAAAATAAAAATAACATTTTCCAAAAAAAAAATCAAATTGGCTCCATGCACGCCAAGTTTGATTTTTTTTTTTTTGGAAAATGTTATTTTCATTTTTCACACTATTTGAAAAAAATCCTGTTCGACGAAAACTGCTATTTTTAAATGTATTAGTTTTAAATGTGTATAATATACAGTATGATTGCGTATAGGTATCGGATTTTGTATGAAACTAAACTATGTTGGCCATATTTGGAACAAAATTACTTAGCCGTTTTTGTAATTCCTATAATATCTTTTGAATAGGAAACAATGGAATTTCGAATTCTACGCCACTCAGAATCATCATTTCACGAATGTTTAGAGACGCCTCCAGGCCGGGCATCACGGCTCCGGTTGTAAATTCTAAAAAAAGTTGCCAAATTCATACAGAGTTTCATTTCGCTAGCGAGAAAGTTTTTTTGTTCCAATCCAAGTTTACAGTCCTCCCAGCGCGAATGATATACACATATTAGCGATCGATTGGCGTTTTTCACTTGTGCAATGATAATCCAGCCCTGAGCAGCTCCAAACATGTATATGAAATGACGGTTCTGAATGGACTCAGGATTCGGAAATTCCATTGGTTCTTATATTAGGAAGCTTTTGAGAATTTACAAAAACCGCTGAGTAGTATTGTTCCGAATATCGTCCAGAATCTGCAGTTGCAAATGTGTAAACAAATCACTCTCTACATAACGGTGAGGTAAGAAGTCAAAGAAATCATGCATACTAAGACTGTATCAATATGTTATGAACAAATTTTTTGAAAACACAAAACAGAGAATTTTTTCCCGTGTCAAATCTGCATCTGCCTAGAGCAGAAAACATTCAGTATCTTCGCATCGGCCTGAAATTCGCTCATTTGGGCTGGCTAAACAAGTATTCAAACTCGTAATTTCAATACCTGTTTTGATGCAGATGAATTTGAGCCTATGCGAGATATCTTGTATAAAGAACCTTGACTACTCTGTATATCACTTCTTCCTGCACGTATTAAAATTTTATTGTAACCTGCACTGGCTGGTCGTAACGTAATAGGGATACTTGCGGTTTTGAGATAACTCTTACACCCTTCAGCCAAGACAGTTAACCATTTCCCTGGCTTAAAGCTGATGGCATCATAAAAAAGGAGTGAATAAGAAACAATGAAGTGTTATACACTCATAACTTGTTAATTATTTAATATTAACAATTTTTCAGCGATAGGCAAAAATGGAAGGGAAGGAATTCATATTTGTTACAGATGAGGCACTAATCGTACGGCGAAATATTACATTAAACTATCGTTAAAGTTATGTCTTATGCGCCAATCGTTTCGCAACAAAGATGTGGAGAAAAGTTTAGTGATTAGATCTATTCGCAAAATTTCGATTTATTCAAATAATTCATTACAATTATTGTGACATAACGAAGCAAGAAATACTGAAAAAAAATCTGGAGTGATTTTTCGGAAAAGTCGCGCTTTGAAATATTTGCCAAATGAAATTCCGCATATGATTTTGTCATGGTTTCCCATATCGTTCACAAAGTTCTTTGCTCCGTACAAGGCAGATTCAAATTTATTCACGAACACGCTCACAGGGGTGTCTCAGAGAACGATAAGAAGAAAAAAGAAAGTAATATAGGAATAAAATCTGTTGGCTTTTTTTTCAACGCGGAAAAGTCACAGAGTTTCTGTTAATAATTTTTTGCCACTATTTTTAATTAAAAAACGGAGTTGGATAATTGTTCTATCATGATTTGAAGCCGAGATAAACATTAAAAATGAAACGACCCATATCAAGAGTCGCAGTAGCGACTCGAGACAAGTACATTTTCTACCGAATCGACTCGACGACTCGAGAACTACCAAGACACTTAATCCCGAGTAAACTCGTTTTACATAGAGAACGGATACTCCAAAAAATTCTTTTAAGAATATTTAATAATTTGTTGTGAGTATTTAGTAAAATATAGCCCGGAGGGACTGACGATTTTGGAATTTCGAAATTTAAAAAATTTTTCCACTCTACAAAAAAATTTGTGTGCAAAATTTCGAAATTGCGAAATCGTCAGTCCCTCCGTGTTGTGTCACTAAATACTCACAAAGAATTTCAAATCGATCCGATTTATCGATTTTGCCTGAGAATTTTTCTAAATTTCGATGGAGGAGGAGGTGTGGCCCCCATGGCCTTAAGGAGGAATGTTATATCCTATTGCTTCTTCGAGTCTCGATTTGATCATTTTCTCGAACATTTTTCCGATCACCGGTAGGAGGCTAATCGGAACCGGTAGCTACCCAATTCACTATGGTCTTGGTTCTGTTTTGGGATAGTTATGATTACTCCAGTTTTTCATTGCAATGTAAAGTGAGAAATTTCCAAACAGTAGTTAAACATTTTTATGATAAAATCACGGATCTTTTGACCCAGTTAATTAACGATCGTTATCGGGATGTGGACGATGTCCGGTGCTGTGTTTTTGCAGAGTTTCATTGCTTTCCCTAATTCGCCTCTTCGGAAAAGACCTCATACCAGTACGGTACATTTCCCCAATTCTGAACGTTGAAGTTGGGCTCATTTCTTGTTGAGTGTATTTCTGCGAAGTGAGTAGCAGAAGCCTTGTCTTTACTCATTTTTAACTTTCTGCCATAAACCAATCTTTGCGAGGAGACCGAGACGCGAGGCGAGGAGAGTGTGTGCCGTGTTATATCTGAAGAACACTTTGAGTATTTGCCAATATTTTTTTCATGGGCCCGATGTATTTCATCGCACGCTTTGAGCCAGATGCGACTTCGATATTGAAGGATAATCTTTTAGATGTTTTTATTGAAGGCATCAATCTTAGTCTTGAATTCGATGTTGTTGTTCCGTCTAGCTTCCCTGTATAGCCTTTTAATTTTAATCTGTCTCACGATGATTTTTAGCTCGTTAGCCTTTATGCCTTTATTTATGTCTTTATTTATCTTATTAATTTCAAAAAAATATGAATATTTTTTCAATTTTGTCTTCTCTTAAAAACTTGATGATGATATGGATCGAAAGAGAAAAAAAAACAGGTCAGTTACTCGCAATTGTAGAATTCATGAAATTCAAAAATGTAAAAGGTGGGAAATCAATAAACATTTTTTTAAATTGATCAAGTACTATTCTTGTGTTTTTACGATGCCAAGTTGGATATCATTCAGTTTCGTTTTTAAAATAAAAATAATGGCAAAAAATTTACTAACAGAATCTCTGTGATTTTTTCCACGTCAAAAAAAGTCAACAGGTTATATTTCCATATTACTTGCGTTTTTCTTCTTATTGTTCTCCGAGACAACCCTGTGAGCGTGTCCGTGAATAAATTTGAATCTGCCTCGTGCGGAGCAAAGAACTTTGTGAACGACATGGAAAACGATGACGAAATCATATGCGGAATTTTATTTAGTGAATATTTCAAAGCGCGGCTCTTCCTAAATATGACTCCAGAATTTTTTTTCGGCATTTCTTGCTTTATTATGTACCAATAATTTAGTTTTATTTACATAATTATTTTTCCTGTGGACAGAAAATCCCGAATGATTTACTGCTATATTCTAATGAATATGAGTTATAAACAAGATGAACACTGTAAAATTCAATAAGCATCGGTAATGTAAAACTGGGGTTCAAAAGTGAATCTTCTGATATCAGAGGTCATCGTTTTCAACCACAATTACAAGCCGAAATCACCCAAGATTTAAATAGTAGTTGCAGTAGTTGCAGTATACGAAACACTTATTGTTAGGCGTATACATTGATGAGTTATTGAATTTTCATTATTGTACGCAGCAGTATGAAACAACAATACTGACAAGGGAGCGCAGAAGTTTTTTGGTAAAATTCCCTATCCATTTTCTGTACAGGTCGTTCTAGAAGTTAGTGTTAGCAGTGTAGGGTTAGATTTTTACAGAGAATCTCATCTAACATGGAATAACAAAATAGAAAATAACTCGAAAACAAACAATGAATAACATCATAGCAAAAACAAGGTGGAATGAGAATTTCAAGCACTTGGCAAACTTATAGAAATCTGGAAAAAATAAAATACGTTTAAAAAACACCAAGAACATTAATTTCGAACAATAGGAATATCAACAACTTATCAATACGTTGTTCATGAAAAATCTTTTGGAAAACTATTTTTCTTTCTAATACATATACATGAAACGTTTTCCGTAGTTCTTCTGAACGCTCATGATTTTTTTAAAAAACTGTCTCATTGTTTTGATATTTCAATTTTTTTCGATTGTTTTTAAGCCCACACTGATGTATGTACGAGGCAGTGAATTGTATGAGTTGGAAATTTCTCATCGACATAGAATCTCAGTACAGCTAGAAATAATTGTTTTCAAAATTCAAATTTTCCCAATGAACTTTTCAAACATGCAATGAACATGAGAAAAAATGAAGATGTGATTTAAAAATTCATATGTATTTAGAGCAATTAATGAATTTCCCTCATATGAGGGAAAAAACGAATTGTCCAAATATTCGTCCAATACTTGTTTCTAGCAATTTATTGGAAGACACTAACGAATACGGATAGAGGATATGACCTGAAACAAAGAGAAGTAGATCAAGTTTCACCGATGAAGAAATCCGGTCCACTAAAGAGCAGACATAGAAAGTGCGATTCAAATAGAAAAAGATATATTTCCAAAAAAAAGAACGTAACAGGGAGTAGTGTCATGGAAGCAATAGCACGGGTCGCATCGTTAGGGCGAAAGAGAGGCCACCAGAATTCTTTTTTGCGTTCGTATTCATTTCACGGCAGGTAACATAGATACCAAAAAAAAGAAACGAGGAAAAGCGGGTCGTGATCACAGAAGCCACATTAAACGGACAAAAGCAATCAACAAGATAACCCTCAAAGAGAGCGCGCGCGCCGGAGATATACCATCAGTGATAAAACGTATCTGGAAGATGTGATGCTTTCATTGGATTCCAGAAATAACATGTTCTCAAGAATGCAAACTGGCGAAGAAACTTGAAGAATTACAGTATACGATAACGTGACATTTAGGAAGTGCAAAAGAGACGCGAATATACAATAAGAGCTTCAAACATGAATACGATGATATTATCAAGGGGCATTGCAATCGGGAGAGCTGGAGAGAAGACAACCAAGAAATTGATCAGAATCACGTGGAGTAGTCGTTTCGAATATACTCTAACAGGGGAGCGAATTAAAGGAGAAATGGAATACGCAAAAAAAACGAAACGGCGGCAGATAGATCAGGCTTCACCGATTTTAAAACGTAAGGATGTATGTGAAGCAGCAAAGTAATGGGACGCTGGATTACTTAACCCTGTGCAGCACACATTTTTGATGGCAACTTTCTTAAAAGTTATACGGTTTCATGAGTTTTTGGGGTCGCTGATCACGATTTCGTTATTGGAAAACCCCTGAATACCAATTTTTCGAAATTTTTGTCCGCCATTTGGAAATTTGAAAATCTGATCGCGGGTTCATAATCAGCGACCCCAAAAATCCTCGTACGCTGAAAATCGTAACGATGCGATTAACATTTTCTTCAATAGTGAATTTTTTTCTAAAAAAAGTGCTGTTTTTCATATTTTTTCATTTTTACAAACATAAAAATAATTTGCACATAAACTTTTATCCGCTAACATGTTAACATCACGAAATTACAAAAAAAAACCCGATCACATCGAATGAAAACCACTTTGCATTAGCAAAAACGTGTTTTAAAACAGGTGGCATTGTGTGCCGCGTTAGTATTTGTTTATACTTGATTACTTAGAAGATTTTGCACTGTAATTTTGCACGCATTTCTTATGGAGACCAATAGAAAATTTCTTGAAATTTTTTTCTGCCAGCTCAAACTTATAAAGGAACATATCATGGAGCTTTTAATTACATGTATTGGTTGACCGTATTGCTTAATCAACTTACATGCATTTCATTCTCTAACCCATGAGGCATTCCATATCAAGTGAACCACCTCAATTTTATGCAATCTCAGAAAACCTTTATAAATCTTTGTTTTGTTGTTTGAAATTTCGGGAACATATACAAATTATTTCAGATTTTTAGCGACTCAATTATACCCACAATTTTGTTTTTTTCGTATTTTTTCGATTCGCGGTATATTAAAAACTAATGGTTATACACAGAAAATGTTTAAATAAAAAAATTGTGTTTTTGCACATACTTTCAAGTGAAATTACTTTCTTAATGGCCAACGTTCATTTTCGGGTTATTTTCGTCAAAACTAAGAGCTATGATTTTTTTTCATAAAGTTCGACTTTTTTTAAAAATCTAAAAATTTCAGAGATTGTTGTTTTTCTTGTCTACAAACTACACAAAAATACAAACTACGCAAAATTTACCTACCACTTTATAAGGTTATGCGAAAAAAAAAAATTTCGACCTAGTCATAATGAATAAAAAAAGCTCGTCACGTTTTATACTTTTTTTAAATTTTGATTTATTTATTTTTAATTAACTTAATCTTAGCCCTATAAAAAAATTTATAAAGGTTTTCTGAGATTGCATAAAATTGAGGTGGTCCACTTGATATGGAATGCCTCCTATATTAACCGATGAATAGGAAACCTTTGATGCATATATACCTTTGCAAGATCATATATACCATTTTTTCAAACTAAAAGTGCCCAAAACAGTGACAAATTTGACATGGGTCATATGCTACAAGAGCAGAACAAGCGCACGTACGAGACAATTTGTTGTCTCAATCTTTTATTGCTGTTTAAAAAGTTCCGTGACCGTGACCGCATTTTTTTCAGATGTACACCAATCTGGACGATTTACCGCATATTTTACACGTTTCTCATTGAGCAAATTTCAATTTCAAAGATTCCATATTCTTGTCTGCAAGTTTTATGAGTGTCGATTTCAAATATGTTGAATTTCTTTGTTTCAATTTTTTTTATTTAAAATTTCGAACACCCTATTACGTATTTTGAAATTTTATTCACGTTAACTTTGATACGTTGGCTATATTATTTCAAGAAACGAGATTTTTTTTCGATGATACGCGTCGTGCTCATTCTTAATAATAAAAATTTGGTGATTAATGGTCAGATATTCACCGGATCAAAAAGACCCCGAATATTTTTCGTTTTACAAATTAACCCAGAACATCAACATTAAGTTCCGGGGCAGCAGGTATACGCGTTAAGTAGCCAAATGTCTTATATCTCCTATACCTTTCATAGTTTGCATATCACATATCATTATTTTTGTACACGTTTTCATAAATTTATCGACTGTTACTCTACGTGCACATATGATATAATTTCGCGTTGTACGATGCCAATGTCGTAGCGTACATTTAATGTTTGTCCCGAATTAAAATTGAAAAAAATTGAGATGTCCTCATTAATACTGACGATAATCTTTCTCATGTGGACTCGAGCAATTAGCGCTCGAGTGTTAAATAGAACTGTCTCCTTTTGTATGGCAATAAGCACGAATAGTTTAATAACATTATATGAATGTTTGTTTTTTGACAATGTATATCTACGTGTTCAAATACTGCAACGGTTTTTAACGCAGTCGAGTGTTCGCGATGACGACAAATAAATATACTTATTTGAGAAAAGTTAATTGTCGGTAATTAGCGGAGTACACTGAAATATTATACCACTATGAAGATCCATCTATAAAACGTTGATAGGGCCCGGAAGTTGATCTTTAATTGAAGAATATCGTGTGACTATTGCTATTTCGCGATTGGTCGGTAAATGAAAAATGATTTTCATGGAAAAACTCCGTTCGGTTTTTCATGCGCTCGCGAGTTTTCTGTTTACGCACATTAGACCGTTAGTGGATTCAAAGTTTAATGGGTCAAATAAAGTAAAAAATTATGGCGTCGCAGTGCATTCATGCAGCTGAACGCGTGCATGAGCGGGCATATTATTAGTATTAATGACTAAAATACAGCTATTTTTTACTAATATAATTCCTATATTAATAAAAAAAATAAGTAATGAAATACGGCAGCGAAAAATGAATTGACCACGCAATATTGCCTTCTGTCTGAAAATTATTTATCATAATCATTATTTTCTCGAAACAAGTAACAAAATTTTGTCTATGCACCTAAATCCTTGTACGCTTCCATCTCTACAAAATGTTATCGTTCCAATTGTTCCCGGAAAACATCGTATCGGATTTTGATAATGGAACACCATGTTTTTGTTGCAAGATTACGATTATTTTTAATCTTAAGCATAACATTATTCATTATCTTTGAGCGCAATTATAAGAAATTCTTCAACAGCCCTTTAATGATGAAAAAAATGTTTTTATTTTTCGTTTTTCAGGAAGAATTTCTCGCGTTCTGATCTACCAGGGTGACCTACTTCCTTGGACTGCTTCAGTTCCAGACTTGTATATTTCACCATTTGGGCCGCTTTTTTTCCTCTCCGAAGAGAAAAAATGAATATAAGTGGACATGCTATAGCTGTTGCGACCTGGTTTCAATGCGAATTCTGCGCGCTAGACTCCCGCAAATGAAAAGACATCTCTGCCTCTCGCTCCCTGAGCGGCAAAACCGCGAGACTTTAAAGAATACTGTAACGACGGTAGGATTTTTCTCAACATTCAGTTCAAACGATCTGGCTAACATAGACTATTTTTCCCCCTCCACCCTTTTATTCTCATTGTCTCGGTTCGTTTAACTTCAGATCCATTTCACTTGAGAAGTGCTCCACAACAGAACTGTCTAAAAAAAGGTCTTTGGGCACTTTCCCAGCTTTATCTTCCCCATCCCGGTATACGAACACAAGGGTAGAATATTTTTTTCTCCTCTTGTATATTTCAAGTCCAAAAGATTACTGAACGAGTTCATCGAACGCGGAAGAATAAACATGCAACAATCTCGTTCTTCTCGGCATCTTTTTTTCTTAAAGAGCAAGCTAAAACCCCAACCCCTAAAACGACAAGTTGCAGCCAAATCAGAGGTGGATGCTACGTTTTGTACGTGTCGGAAAAAATACTATGTTATTTTTTTCTTTAAGAATGAAAAAAATGATAGAGTTTGTATCATTAGAACGTAGAAAAGGTCCGACAGATATATGGGGATGAAATGCATTTTTTTTCATCCCCTGGCCGAAAGTACCGGCGACGTTTCGCACCGGGAACGGCGATTTTTGCGGCCTGCTCGATCTAACATAAGCTCTGATCAACTGCGAAATTTTTGTAGCTCGTTAGCATAAAAAAGCTCATGACAGCGCCCGAGTTTGACATGAACATCGCCATAACACGGCGCTGGTGAACATATGTAATTTAGGGGAAAAAAACGTCGTTGCAATTGTTGTACATTACAAAACGCACACGACTTAAAATATGGACGACCCCGACGATTAGGAGGTTCTACAAACGAGGAAGGAATATTAAGAAATGTAACTTTACTTTACATTCACATTTTCATGTTCCTTTTTACGTGTTTATCATGCTCGCCCTCGCCCCGACCAGCGGAAACCTCGGCGTCGCATCAATTTTGCAACAGTCGAGTACATTGCGCCATGCTTCGCCAGATACGTTCTGGCATTGGGTCGTAATGTACTATTCCCAAATTTTTCGCAGTTTCGCAGTAGAAGTAGCAGTAGCGCAGTGCAGAATTCGCACTAGCAGTATTGCGATCCCTGGCCGGTATCTTTTGCTCTCAGTACTGTCGGTGAAAAGTGAAACTCGCCTTCAATGATCTGACTTTTAGCAAGTGTTTGACGACATTTTTTTTTCTATAATGTATCGAGACCTGAGGCTTTTTGGACGTTGAAAAACTTAACGAGGTCGAGCGTGTATCAAAGAAAAGAAGAGAGGTAGAAAAAAGAGTCTTAAGTTTCTGGGACGATGGTGACATGTATCCGAGGTCGGTACTTGCCTATTTATAAGCAGAAAAAGAGTAAAATCCCTTCAGCTTTTTCACCCTTTCTGCGCTCCGGCTTCGTGCATGCTGCTATTTGTATAATTAAAAAAAACGTCATCTATATTGCACCAGCAACGTCAATACTAGATGAGAAAATGCGCCAGATATGCACAATTACATACGGGACATTCCGCATCAAATGCAGCATTCAGAAACCCACACCATATCCCTATTTGAATTCGTAATTTTGTTTACGGTTACATTATCTCTTTTTTTTCAGAAATACTTTCGGATGATGAGAGTTTTTGAACTTGCACGTTAATCCATGACAGAATGTTTTGGAAAAATTCATAAAAACTCTTTTATTAAATACAAATATTTTTGTTATGAAAATTTCAAAAATTTGTCAAGAATACACCTATACAAACGTAATTTTTAATTCGAAAAAAGTAAAATAGAGATAGTGAGAAGTTACAGCCCGCCGATTCATCGTGTGTAATACCCTATGTACATGAATGCGAGACTGCAGACGGTATTTGGAGCAGCGCCAAAGCGTGAGAGTTCCATGAGTTCAGGAAATAACGAAGCTAACAGGTGGTCGGAAAGGAGGACGTTCACAGAGAAAATGCGACAAAGACAAAAAAGAGAGAAAAAGTCTTGTGCTCTGTGGTCAAGGCGAAATTTTTCACGTGGTCAGTTCCTCAAATGTTTCCCATTAACTTTCTTGGCGTTATGCATATATTTGGATACATTCGCCAGCGTTTCTATATGCATATTTATGTTCATTCAAATACTGAAATATCTCTGAAAACCCCTTAGGCACTGAATGAACTTTTTTTTACTATGAAGAGCCATTTTGGCACTTGGCAGGATATTAATAGTCTACATTCTTATTGTCGATAATGAAAAACCTGTCATACGTTTGAGGGGGCTATCAAAATGTAGGATGCTTAAAATACTATGAGGTTGAGACAAATATTTGCATTCATTGCTTATTTTACAATCTTTTTACAATTTTTTACAAATTTTATAATATAAGTCGTGATGACATGGATTGGAATAATATTAGGCGAAATAAACAGCAATTTAAGAAAGTAAAATAAAACTTACCAAAATATCGGTCTCGTCGACCTTGCTGATGAGATTTGTGAACGAACTTCTGTCAGCTAGTAGCCATATTCCAACAGTGAGAGCGGCTCCACCGGCGAGCTTAAATCGAAAGAGAATATTCTGTTACATGACACATTTCGCATTGTATACGTAGGTATATAGCATACATGGGACATTCATCGCCGATTCAACAAGGGTCAAACCCTCAAAGGGTAATGTAAATGTAGCTCGTTTTTCTAATTATAGAACTATCGAAACATAACACTGAAGCTCTTTTTATTTGCAATAATTTTTTTAGGTTTGTTCAATTCAATTTGTTGTCTATGACTCGCTGAAACAAAGACACTTGCACAAAAGGGTCGCAACGGCCGGCAAGTATTAGTGCCACTTTTGTTGTTGTATTTTTAGTGAACAAGGAAACATGAGTAATTGCAAATTATAATGTATAAATGCTAAAATTATTATTATCACCAGCGATGGGGACGCGGTCGACTTGCAACTCTAAGATAACACATATTTGAGCACTAGTAATGAAAAAAAATACTAAAATCACTACTAATATTAATGTTATTCTTCTTCTTTCTTCTGTAATAAAATGTCTTTCCAAAAATCCATTATTTTTTTCCGACGATTAAAGCACATACATACATAATTTTTTCCCGCGCCAAAAAAAACACTACTACTCGTCGGCAAATTCTATTTGTACAAATTATATTTTTGTAGAAACTATGTAGTTTATAGATATAGAAATTGTGTAATTATTTTTCTTTTTAAAATAAAATAAGCTTATAAATTTTGAAACAATAGAACATGTCATATAACCGGAAAGAACCTTTTCTATTCATCGAGAAGCAAAATGAAAAATGCTGAGAAACAAAGTTCTCGTCGAATTGACATGGAATGCCCTCTATACAGAGAGGTTATCATAATATGCGTCGGTATTCAACGAGTATCTCGATACGCTCCGTCGATCTGGAGGACGTGGTAAAAATGATACTGAGTCCTATACACATGTATATAATCTTCCTATACAGGCTCTTCTAAACATCATTGCCAATACGTATAAAGTTACATTCAGGGTAAAATTCTTGGTCTATATAAATATCCTCTTCAATCCATCGAATGACCGATGAGTTTTTATTTAGTGAATGGGATCCAACCGATAGCGCGATCGAATTCGGAGGACGTCGGTTAGATCAATGAGAGCTCACGCACACTTGCCTGTGAAGCACGCGCGATGCAGTCACAAGACCTTTTAAGTAGTGCACTTGAACATAACTCATCCGTGGTTCGCTGAAACGATATACGTTTTTGTACCTTCGACTCGAATCTTTTTTCTTCGAGACGAATTGTCTCTTATTAACGTTTATTTCTGAGACTCTGTATGCGACAGGGTGTCTGAGATATATCTTAGACAAAATCATTGGGGATAGATAGTATACTATCTATCCCCAATGATTCTGAAATCAAAGATTGGGAAATGTTATCTTTCTTTAATAGTAATACAGTAATGCAGCTCAGCGAATTGTTTCAACTTCAAATTCATGGCAGAGAACTGTCTCTATGATGGGGCAGTGGCAAATCTATCCAACGGAACATTTATTCCAGACAATTTGCTATTGCTTTTATTCAACTTTTGTCCAGCTAGGACACTCAAGCGCTGAAAACTGTAAGCATGACGCGATTATTGCTAGTTTAAAATGAACCCCAAGTCGTCTCATTTTATTGAATTCCAATTCCAATTCTACCTAGGCATTCTTCACCTAGGCATCCGGCATCGAAAATTTGATCCACTTGCCGTTCTTACATGTGGTTGTACGTGTTGAAAGATGAGTGTTTGTAAAATAAGAACCTTCAAAACCCACTACTTTTTGAGGTATCAATTATTCAATATTTTTGAAATTAGAAACATGAACCTTTTTACATTTTTTTTCACCTCCGCAACGACTCGAAAAAAAAAATTTTTTTATCCTTGTCCACGTAAAAAGTTCCACACTTGCCGAAAAAAAAAAAATGTATGTAAGGGTGCGTTTTACCCTTTACAAAAGGTGTTCAACGATGGAAAAATCCTGTTTTTCCGGGGGGGCTCAACATGAAAATCCAATTTTAATTTGTATCCTGAATTCTTGGGCTTTTGTTATGATAAAGCGATTTGTTCAGAGTGGGATTGAAAGGGAAAGATTGTTGAATCTTCAGCACACATTTTTTAATCTTTTTTTTTCAGTGCTTTTTTTCCAAAATTTTATCTAAAATGAAGTGAAATATGTACTATCAATGTACTCTCATTATCGGTATTCAATAGTTTCCTAGATATCAATTTTTTGAAGATTTTTTTTCTAAACTAAAATAAACGGACATATCTCGAAAACTACGGGAAGTACACATAACCTTCATATCACCTTTTTTATGTCAAAAAAGGTGATGGTTATGAAAAAAATATTTAGGACAAAAGAAATTATTTCAACCGCGAATTGTAGAGAAGATTATGGTTGTTTTTCACAATATATTTTTTCTCCTAACGATACGGTATTATTTATGAAACAACTTTCACATTGTAAGAATCCTCATCTATAATATCTTTATGTAGTTGACATGATAGATGAAATAGTTTTTTCATTTCTTACTCCAGGAGTAGAGTACAAAAAAGGGTCTTATTTATGACACCGGCTCAGACCGATTATAACCAACGAATTCGTGCAGGGCTGATGCCCTTGATGAAGGCCTGATAATTTCCAACCACAGATTTTGGGAGGCTTTTTTTTGCCATGCGGTCAAAGTTGGCAAAACCATGTTTTTGAGAGATAGCGTCGAAACTATTGATCCAAGAAAAAAAAAGTTAAGTAACTATTTGTAGGACTTTTTCAACATCATACTAATGATGTTGACATGACCTCGAGTGCAAATGCACCAGAGATTTTTGTTTATACCCGATCATCAAATTGTGAAGTCAACTAAAAGCTTGGGTTTTGTAACAAAGGAATAACGAAATAAACAAAAATCGAATGTATCGGATTTCGTCACTAATACATTATCATCTATTTGCAACTCGGCGTAATTTTGCAAGTGTACGTAGAATAGAATCGGCCATAGAATAGAGAAGTTGCGAAACAAATTTTAAAGCGATGAAAAAATTCGGGAGAATTCCGTGTGTTTGGCGATACTTTTTAATACGAGATGGGACGATAATTTAAATCAAAATTAGTTTTTTATACACATTATCAATACTCACGAAGAAGACGAAATTGAAGAAACAGAGAAAATACTTGGCGCACTGCGACGCACAACCCATCTTTATTCCACCGCTTGACTATTGAATCTGCAAAAAACAGGTAAAAGATTGGTTTTTGAATATTTGCTTTCATTCGTGTTCTGTTGTTAAAATATTCGAGATTTCATGTGATAAAGGGACTCATTGGCTGAAAAATTTCTTAGCCATTGGTTATGGGAAGAGGTCTTATAAACTTTCAAATGTTGATCGGGCAATTTTCAAGAATGGTCGAATATCATTTGTATTATTAGACATATTATCCAGCTTTTCTTGACTTATTCGTACTAATATATGATGAAGCATTAAATAATAATACATTTTCAATTCTAGCATCACACCTGCATTTGCTAATTATATAAGAAAAAACAAGATAATGTAATACTTACAAAGAAAGTACTTTCATGTTTATAGAAATAAATGGCAAATCTTTTGTCTGAATGGTCCAAGGTCTTCTGACCTATCGACCCCTGGCTTACGCAGTCTTTAAGAAGTTTTAATAAATGGAATTTTGGTAGTACTATGTAGATTAGACTGATTAAAAAAAAAAAAAATTTCTGACCCAGTCTAATGTAGATATCTGCGGCCCCTAGAACTTTTTTGAAGCTTGTAGGAAACAACATATTGTCATTTTCTAGTCCGGTTTGCTTAAAACATTTTCTGGTGAGATTTACTTAAAACTTGGTATAGTTACACTCTAATACAAATAACTGAACATATATATAGAAATTTCCAAACTGTATTCTTTAAGGTAGTAAAACGCCCAACTGTTTTAAAATTAATTAAACAAGAAAACCAAACACTAATTAGATACTTATTTTTAAAATCATTTGAAAGCTACGTTCGGTTTCCGTGGAAAGCTCTGCACTCTTCATTCTCACACTGCACTTTCGCCCCATCAGGAGGCCGCACCCCCCAAACCCACTGCGTTCCGACAGTGAAGGCAGTTCGCCAACGATAGTAAACATGTAAAAAATACACTTTTTGGGCACAATAACACCTTCTCAACAAAGACGTTAGAAAGTCACTTTACATATTTCATATACAGTACAAAAAAGCCCGGCTTAACTCTCTCCGAATGGTCGAATTTTACGAAATGCTGAAATACATATACATGCTCAATTAATAGTATTAGAGAGTATTTAGGCCAAGTTTCAAGCAAATCTGACAAAAACTGTTATTTCATATGAACTTAAAAATCCCTGTTTTGCCCCCTTGAGTGTTAAATTTTGATTCTTCCAACCCGTAAAAATCTTTTTCGGATAAACATACAGGCTGCGTGGTCCGAAGTAAGGGACATCATTGCGTCAACGTGACTTGAAATTTTTGCAATATATTGGAAAGCACTTTTACATTGTTATAAATAACAATGAAAGCATCGTAAAATATTTGGTTTCGCGAATAAAATACGTTCAACTTATATGCCTAACCTCTTCCCCACATGGAATTTTTGATCCTGTTATTTTGGAAAGTGCATTAATTATTCACAATAAAACAGTTTTAAAAAGGAAGAAAAGTTTTACGAAGTAATGGGATTAGAAATTTGAAATCAGTGCGCGAGCGCAATTTGAGTGCCACCTCGGCATGAGCACAAGATACATGACTTTGCAGTGATTTGCAAAGTATAAAAGAAAGATACGTAAAAAAAATGTTTTCATAGAACGTATATATTGATTATTTCATCCCTTCAATACTTCACCCACAGTCGCTTATTGAGAATCACCTTAACATATCTTGAAGCACAGAATCGATACATTTTTTGCAATCGTTCGCAGTTATCCCATCCTACGTTTTCTCAACTAAAAAGTACAAGTCATCCAAATTTTTCGGTTTTTTTCCGTGGATCCTATTTTTATGATGCCCATAAGTTTTCTATGGGATTTAAATCCAGCGACTGCGACGGCCACGGTAATAACAGGATTTTTTTTCACGAAAAAAACTTTTTATGAGTCGAGCCGTATGCTTTGGGTCGTTGTCTTGTTGATAAGTAATATTATCACCCATATTTTAGTGAGCATACGGTAACATGGTATCCTTCACGATATCCAAGTATTGGAAACGGTCCATGTTTCCATTAATTCGGCTTATCGGTCTAGGATCATTGCGACAAAAACATCCCCATACCATTTCCATACCATTTCCACCTCCGTGTTTTACTGTCGTTAGAATACATCGGGGATTCAAAGCATCGCGAATTCGACGACATATAATATCCCATGAGAATAAATGCGGTTGAATTTTGATTCGTCCGAAAATAGCACATTCTGCCAATCCTCGCTTGTCCTATGCCGATAAGGTATAGCGAATTGCAGTCGTAATTTTTTATTTTTTTTTGCTCAGCATTGGCTTCTTCCGTGGCTTTCGTGCTTTTAAATTAAATTCTTCCAGACGTCTTCGGACAGTCCTTACACTTATGCCTGCATTATAAGTGAATGTTTCAGTGCTGATACTGACCGCCAATCGGAAACGATCTTTTTCACTTAACCTGTGAATCCGACGATTTAGCTTGGGCGTCGTTTTTCGCGGTCTCCCGATTCGTGGTCGATCGAAATACTCGTCAGTCTTCACAAACTTATACTAAGCTTGCTTACACGCAGTTTCAGATCGATTTAATCGCGTAGCAATTGAAGAAAATGTCTCATTTTATATCCAGAGAGATACAATTAGTCTGCGTTCATGTGTTACGACGATAAACTACAGGCTTTAGACCTTTTCTTTCCGTATTTAATTAAAGACACTAATTGGTACACCAAAACGTATTTTGAGGATTAATGTAGCAGATTTTTGCGTGGATCGACTACGAGTGTCTTGTTTGACAAATCGTCTTAAGCTAATGTCCGCTGTTTATAGATGGTCGGAAGACAATGAGAACTGTACAACGTATATTGTTTACATTTCACGACCGAAACTTCCACATTACAAAGGCCAAACATGCACACATTCTATGGCTAAACAAACAAGCCGAAGGAAACGTTAGTACTCGTATGCCAGTCCTATAAACAAAATTATAACCCACCGTCTTAAACTTTTGTCCGCTACTGTATATGCAAGGCGGAATATAGGCTACATACACCATATCACAATAATTGATAATCAAAATATATGACATTGTTTGATTAAAAGCTATTAAATAAAGTTTTTTTAAATTATATTCTATACCAGTAATAATACAGAAATAGCTGTAAATCGCCAAAATTGTATCATTTTCCGCTTAACCTCCGGGCGTCTATGAAAAACTTAGGAAAGTCAGTATGGGAAGGTCTGCCAGGGAAGCTTTCGAACTTTCAATAGCTGCAATACAGTGGCACGAATCGAAAACTGATTCAGACGTAAAGCTGTATTGGTACACTTTTATCGAATTTCAATGTCTATCTCTATTCATACGTTTAT
This sequence comes from Heteropelma amictum, assembly GCA_959613375.1. Lineage (NCBI taxonomy): Eukaryota > Metazoa > Arthropoda > Insecta > Hymenoptera > Ichneumonidae > Heteropelma > Heteropelma amictum. The sequence goes on along the minus strand of OY390720.1, from coordinate 13,031,901 downwards.
ACCCGTTTTATCGCATAACACGACAGCTGAAATAAATTTACACGCGCGTTCTACTTCTATGAATGATCTCACTGTGTCGGATGGTGTTGTCAAGTGTTGCGATGATAGAGTCTTCAGAGTAATTAATCTCAGCTCTCAACCGATATGTTAAGTGGAATTGCGAGTGTAGGATAACATCACATACATTATATTCACAGACATTGCATTTTTGTTGTTAATATAATATACATATATACATTAATATATGATCTATATAAGTGTATTATACAAACGATGAGCTGCCGCTTTTAGTCTGCTTTAAGGAAATCTTGAAACTCGAAAAAAACGAAAGATATATTTTTTCTGTAAATCGTATTAACAGTTATATACTCACGCACGCACGAATTTACATCATACTCCAGCAATAATCGAGTTCGATCGACAAATATTCGTTTGATATACATATACATCGACACTAATATCATAGATGTGAAAGTAACGCTGCTTGATTGTTATCTTTTCACGACTAAATCGCTAATCGGATATTGGCGAAATTTGGCAAGAGGAAGCTTAGATCTCCCAGATGGACATGAGTCTAATTGTCCTGCATTAAGGTAGTAGTCCGGTGTGATGGGTTCAAAAAATTGATTTTTGAGGCCAGAACCTTACGCAGGGCTCTCAAAGCCGCTACGAATGATAACTTTGATGAAACGGAAGGATTGCTCTATGCACCGGGCATAGCTGATTAATTATTGTAAGTATTATTTGTTTTCAAATCTTTAAACGCGTTTTTCTCGAAACCATGTTTTTGAAATTTTGGGGAAGCACTGACTCAAAACTATTCAACCGATTTGGCTAAAAATTTAACTAGTTATTCTAGTTACACATAGCTAAATACCTAACCATTAAAACATTAAATTTTTTAATAATAAATTAATTTTTTTTACATTTTATCAACAAAAAAAAATAGATTTTTAGTACCTTTTTTTCATGAGTCCGCCATTTTTTTTTAATATGCATATTATTGGTTAGTTCATCAGAATATGGTCTACACAATAATAATCTTGTTTACACAATAATAATCTTGTTTACACAATAATAATTTTTTTATTTCGGATGACTACGGAAGGCTGTGTGCTTTCCCGAAACAGTTCACTATTCTTTCGAGGAGTCCACTTTGACATTAAAAATTATAAATGAATTAATGTAAAATTAAGTCAAAAAAATTTTTGTTGTATATTTAAAAATACTAATATAAACATGTAAAAATTACAAAACGATCGCATATTATCCCCCCCCCCCCCGCTCTCTATTATACAGTAAAACGGCAATTTTTGACCAAAAAATCTTTGAAACGACGATATAAATGAATCCTCCATCCAATCGAGAATCTAATGACATTTTACTGATGTAATATCCTTTTCTTTTTCGGCTTATATTTCCAATTTCTATTGCTGATATAGTTGGATCAAACGAATTGAGGCAAGACGAAAATCCGGGTACTTGACGGTTGTGTGGTGTCACCCTGATTAGGCTAATCTAGGGCTACAGTAAGTAAGACCACTTTATTACATCCTGTTCAGGGCTCGATAGAATTTCAAGCTGGCCTGATAAGATTTCTACTCGGGAAACGGTTGGCGATCTTTAACGCACAATGCAAACGAACGCTTAAATGCTTTTTTTGTGTTTCACAATTTAGTGTAATTTTGGTGTATTCGAGCGTATTATTAAAAATGGGACACCCTGGATACAAAAACATTATATGCGTATGCATATACGTACGTACAGATATTGTTGCTGGAAGTTTCACAGGTTTCTTCTTTCCTGTACCTGATCCTGCTTGGTAATCTTTCAAACACTACTCTAAAGAGCATAGACATTACACTCATTACACAAACATTTTTAAATGTTTGTATGTGTTGTGCAATGTCTATGCACCAATAAAGAATCAATAAACATGTCATTTTCAGAAAAGGCACGACTTCTCGTAACTTTTTAGTAAAAAAATGTCATTTACGAAAATATAATTTTTTTTTAAAGTTACGATATTTTACTGTATGTCACTATTTATTAAAAAAATGTTTTTATGAAGCAATTCCAATCTTTCCCGACAGATTATTGTTAACGATAATCCCGATGCATTATGCGACAAAATTTGAAAAAACTACTTTCATTGAAATTTAATTTTTGTTAAATGTCACAATTTTCTAAGCTATTTGTAAAAAATCCGTTTATATAAATAATTTTACCTACCCCGAGAGATCATAATATTAATGATACGTACTACAATAGTTTGCAGACAGCTGAAAAAATTTTAACGCCATTTTTGAAAAAGCCGCGCTCTTGTATATGTAACTCATTTTTAATCTAATTTTTTCAAATAAATTATTTCCGCGAATTCTATCTTGTGGTATTTAATTGATGCAATTTCCATGCATATATAGCGGGTGAGCTATATGTTTAATGGATGCATTATCGTTATGCTCAAACTCATAGTGGCAATTTGATACGTGCTTTATTATACGTCATAAAATTATTGAAGTATTTGTAAGCAAATCATGCTTTCCAAGAGAATCTCGATAATCCTGATCTGAATGCAAATCAGAAATCAGTCATTAATGCGAAACCTAGACATGCAATCATACATGAATATTTTGCGCGTCATGTATGGTTGTGCAGGATTTTTCGAAGACAACTGTTGAATGAATTTAATTAACTTTTTTTCTACTAGAACATAAATTCCATAAGTAGTCTTATTTTTTTTTTTATGAAATCCACTTTCGAATCATGTTACAATACAAGTCAATAATTTTTACTGGTAAATGCTAGTACGAAAATTCAACAATCCCAGAGCTTTCTATTCTAATTTTGCAGTGCTTGGGAAAACTTGTTTTTTTTTTTCGAAGCTCCTTGAAATTTTAGATTAACATAAGTTACATACTTTCATTACGTACTGATACGTCATTTTCTACAATATATTCAAATTACTGGATCAGGATGCGAAAATGTTAATTTTTCGCTCAGAAAATATGTAACAATAATAAAGAATGTTTACCCCGACGCGATGGGTGCGCGATCAGCGTCCGGCTCGGACGGCTATACCAGTTAAGCCATATTGTGCGCGAACAGTACTAGGGTGGGTGATCGCTTAACCGTGGGTTATCCGGTACATCGAATCGCTGAGCATGAGATAATTTTTCCGAAGTCTCGTGATTTCTACAGGGACCACCAAGCCCTGTGGAAAGGGCCGACTGTAACGGCAACGGCAATGCGATACAGTGAGGGAAGATAACACGACTGCAGACGCATATTAGAAAAGCGTTAGGAATGAGTGTAAATGAGGCGTAATCGTGAGTGTAATCAGGTGAGTGTAAAATCAATTGACACGATTGAATGAATGAGTGTAAATCAGGACATTGAGAAAACCTCGCGCACGAGGTCGGAACTAGTCTCATTCGAAAGGTTATAAAATTTAGTGGAATCAACTAAACTTTGGCGGGAAAGTGGAAAAAACCGAGTGTCGAAAACGTGTGTATTATTGTGATAAAAACATTTAAAATAATTTTTTTCCCGCGTTTTGTGATGGTTTTTCGGCTTCCTTTAACCGTCGCATATGTCCAAGAAAATTGTGATGCAAATTTTTTGCTGATTCTGCCGGCGGGTTTCGAACCTTTTGTTACGTCCCCATGACCTTATCGAATTTAGAGAAGACGCAACTCAGTATTAACTTCACTTTCGGGTCAAGACAATTAAGTCCTTTATAGTCCAGTCAAATAAACTCTTGAAGAGCCCAAAATGACGATTTTCGCCTACCCGAAAAGTAGCTGTGGATTCCGGCAGAAACAGGTGTCCTTATTATCCCTTAAAGTTTGCGCCAGATTCTGTCCGTGCGTTTAGCAACAAATAACGGTTGAATGCCGGAAGTCAGTGATTTTTTTTGTTTTTCGCTTATATAATGAAAACTATTGGTCGGATCGAAAAAAAGTTAAATTGAAAGTTGTAGAGAATTGAAAAATCTATCGATTAGTCTTGGTCCGATGTCGATACTCTAGTTTGTTGCTTAACTATTGCGCTCGGAAATTAAAAAAAGGCGTTTTTTTCATTATTTTATTAAAAAATGTTAGAGAGCATTTGAGGAGTTGCGATTGTGGATTTCGGAAGCTTTCAACTAGTAGAAACTACGGTTTTAATTTGGTTGAAAAAAAGTTGATAGTTTAGCAACAATGTAATTTGCATCTAAAAAAAGTGTCCCACCAGATTGTTATTTCTTGCCCTATGGATAATCGTAGAGCAATGAACAAAACGGTTTTGGATAGTCAAAGAGTTGAACTACAACTTATCATTTTTGGAAAATCGATTTTTGCAATTTGAAACCTTCAAAAATGGCGTCAAAAAAACAACGTTATTCAAAGTAAAAAACAATGAGGAAAAAATGGTCGTATAAAAATGCGACAAAATGCATTGGAAAGCTGCTATTTTTCTACGAATTTCGCCAACCTGACTTTTGTTCCACGATAATTAGGAGCCGAGATAACACTTTTTTTTTTTAATTCCCCCTCCCTTTGTTTATTTATATGAAGCAACGAGACCTCAACGACTGCACAGAGGAAGAGTCATATTATCCACAGGAACCAGCAGAATTTGTTTTCCACAATTAGTTATCGTATTTATTGATGGGGGAAGTGGAGGTTCTTCCGGGACCGTTCGACGTGCCGCGCGGAGGGGGAGCCGGAGAGAGCGACCCAGCGCTACGCGGCCGTCAATTCGATCGCGCTAAAAGTGATTTCAAAGGTTCAAACTGACCTCGCTGTCTGTATCTCGGGAACTACTTGACGGATTTTGATTATTTTTTTTTTAATTTGTACTAGTGCATCGAGATATTATCGAATATCACTATGGCTTTCCCGGATTGTTATCGGAAATCCCTCAAATCACAAATAATTCAATTTTTACGCTGCAAATTTCGTGAATGACGTGAATAACGTTTAGTGAAAGTTGATAACGTCGTGACGTAGGAAATGAATGTTGACTTGAAATACGATTGTTTCGTAGAAGGATTGAATAATTATAAATGTATATTGATTCTAATCAAAAAATTTATTTTACATTTTTAAATATTTACATGTCCTTACTATCCATACAGTTAAAGCATTTGTTTACTCCTATTATAATCTTGGTCGCTTATTGGCGATAGGATATTCAATTTCGCTGCGATGCGATTCAATCCTTCTACGAAACAATCTTATTTCAAGTCAACATTCATTTCCTATGTCACGATGTTATTAACCTTCCAAAAAATCTATTTATTCACTAAATATGCAGCGTAAAAATTGAACTATTTGTGATTTGAGGGATTTCCGATAACAATCCGGGAAAGCCATAGTGATATTCGATCATATCTCGATGCACTAGTACAAATTAAAAAAAAAATTATCAAAATCCGTCGAGTAGTTCCCGAGATACAGACAGCGAGGTCAGTTTGAACCTTTGAAATCCCTTTTCGCGCGATCGAAGCGACGGCCGCGTAGCGCTGGGTCGCTCTCTCCGGCCGCCCCTCCACACGGCGCGTCGAACGGTCCCGGAAGAACCTCCACTTCCCCCATCAATAAATACGATAACTAATTGTGGAAAACAAATTCTGCTGGTTCCTGTGGGTAATATGACTCTTCCTCTGTGCAGTCGTTGAGGTCTCGTTGCTTCATATAAATAAACAAAGGGAGGGGAAATTAAAAAAAAAAAGTGTTATCTCGGCTCCTAATTATCGTGGAACAAAAGTCAGGTTGGCGAAATTCGTAGAAAAATAGCAGCTTTCCAATGCATTTTGTCGCATTTTTATACGACCATTTTTTCCTCATTGTTTTTTACTTTGAATAACGTTGTTTTTTTGACGCCATTTTTGAAGGTTTCAAATTGCAAAAATCGATTTTCCAAAAATGATAAGTTGTAGTTCAACTCTTTGACTATCCAAAACCGTTTTGTTCATTGCTCTACGATTATCCATAGGGCAAGAAATAACAATCGGGTGGGACACTTTTTTTAGATGCAAATTACATTGTTGCTAAACTATCAACTTTTTTTCAACCAAATTAAAACCGTAGTTTCTACTAGTTGAAAGCTTCCGAAATCCACAATCGCAACTCCTCAAATGCTCTCTAACATTTTTTAATAAAATAATGAAAAAAACGCCTTTTTTAAATTTCCGAGCGCAATAGTTAAGCAACAAACTAGAATATCGACATCGGACCAACACTAATCGATAGATTTTTCAATTCTCTACAACTTTCAATTTAACTTTTTTTCGATCTGTTTTCATTATAGTTTTCATTATAGTTTTCATTATATAAGCGAAAAACAAAAAAAATCACTGACTTCCGGCATTCAACCGCTATTTGTTGCTAAACGCACGGACAGAATCTGGCGCAAACTTTAGGGGATAATAAGGACACCTGTTTCTGCCGGAATCCACAGCTACTTTTCGGGTAGGCGAAAATTTTACGAAAAAAGTTTATTTGACTGGACTATTACCCAAGGACGGAAGTCACGTCTGCGATATGGGAGGGATAACTGTAGGATAGTGCGTTGGAAAGAAGGATGATTGAGTATTATGAGACAGATATGCAGTGAACTCACTATGTTTATTTGTATATGATATTTTCTGGGTATATAGTGTAGGTAGCGTTTTATTACAATCTTCGTTGAATTATTCCTTTTCAATTAGTGATATGTATCGGTACAGCTAAGAAAGTGCACATATACTGTTCTCTTTTTTGTTATACATACATCCAGTGATTAAATACGTTGTTAATATTATAATTCTACTCAATTACGATTGCCTGGTTGCAAAGAGACAGTTTCAATGACGGCAATTTAGCACTGATAAATCCTGATTTTTACACACTTTATTCGAAACAGGCTTTAGAGTATATTTTTAACGATTGCAGTACGGACAATTCGTGAATTGACTCGGCGCGGCGCGGTTAGAACTTGATAGAGATGACTAGTCGCATGTAATACCAACGGCAGGTTCAGTGGAAGAATTTCGACTGAAATTGGAAGATTCGGTGAAAATAAGTGACAGCACAACCGGTAGGACGCAGCGGAAAATTCTCGACTGGCTTTAGGAGATACGGCGATGACGCAAGATTGTAGCGCAATACTTCGCGAATTCACGAACTACGAGAATTTGACTGAATTGAGATGACGCGGCTAATATGCCTGATACGACGCGGCACGATTTAGAGGATTTGGTAGAAATGATCGATTGCACGTAATACGTTAGAAGACTTCTGACTTAATCTTGTAGATTTAACGACTCGCAGCACGACCAAGAGAACTCGGTGCAAAAATCTCGACTACTGACTCCTTAGTTCGGACCTCGTACTTATACCCCTTTTGTCGCCCGGGAATCGAAAGGTCCAGGTGATGATTCACATACCTCCCTATCTATTCTTGGAGAAATCTCAGTGTTGTTGTCCCATAGCCTCATCTCGATTTTACGAGTATGTTTAGGATCCCTTGCGTGGTCCTCTTTCACGGTGCTGCTGCGTAGGGGTGCTGGTCTCTTGCGAGATGCGTCTTCCGCAATTCTTGTGTTTAGGTACCCCGAGTATTGATCTGTTCAGGGGTAACGGTAACGCACAGGTTGGTCCTCTTCTTTTGTTGGCCGGGGAGCTTGCACTTGGTCCCTTCCTGGTATCTTTGGTTTTACGGCATTTCTGGCGTCAGGAATATTGACGTGGGGGGTTCGAGCGATCGGCCGGTGTGGCTCCCCTTCGTCCGTAGATAGGTGATGCGCGATATACTTGCTCATAATATGATAACCACGCTCATTTATTGGTGTAAATAGATTTTCAATAAATAAAGATTGGGCAACTTTAATTGTTACCATTGCCCTTACAATAGTATTATTCCGCGCGAGCCTGGCATCGCGAATCTTCGTAGGATTGGGTTGTGTTTAGGTAATTAGAAAAGAATGACTGGACGTAACACTACTCATACCTAACTTCCTACCTTGAGAGACGAGCGCGCTTCCTACTAGGCTACCGATTACACGCGGTATTTGTTTTATCTTACTCTGAATTTCGCCGGAATTCCAAGATAATTCCAAGATTCCCTCTAGAAGACATAAATATTACATTATTCTGGAGCAAACAGGCAACAGACAATCTCCAAGACGAAAACATTCAACGATACAAATATGTGATATTACAAAGAAAAAGAATAAATAAACGAGCCAGAATAAAAGAACGGAGAAAACGATGATAAAAACGCGAAGACTTGAAGGGAGATGAAAAGAGAAGTAATACCGGATCCGAGTGGTTTTTTCGAAGACACTTGGGACGCGAAGTCGGTTAGAGCACAAGACCGGAGCGCAGAAATAAGTAAAACTCCTGACATGTCCCCCGAGGCTTTTTCGGCTTGTCACGGAGGAAAAGAGGGACATAGAGCTCCAGACGTGCGCAGAGACGATACAAAACGGGGCCGATTATTTTTTTGAGCAACAGTCAAATATAATTATTCGACTTTTCATTAATATCGATGACAGACATAGTTTTATGTGTACTTTTAGGTTCACTGAAAAAAACGTTTTGATTTCATAGATTTCCGTGTTTAGAAAACAAAATATTAAATACTATTTTTTTGAAATCTTGGCCCTCCAATTATTATCGATAAATGTTTACAATAATAGCAAACTACAGTGCGACCTCCGAATAAGAAACCAAAAGCCTCCAAGGGGAAGAGTTTTTCGTATATATGACATACCCCCACCAGACGCGCGCTACGCGCTTACTACGTCTGTTTGTCTCTCTCACTCTTTTTCGCATGCGAACCTCTCAACAAGAAACACGCTCATACACTCGGAATTCGAGTCACAGTGGAGGAAGCGCTCGAGTGAGAAACCGGGGAAAGTTTCTTATTGCCGGGTTTCTTATTCGGAGATCGCACTGTACCTCGGTCGAATTGGTGACGTTTATTGACATTTAACACCATATTTTTTTGCATTGTATCCAGAGTGATGACTTGATTCTATAGATGCTCGTAAAGAAAATTGTATTTATTTACCTAGTGGTTTGATTTGGGGATCTAGTAAACAGAGGGTATCCAACTTTTTTTTATGAAAAAAGTTAATTCAAAAGTACTTGGGTCAATCATTTCAAGCGAAGATATGATTAGGTATACGAAGAATTTCATATCACCGACAGGAGACAGGCCCTCCCCTCGTTGACCCACCAAAGTTTTCTTACTCAGAATGGCAATTAATACTTCGCGCTGTCTTCAATCCGCCGTAATCTTGACAATTTTTTAGCTGAATTAGTATTAATTTGCTCATTAAATGTAAAAAATAATGTTAATTTCATATAAAGTCGAAAAAAACAAATTCTAACAAATATTAAAACCTTGGTATTGCAGTTATGTGTTAATTTTTTAATCAACGCAAAAAAAATAGTTTTCGCTGAATTTCAAATAAAAATCACCGAGCTAGATAAGACAATTTCTGCCAAACCCGTTTCTTATTTAAGGAGGGTGGCTACACACCTCGCGGGACAGGCAGTAAGGGGGGTAAGCCTAAGCTTATGCACGGGTTCCTCCGATGGCTGCCAACCGCGAAAAATAAAAAATTTCTGTTATTTAAGTAGATAAAAATGAACAATCATCGACAAATTTTTACGTAATATATCAATAATTAGTAGTATATAAACGATTAAAATAATTATTTATAGTATTAACATCGAAATATATGGTTATCGATGTTAAATTTGGCAATCGCGCACATCAGCTGGCATCCCTGACGCGTTTACGCGAGGCTCAAGACGTAAACAAACGTTGCCATGGATAGTGCTGCTAATGGGCACCTGCAGTGTACTTATTTTTTCATAAAAATTCTCATTAGGTCTCTTCATATTTACTTTAACATTACTCTCATTTATAGATGGTAAATGACGAATAGCATAAAAATAATAATAATAATTACTATTATTATTAGACAATTAAAGAGTGTATTGAATGTTACTATTTTTTTAAAGAAAATTGCAATACGATAATTTGTTCTTAAAGACTCGAGTCTATTTGAGTGTTGACATTGCCACGCTGATCTATCACGGCCGATTTTGCGAAGTTGCCACGTCTGTAGCACGACAGATAGCTTTCAGTTAAAATAATCACAAACTGCTATTTTATTTTTTAAATATCTCAATAACTATGCAGACGAAACGTTTCGCCTTTTGAAAAACTTCTTTCCGAACATGTATGGAATCTTTCCGAACTATTTTCATTAAATTCTTATCATTTTTGTCGAAGTTATGAAGCGTAGTTATAACACATTGCATGGTTTTGCTATAGCTGTCGTGTATAAGAGTTCAAATTCAACAATTAATTACAGAACACCTATGCAGACGATCGACTTGAAATTTTGCACAAAAACGTGTTTTTTACTGACATATATACAAAAAAAAATTCAACTAATTCTTATCATTTTGGCGAGTGTAGCCAGCCTCCTTAAATTCAGTCGACCCGATTACTCCGCACGATATTATTCAGAAGAAAAACCGTTTGAACAAAAATTGTCATTTGAATAGCTGTAACCTCGATGTTGAGGACTTTACGAAGTTGGGTCATGAGTATTTTTGTAGTATGTCAAATTTGCTACAAAATTGGAATCACTATTTTTTTTGTACATTCAACCTTCTAGAAGATATTGGCGGAAAAAGTCAACTTTCTGAAAAGAAATATGTCATCCTGTGCTTATACTTGTAGGAAGATTTAAGTAACAGCAATAATACTCTAATTATTACCTTTAAGAAGTGTTAAATTATCTACAAATTAAGCCTTATAACGAGGCGAACGTATGAGATGCTATCAAGTATTTAATTAATAAATGAAAAAAAACCTTGCCGGCCGTACGCAACATATTACAATTCAGATAGAGCATACAAACTTTAGGACGATTTTTTTTTTGAAAAGGAACCGTTTAAACCCTTGACAGTGAAAAAAATCCAAAATGACACAATTGAGGATCACCCTAATGATCACTCGTAAACTAATTTCAATTAGGTCCAAAGTTTAGATTAAGATATATTTTTTATTACACATGCTATTGAGTGGTCTAGATATATTACGAAGTTTTTGGAAAATGTGTAAATAATGAACAGATAATGAAAGAGCGTAATGTAATCGATATAATAAATTAAGTTTTTTGTTTTTCGAAACCGGTTTAATTTTCGCCAAGATTGAGGAAATATACGTTGGCTCGCTTCAATAAGTTGTGGCAAAAATTGCAGAAGTAGTGTTGTGACATACAAGCTGATTATTTTTAGGTGGTTACCCTAAAAGTGGTAGGTGAGAATGGCCTTCATTTATTCGGCAACCTGTGAAGAATCAGAATTTTTTTAAAGAAAAAGTATTTTTTTCAAATAGTGTGAAAGATGAAAATAACACTTTCAAAAAAAAAAATCAAACGCGGCGTGCATGGTTAAGAAAAAGAGGTTCCATGCACGCCAAGATTGATTTTATTTTTTTTCTTGGAAAATGTTATTTTTATTTTTCACACTATTTAAAAAAAATACTTTTCGACGAAAACTACTATTTTAATTACTTGGTGTACATTTTTTACTTTATAAGTATCAATATACATTTTTCGTGTCGTTTAATAGATAACTATGATCTGTTACATGGGTAACAATAAATAGTTGTGTTGTTCAGAGGTGTGATGTGGACATGTGTTATGTGGTTAGCGGTTGCATCCAGCGATGCACACTGCACTAATTTTCGCTTTCGATGTACATTTGAAGAAGTTTATAGAATATTTTCGGAGTACCCGAAATCATACCATTAATCTTTGCAAAAAGTTGTCAAATAAACGCAAAAACACAAAAAATGATGTGCAAAAATTCCAGACAAGTACATTCACATGCAACGTATTTCCGAATGTTGACCATCTTCAAAAAAAGTCGCAAAATATTTGCATATTTTGTATTATAAGCCAAGTACATAGACTTCATAACTTTGCCGATTGATGTGGAATAAAATAATCAAAAACGGGTGATTAATTCAATACCTAGATGAAGACTCAACGTCCCGATTCAAGACTAATCGTAAATACATCGGTGTACTTATACGGCCCATCACTTTTCATTCGCTATTGTTGGAGCATTGTACTTGATTGAAAAATTTGAATGAAAAGTGATGAGCCGGTCAAGTACACCGATGTATTATTAAGTGCCGTATTACGGCAATCAGGCAAATTGGACAGTACCCGGACCAAGGTCGTATTAGAATTTCTACCAGGGTGTTTTCTGCCCTAGGTGCGCCAAGCGATAAAGACAAAAAAGTAGGTTTTCGTGACAAAATTCATATCTGAACACCGCTTGCGCTATTAGACACAGAATGACCTCCCGATCAAAACTGTCATGTTTCCAATTCACGATCTCGGGGACTTTATTTGTTATTAACAAAAAAATGAAAAAAATCCTGTTTTTTTGGTTGTTTGTTTATAAAACGAAAACTAATGGAGCAATCCTCAATGCTTTTGATTGACGTAATGTGAGGAATAAAAAGACGAACAAGATGAACCTTGGAATGACACGATCCGTCTATCGCGACAAGGTGTATTTTAATAGGTACTTGTCGTGTGCGAAACCCAGTTGCTGCCTGATTATTAGTTTTTGCGTAATTGCAATTCTTATTACTTTATGCCTTAATAATCTCGAAGGACCCGATGCTCTAGAGGTTGTCGGATTTTAGTTTTCAAAACGGATTTTGAAAGTTAACGTGTCGTACTTCAGAACGTCTATCTCGGATTTTCGTTAAAACTTTCCGCAATAGGTGAAAAATACCCACAAACATGATTAAAAACGGGCGAGCTCGAGAAAGTGATCGAGTGGTGGGGACATAGCAGCGAGCAAGAAGAACGTGTAAAGGTGTAAGTAATAGACGCGCGCTGCGCGCTAGTTGCAGATCGTTACGTTCGATTATCTCATCATCTAGCGGAGCTATCACGATGTACTTTTTTTTGGGGGTAGCTGAATCAGCAAAAGCTGATTTTTCACTCGATTTCCATCAAACATCGTCGGGAAGAGGGTCCTCGAATATTCTTCGGTTTGACAATTGTCGATGAAACTTCAGTGGAAAATCAGTTTTTGCTGCTTTTACTACCACAAAATAAAAAAAGTACATTGTGATAACACCAAATAGTTACTGCCCTAGGACTGAAAATCGGAGTTTTCTGTCCCAGGACAGAAAATATTCAATATTCGCAATATTGCATTTGTCTATTATAAGGCTCACTCACGGTAGCTCACAATAGCTTATTAACAAAAGAGAAATAGAAAAGGAAGGCGAGTGCACATGATTGTGTCCATAGATCAACACGAGACAACAAAGACAAACAAAATAAGAACATCTTACGAGTATTCGCGTGCGTGTGTCAAGATCATCAAATAATTACACGCCTGTCAATATTATTGCATTATACCTATTTTCGAAGAGATGAGAGATTATCGATGAGATGAACCATTTGGCACTCAACACTGATAGGAAATTTTATTTATAACCAATTCGATTTTCTCTAAAAGTGCATCCTCCACCTCAATCGTTAGATTTTAACCAGATTGAAAATTTGTGAAAAAAATTGGATCATCATATTCTATTAACATCTAAGCGTTCAAAAGAAGATTTGAGAAGGAAGTCTTGAAAGGAAAAAGGGAGAGCGAGAGGAAGAGTAGCAAATAAGTGCGGAACATTTGGAATAGTATATTACGCACCAAGGGAGGAAAGAAGCACATTCTCGCCCGCGTAGCATTGTCACCCTCGCCTCGGGTGACAATGCTTCGTTCGGCTCGGGTGACAATGCTACGCGGGCGAGAATGTGCTTCTTTGCTCCCGTGGTGCGTATACTGTTTTTCCTCGCACCAGGATGGAAAGCTCGTCGGGGGTTGGGGGGCGGAGCCCCCCCTAATAAAAACTAACTTTTAAAATTATTAAACAATATTTATTCTTCTTAATTGTTAAATTTTTTTTTATATTACGCATTTTTTTAAAAAACGTTCGATTGCTTTATTTTAACAACTTTCTAAACCCGTGGTTGATTATTGTTTAACCAATCAATATTAATATTAATGAATAGTAAATCTTATGACGCTTTAATTATTCTCTTTAGTGTTTTTAAAATTTTTTTTAAAAGTAAATATTTAGCAACAATAATTACTAGTAACTTATTCACTCGTTTTCAACATTATTTCATTCTGTTATTTTTATTGGCAAAATACAATTTCATTTGTTATATGAAAGTTTTTCTTTTTTAATTTGTATTTAATTCTGTTGTCTTGTCTTCTGGATTTAAATATTAATAAAAATAAATAATGATTTGAATATACCGAGCCTCGGAATGAAACGAAAATTCTTTTTTCTATTCTTCATTTCATCATCAATTTCAATATCATATAAATTCATTATAATTCATTATCACATCGATTGCGTGATCAATAAATAATATAATTTATTTAATTTTAACTTTTTTTTTTTGAATTTTTATTTCCGAAATATAATTTTGTATAATATGTAAAAGATTTATTTTTCTGAATTTGTATTAAATTTCGTTGTTCTCTCATTAAACTTTTCGCGGTTATAAAAGGTCCACAGATACATCTACTATATTACATAAACAAGTCGTTGCTGAGGCAGGCGGTATCTTTTCGAAAATTTGACACGTTTCGTTTGAACATTGCGCCGGGAGGGAATGTGGCACTTTCGTCCCGCAAAACAGGGGCGAAAACCGAACTTTTCATCGAGGTGTGAGGAAAAAAATAAATCCTATATACCGACACGTCTTAGGGATGTGCTGAATCAAGAGGATTATGCTACGTGATATCAGGCGTTCGTATATTATTCTAAACATGCGATTATCTATCAGTGCCTAAATATTTTTACAATATGCAAATCGAACATTACCCCACCTAACAGTTGAAAATATATAATGGTTGTAGAAAATGGAATAGTATGATATATTAATCAATTTAGAAAAAATGTGGGCAGAATTTTTTCCACATTTATGTCGATGGAACTTTTATGAAAAAATCTTGTCGGTGGGGTGTTTTTTGTAACTTATGTCGATAGAACTTCTATCAGAAAAGCTTACCGGTACAGTGTTTTTTTCACCTTCTTTCCACAGAATTTTCATCAAAAAATCTTTCCAGCAGAGATTTTCTCAAATGTCATTAAAAGTTTTATACCAAAATCTTTTTGGCAGATTTTTTTTTAAAACTTCTGTCAATAAAACTTTTGTGAAAAAAACCTGGTTGGCAGATATGTTTTCAAAACTCCTGACGACAGTACTTTTATCGAAAAATCTTATCGTCAGAGTGTATTTTTCAACTTCTATTCATAAAGTTTCTGAAGAAAAGACATTAGTCGATAGTCGAAATAATAAAAAATGATGGCAATAATTTAGATTAAAATCATTTTTTTTTCAAAAGAGCATTCAAAAACAAAGATTTACAAAAACGGTCTAAACAGTGCAATTTTCGGAAATGTACAAGCATTTGAAAAAAAATCTCAAATTTTCAAAAAAATTCATATTTAAATAAGGCATGGTCAAAAAAAATGAAGAAACCATAAGCAAGTTTTTAATCGGTCTGAAAAACATAAAATTTTGAAAATCGAGTTCAAACGTGGGCAATTTGACGTGGAATACCCTATATACATTTTCATGAATGTACACTGCCTCACGATTACAAACTTTCATTTCGGAAAAGTACGTTTTAACAATTGTTGAAGAATGATTGTATATTGAAATTGACATAGGCACCATATGGTATTGTAGTTAAGTTATGTTTTTTACTCCGGTATTACGCAATCACTCATTATTTACGATTATCCTCAACGAATCAAGCTTGTTTGTCGTGACTGGGCCGGTGCTTTGAAGCGATCGAAGCTTTGCTAGGGTGCATTCACTTCAAGTATGCTACACCGCACTACGAATCAACGTAATGGCTTCCTGATTATTCGCGCGTCGCGCGTCAGCTGATTCTCACACCCACACACACACACACACACACACAAGCACAGTCATCCGAGGAATTTCTCTATACATTAATCTCTGCTATCGTATATACGTTAATGTACTGGTACATGGCGTATAAGGGGCTCCTGTTGTTTGAAACGTTATGAAAGTGCATTCCATTGCAAGGGTCTCCACCGAGACCGTGTTGCTTCGAATGCACGCGAATCTCGGAAAAATTGCTACGTGAGAATTAACCACAAACGCGGAAGAAGCACGTTCTTCCGTCGACTTTTTTTAACTGTATATAGATATTTAATATGCAAATGTAAAGACCGAGGTTAATGTATCGGTGAACGAGGAATGAAGAAAAACACTGTATGCCTATCGTTGACAATGGACAAATTTTTCAATGTTTGTCAAGCTTTGAAAATACGGACTGATTTGAAAACTCCGAATACTCCAAAAATATATATTTTTCGCTATTAATCGCTATTGGGATTTTATTTGAATTGTTTAAACTCAATGTAAACTACGCCTGATAATACAATAGAATATATTAATATGGGAATGAAACGTTTTGAAAAAATTGCCGAATTAGGTCATATTAAAATTAATCAAAATTTTTAATGAAACAAAGTTTTAAATTGAAAATCAGAAGCAGCAAAATAATCATTAGAATCGATATAGCGGAAATATTGCAAAATTCGCGATGATTAATGATTTCACGACCGAAATAAGTATATCGCTACATTCAACCGAAAATGTGGTGGACAGGTGAAGAGGATACAGCAGCAGGTACAAAACGCGTATTCACTTAACAAACTGTAAAGTGCCTACAAAGAATTAAGAGGAATCTCGAAGGCAGGCAACAGTAGCATCAGAATGTGAACACAACGACCGATCGCATTCCAACGTAATGCCATGTGAGCTTTCTCTCTTGATGCAGATGATCAAAAGCTCCGTCCTACTAAATTTAATACCCTAGATGCATGAGTATAGTATTATAATAGACTCTATTATGTATACTTACCTTTTTTTACTCGAAGAGTGTCGAGGTCTGTACCATTCACAATACTCGCGTGACTGCCTCACTGAGTTCTTCCTACTTTTTAATCGAGTACATGCGCTCGACTCCTCGAACAGCCTATACGCACAAGGATATGGTGTGCAGAGTATATGCGCGCGCAATTTTAAATTCTGTTTGCACGGAAGTCACTAATTGAAAGACTCGTTCGCGACGGAGTTGTAGAATTTGTTCATTCTGCAATTCAACGATCGAAATACAGTACTCCAGACGAAATTAACTACGTACCTCGAAACTTCACTACGTATGTTAATAGCAGCCGATAATGACGATAAAATAACTTTGTATTTAGTCAATAGTGTAACAAAAAAAATATTGAAATATTTCCAAACCCTTCTGTATCACAAGCAGTTGCATTTTTGCGCCAATTCACCATGAGTAAGATGAGCCGTCTTTTTTTACTTTTAACGGCAATATAAGCTCCCATGTGTAAATCTTAATAGGGTTCTTTGTCGGGGCACGCTTCAGGTTACCTAACTGCCTTGATATGGCACTCATCAGGTCAACTGATAACGATCCGATATGGAATGTAACATAAGACCTTGCTTAGATTTGCCAGATTAGGGACCTGGCCTCAGGTAACAAGATATTTCATGTTTAATTAGCAAAAAATTCGGTTAACCCTTTGAGCGTTATGGACGCATATATGCGTCTGGTGACAGCTATATAAAGGAATAGAAAGTTGCGAGTATTAAGCTCTCAAAGAGTTGAAACATGAAAAAAAATGCATTCAATTTGTTGCTTCACAATGTTGCTTATTTTATTAACGTAATGATTGCAACTTCAAACAAAGTGATCTAGTTCACCAAAACCACGTATAGACGTTGTTTTACATAACCTTTGGTATCTCTATAAAGTCTACACTTCATAAGAAACGAAAAAAAAATTACATAAGCTTTACAATATATTTATCCTGTCATCTGGACTCGAGCAGTACTTGGATGGATGATCGCTGGGGCAAGCGCCGGCTGGCGCACATGTATTGCATTGTATGCATTGTATATGCATGCTATGTATGTTATTTCTGGAAGTAACGTGCATAATGTAATTTATAGCATTGAAACGTGTCAACGTTTGATCGTACACTGGTTGTGAGTAAAATAAAACGTTTAGATGTGTTCCAGCAAGGTCAAAGCATGAAATATGTGATTTCATGCAAACTGTGTAACTTTTAATATATACAGTGTACTGAAGCATTTGAATTCACCCGGGTGCATTGAGTCTGGTGAAATTGAATTTGAATTGAGACCGGTGAAAACTTCCGAATGAAAATGTTCAAAATACTGTAAGCACAACGGAAATACTTTGCGACGTGGGGTAATTTCGCATGGTCAGATCTGAAGTATCAACAACTAATTACAAGACCAAGAATTAAAGACTGTAATTTCAATAAATTATGTTTTTCTAAATATCCACTCAAATATAAATATATTAAAAGTTGCGAAAGTTCGAGCCTATTATTTTGGCATCAATACTCGTCCAGTTTATAATATTGGGCTTATTTCGGTCAGCTTAACCCTTTGGGGGCACTTTTTCTAATGGACACATTTTGGAAATCGTAGATGGTACGATCCGGGTGTCAAAATTGCGAAATTCAAAATGGCGGAACCAATATGGAGGATATTTTTAGCAAATCTCGGGATTTTTTATTCTATGGATCCAAAACTTGATACACCGGGTTTTTCGGGGAGCACTTGCGAAAGTGCAGTAGAAACATATACTTGTGGAGTTACTTCAATTTATAATAATATTTTCACGTTACAAAGGAATGTAGCGGCCTCAGAAACCAAGTTATATCAAGTTTCTAGTCGTTTGCATGATAAATCCCGCGTTTTGCAAAAAATATCCGTCATTTTTAACTTTGCAATTTTGACACCAGGATCATATTCAGCAACCCCAAAAATTTATAAATTCCCACCTTCAGCGTCCGAGAACTTTTCTTTCAATAATAATCGAATTTATTCTACATAAAAGGAGTTTTCGCGATTAAATTATTTATAAATAATTATATATCACCAATATTCCACTCTTGCCCATGGAAGTCTTATATCTTAGACCTTCAAGTGTCTAAAAAGTGCTTGCACGTATAAAAGAACTGCAAATTCCACCGGAAGTATAAAAAAACTAAAAACAAAAAGGTGCTGCATCATATACTTTGGATCTCCTTTCTTTTTGTGTTATCTTCACCGCGAATATTTTTTTTCACGTAATGTTACTTGCATTATAAGTTACGATATTCTTATTGAAGTTTCGACACAACGATCATCTTATTCCTCATTCGAAAAATCTTGGGATAATCAAACCCACGGTCTACACTCACTGACGTGCTCCAATGAGTCACTGCGTATATTCCTCATTAGTTCAACTTTATCCATTAATCACTCAAAGCGATTAATTGGATCAAGAAACGCTTACATAACTTTCACGACGAGTTTTGGCCCTTATAACCTGACGTAACATTATTCAAATTAAATTTACACCTTCTATACAGGAATACATGTTTTATGGCGCCTGAAGATGAGAACAGATTTGTCCTTGCTGACTTGATAGGAAGTTCACTCTCTGAAGTTCCACACCCGCCACCGTGTGTTAAGGAACACAGAAGTATATAAATCGAATGAAAAATGGATGAAAAATAACTCCCACCATTCTGCCAATTCTTTTGGATACTTCGGTCGTAAGTTTGGATCAATTAGGTCATCGTTAAAAATTTCATCATTTCGCGGAAATACGAATAATTTTTTCCTACCGCCGCAAAGTTGGGACACTGAATGGTATTGATATTCTTATTAGGTGCATGCGTACATATCTTTTACATTGACACAATGTACTGAAATGTGCTTGGACCAATGACGCTTGGAGAGCGAGAATTCGCTTCACGTCGCACGCGGCGCGATAAGCCGCAGGGAGAAGCTTTTTTTCGTGTTCTGTGCGTGTCGCAGGAGGGTCACCGACTCGAGAATCCGAAAGCGGCGGAAGGGACGGCTTCTCCTTTTTTTTGTCTTTTGTCCGTAATACGTGACGGACTATTGAAGTTGCATCCGCGCACGTGCGACATTCTGAGGACAGAAAAGAACTGCGCTTTTAACTCGGTAGAATAGGCAAAAAGCGAAAGAGTATACGACGGGATGGGAGAAAGACTGGACGCGCACAAGATAAGCAGAAGAGAAGAATTCAAAAGAAACCCATAAGAGCGTAGAGAAATCTTGCAAAACGCAGCGACCAGGTATGATCATTGACGAGGGAGAAGAGTGATGCGCAGATTTCCTTCAAATTTATACCCAAAAAAAGACTAAAACAATTGCTCCCAGTGCGTCCCGTATTAAAAATACAGAAAGCTTTATTTTTATGAAATTAAAATCCACAATGCTGCAGGCACTCCGACAATGATTCGATAAAGACAATATTCCAGTGGTTATCGAATGTGTCTGTCAGTGAGTGATGGTTTCTACTGCAATAACTCATAGACACAAGAGAGAAGCTCCATAACATGTTGCTCAGCCTACGAATACAAAATACAATAGACATAAACACCTAAAAAGTGAAGTTACCCGGTGGTTGCAGAAAACCACTTCATCTAACTTGAAAGCAATATGAAATGTTACTTGTTCGTGGAGATTAAAAATAACACATTCATAACAGTACAACAAACTGTACTTCTAAATTTACTATTCAAAGAAAGATAGCCAGCAAAGATGAGTAGTGAAAGTGATGCAGAGTTAACCCATTAGCGCCCAAATGGCCAAAATTTTACGTGATTTTTAATTAATTTTTTTTTCATACCATTGGCATGAAAAAAAATATTTGAAATAGCATGTCCGACGTAAAATTTTGTGCTTTGTTAGAATATGCTATTATATTTTGTCTCGCATCAATTCTTGAAAAGTTATAAACAATTTTTTGCCAAAAAGTGCGTTTTTTTCGACTACAAAATATTTTTGATCTCAATAGTCAATATTAAACCGTCACTATACACTTCCTTTTACACGCAGAACGGTGATTTTAATGCCTATTCTTAAAGGTAGGCGGGTTAGGAAAAAAAAATATTCGACATGGTTGTACCCAAAATGGCGTCTGAAGTGAAAACTATTTTTATAAACTTCATAACGCTGCAGCTCATGAACTATAAGCTTTTTCAAAAAATTGCTAAGGATAAAAAGTGTCTAGAATTCGTCGAAAAATATACTGGAATTTTTTCGGATTTTTTTTGTGACATTTTAGAAATTTTGTTACCTGAATTTTTTGAAAATTAAAAAAAATTCTGAAAAAATTCCAACATATTCTTTGATAAATTCTACCCATTTTTTGGTCCTTTGCAATTTTTTTCAAAAGTTGATAGTTTCCGAGAAAAAAAATCTTAAATGTTATATTTATGCATTGAATCATGGTTTATTCACTCAACTGTTCCTCTTATAATTAAAAGGCTACTAGCACTACTATCGTGTCTTAACTATTGGTATTGCGCTATATTTTTGTACTCATAGAACTCATAACATTCATAAAACGGAAAAGTCAAATAAAAATTGAAGTGGGGACGTGCATACAAATGTGAAATAGGAAAAATGAAGATAATTAATCAAATACAGAGAAGCAGAAAGAGAGACAGGGAGTCTTGGGCTTGAATTAAAAGCTCAGTTAGATGATGCTGCTTGGCCCTTCTTTGCTATATTTTTCTTTTTTTTCGCCACTATTTTCTTCTGATTCTTCGTCGCCATTGTTTTTCTCATAATATTCGTCGGAGATCAGCATGACAATGGGCCATAGTAGTTTCGAAATTAACCACTCTGTGCGCTAATAGTTGAATCATTATTCAAGTTGACAATACAGAGAATAAGAAAGATACAAAAAGGATACACATGAAGAGAGAGATAAAGTGGGCCCAGTCACGCATGAACTTTGTAATTCCTCCGGATGAAGCTAATCTATGGAGAGGACTAGATAGCACGAGAAATGACACTGTACATTGCTACAATGAACAAGACAGATACTGACATTGGCTACAAAATATACGAAAAGAGGAGGAAGATGAGTAATTTTAAAATTTGATCGTTCATGAAATTACGTAATTGATAAGAGTTGCAATTCTGTACTCTCTTCCTTTTTGAATCGTGACAGAATATTGGCATTGATCCACCCGAACTCATTCTGTTTTTGTTTACGCTATACATGCAACCGTCACGTACAGGCGCGCACGTAGGCTTACGCAAGTTGTAACGTTGGTCATTTGAATGGTCATCTGCTCAATTATACATGTCGATGAATCATTCGTATTAGCATTCTATCCTGGATTGCTACACGCGGTGGTTGCGTTTCTTTTTCTTCAATTACGAATTAACGAAGAAATCAACGAAATCCGGATGTACCTAATCGAATAACACTAGTATGATAACTCTAACGTGCGTGTTCCTACGTGTTAATATTTTATTCGGTAAAATCACCATTACACTCGAAATATAATAACTAATTCATGAAAGGTAAATGGTACATTATCATCGCTTTATTATATAACTTTGTTAGTGAAGCTGAAGTAACTCATTAAAATCCATCATTACTACGAGTCACAGCATCGTAAATCTTCGAGCTTCTAAAATGATTTCTTCTAACTGCATGTTTGCAAAAATTTCATGTTAAAATATCGGTACAAATGAACAGTCGAATTATGTTCGGCAGATCCTTCATATCACAATTCGATTTATAAATAAAGCAGAACCCAGAACGAGAGTAGTACATGAAAAAATTACTACTTTTTCCGCTGTCATTCTAATGCATTCACATCGCAAAGTTTCGTGCTGCCACGCTACGGAAGGAAAAAATATTGAAAAAAACGGCATACTAAGCTACACACGTATGTATTGTCACTAGACATTCGTTTATCCTTTCGTTTCATTGACTTTCCTGATAATTAGCACCGTACGCACGAAGAACCATTGGCAACAATAGTATATCACCTGGACTTGTGGCACGTCGAGATCGAACAAAACATGAATTTGGTTAACGATGCATTGGTTCGACTTGAGAAAGGAACGAAATAGCTGTTCGCACTTTTAGTAAAAAAAAAGTAAATTCGTAAAAATTTCATTATGGTTAGCGTCAATAAATCATAAATACAGTAGTCGATATACGACTGCTGCAACGTTCTCTTACACACAAGCTGCACAAAAGCCTACTGTATCATCGATTTTGAGATGCCCCATTTTCCGATCGTCGATATTATTTGAAATTGTTTCGGAATATAGGACGTGCAAAAATTGGAAGTAGATTACTAATGCATCTGCACGTATAAAATCTCCTTGTAATCGAAACTATAAAGTTGACTTACCGACCGAGTGCAGCCTCCTCTAACCTAAAATTAACCACCAGTTAAATGTAAGCGAGGAAATATCATCAAACTCAACACTTAGATACTTTTTTCTATAATAAACCTATCCCAGAAAAAATCGTCTACGACGAAAAAAAAATTGGACAAGTACTTTGTCGTGTGCTTGCTCTATTCTTTTATCACCCGCAAAACTGGACGCGACAACAAAAAACCTTTGATATCATTATATTGGTCAAGTTAGGAATGTTTATCATGTAGTCACAAAAACCACACCACATGAGTAAAGCTGTTCGTAAAACGTGCATCACAAAAACCACACCATATGAGTAAAGCTGTTCGTAAAATGTGCAAAACCACTCCATGAAAAAAAGTACTTGGCGCATGTTTAATATACTTCATACTTTGTAGAAGATGTAACTCTTTTTTAGAATGCCGTATGATGTATATTAAAAATGCGCCAAGTACTTTTTTTCATGGAGTGGTTTTGCACATTTTACGAACAGCTTTACTCATATGGTGTGGTTTTTGTGATGTACGTTTTACGAACAGCTTTACTCATGCACGACTCATGCAGCAAGCACACGACAAAGTACTTGTCCAATTTTTTTTTCGTCGTAGACGATTTTTTCTGGGATATCATTCGTTTTGGTAAAGATTTAGTTTTACCAACAAAGTATATCGAATTTCTTAAATGAACTGATTTTAAATCAATATTGATAGAGAGAAATCGTTTGACTAATAACTTTACGATTGTGTCAAGTTGTTGTTAAGTTAATTGTTCTTCTTACCTTTGTCGATCTTGTTACTGTGAATTTTTTTTTTTATGTATTCGTTTTTATTTTATTTTTTTCTACGTTAAATTAACAGATGAGGTTATGTATTATTGGATTATGGGATCGGTTTAATGAATAAAATACAGCGTCTTATTAGCGTAGAGCAATATCTTTTATTCCGACTTCTTTTTCTATCAGGAGTCGTCGAAGTACTGAGAGTGAGACTGCAGGAGAAAAGAGTCACATATGCTTCAAGAACAAAGCAGACCCAAAAACGACTCTTATGTATATTTTCTTTTACTAATGTAAACTGCGTCGCCTCGATAGTTATCGATAGGCCACACGTGCTTTTCATTCTCACTTCATATATACTCATATACTCTTCAATAATATAACTAATATTCTTATTTATATTCTCTTATAAAAGATTATTTTTGCCATATTCCAACACTCCCACTCAAAAGTAATCTACTAAAGTTAATGTCGGATCTTGCTCTTTTGTTTTAACTGGGGATTACAAATTTATATAGTCCAACATTTGTTGCAAGGATTGGGAAAAACCCCTTTTTATAAAAAAACCCAATCAGACTATTTATGATAAAATAAAATAATAATATTTTCGTATGGTTCGAGTGTTCCGAGTTATTATTCCTCCAGGCCCATTTGTTTCCGGAATTTTGTAAACTGCACTTCTGGTAGAGGCTTTGTGAATACATCCGCTAATTGTTGACCTGTAGCAGTATATTGTAAGATTATTACCTTTTGTTCAATCTTTTCTCTGGTGAAGTGATATTTCACATCGATATGCTTTGATCTTTTATGATCAGTAGGATTATTAGCTATCGCTATACATCCGTTGTTGTCTTCGTGAATAACTATGGGAGTCATGATTTCTATATTAATACTTTTCATGAGAGATTTCAGCCAAGAGGCTTCTTTCACTCCTTCATACAGCGCCATATATTCGGCTTCTGTAGAAGATGTGGCAACTGAATTTTGTCTTCTAGTATTCCACGAAATCGTATTTTGATCATATAATTGAAATAAGAATCCCGATGTACTTTTACGGTCAAGCTCATTGCCTGCCCAATCGGAATCCACGAAGCCAACAAGCATATTTTCATATTCACTTCTTTTATAAATCAATTTGAGATTTAATGTTCCTTTAACATATCTCAGAACTCTTTTTAAGCATTGCCATAATTCTTGATTATTTTTGTTTTGATATCTGCTCAGCAAGTTAAGAGATACGCTCAAATCTGGTCGAGTACACAACATTGCGTACATTAAGCATCCTATTAGATTTTTACATGGTGCTTTACAAGTCACCTCTGAATCTAATGCAGTATAATTTAATTTGACTGGCAAGGGAGTATTAACTGCATTACAATCGTTCATGTTGAACCTTTTAAGAATTCTTTGAAGGTATGCGCTTTGATTTAGCGTAATCATATTGTTTTTCCTTTCAATATTTATACCCAGGAAGAAGTTTATTTCTTTCATATCAACCATTGAAAATTGATTCATTAAATAACGTTTGAAATTCGTCATTGTATTTTCTTCGAAAGTCACAATCAAAATATCGTCCACGTATAGAATTACATAAATGTTTCGGTTCACGTGTCCTCTTTCAAGAATATATAAACAATGATCAACAGAGGAATTTTTAAAGCCGCGTTCTTTTATAACCTTGTCGAAATGTTGAAACCAGCATCGAGCTGATTGTTTCAAACCATATATTGCTTTATTTAATTTACATACGGAATTTTCATTTGCTTTTATTCCTTCAGGTACTTGCATGTAAATTTCCTCTTCCAACAGACCATTCAAAAAGGCTGTTTTTACATCCATTTGATGAATTAATAGATTGTTCTGATTCGCGAAAGCTAAGAGAAACCGAAACGTTGTAATCCGTGCTACGGGTGCAAAAGTTTCATTGTAATCTGAAAGATATTGTTGACTAAAACCCTTGGCCACAAGTCTCGCTTTATATTTGGTCGGATTTCCCTGTGCATCATTCTTAATTGTAAATACCCATTTGCAACCTACAATATTTTTGTTTGATGGACAGGTAATTATATCCCAAGTATTGTTTTTTACAAGGGAAGCAATTTCATCTTTTATTGCTTTCTCCCACTCAAATTTATCATCCCGATCTTTTATTTCTTCGTAAGCTTTAGGAACATCAGAAACAACCGACTGTGCACTCATGTAAGAATAATATTCTTCATTGTAAGAAATAGCAGGTTTGCTTCTAATACGTGCACTTCGTCGCAGCTCGTTTTCATCCGGGCTTTCTTGAGAGTTTGTTTCATCTGTTAATGATGATTTATCGACTTTATCTGCTTGGATATCAGATTTCTCGATTTGACTCTCATTTCTTTTATATGTTTCTGCGTGTTCATTACCTTCTAGTTTTTGTCTTTTATCGACACTAGAATTTTCGTAATGATCGGTTTTATTTATCTTTTCAAGTTGTCCTTTTAAATTGGAATTTTCTGTTTCAATTCCTTCAATCTGTACAAGAGGACGTGATGTTTTGAAATTTATTTCATCAAAAATAACATCGCGAGCAATAATAAAATTATTCGTTTCTGTATTCAGTACTTTATATCCATTTACCTCGTAGCCTACAAGTATTCCTTTGAATGAACGCTTATCGAATTTACTTTTTCGATTTTTATCGTGAACGTAGACTGTACTACCAAAAACTTTTAAATGTTCGATTCTTGCCTTTTTACTGTGCCATAACTCGTAAGGAGTTTTGTTAACTGAAAGGGCTTTAGTGGGTGTCAAATTGAGTAGATAGGCTGCAGTTAAAACTGCTTCTCCCCAAAGTTCTTTATTTACTTCTGCCCCGTGTATCATAGCACGTGCTTTCTCTGTTAAAGACTTATTCATGCGTTCTGCCACGGAATTTTGTTGAGGTGTATAGGGTACTGTTAAGTGATATTGAATTCCTCTCTCTGTACAAAAAGACTTAAATTCGTTTGACAAGTATTCTCTCCCATTATCACAATATAAGTGAGCTATTTTTAAATTAAAATGTGCTTCACTTTTAGCAACATAATCTTGGAATGTTTTGAAAACATCGGATTTTTTACTGAGTAGATAAACAACAGTATAATGGGTAAACTCGTCTATGAACGTTACAAAATATCTTTTGTTATCGATTGTTGTGGGCGTGATCGGTCCACAGACATCTGAATGAATGATAAATAAAGGTCTTGTGACGTGTGATCGGTCTTTTTCTTTTGAAAAACTTAAACGTGCTTGTTTTCCGTAAATACAAGCTTCACAGATTTCATTTGTGGGATTTATAGATTCTATTTCTTCACTATCAAAAAGCATATTATTCCTTTTTATTTCTAGGAATTTTGATTTGCCCATGTGACCCAAGCGCTCGTGCCAAAGTTTATATGTCACAGATTTTGTATTTATACTATTGCACATTATCTTTTGTATAATTAAATCAATAGCGTGTAGATTGTGAAGCGACTTACCCTTAGCTATGAGTTTGTCACCTTTTTTAATAGTAGTCTTTTCGTTCTCATCGAAAATTACTTTCATACCAGATTGTTGAATTCGCCGTACTGATAGTAAGTTGTACGGAACTTCGGATGCGTATAACACGTTCTCAAGAATCCCAGATATTCCTTGATCTGTGGTTACGTGTATGAATCCCCTTTTGGTTGCCCATATGACCTCGTCCTTCTTGGCGATGGAAATTTTTACTGGTTCCAGTAAATCCGTTGCGACTGAAAATACGTCGTCTCGATTAACGATGTGATCCGTTGCTCCTGAGTCCAGAAGGAATGTCAACTTATCTGTTGTATTATTTTCATTATTAGGTGACACTCCAACTCTGCCCATGAATGCGAAGCTACTGTCTGAATCTTGGATTTGAACAGTTTGGATCGTTCGTTGACGGTCTTCCGAATTTTGTGTCGATTTCTTGTAGTAGTAACAATCCTTTTTCTCGTGATTTCGTCGTCCACAGAATTCACATTTTTTATTGTTGTTATAGAAATTATTTTTCTTGTAATTATTATTTCTTTGATTTTGCTGAGGATTAAAAACTCGTGTGAATTTATTGAAAGATTTTTGTTTAAACTTTTGGGAAGGATTATTAAATTTCTTTTTATTTCCGTTGTTTTGTTTCTTTGAATGTTGTTGCTGAACCTCTGTTTGGAGAACTTTTCCACTTGTGTCATTTCTTTCGTTTTTTAATTTTATTTCATAGTCCAGTAGTCTTGTTTTTACAAATGCAAGAGTCATTTTGTCATCGGCCATTGTTTGAATTGCTGTGACTACTGGATCATACGAAGTCGGTAAAGTGAGAAGTAATCTTGCGATTTTACTTGTTTCTTTTAATGTTTCTCCGGCTGCTTGAAGTTCGACAATCATTTCATCAAAGTACATGAAATGTTTCGTTAATACGACATCTTCTTTGAATTTAAAAGTAATCAACTTTTTCTCGATAGCCAGTTGAGTTGCCAGGCTTTGCCTTTCGTATAACGAATCTAATTTCCTTATTATTTCTCGTGCGGTATCACTGTTAGTGGCAAACCCGAGTGTTGCATCACTTAAATGTTCGATGATTGCACCTTTTGCAAGTCTTTCTTTCTTTTTCCAGTCATCATTCACAGTTTCTGGTGGATCACTGTCAAGAACTTTTAACGAGTCTTCTTCTTCGATTAATGCTCGAATTCTGATCTTCCATATGCTATACTTTTCACCGTTAAATGGCGTAATGTTTCTTTTCGTTTTCTTATTAATATCATCACTCATTGTCACTGTTATAGTTTGATTTCAATTGAGTTAACTTCACTGTTCACTTTTGAACTTATTTTATGACACTATAGTTTATTCATTTATTTATTTATTTATTTTTATTTTTTTTTTTTAATGTTAAATTTAGTTTATAAAATTCAGAGGAATATTCGATTCATCTGTGCCTGGGCCCATAACCTATTGGATTATGGGATCGGTTTAATGAATAAAATACAGCGTCTTATTAGCGTAGAGCAATATCTTTTATTCCGACTTCTTTTTCTATCAGGAGTCGTCGAAGTACTGAGAGTGAGACTGCAGGAGAAAAGAGTCACATATGCTTCAAGAACAAAGCAGACCCAAAAACGACTCTTATGTATATTTTCTTTTACTAATGTAAACTGCGTCGCCTCGATAGTTATCGATAGGCCACACGTGCTTTTCATTCTCACTTCATATATACTCATATACTCTTCAATAATATAACTAATATTCTTATTTATATTCTCTTATAAAAGATTATTTTTGCCATATTCCAACATGTATGATACCGGTAAACTGAAACCACACTGTTTTTTAATGCACCATTAGCGATCTATGTGAAGTTGGCCATCTTTGTTTGCATTTATTTTTGTTTCATCCAAATCTCACGTCGATGGTTATTTCATCAGATTTTATTTACGAAAATATTTTCATCTTACTGGAAAGGACTTTTCACTGTTTGAAATTCATAAGAGCTGACGTTTTTTTCTAATCCACATTTTATAAGTTTGTTCGAAGAGGTTAGAAAACGCGTATCGTAAACTCAGTTTGCGGGAAAAAGATACGTCGAGATACTCGAGATATGATATGAAGATACTCTCGTTCATTCCATTATACAGCATGTAAACGCGGTGGAAACTCGCCCTGCGTGACCGAAAACTAGTCGCGCTCATGAAAATCCGGCAAGCGTGACATCTCAAGCAGACGCTACAGCGTCAAAACTAAGGCACGCATTGGAATCATGAAATTAATGAAACACGAAAATCCGACGTCTGGGCGCAATTTTATCGACACCAATCGACAGATCGTTATCACATTACCTAATGAAACTGTGATCAAAAGTTAATTTCATTCTTTAGATCGATCTAAAATTAATGGGAAAAGATCGGCAATGCGCGTGAAAGTAGTTTGTTCGGGAAAAGATACTCGGCGAGCCTCGGGACACGTACTTGTCCCGAGACTCTGCCGAGTCTCTTGATACAAACGCTTTATATAAGAAGTTTTCATAGAAAACTATTTCATAATAGACCTTATCGCTATCCTGACATTTTATAGAACTAAGTAAAAAAATAAGAAAAAAAATTATCAACCAAAACCAATAACACAACAGAGTAAACTCTAAATTTTCATATGTAAAAATGTTTTTGTGTAAGTAGGATATGACACTTCATTATAAATGGTGGGTGAAAAAAAATGTTCAAATTATATGTTACTGTGGTGACGTTGCCATAACTACAACTATACACAAGTGTTCAACGGAACACACGAGTACTATAACACAGAGTGTCTGTTTCCCCCCATTGCATCACGTGTCGTTCATTCCATTTGTCTGGCCTAAGTCTTTGTCCCTGTATGCTCGTGACTACGATATATGCTCATGTAGCCGCCTCCACGCTAATAATAAACGTGAACCACAAGAGAGGAAAAACGTAGCGAGGGAGAACGTGGCGTAAAGCAGAGAGGGGGGGGGGCATCGTCGAAGGATCGGTGATTTCAGCATGCGAGCTACCACCCTGCGCTCCAGGCGATATATGTACAAGGGTGACTGTGCGTTTGACCATTGTCCAACTAGCTGTAATATATGGGACATTTCACGTCAAATGAGTCAGTGTTAGATTCGTGTTATATTAATAATGGGTATAAGATGCAAAAAGCTCGAAAAATATTACGGACCGATACCATATTTCAGGTGAAATCCTTTTTACAAAAAAAATTCAAAGTCATAAATTAAAATCATAATGAATACACGCGTGAAAATCTTGGATAAATTCACTTGAAGAATATATTTTCCAAAAGGTGCATGAGAATCCAGTAATTCGAGAAAGAAACTCTGAAATTGGTCTGCTTTATGTGAAGTTACATCAGCTATTTAAAGGACAAATAAAAAATTCGACATCTAGAAAACAGCTTGTCAAGATTTGAAAAAATGCACGGAATTTTCGTCTAGTGGGTAGAAAAGAAACAAAAAATTGCAGCTAAATCCAAGATCGTCTGGTTCAGCGTAGAATACTCGACAACGGAGATGTGCACAGACATACGTGCTTGCATGCCCGTGCGCCAGCTTTCGCATATGCGTAAGCCTATAATATATCTTACTATAAGGGATATCCAGATGTACCGTGAACTACTACAGCAATAGTTGCGTGAAAGGGTGACTAAGTTCAACGAACCATTGATTAGATTTGCATGAGAGAAACATTTACTTCTCTTTTGTGCGTGTCTCCTGCAAACACTATTAATATTTAAACACCAGCTATTTCTTGTGACCTCGACTGCATTTTTGGATACAGGCAACCTCATAAAAAAGATTCACCTTCTCCCTTCCCATGTCACCTGCCGTAATTGAATTCTCAGAAAATAGTAGAGCAGGTATCTCTATAGTACAAGAAGAATCGAATTGTGACGTCTCTTACATTATCGGTTTTTGAGGTATATACATAATCGATATGTCAAAATTTCCAAAAATGGTTCCTCCGCACGAGTTTACGTCATAAAAAGAATGTGCTCGCAATCTTTTGAATTCCGATGGGTTAATGGTTTAAATTGAGCGTTCATTAGTCGTCTGTCAGTCCGATCTTCTACTTTTATGTGTACAATAGAGATTTGGATCTATATTACTCTTTGCACGAAAAGCAATAACTTTGTTGTATCAATTTATTATTATAGCAAATCATCTTCGGAAGGAACATATGTGTACAAAAGAAAACCCAAAATTATTTGAGAACTATACACTGCAAGTGAGTGGGTATACACTGGTTTCAAAAACAAACGGATAACTATAGTTATCCGTTATAATATATCATGTACAACAATATTTTTATACTCCAGCGCAAACGTCAAAATACCCTTACTTCTGCACCTTGAATATGAAAAAATATTTTTTGCAATTAATTTTATTTGAAGTGATACGGAAGATAAATCATTCATATGCGGAACAAAAGAGGGTTTCGATAGAAGTCTTTCTCTTGTTTGCCTCAGTATAAGATCGCCAGATACAACCAAGTTATTGAACATTGCAACTACCATTATGCCATAAATCATTAGGGAGTGAAGAGACGTAAAGCCGATGGGATACTCGGGAAACCCCATAACGGCAGAGTTAGAAACAAACAAAAAGGTACCCAGGGAAAACAGAAAAGGAGACAGAAAATGCAGAACACTATATAGGTACACGCCACGAGAGCTATCGATTATGGCGATAGCGACAACAGCTATGAGAGTTGAAACGCGTTCCCCATGAGTTCTCAACTACGCCTGGGACATTCTGGCAATTTAAGATCAGTTCAATTGACTAATTTTTACGGTAAAATCGCAAGCTGGAAATTCATCAAGATTTCACCAAAATAATTCCTTCCATCGCCACCCGCATTGAAATTATTATAGAGATCTTTTCAGGGCATTTTCAGGTTGCCTGGCTACCGTTATTACACACTAGATGAGCCCTTTAAAAACGTTCGAAGGATTGAAAATTTTTTAGGGATCGCCCAAGAATTTGGAAAATTCCGAATATTGACAAAATTGGAATGTTTTTTTCAAATTCATTTTCTCCTAACGGCGATTGTTTTCACACTCAATAAAAAAGATATCCTATGAATTTTAGCTGAAAATATAAGTATTTGTAAGTCGCTCAAGAATTGTTAATCTTGTGAAGTAACAATGTTGATCGAGATGTAAGTTCGAAGGCTTGAGATTTATCGATGAAAGAGTAAGCTTCGGAGTCACGATTAGGAATCATTTATAAAATTTGCATAATTCAAAGTAATGGATTCAATATTACGGCTGAAAAAACAAAATAGTACAATGATACTTTTCCTAGTCGCATTTTCCACAGTTCTCACGGGGTGCGAGTGCAAATTAATTACAGACAAAAATTATTTTTAATCCTTACTTGCCACACTGTTGTAATAAAATACCCCAGGCTTACGTGATTTTACAGAAGTGTGGCAAGTGAGGGTTAAAAATCATTTTTGTTGATAATTTTTGTAATTTATTTGCCCTCGCACCTCCACTAGCATTATACCACGTATCATTCATCCTCTTAATTATTTTTTTCGCAAATATTTACAATATACATACCAACCAAGTTTACAATTGACTATGCAAGGTTATGAAAATCCGACAACCGATCTTTTTCATGAGCGCTCCAGAAAACCCATAATCCTGCAGATTGAACAAAAACAGAAAAACATTTGCAGAGACATTACGTAGTAGCGCGCCGGGGCTGCAAAGGTTAAAAAATATTCCTTTCTCTCTTCAATCGATACGCGGCCATAACATTAATGTACGTGTCGATCATAAGAGTACTAACAATAATCGATTGAAGAAGGTACGAAATGTATATTTTTAAAAGAGTAATGATAAATATTATATGTACTGTAAATATTACACAAACTATAATAAATGGTCACTGTGATAAATTTTTAATTCAATATAATAAAAAAAATTCATCACACAAATGAAGATTGAAAAAAAATATCAAAAATAAACGCCCAACGTGGGGCTCGAACCCACGACCCTGAGATTAAGAGTCTCATGCTCTACCGACTGAGCTAGCCGGGCACTATGTACCGGATTGTCGAAGTTCTCAGGTTGATATATACGAGATTTTCGTGCCCGTATACAGATAATTCCGAATTGGTATTGAATAATAAATTATATGTATACAAGGCGCATTTGTTTCGCGTTTTACTGTTCAACACTTGGGATACTCGTAGCACCTTCGTTTTACATTTGATTTAATTTGTCAAAAGTCAGTAAATGTCAAAATTAAGCAAAAACAGAATTCACGCGCACAAGCGGTAGTGAACGCAATTTGGCGACGAAACTCATTCTTCGTTTACCGACTAATAACGGGACGAATAAATCAGCGGCAATCGGACATTTTTTCCGTTTAAAGATCAACTTCCGGACCCTGTTAACTTTTTATTAGATGGACTCATGAAGACAAGCAAGAATAAGGACACGAAAACAACGCGAGGTAAAAGAGATAGACTTAATCGAAGCATTACAAGTGCACGTACATGTACAAATGATAATAAACAATCAATTTAAAATCATTATGCTGCTCGAAACAATCACCCTGATGTATTTCTTGTTTTCTGAAATCAGTACATCCACAATAAATCCACACAATTTCGCACTAAATCCACGAATGTATTTATCCTTCGCAAGCGACATACAAAAAAAAAACAAGAAGAAAAAGCTATATCGGGTAGAGTCGAATCCACGATGTAAGCAATTATACGTGCTATTACTCGTATTGAACTGCACGTTTTGTTGCAAGAACAAATGTTTTTTCTCATTGTGCATTCCGAATGTACATAAATTTGATCGACTTCAATTCAAAGACACAAGAGCAGAGCCATTTTTTGTAGGTAGTTTGGACCTCCAGGAACATGCCCTGAGTTTTTCGTAAAAATTGCATATGTTTTTTAGCAATGAAAAATTATTTAAAAAAAAATTGATTTTTTTAGGTTTTTTTAAAAATAGGTTCTATGAAAAAATGCTTCCCACAAATTTTGTGCGTTATAATGTCCTCTATAAAATGAGTCTTATAAAAGAATCACGTATCGTTGTTAGTTTATCTGTAAATTGCAATCGAACGAAATGTCGTTTTTGCTTTTTCCATCTTATCTCGCTTGTTTGTCCACCTATTATTACAAAATTCACATATCATCTAGGAAAATAACTGCCCACGAAATGTATGAAAGAGTTATTGGCCTATGTCATAGAGCTTAGCAACAATTACCGATTTTTGCGGAAAAACTACTTAACGAATGTAGCCTTTCCAGAAGGGTTACATGGTAGAAAAAATGCCGGTAATTCCTTTCGATATGTACTTTCGGAATGTAAAAATAATAAAAAAGTCCGTATTACAAAGATTTAAAGTTTTTGCTTATAAGCAAATAAAAATAACTCCTTAAATTGTGGAGCTAATTGCAATATTTCTCGGGATTTCGATGCGTCTGTGCAAAACGCGCACTTAAAAAAAATCGTTTCTCTTTATTACAAACCAAGATTTGGTTTGTATTTCGATGTCATTGTAAGTACTCTTTCCCTTTTTTCTGTATGCCCCTCTCTCTCTCTCTCTCTCTCTCTCTCTCTTTTGTCTCTATATGGATCTCGAGTTTGTTTATAACATGTTTGTTGTCCAAACAATTATATTTTTATTCATTCCATCTATGCCTATAAAGCATTGGTAATCGGGTAAAATTTATTAGAAACGATGTAAGGTCACAGCAACCAACATGTAACGCTGTTGACTTACCTCCAGTGTGCTGCAATACACTGATCAATGTCGCATAAAAAAAAGTCGAGCAAGTCGCAAATAAAAAGATATTTTTCCAAACAATAAATAAAAAATTCGTAAAACATTGACACAATGCTCAAGAATGTGAAATACCATATTAACAGAACATTGTAACAGAAGGTGCTTAGAAGTTTTCAGTGACGTAGGTACTGTGCGTGCATGTTAGGTATGTATTATTCTGGCGGAATTTTCGCACATACTTTAACGGAGAAAGTTAACAAGATCAAGTGTCATATTCAATTCAGGAACCTTATAATAGAGCAACATGTCTTTACACAATCAATGTCGTATTGCACTCATTGGAATACAGATGCATTATATTCGATATTCGAATCAAAATAAATTTTTTACCTGCTGTTATTCACCGGTTTGCTTTCCAGAGTTTTTCGACACAGTTTTTGACTATTACTTAACACTATTTATAGAGACATTTCCGAAGTTAACAGCAAACCACCATTAACACCATATCGATGCCTTTTTATACCGTGACACCGGGACTTGGTGGTACCGATTGGTGTTAATAAATGACTCTGATTTAACACCAGTAATTTCAGACCACGCGTTAATAGAAAAGTAATGAAAATATTTAGACCACATGCGGTGCTGAAATGGTGTAAATTCTAACGGTAAATTTTCTACAGTGTGCGGTTTGGGTCTGATTCTTTGAGATTTATACGCACTCGTACACAACCTAAACTTTGTTTCATGTTCTGTCCTTATATTTTGTTGTTACACCAACTCATTCTTTTCTTCTGAAGAATTATATTGGATATTTCAATTGTCGAGTACGTTTTTTGACGATAATTTTTTTTATGTTATCTATCTATCATCGTCTCTTGATATGTCGTGCAAATCAAAGTTCGACGCGGTAAAAAAGCACTAATTCTACGGGGATGAGGTAACGGGTAACAGCTAGTAATAAAAAAAAAATACACAATCGATAGTAATGTGAAAACGAGGCAAATTGAATATGCCGCGATTTATATTACAACAGAAACAAAAGAGAGAAATAGATCAAAGAATTATCGGTGCGGAGCCTTTTATCTTCTCTGGATGCTCACGAAAAGAAATTGAAAGAAAAAAAATGATACGGTGAAGAGGATCGTTGAATATACACGGACAGGATATCCGAGACACCGACGCATTTTCCATTGTCAGTGCCGAGCGCAATAACCTCGCTTGATTCAACTTTACGATTCGTTCCAACAATGAGAGTAAGAATAAATGAATGAATTTCTTCCTTTACGTACATGCAGAATTCTGCAGTTGTACACCTAGAGTTCTCCAGAATCTTTTTTACCTATACCGCGTGGTGAAAAAGATTACGGCTTGTCAAATTGTAGCTGTAATATAAATTCTTTTGAAACAAATTATTGAATATTTTTGTGATCGAAAACATCACATTTTTCATTTTTTCTCGACTATGTAGAATGTAGAAGTAATTTCAAAAAAAATTGTTGTATGCTTGTAATCTATGTACGTCAAGTCCTTAAACAGCAGAAAATCCGGAAACAAGATATAATTGAATATAACGTTCGGATATTCTTCAGAATTGGAAAACCAATATAATAATTGTATTAGAATACAACTTCCAATTTTTTCGCCAATTCCTATAAAAAAAAGTTTGAAAGTCAGAAATAATAATCATCAATACTCATTAATAAGATTGAAATTGAATACATTCATAGATACTAATAAAGTTACGTGCCTAGTAAAGACGACGACATTTAGAAAGAGACAGAAACCCAATGGAAATGAGTAATTGTTCGTTTCACTAAATCTATACATCATATCTTCACCTTTTTACACAGTGTACATTCAACATTGATACAGTTTCAAAAGAATATTCTGTATTATTATTATAGGTCAAATGTTCCACGTCCTTAAAATTTCATATATTCGGTGTTTTATAGAGAATCTCACTAGACAACTTGCTCGTGCCACACACGACGTTAACACTCAGACAGTTTAGTAATTTATCATTTTCATCGAAAACGATAAATGGCGCCAGTTTTGGGAGAGATATTTTGTTTTCTTTATTTGGTTACAAAACAATGTTGTTAAAACAGATATTTTGTTCATTTTAAGAGCAGTACGATTCTAAAATAGTCGCCGCGCGTTTTTTTATTATTCATTTCAGAGTATATACACGCATACTCCTTGAGAAATATGTCGGAATACTCTTTCATGTATATCTGTATTCTGAGTAATGTAGAGACTAGTGAAGATACTTCGACGAACCAGAGGCCTTTTTCGAATCGGGATGTGAAGAAGACTAACATAAGTTCTATCTGGTGAAGACCATCTAATCGACGAGAGGAAGATGCAAATATTAATTAGGTACATTTATTAATCAATTTAATTGATTATAACGGTTTTTAAAAAATATATGTTCATAGTTACTTCGACTATGATGATAGCAGTATTAAGCACACAGGGTCATAGTGGAAACTTAGGGTTATTTAAATTAGGCAATGTCAATTGTCCCCCAATCAAATCGCCCCTCTTTTAACGAGATTGCTTTATCCAATCACAAGAGATGCCTTTATTTTTTTTTATCGGAGACTTTTCATGGTTATCAAAGTATACAGAAATTGTACCTATTCTTTTTTTATAATTCTTTCGAGCGCAGCAATTATTGTCAGAACGATGTGCTTTGTTTCTTTCATTGGAAAGCTCGACAGAATTCCTAATTTACAATGGGAATGTTTTGGTTCCAATATAATAGTTCCAGCCAAATTTCAACGCTTCAAATGACTTTCGATCAAATAGCGACCGAGGTACAGTGCTGTAACGGTTGTCGTATCTACTTTCTTGCAAGAGAGTACTATACTCCAATTGTAAGTTTATTATTATAATGAAGCGAAGAAAAAATTGAAAAAATCAAGAAATGCAGTAAAGAATCGAAATGGGTTCTAGACAAGCCGGCAAATCCGGGAGAACCATCGACAAAAAACACAGCAGACATGACCTGGAAACTATTCGGTATAGTTGAAATTCTCGTTCGTATAAAAATGCTAGGATGTTGTTCAACGAGATAGGAATGATCATTTCCACGATTCGTGTACGAGCATAGCGGTTGGATTTACTTCTTTCGATAAATACATGGTGAACTCTCACTATGCGTACATATACAGATGCATATTTCTTTATCGACAGACGATAGAAAAATTCACATTCATCCATTAACAGCATATAATTATCCCAGCATTGTCAGAAATGAGTATATATTATACGGTCTACAAATAGATACCTTCTCTTCTCTTAAAAAGCTCTTGTATAATATCTGTCAAATTGTATTACATTTGTTGTTACAATTTTATTTGTTCTGTAATTGGTGGGCAAACGAATAAATTATACGAGGTAAAATTCCGCTCGCTTTTTCATGGGGACGTGAGTTATTTCTGCTTGGGTTGCAGATTTTTCACCGACCGATTATCCATTATAACTGAAAAATATTTCAATAAAATGGAAATCACTGCGCCGCGCTGCAATAATCCTCATACCGACACATATATTACATGGCCATGCTCCAGTTCATCCGTTAATGTTTCGGTTCAGATGTGACACCCTATTCGACCGAGTTTGTGTTATTCGTGACCATGAGACATCGTTTGGCCAATTTCGTGAAGTGTCTGTCGTCGTTAAATCATTAAATTTTTTCCAGAGTGACGCACGGACGTTTTTCCGTCTATCTATTATTTAGGTATTTGTGTCGCACCATGGAATGCCGTACTTACTAGGAATTACATAGGAGCGAAATTGTAACGCCCATAGGCGAATAAATATAACAAGCGCTTCTATGAAGAATTTCAATGCATAATGAAGCATGGAGAATTAAAAAAGTGTAGATAAATACGTTAATAAATCAACAAGTAAATAAAAACAATATTTATTACGAAAAAGGGACGAATCATTTAATATACGTTGTTTGTTCATTTGTGTATTCGACGATGTACTGGCAACAGTCGTATTTGCATCACATGTAAAATACTCGCAGAAAAACAATGTTGTTCTTTTGTATAATTGTATTGTATAAAAATTTTGAAAAGTAACAAAATTTTGTGGACAATGTTACTTTTCTTTTTCACTCTATTTGAAAAAAATACTTTTCGAAAAAACTGCTATTTTGATAACTGCTTGGTGTACATTTTTTACTTTTCAAAGTTTTCTTTTAAACTCTGAACGCAAATGAAGGTGGTTAGAAAAATAGGCGAAGTGCAAAAAAAATGGTGAAAGATTTTTATTGTTCCATAAAATGTTTTCGTCAAATCATATCAGTCAAGTCAAAGAGCACTGGTTTTGGGAACATTTTGCACAATTAATGGAAACACCAAGCACAACCATCGCGGTACCTGCCAAATTCAACCAGAACCCATAGTACCTGTCAAATGTCCCGTACATTTTGGAAGCTGGATTTTTTTCTGTTAAACATAAATGTACAATGCCACGTGCGTCGTTACGTCAGCCATTTGTCACTTTCAGTATTGCTTGGAGTACCACAGGTGTAACTTTTCGCAATCTTTTCAGACGAAAGGGCAATTGTATATTAGTGATACAACCTGTTTCAACTTCGAGCTACGGTATTCCGGTTAGCGTATAACTTATTATCATTAAAATTGGTGCAAAACAAATGCGCGGTGAGCATGTATGCACACGTTATTAATTATGAATGTATGCAAAGTGAAGCGTGTCAAAATGGAAGAAAAAGTAAGATATTTTTCATTTTTTTCCGTCTTAGCGAATCGATTTTGTCAGAGGTTAGGGAGACCGGTGTTCGAAAACCATATTTCATACTATGCATACAGATCGAAACAAAAAATGTTGTACGCACTCAACAAACAATTGCTATTTAAAATTTTCTGTTGAACATTTGTTTAACATAAATGGCGAATTTACAGGTTTTTTGAAATTCAAGTATGTTATAAGTGGTGCAGTATGCATTTTGCGCAGTTTCCTGTTTTTTACCTTTTAATGGCGGAAATAATGTTTCAAAGTGTGCAAGCTTTTATCTTTGAATAGATGAACATATGATTAACTTATTTAACAGCATTAAGGAATTTTGTATATAATAAAGATAAGGATATCAAACTCGTGAAACTTTCGAAAAGATCCCCGTGGCCAATAAATAATTACGAGAGAGATCAAAAACTAAAAAAGTGAAATGTTACCGCTCAGTTGGTTGGAGCGATAAGCCGGACGAACGCTTTTGGCTCTATTTATTGTATACCAACACCATAAAACGTGGGCGCAATTATTGCGATGCAGAAATACTAACAAAATACATAAGTTACAGTAAGTATTGTATAAGTAAATTAGTGCAATCGTTTCTAAAAAATCTTAGGAATCTTATGAATTCTCCATACTTTGATAGGTGTTGAGAACCTAATCCTAAATTTTTGATTAATTTAACACTTATAGTTTTCAATATAATTGCTACAAAAATTATTTTTTTCGGACGCTCTCCTCACACCTAACACATGTAACGCAAACACTTTAATCACATTTCGAATTATAGACAAACGAATCTTACAACTTGATAAATTGAAATGGGATGTCCAATTAGTATGGAAAGATTATCCTAAGAGAAACTGATATAGTTTTCCATCTTTTACTTTGAGAGATATAGCTTTAGAAAACTACAATTCGTATATCTCCCAGAACGTTAACAGGACTGGTTGAGGTGAGAAAGCAACAGTATAAATCATAGCCAGCCAATGAAAATGCGAAGTTTATATTCCAATACAGCTTCTATTGCGCCGCTAGCAAAAAAATAGTACATTTACATTCGATGCAGTTGAAATATTCCGAGATGCATTCTGTACCTACACTTCGTTTGCCTTTATAAACAAATCTTTGGTTACATTAAAGCCCCTTATGTTTTGTTACAGCCACGTCACACATAGCCGCCACGGCTTTCTAATGCTCATCACGAATTCAATTCTTCAGAAAACGGCTGGTGTGTCGTATTGGAACACCTTTTTTACATATCAATTGACTGCCATAACCGCAATACCAGTATGTTGTTCTGGCTCTGGACATTTTCCTGAATATCATCTGTACCTCCTTCTTCATCGTTCTGTTTCATATATTTTGTTTTCCTTGGAAAAGTGTCACAATTATGAGACAATAATGAGCTAAATATTAATTTAAAAAAAACGGCATGTTTTGAGTTAATTAAAATGACTCTTTCCGTGTACATAGCAAGTGCGTATATTATGCAAATCTAAATCCCAGCATTGTGTACTGGTTGCTAGTTTCGTCGGTCACTTGACGATCGAACACATCGACGAAATTCATCTTTTTTTGTCTCGATATCTCCTGGAGGATATGTAATGCAGAAACACATGCACTCGTACCTAAAACGTTATACTTGTCGACTATATTTTTTCAGCCTTCTAGATCATATAAACACATTTCTACTTTCACTTTTATTTCCTCTAACAATTCGTTGAGCCAAGATAACCTTCTATTAACGTATGTGGGTGTGTGAACGTATAAATATAAATATCGAATTTGGAGTATTTGTTACGGCATACGGTGCGGCGCAAAATAATAAAATATTAGGCCAATCGAGATTTTTTCATGAGAAAAACAGTACCAGGATACCGACCGCAGGATTGCAGACAGGGCAGTATGTAATTGTACCCTGCTATATTTATTACTCGAAAAGATCAGTTCCTTATTCGGTTGTTCTTTATTCATAATCATCCGATTGAGTCTTTGCAGTCATTTTGTTCGCATTTTGTTTTTCCATCATTCGTCTATTAGGATTTAGCTTTGATTATTAGTGCAGCGCGGAACAAAGTGAATGTTATGTTTCTTGGTAATGGACCGTTGGAATTGTTCAGCAAAGTTGCCTAATTTAAGCGTATATTCTCAGAACAAAAACCCAGAACCGTAACAAAAACAGGCTTTAAAAATTTTAAACAAAGAACACTACGTACTTAACTCAGTTACATTTTACATTGCGTTAATGAACAATACAAGAATTCGCTTTTTGCGTAAAAATCCCGATTATCGTCACGGCACCTTACGCGGAAACTGCGTGAAGGGGTCCAGACTTGTTCAACCTGAATATGAAGAAAGTCACGACAAGAACTGGATCTCGAGTGGTTTATTAAAACTACCTGGTATAGCGCTGCGGTGGTCTCACCCGTACACCTTCATGAGAGTACAGATCGCGAACTACTTTATTTCGTCAAGTCAAATTTGTATTGCTCGCATTGCTCGATGAAATCGACTAACGGCATTGTCAATACAAAAAAATTAAAAAAGTGATTTTCATACGAAACAGAAATCAGTTGAAAAGTAATCCGCTTTCAATATTAATTATTCTGAAAGAAAACTTTTGTTCATCTTTGATAGTCAACAGTTTTTTGCTGGTATCAATTGACTCATTTTCGATGAGAGTAATTTTGTTCCAAATATTATCCAAAATCGGTAGTTGCCGGATGCATGACCTACATCAAATTATACCCCATATATGAGAAGGAAAAATAGTAATATTGTTGCAACGTATTTTTGTTCGTAACTAAGTATGCCCGCAACTCCATCAGCGTGAAAATCATATAACTACATTAACTCTCTAAAAAGTAAGCAATCATTAACTTATGCACGTGACCAACGTGACTCCAACCGTGTAAAAATTCAAGTATCTGTTGAGTGAGTGAGCCGAATGTGATTGAATGAAGACAAAACGTGATTCCAAAGGTAAATCAACATTTTTATTAAAACTGCATCCAAATTGTTACAGTACGGCATGCGCGTTTATTTAAAGTAGTGAAGAGGCAATTCCAAAAATGGTCCAATCCATTCCATTACGTATCCACCACGCGTCCATCAACAGTCGCGGTAGCGACTCGTGACAAGTATATTTACCATACTGTATCATCTGTACCGACCGAGCTTGCCCACATGGAAATTTATATATTCACTTCATATATTATGATTATATTACATTTGCAATTATATTATATGCACCGTATATGCCATATATGGCAAATATATGGAAAAATATGGGGCATATTCGAGATTTTGCCGCTTTTTTTTATATAAAAAATATATAATGCAATACATGTGCTGTATATGTACTAGACACGCGACATATATGCGCCACATATCTGATGCTATGTATGCAGAATATATGCGCTATATATGTGCTATACATGCATCACATATATAGGATATCTGCGCCATGTATGCAACATATTCACCACATATAAATATA
This sequence comes from Heteropelma amictum, assembly GCA_959613375.1. Taxonomy (NCBI): domain Eukaryota; kingdom Metazoa; phylum Arthropoda; class Insecta; order Hymenoptera; family Ichneumonidae; genus Heteropelma; species Heteropelma amictum. The sequence goes on along the minus strand of OY390720.1, from coordinate 12,988,175 downwards.
AATTTCAAAAACTAAAAAACCTGAAAAAAATGTCCTGATTGAAAGTGACCATTATTCATACATATTATTGATTGTGATCTGTCCACCAATCAATTTGTGGCATGTATGTGCCACATATACGCCATATATAGCTCCATATATTTGCTATACTTGCACCATATACGGTGCATATATGGACATATATGGTGCATGTGTGTGCCGTACATAGCAGCATGCATGCACCATCTATGAGGACATCCTAATGTGTATATTGGGCATGTATACGCCATATATTGAGTGCATAATACGTATTATATTGCCGGTATAGAACTTTTTGGCGCTTTATATGGAAACTATATAAATATATGGCACATATTTTCTGCGTATATTTTGCATATATAAATTTCCATGAGGGTGTTGAACGTGCCGCGACTTACTATACGCCGACCAACTCTTTTTTCGGTAGTTTCAAAAGTTTTTTTCACATTATTGTGTCATAAATATATATTTATAAAATACTGGATGCGCACATATTTTTGGTTTTTTTTTTCAACCGATTGGAAAGCACAGAAATATATATTTCCAAAATCGTTCCCTAAATCGAAAATCTAATGACATTTTACCGATTTAATATGTTGTTTTTCTTTCCATTGAGCCTAGTTGAAGCATGAGTTGTTCAGCCAATACGTGCAAACTGATAATTTTGCAATCAAGTATAACAACGATCCAACAACAGTGAGTGACAAGTGATGGGCCGGTATATCATGTATTGGTACATTAATGTTTAGTCTTGGATCGTGACGCTGAGTCTCCATCTAGGTATTGAATTAATCACCTGTTTCTGATAATTTTATTCCACATTATTCGGCAAAGTTATGAAGACTATGTTCTTGGTTTATAACGCCAAGATATGCGATTATTTTGCGACTTTATTGGCGATGGACAATATTCGGGAATACGTTGCATGTGAATGTACTTGTCTGGATTTTTGCACACCATTTTTGGTGCTTATTCTGTACGCCAACATTTGTAATGCACAGACTCGAGACATATACTATGTATATAATAAAACTGTTCACAGCAATCATTTGTGTGACGAATGGAGAGTAAAACAAGCATGTATTGTTGTAACGATTTCTGAAGTCATGCCTGAGTAAATTTCGACAGAGATCTATCGGTAACACAAACACACGTTTAAGAACGCATGGCATGGCATGGCCCATTATAGTGTCAACAAAATCGAAGTAGAATAAGAATTTCGTGTACTTAGCAATACTATACAAATTTGAAAAAAAAATCGTATGTAAGATACTGAGCACGGTAATTTTCAGTAATAACAATATTAAAAAGTTATTAACAAACGTTAGAAAAAAGATTTCTGCAAGTAAACTGTGAACTTATTTTCTTTTCATACTACATTAAATCGTTCATTTTGTCGAATGCACTCGAGTTTTTTCAAAATTTGGTCAGCATTTTTAAATTCTTTTTTTTTCAAATTTTGTTTAAGATTGTATAAATGAAACCGCTCGTTAAATCGGAAACTTCTCGCAAGCACTAAGAAACCTTCATATACGATAAATGATGAATAATTTACAAGTTTGTATCATTTTTTCAAAATAAAAAAAATTCAAAATGCCGCTGAAATTTTGAAAAAATTAAGTGCATTCAACAAATGAACGAATTAATTTAGTATGAAAAGAAAAGAAATTCACACAGTTTACATCCAAAAATATTTTTCAACATCTTTTAAATAATTTTTTAATATTATTATTGAAAATAACTGATCCCAGTATCTTACGTATGATTGATTTTTTTCGTGTAAGTAACCGTTCTCATGGACAGCGAGCAACAAGTAACCGATGTTACTCTAGAGTTTGCTAGTTATTAGGTACTCTGTCATATATGAGAAGGTTGCGTTGAAAAAAAATGTCAGAGAATCGAGATTAAAATAATAGTAAGACGGCAGAAACTTTTTTTTATAAATTATTTATATCAGTGCGTCGAAAGAAGGTGGCCCGCTGCATAGAAAGGAAGGGGTTATGCGCCAGCCGAATCAGAAGTAAGTCACTTTAATGTTTGTAATCAACGTTTTGAGTGGCCCAATTGCGAAAATATCAAAAGTCTATGAATTACTGTATTCTTTTTCCCGATCTCATCCACAGATCTCTGAAACTATGGTTGGCGTCGAGAAAACGGATGCGATCGGGTACTTGAATTTCAAGGTGAATGCTATTTCAATTGAAAAACTCGCTTATTTTTTCAACTTTTGACTGAAAATGGTAACAACTAATCTCATACGAAATTAGATTTTTGAGATTGTAGCATTTTTCATCTATTACGGTCGATATTTTTCTATTAAAACCTTAAACTTACATTTATTGGTAAAATTACATTATTGTAGACGGCTTCTTCGAGTTTAAGTGAAAAAAATATTCACCATACATTAACCCTTTAAGGGGTAAGACCACTGTAACGGTCAAAAAAAAAAAGGTATTTTCACGAATTTTTTGCTTTCGAAATTGAAGGTAATTGAAAAAAACTTTTAAGGGTTTTATCGGGCATACATTAAACTTTATTATCAAATTTTTTTATAGCGAAAAAAAACAAAATGGCGGTTCCACAGCTATCTTTCCGGGGCATGTTTTGCCCCGGGGCACGCAGCACCACTGGTGCACTTTTGAATCTAGAACAAAAAAAAAACCATCAATCTAGAGGGTTATAGCTAGAGAATGTCGATCGAATTTTAAAAAGTATCAATTTTTGTGGATTTGGCGTGCGTTTGAAAAAAAAAATTGATTTTTGACGAAAAAAACGGCTAGTTTTTTGTTAATAAAAAATCAATAAATAAAGTTATTGAAAATCCCGATCGACATTCTCTAGCTATAACCCTCTAGATTGATGGTTTTTTTTTTTTGTTCTAGATTCAAAAGTGCACCAGTAGTGCTGCGTGCCCCGGGAAGATAGCTGTGGAACCGCCATTTTGTTTTTTTTTCGCTGTAAAAAAATTTGATAATAAAGTTTAATGTATGCCCGATAAAACCCTTAAAAGTTTTTTTTCAATTACCTTCAATTTCGGAAGCAAAAAATTCGTGAAAATACCTTTTTTTTTTGGACCGTTACAGTGGTCTTACCCCTTAACGTCACAAAGACAGTTTTCAGAAGTCCTCTTTTCGACGTGATTATTTACCATGAAGATGTCAGCGAAAAAATTCCTAAAGTACCTTGTCAACTATTTTCAAGGGTGCTTTTTCGGATGGCGCAACTTAAATTTCGATAACATTTTTTTTATATCATATTTTTGCAAAATAAGTTGAAAAGACGCGAATTTTTCAGTGACATTTTTTTCATTTTGAATTTCGGAAGTCTTATTGGATTATTTTTGGACAATAAAATACTCTAAAGGTGTCCTCGATAGTTGTACTTTCAAAATATGCAAAAAAAAGAATTTCTCCAACGATATACCTGCAAAATAACAACAAATAACTAACAAATTTTCTCCGTTTTGTAGTATTCAAATATTGTGATTGGAACGAGTCTTTTACGGTCAACGTGTAAATTGGCTGCCGTATCCGCAGGTTTTTCGGGTCACTGATCAAGAATTTGACATTATTTTTGCAAAATTAATTTGTTTCAACAAATTGCTTGACCATTCAATGTCACTATTTAAGTTGCATATGGTTTCCGATGTTTTCACGAATTTGGCATTATTTATGCAAAATTAATTTGATAAAACACTCATTTAAGCAAATTGTGACAAAATTGCAAAATCTTCCAAGAGTGCAATCTACGGGAAATAATAGTGCAAAAAATGTGTGTCCAATTTCTGTTTTGAAGATAATGTTGTAAGTTGCTGTGAAATTATTATCAAAATTATAAACGTATAACTCCAAATCTCCGATACAAACTGCCCTACGCATGTAAAAAGTACCGAAGAATCCGAAATGACGATAAAAACCGGGTGTCACCGAATGTTTAAAGAAAATATGAACGATAAAACTGAGAGAAATGTCGCAAGCGAAAGTATTTTTGAAACCGAGATCTGCCAAGGGTTATGTCTGGCAACACCGCAAGCTGGCTGCTGTCGATTCAAGTCAGCTGATCGTATATATATATCAAAAAGCGGAGCAGCGACTTGACATAGACATAACCTAAAAACTATGATAGTAAACATTACAACATAAATGTGCCCATTCGCACTTCGTGTCTTTTAACACTCATGCCCCAACAAAAATAATATGCAAATCTTTTTGACACTCTGTACGTATGACTGTTTATATTCGTAGTTATCGCAGGACCGTGCAACCACGGTGATTCGTGGGGCGCTGGCGCAGCGCTGCCACATCGCTCTTTCATCCAATTTACGAAAAAAATGTTGAAATTTAAAAATAGACGTAATTTATTTAAAAAAATTATTTTCGGTTGTCATTAGTTACAATTATTGATTATAACTCATTTTCATTACCAATCAATCTAACTTATTAATGGTTGAATTGGGCCCTACTTATGCGCCCATAAAATACGGCCCTCCGCGAAAGGAATACCTTAATCAATATCGATAATGATATTATATTGGTTTTCTAATTCTGACAAAAAAAAGAGTACCATTTTCAGTTATGGACTTGATTTCCGGATTTCCTTTCCCTTATAATGTAGTGGGCGTTATTCACAAAATTTTATGGTTTTTAACGTTTTCGTGGATGTAAAAATCCCTTTATCGAAAAATGGCTTTCCGGGTTTTCGACCAAAAAAAAGTACTAGTTTCACTGAGTCATAGTTTAATATTGTAATACATACGGAATCTGTTACTATGTATTGAGAACACACAACTCTCCCTACTACAGCTTCATGGCTGCCATACACAAGGCATTGGGGGAAAAACGTGGCCTTGTGAGTCGTCGAGACAAGAGAAGCGCGTAATACGTACCCTGCGCTGCATGCATTGTACCAAAACTCGTATACTAACGGCTTTGAGATTCCGTGGTAAAGTGAATACAGCATATATAGATGTATGCATATGCAGGAGAAATACATGCAGCATCCAGTGAAAGCCCTCAAACTGGTCTTTGTTATTTTGCCGATTACCTACGTCCAATGAAATATCGGATTCCTTCCAAATATTATAGAACACAACCAACGACAAACATAATATCATCATTTTCCGGAGGAACATCTGATTTTCAACATAACTTGAACGTTTAATATGAATGATTTCGTAATTTCCATCGCTGGAATCCAACGAAATGTGCAATAAACTTCTTTATTTATCGACAATATTTTTCGATTTGCCAAATATTTTTAAGCAATTTTTCAAAGTTATGACACTCGTGAAAAAGATTAAAAACGTAATGAAAATACCGAAAAATTGAATGTAAAAAAGGGTGAAAATTCGATTCTTCATTGAGATCCAACGATGCAAGCTTCGAAATCATTATGAGGTATGTAATCCATTAACGATGCAAAGTTTCTGATTTTGACGATGAATTTTTTATGAATTATTGCAAGGCAACAAAAGTATGGAAGAATATGCGTATGAAGATGATCTTGAAGGTTGCATCGTTGGGCCTCAACGCGAAATCGAACTTTCTCGATCTTTTTCATTCAACTTTCCCGAATTTTCATGATATTTTCTATCTTTTTTCACGAGTGTCATCATTTTGAAAAATTGTATTGAAAAAAGTATTTGGCGATTCCTAAATTATTGACGATAAAAAATGTTTATTGTACACCTCGCTGGATTCTAACGATGCAAACTTCAAAATCATATATTAAGGATGTATGAGAGCCATAGTCTCAGCAAAACCGAAGTAGAATGAGAATTTCGTGGACTTAGCAATGCCATAAAAATTTGAAAAAAAATCGATCGGATGTAAGATAGGGCGAAGCACCCATTTTGCGATGCGTGCATAGTGTTGACGCTTGTAACACTAGACACTAAAAAATTTCAAAGTGTCAACAATATTTTGAAAAAGATCTAGTGCATTCAAACAAATGAACGAAATAATTTAATATGAAAATAAAAAAGTTCACGGTTTATTTTTAGAATTTTTAAAACAATTTGTTAATATGTTTTCAATGCTGTTATTATTAAAAATTATTCTGCTCAGTATCTTACATATTTGATGCGATTTTTGTCAGATTTTTAGAGTATTACTAAGATCACGAAATTTTCATTCTCGGTTCTGTTGAGTCAATGGGTGCTGAACATTCTTAAAGATCTCCATACAACTTCATTTCAATGACAGTTTCAAAATTGTTTCGAATCATATCTATAATCGTAGGTTTTCATGAATATCGGACATTTCATGTGCAATTATGGTCCCTTTCATTGATGTTTCTTGAAATAACGAAAAATAATTTTTCGAAAGTGTGTCAAATTATATTTTTCGTAAAAACCGGAAACAATGTTTGAATTCTTTGCAATTGCGCACATATACCGGAAGCTCCCTCGCAAGTTGTGCTTATAGAAGATAATATCACTTCGTTTTAATAATAACTTGAATAAATTGCACGAAAAATTTCGAAATATGTAATCTTATGGTTGAACAAGCATTAGACATTCCTAGTATAAGTCCGGTCCGTCCTATTTATTTTTTTTTATACAGCGAGAAATAATCTTCCGAAAATACGTAAAAATGATTTTTTTCGCTGAGCACACATTGTTTCCATCGCATAAACTACAAACATGTTTGCATCCTTTTATGAAGTCGGCTGACAAGTGGATATATTTATACCACCAGTCAGTAAATGACCTTGCTATTTCCCACGTGTAACGGAATGCCCCGCGCAAGTGTATCCTTATGGAAGGATGCATTCATAGCTAACTTTTTAAACGCTTCATCTCCCACTTGTGCCAACTAAATAAAATGCAGGTACCTCGTGTGTGAAACTTTTTTCGAGAAATAACCGATGATACGTCGAACAGTGCCAGCGAGCTAATATCGCAGCGGTAAACAAGTATTTGAGACGTATTTTCGTGTAGGATCTGAACAAGATTCGTAAGCAAGACTCGTAGAGGTGGGATTGCGGTTCAACTACTTTCTTTTTTATATATTTCTGAAGATAAAATAGCATCCATTTCCTCTGTGGTTTCGAGATGTGTACGGGAATCGTCAAAACAGTCAAGAAAATTACATTTCACTATACAACTCGCGCCGTTTTCGAGGAATCTCTGACTGGGGAAATGGTTGAATAGAATTTAGCTTCATGTCGTTATTGTATTTGTGTTCCTTTTTTAATGCACGGAAATTGCACGTTCGTCTTTTTTATTTGCCGTCTCTTACCTTTAGAGAACAGCTGGAAGCTGAGCCAGCCTTGATGAAATACCTCTTGACAAATCGTAACACACAAACTCGTAGATACGCTCATGTGCGTAGTCCGAACATAGATATTAACGTACTTTTAGGTTCCCCTGCACACGCGAGACGACACTTTGTTTCTTTCTGTTTTTTTTTCTTCAAGTTTTCATTTGAACACATGAAAGTTTTCCAATTCGCTTGCACTCCGCGAGAATTTTTTTTTTCAGAGGAAAAAGCGAACGCGAGAGAAGGGGCACTAAATGCAGGAATAGCAACGAATGTATGGATCAAATGACACAAATGAAAAAAAAAAGATAATACAAGTAATCACTCGGCGACGATCCTTGCGCGTCTGGATGCTCTCCACTTTGATCTCTCGTGCCTGCTTGTGCAGCTTGTGCTTGCCGGTCCCGCCACTCACAGCTCACAGTCAGCCCGCCGCAGTTATCGTCCCCCTCCCTTCATCGCATTCGACAAGTGTACATATTTACCGAACTTACACGAGGATACCCGAAAATTTTTATTGCCGGGAAGATTAAAATTTAGTACGGCAACTTTTTACCCGAATGTCTAGGATTTTATAACGTCAAAAGTATATGAGGCCTCAATTGTTTTTCCCGTCATTCCGGAAGTTGGTAAGAAGTAATGCGGACACACCAGCGATTAAAAGTAATGTGTCAAAAATATATAGTATTGAGCGCTACGTGCGTACGTACGTGATTCAACTTTCCCATGTTTTTTTTTAATTTTATTATCGTTTTGAAATTTTTATATATTCAAACTTTTTAAACTCCCTGTGTGGTACCTTTTTGCGCACGTAACCTTTGTTGAAAAAATCAGAACTTTCTTCAGAGTAGAGAGAGTTTCGTACATGAGAATTAACAATAATTTTGGATTTATCATCAATTTTGCAATATTTAGAGCAAAACTTTCAAAGCGATTGAAAAATTCATGTTTTCTAGAAAATAAATGTATTTAATGTGAACGTGTAGTTAATAGGAAGAAAAAAAAAATTTTGCGTCATTTTAACTTCTTATATACGCAGCATGTTTGAGAATGTAAAATTACTCGATCTGATAAAATTACCAAAAAAACACAACTTTTAAGTTAAACTTTATTTCGAAAATCCTGTTGTGATATGATCGTGCAAAATTCGTATGAAAATCTTAACGGAAAGATTGGTAAATACACCTTATTAGTGGCCGAAATACATTTTATACCGTAACGAAAAAAATAATCGGTCATTGGGAAGTGAATAGATGTATCGTACATCCGGATAATTGTCACTAACAATAAAAATTGAAAAAAAACATGCAAACCAAAAATCGAAAGCAAACGCAATTTTGATAACACTTTGTTATGAAGGTTTTACGAGAAATTCCCTGTGGGCCAAATCCAGCACATCTATACGTTGAGTTAACTACATAGAGCTAAACTCCAAAAGAGTCCCAAGCGGAATGGGACAGGATGATAAAAGATAAGCATTTCGATGATCTCATAGATACGAGCATTTTACATGAGTCAACATTTTTGCCCGTTTTCAATTCTTTTTGTCTTTATACCTCAAACAGTACGAGAGCGATAAATAATTCAAATGGTAACGCGAAATTTTTATATACACAAATGTGTGATTACGTATAGGGCCTGCCTATGCGACGCGTGTTAAACTTGTAAATATCAATAATTATCTCGAAAAAAAAAGTTTTGCCAGCATTATCCGAATATCACCCATGGTATTATTTCGAAATTATAAAACTTTTTGTCTTAAATTTATTCGCGATAGTACTATTTCAACAGACAGATTGTAATTATCAACCTATACTTTTTCATTTTCATCAATTCGCTTGTGTTTACTGCTTGTTTAAGCTTCCATCGAGCATTAGATCATCCATAAACTAACGCACTTATTTATTTTATTGAAACATAATTTCAAAAAAGCCTATGTTACAGTGGATAACTCGATTCAGAAACGTTTACTGTAAAACTGTGGCTTCCGCGTAATAAAAATAAGAAAAAAAGCCTTTATTACCTCCCGACTAAACATCATAACTCAATTTAATTTAATCCTTCTCTCGCTTGACGACATAGTGTCTGTTTCGGCATAATATTGCTGTGCTTCCCCTATGTTGCAATATGATCAATTAAAAAAATAGATACAAGTAATTTCAGCAAGAGACGAATCGATCAATTTGAATTTGTTTTATTGAAACACTCACATGTACAAATTTATTCGCGCGGCAACTCTCGCCGGATTCTTATATTTAGATTCAAGCATGTTGCGCAGTTGTAAATAATATTAACATACTGCAGACTCATATTAGATGCTATAACTGTTTCATCGCTTTTGGAAAAAAATTGAGGGGAGTCTACTGAAGGCTGGTTGTCCCACCATCAGTTAAACTACCCGCTAATTTAACTCGTTGAAAAAGCCTGTTTTACCGAACGCATGGCTCGAATTATTTGACGGCTTACTCGAAAGTGAAATATCCCACCCTAAGCCATATCGAGAATTTCTGGTGGTACGAGAGCGCGTCAGAGGAGTTCTTTTCAATCGGACTCATACGACATATTATTTCATTGTCCCGTAAAAATTGTGTTTAGAAGCAATGGACGTTGGACGCCCTCCCTAAAAAACACGCACAGCGAAAACCCTTTTCCATACGCCTCGTAATCTTTCCATGAAACATAATGTGATAACTATACTCAATGTTTTCGTGCCCGTCTGCGGAAAAAATAAAATGTTAAAAACAATACCGCGGTATTATGCAGCAGCCGAATTTAAACATTATATCAACACTATGATCGTTTCGTACATTATACACAAGTTAGATAAACGTCGAACTGAGAAGAGGTAGTAAAGCGTATTGCATTCGAGCGATAAAAAGTGAATTGCACAAGCAATGTACAATCACGTTCATTTTTCCGTTCGTTCGTTCATACCTCTGCATAGAAAACAACTTTCCTTCCACTGTGCATTATTTAAATGATTGGTCGCGGTATTATACTCGACAATCAATGATCATTTCTTGTTTGTCGATATGGATAAAGATAACACGGTATTGTGCGGGTACGCAAGAGGTATATCAGTTGGCATTCGACACTCCGTGTATTTTGTATTATTCGGAAAAACGATATTATCGTTATTGATGGCAACGGTCTTAATCTCATAATTCCCATAATCTTGAGTGAATACATTGTTGTTCCCGGTCTTAGTTACATCGCCGAATTTATCGGTCGTAGTTTTTGCCTTAAATTCGCCCTCAATCATTCGCTCGGATCCTAATGGTTCAAAATTTTCCCGGTGTCCCAGCACCTCGTCGAAATCGTCATTAACACAATTTGATTCGTCGTTTTCACGCTCCTGCGAATCATCATTTGTCTCTCTTTCGGACGAACCAAAGATAACTTCCATTACCATCTTCCGAAGCTCCGGATCACGATCCAGTCTCGATGGCGCTCTTATTCGCGAAAACTCATTGCTGTTCGGCTCCGTTGATTGATCGATTGGAATCGAAATATCGTTAATTTCATTTGCAAATTCATCAGTTAGCCTTGGTGGCGATACGTGTCGAGGAGTCCGTTTTTTCGGCATCAACGTTTTTTTCTTCTTTCCTCTTCTGCCTGAATTTGGTGGTCTGCCTCTTCTCGGCCTAACATACGTGACACTCGTTGGATCAGTTGTACTTGATTGATCGGCAGAAAATGAAGTCACTTCACTGTTCGATATTTCGGTCGTTGCAATATTGCTCGATGCTTCAACGGCAATTTTCTGCTTCTCCGTGGATGCATTAACGCTCAACACTTCGATTTCATCACGCTTTTCCAACGCCTTATCGATGGTCCCTTTCTCGATCTTATCAAATTCGCTGTTGTACGGCACCTGAACTACCAGATCAGCCAAAAGGGCTCGATTATTCTTCGCGTTGTGTATCGTATTACAGTGCGCCACTACGTCGCATTTTAGCAACGATTTAAAATCGTGGCAGAGCTTGCAACGATAGCGATCTCGTCTCATGTGCATAGCTATGTGCCTGCGAAGATTCGCCGATGACACGAATTTGCGGTTGCACGGAAAACATTGGAATTTACAGAATTGCGACCGTTGTTGAATCTCCTTGACCGGCAAACATTGATCTTTGCTGACTTTTAATGATACGCTTGGCTCAAGATTCATGATATTTACATGACTTCGCGGTATATTGATTTTCTCGAGCGTAACAGTCGGCAAACGTATACCGCGATATTGGATGCCCAATTTTTGTTGCGAATCCAAGACCGAAAGCGTCACCGGTCGAGAATTATTAATACTCGTGTATATAACTTCGGGAGTATCCGTTGTTACTTTCGGCGACGGTGCCTTTTTCGTTGTACCTGTCGGGTCGTGAAGCGGCGATTGTTCGCGGAAGGAGGAATCGATCGAACGAGACGAATCACGCGACAGAGACTTACTCTCGTTTCCGCTCTCGATCGTACCCATTTTGTCCCACACGTCTTTGCTCAGACTAGAAACACCCTCAACGCGGATCGATATCTCCATCGGTGAGTTTGACGCAACCGAGGATTCATCGGTTTTTTCTTTTGGGGAAAAACTCCTAACCCCGGCATCATTGATCGGGAATGACTCGGATTTCTCGCTTATCAATAATGATTCCGTACTTTGGTTGCTCGGAGGCTCTTCGGAATTATGATCGATCTGAGGCAATTGAGATTTCGGGCTTGAGCATGTTTTTTCAGAGGTCTTTTCCTCGTTCTTTTCGACGATCGGCATTGTCGATTTTTCGGAATTGATCGAAATCGAATCTTCTCCAGTATTGTTCGAAACTACTTTTGTTTCCGTTTCGACAAATCCCGATATTCTCGTCGGCGGCATTTTTCTAGCTCTCTTTCGGCTGACCGTGGCTGCACGCAAGTCATCAATCACCCCACGTTTCTGGCAAATTTGCAAGTGCGAGATGAGCGCAGCCTTGCGCTCGAATCGTTTGCCACATCCACCGCACCGTTGGAATTCCGCATCGAGCTCCAAATTCTCCTTCCATTCCTGGGAGATCCCAACATGTACAGAGTAACATTTAATTGTGGCCATATAGTAGATTTATTTTTTTAGGATCTCGAGAAAAAACATTCAGGATTCTTTGTACAGAATATACGTACTTGGCTTTCAGTGTTCGTTTGTTCTCCTTGGGTCCCATTTGGTTTATTCGGCACACTGTCTTTTTGTACTTTATCTAATCTCAATAAATTTCTTTTGAATGCTCGGGCCTGTATTTTCGTTCGCAATCTTCGCACTTGCTCGTTCGTCTGCCTGTGAACTGTACAAAAATTCGTTACACATCACGCATCATAACGCAAACCAGGAAATCACAAGAGCGAAAGTCGAACGGATCATGATGTAAAACAGGTTTTAGATATTTTGAATCTGCCGTTTTCAGAATTTAAAAAAACCATAGAGATTAAATGTGTAATGGTGTTATAAAATTCACATCATTACAACATAACGAAAATAAGATTTTTCACAATTTTCTGGTATGAAATTGAAAAAAAACCTTTATTCCATAACATTTCTTATTTAGCTGATATAAACTCTATAATTGCGAAAATTTTGCACATGCCAAATACAAAATTTAAGTAGCGTGGTCATTACGTTTCAACGGTACAAACCGAGGGACTATTCATTCTTGAAATCACTGCCGCACTTTACCGTGAAATCAGAATCGAAATCTCGAGAAATCGCAAAAAATCTTCTGAAATCGACGAAATCTGTTATGAAAAGGTTGAAATCGCCGGATATCAAAATGAAATCGATCCAAGTTTTTAGAAATCACGTGAAATCGGAACATCACCAGAAATCACATTCAATCGTTGGAAATACAATACGTAGATGTACACTAGGGTGATCGGAAAAAAACCTTTTTTTTCTTGGAAACAGGCTGAAAAGTTTCGGTTACACGAAGATAGAAGCCAATTGAAACTGTAGCTCTTAATACCAATATTGAGAGGTGCCTCATGGCACTTTTCTATGTTTCATAAGAATAACATGGGAACATGGCTGAGAAAAAAATAGAATTTTTTTTTTATGTTCCCTCTAACAGGCTGCAAAGTGTCGGTTACATGAAGAAATTTATGAAATTTACGAATATCGACACGAAGAAAAAATACGAATTTTCATACATTTTGAGCTTTAAACTCAAATATCACTTGAATGGCTATGTTTATCAAAAAAGTATAAGAGAGCTTTGTTGTAGAGCGTTCGATTCTCTATGAAAATATGTTATATGCTTATTTATAGAATATTCCATTGCCGAGATATAAAGTTTCAAATGTTATAAAATAATTTTTTTTATGTTATTCTTATGGAAAATCGAAAAGTGCGATGAGGCACCTTTAAATATTAATATTACGAGCTAAAATTTTAATTGGCTTGTTTCTGCATGTAACCGAAACTTTTCAGCCTGCTTCCGAGAAAAAAGAAAGTTTTTTTTGGATCACCCTAATATACATACAATGCCGATTTTAATACTTTATTCTCGGATGCAATTGTTGTCACGCAGAAACAACGAAATATCAAGAAAAAACGCAGGCTAACAATTTCTGCAAGTGGCTTATACATTCACGTCGATCTCTATGAAAAAATAAAAAAATAATTGTAAACTTCAAATATTCTTATCACGACTTGTCATTCCGTTTGTTCCTCACCCCATCCAATTATGTGGTACTGCAATTCGATTTTCAAACGATTAATCAATGTTCGGATTTCGAAAACCGTGCAATATTTAGTCAGGCGAATGGTTCAAAATTATGTGAAAGTTCGGTAGATTTCGAATCGCTCGAGGACCTGCGAGATCATTGAAATAACTTGAAATCGACTTTATTTTGAAATCACTAATGCACCGGCCGTCGCAATGGATAGCCCCTCGGTACAAACTGTAATAATACTCAATGAAAAACGAATAAATGAAACCGTTGGATATGAACAGGAGAGAAGACAAAAAATGTACATGCACGAATCCTCGGTAGCATTGAGCCAATTTGTAAGAAATTAAATATTTTTATGTCACTAACAAGTGTGCAATGCAAATTGAATCATTTTATTTCGCAATTATTACCTTTGAACAAATGACGATAAACACTCCAACGATTTGTAAACGTACTCGTGCAACACGGACAAGGGTAGCACATACGATGAGGCACGTGTTTAGATTTAACATGAAAAGCCAAAGTTTTTTTAGTGGAAAACTGTGCACCGCCTGAAAAAGCAACGATTCGTTTAATTGATAACTGTGTCAACCTATGAGGAATGATGGCGATAAATGACTCACAGATGGCGCAAACGATATCAGAATTTGCAACAGTATTGGAATTTTTTTGTAAATCTTTTTTGCCAATCCAGTGGTCGTCGCTCCCAGTTATATCGCTGACCTCAAAAAGTTGACCATCGGGTCCAAGTACAGCGGTATTTCGATTTAACAAACTTTTCAATTCGAGAGCCTAGAAAAAATTCAATGTGGTGTTTGGGTTGTGTTCTCTAAATTCATACAAACTCACATTCATTGAAAAGAAAAATCTGCTAAAACTGAAATGTTTACTTGACTTTTCATGAGCTCGGCGCTGCTTGGCGCTGAGTCATCTGGTCTCAAAATTGTCTGGTACGCAGCACGTTTTGAATCAATAATTTCCAAAAGAACTTGCTCGTCATCATTCGAAATATGACACAGAGAACCATCCTGTTTCCCATCAACATTAATTTCCGAATCAGACTCCCCAAACGTTTTTTGCATTTGCGCATTCTCAATGCGAGTCAAATCGTTTTTAGGATCGTTTTGGAATGATTGACTTCTGAGTACTCTCTCTGTTGTGTGGTTTTCTACTTCTTCGGGATATACAGATAGCTCTGACGGAACTACAAAATTTTTCTCTCGTATCTACAAAAGGACAATTGTTTTTATATGGCGGTATTCGATTGTTAAAAACAAACTGCATGGGTTTTGTCCTGAATGGCAAATAACATAATATTCATACCGTAAGATCAATTTCTCTCCTGCGCAATGTGATGCCATTTTTCTCGAGACAATAAACACGTTTGTGTGAAATAAAATTGGCAAGACTTCTGAATAGACTGCGACAAATTCTACATTCATAAATGAGGTCGCATTCGTATGTAAGCAAGGCTTTAACTTCTTCGCTTCCTTTCTCAAAAAGTTGAGCCGCTTGTTTTAGGCTAGATAAATTTATATCAACCGGTTTACGCAACTGTGATAAATCAGCATGTTCGGACATGGCTGTTTCTCTGTTCTGTAATTTTATCTTGGCAAATCTGCTGTCTGCCTTTTTCAACTTTCCTTTTGGTTTCATTGTTTCTATCGACTGCAACACGAAATTGGTATAGATCAATTATTGTGCGAACACAAGTAATATTGCTTTTTACGCTATTTGAAAATTCAACTTTTGTATTCAAGAGATTTGCCACATCTGCAAATCTCACTTCTGCATATTCGTTAGTTGTATTATGATTACTCGTTGTTTTTGTCACATGGCTGAAGTATGTGGATTGAAGAGCTCGAGTACATGTTCGCTCATCATTATCAGTAATGCTGTTGACAATAAGCTTAACTTACATTTTAATTCAATCACGATAACATGAATAAAAAAAGCCAAGGAGTATATATGCTTCCATTTGACATAATTTGGTATTATTTTGAGAAAAGGTAAATCAATTCGGGCTGAAGGAATTTATTAGGACTTGTGCAAAAATTAATTGATATCATTTTTTGAACAATTCAAACGATGTTACAAAGTAAACGCAATATCTGAAAGTATATATTCCCATCGTCCCGTCGTTGATCATCATAGATTTTACAATTTTTAAGTGATCGGTGTAAAACCGAATAGTGCGTATATATTTATGGTGTTATCAAATATGAAGTTGAGTCTCGAATGTTGAGCGAATCTTGCAGTCTCTTCTTCAATTTAATCTATGTTAATTTAATCAGATATAAAGCTATATGCATAAAGCAACGGAAGGAAATAAAAATTTACCACTCACGTTTATGAAGAGTACAGGCGTAGAGCTTTTAGCGAAGAAATCGGTTGAAAATACGAGCGCAAGCAGACAAAACTCAGTCACACCGTGACCTCCATTTTTCGGACCAAGTTCCCATGTTTGCCGTTTAACCAAAATCCTCACAGGCAGCACCTTAGTTTTATGATTTTCACTCCACAACAATACGAACTTATTTCCCCATCTCTCTTTTTACTTTTCCTTTTTTTCAATTACAAAATACGAGTTTTATCACGACAGTCAGCAGTAAAACTGCAATTGTAATTACATAAATTATGTTCCGAACGCGAGTACTTTCATCGGCAAGGGTGAGTTCATAACTGCACATTAATTTTCCGCGCAATACTAACCTGAGTGATTGGGTAAACAACTTATATTTTTCATACGATATTCGTTTTAATAAAAAATAAAGAGAAGTAAATGACAATAGCGTCAAGAACATCAAGTTTAAAATAACCTGCTTAATAAGTCCATACATACTTCAGTCGAGGCTAATTATATATATGGTTAGATATGTATATGTGCTCGTTCATTATATTTTGGATCATTCGTAATGACGATGACTTTATATAAACGGAAAAATTCGTAAATTTCACAGTTGCTGTGGTTATCGAGACAAGAAAATATTTTTCACTATGATGCACCAAGATCAACTGCTCTCGGTGCTCCGTCTAATGCCCCTACCACACAAATTGTACGGTCTGTTCATCCGAGTGTACCATCTTGTGGAATAGTAACGCATTCTGTAAAACCCAATCGTATCATGCGATTCATCAAGAGCATAAAAATCATCAATATCGGAAAATATGTAAGCGAGAGCCGTCTTAAATCAGCCATATCTAGCCTTACAATGCAATTCCACTGCCAAAGCCTGAAATGGACCCAATTCTCTTGGGTATCGACTTTGTCCAATGAATCAACTTTCATATATATCAGCAATACTATGCATATATAAATCTTTATTAGCGCATCGCACTTAATGTTCACAAATGCCAAAAAAGTCCCTGCATAGGATTCGCTCGTGTTTCAGTCTATGTCAGTGTTCATGAGAATCCGTTGGTGCATATTACTCAAGGGGATGTTCTCTACATTTTCGAATAAAGAATTCTCTCATGAAGAGAATTAAAATCCAATAAATTGCACTATAAAATGAGACGGATGGCAAATAAACAGTGTTGTTTATTGCAATTTATTTATTTTCAGTTTATTTTTTACTATTATACATATCCTTCGTGAACATTTGACTTTATAATTTGATTAGCATAGATTCTCTGCATAGGACCCATAGAGTGTTTCAGTATACCCACAATGGTACAACTTTTACAAGTCGTTATAATTTTTTGAAAAAGTCAGTTATCCTACTGTTTTATTTGACAAATTTGAAGCACGATATCCCACAGAGTTATGACACAGCATATTCCAGGCTGATGTAAAGTTCACCCTAAAGACAGAGATATATATCTCATTAGAAAGCAAAACCGTGATTATTTTCTCATGAGCCAGCCTTTTGTAACATGTTGATTTAAATTAAAGTATGCTATTTGTAGTCAGCAATCGACTGTTACATGTAAGAAATAGGAAATTATAAATGCCGATTGTAGTATATTGAAAATTTGATCACCGATGTTCATAAAAATACTTCCAAAGGTATCTCGTCAAGCCAAACGTACGACGTTGTATCACCCTTACATTGTATTGATTCCAAACTAACAATGTATCTACCAACTGTACAACTGTACTTAAGGCGATGTATTACATGCTTCGACCACTTCAAAATTTCTAAATCTAGTTTTTTTCCAGAAAAGTACGAGTGATCACGTTCAAATTTATTTAGCTTGCGCACAATTGTGGTAAAAATTACCTCAGCTTCCGACTAGTTAAAAATCTTCACAGTTTCAGAGAAAGTACCTTTTGCATTTGACAGTTAACTCTCTCGTACTCAGCGAACTCCAGGATGTCACAATTCGCCTTAAGGATTTGGCGTACTAGTTGGATGTTTCACAATTTATTGGCACCCTTTACCCAACTCAGCGTCAATAAGTTGTAAGGTTGATACATACGACAATTGGTTTGTTGCAAAATAAGACGGTACATAGATGAGTCGAATATGCTGTATGCTTTAGCAGTCGAGTTGATACATTGTAATGTTACAGATTACATAATCGAAACCTTCCAGATACTATTATTCTATCTCACATCTGCTTACACGTTTGTAGAGACGCAAAGTGAATGGCTACATGTTGTACGAGGATATCACGGCGAAAATCAACTATATGAATTTTTTTTCGGGTATGTTTAAACAATGACTCGTTATATATTTATGTCTGAAGTTGCGGGATTTGGATTTATTTCAATTTTTATTATTTATTCCTTTTGTACTGAAATATATATATTTATACACTTCATAGCCTAAAATGGTTGTCAAATCAAATGTAAATGATTTAGGATTTTGATAGACCAAAAAATGCTTAAACGGAGGCATCCACATATGCTTTTCTATTTTCATTTGTATTTGTCTTGGGTATTTTGAATTCAGTCACTAATATTATTTAATATCCAGGTTTCAAATTTTTGTAGACAATGTTTCTATATATTTTTTCCTTGTTAACCGTGAACACAGTTTTAATATTAAATATTTGGAAATAAAACATCGTTTTTGAGACCTTTTCTTTGATTAAAATTTAGAAAAAAAAACAACAAATGTTTGAAAGTTTAAACGACCAAGTTGTTGTAACATAAATGGAGGAAGATTTCATCATTCGACGGGCTAGCCGCTTTTCACTCAACCCTGGTAAAAGCTAAAGTCACTCCTAAAATACTGTTGAGATCTATGAAATCGTTCGAAAGCTGTAATGTAAAACTCGACAGCATGCCTTGACGGTGATCGTTACAGCCAAAATGTGCTGATTCGAATAACAGTTAAGATTGGTGCTATTTGAGTTTTTAAAAATCCGTAATATTAGGAAGATTTGAATTCAAAATCAGAATTTTGATAAGGGATGCTCGTTTGAAACTTTCACGGTAGACCTCACGCGCGAAATTCTCTCGGCGAGAAGATGCTTCATCTATTGCATTCATCAATATTATTCGAAAAACAGAAATTAGAAAAAATTAAGATTGTTTTATTCAGTCTCTTTAAATTTAAAAATCATCGCATTATTTCCATGTTAGGTTTTACTCGATGTTTTCTCGCTATCTGCAAGCATACTGACATCAACGTGTTAAACAAATTATGATGAACCAGTACCTGCATAATAATATAAATTGTGATTTTATAACGCAAGTCCATCTGGATTTACGAAAATTTTGTGAAGTTACAATTTTGAAAATATAAATAAAGTGAAACATGATCAGCGAGAGTATTTATGGATAACAGACTATACGTAATTGTCCTCGAATTATTTATCAGATTTTAAGATGCCGGACACATTTAATTCCTGGTTCGTCATAACCGAGTTGCACGTATGGATGTTGATGGTTCGATGCATGGCGGAGGGTCCCAATGGTCAGGATTTGAGAAATCACATAGTCGAAGCAATGTGGGCCGATGTAAACGTTCGGAAATCTAAATTAGAGGTGAAATTTAGAGGTCGACAGTGGTACATACATTTCATTCTCATTTTGTCTTCATAATTCAATTTTCATTGTTTTTTTTTCGATTACAGAAAGCTAATCCAATAGCTATGAGAAAACAGGTAGATATGCTGTCACAGCAGTTTAATGGCGCAATTATCGGATACGATGAAGGTATAATGTCAAACGACAAAATACTCGCTGGAGCATTGTGGAGAAGATTTCTGCAGGGCGAGGGTAATAATCCTGAAGTCGTCGAGAAACTCGTTGCTTATGTCCGCAAGCAGGTAATTTGAGTCGTATTTATTCAGCACCAGGCTACGAAAAACATTGCATCCAAAGTTCGTGGCAGTTATTTTTTATTTGCTCTACAGATTATCGAATTGGATGATATTCCGGGTGGAGATGTTATGACTATGAGAACGACGCCGTGGCTGGACTATCGGAATCTCTAAGAAAAATTGCTTTTAAGGTATATTTTGTCTTTCAACCGGTGAGTGAAACCCATATGTATATATTCGTTGTACATAAAACGTCTGACGCTAATTAAAGATCGACAATATATAATGGATCCTGTAAAGAAGAATAAATCGTTTTTATCAACGCAAGATATAATCTTGTCACGTCATGAAGAATTCGCACTCCTCCTTCTGCGTGCTACTCAAGACGACATTGCACAAAAGATTTCTGAGACATTCCTCATCGCAGTCGGAACGTATGGAAGGATCGGCATGTTTGTAAAAGTTTCTGCAAAACATAAGATCTCTCGCAGTTCCACAACAAAAATTTTGTCCGTTCGTAACCTTTTTTTATTCATTTCTTACCGGCGATACCGTTCTAGTAAAGTGTAATTTGTTGATGCATTGACGATCCATTTATGGAGAGACGCGGCGGATAAGTCGCTGAGGCCATATTCTTCTTTGAAGGAATAAGATTTGTACCATTTCGGCGGCTTCTCTGGAGTCGTGTTGGCAGCCGTCAAATTGAATATCCATGTATCGATATCCACGATTCCCTGAATACATCGAGAAATTCCAGATAGAAATGATTCACAAAAAGACATAACGTCCGTGTCTTTGACCATCGTAAAGAAAGCTTTTCTGTGTCATGACCCAAACACAACCCATAACACGTAGCAATTCTTCAACACTAGATTGCCCTTAGATTGAGGAAGTCATTTTGACTACTTTTTAATTTCGATTAGAAAAACAATTATGTGTATAATGACACAATTTCTCAATAAATTTTTTTTATTGTTAATATTTACTAATAACTTGTTATATAACTGTAAATAATATTAAAAATATTAAAAATTAATTTTAAGCAAATTTCGTTGAACAGTACATATTCTTTCACAATGCAGTCATTTTGTCTGCTTTTGGGCAATACAGGTATATACTAAGTTTTAGTCTTTCTAGTGTTAAATATCAAACACAAAATAATGTCTGCACGTAAAGTTCTTTAGAACATGAAAAAAAATTCAGACATGATCGAGTTGGTACCTTCGGAGCAATAATACGGTAGAATGCGCATAGCAAGTATGTATCGAAGTTTTAACAATTATTTGAAAATCGTTTATATGTGAGCTATGACGACCACATTCATTTGAAGTAACGATATTGTCAATCTTGAGAACAATGTTTAGAAAACGGTTCTTTATTTATACGAAACCCGACATTCCCGCGGCTCTGTCCGCCCATATTATCAGTCAATTATTATATCAGTCAGAGAATGTAGGCATCCGGAATCGAAAACTTGATATACTTCCGTTCTTACATGTGTTATACGTTGTAAAAGACAATCCGTTTGCAAAATAATAGCCTTTAAAACCCACTATTTTTTGAGAAATCATTTATTGAAAATTTTCAAAGTTGAAAACATGAACTTTTCCGCATTTTTTTTCACTGACCCACGAGCCTAAAAAAATTAAATAATGTCAAGTTATAGTAACCATGAAAAGTTATTGAGACAAATTAGTGAGAAAAGATTACTTTGGAAAAAATTTATAGAACTTATTTTCTTTTGATGTGAGATCAATCCAAGTACATAGATCTTTCCAAGTACACATTAATCTTTCTTATATTTTCCCATCGTTTAGAAATTTCTTTACCAAATTTTGAAAAATTTATTTAGTGGCATACATGCACGGTTTCAGAATTATTCCATTGTTTTAAGGTATTCTTTTCACTAACACGAATATTTTACGATGTGTTGATTTTTATTTATAACAAAGTAAAAGTGCTTCTCGATATACTGAAAAATTTCAAATTACGTTACCGAACATTTATTAACAAATTGTGGTTTTAAACGTGCTTACCACTTTCTAACGAATAATTTATAGACCAAATAATTTTCGATGTTTCAAATAAACTGCCTTATGCATAGAAAAAATTGCGAAGAATCTGTAGCAATGATAAAAACAGGGGATCACTGTATGTTCG
Source organism: Heteropelma amictum (assembly GCA_959613375.1). NCBI lineage: Eukaryota > Metazoa > Arthropoda > Insecta > Hymenoptera > Ichneumonidae > Heteropelma > Heteropelma amictum. The sequence goes on along the minus strand of OY390720.1, from coordinate 12,965,832 downwards.
AAGGAAATATTGGTGATAAAAGTTTGGAAAACATCACAAATAGAAAGCTTTTCGTCATATGGCTGAGAGTTCCAAGAGTTGTCTTCGGGCAAAATTTCTAACGCGCACCACGTTATTTGTGAAAAATGTTTAATCTTGGTTCGCTTTAGGTATAATAATCGCGTATATATAATTTTAATTAATAGACAACCTAAATTGCGTATGATATTCAAGTGCCCCACGAATGCGCTCACAAAACACGATCCTTCGCGAAGAAAGTGTCTTAACCCTTGGAGTGCACACTTGCGCCACCGATTAATAAGTGCATACTGGGTCATTTTGACACAAGGCGTTTTTCGAGTCGCTGTACCTCGGTAAATATTCGGTCTTTGTTTTTGTCTCCAAAGACTTTTTTGCGGTAAAATATTTAAAGGCCCTGAACTTTTTTTTCGACGAAAACGGAAAGTAAATGCCAAAATATTTGTTCAAAGTGGAGCATGCGTTGACAAATACACACCGTTAATCGAAAATGCTATGTGTCATAATGAGTGTCAACATATGCCTTTCGAGTGCATATGTTGACACCATATGCACTCGAAGGGTTAAAATCATGGTTTTTATTCTTCAATTACCCTTTATAAGGTGAGGCGAAACTTATATACACAACCTCTTCCTCACGTGAAATTTTGTATCGTATTATTTCAAAAGTGCATTAATCTGTCAGAAAAAAAGTTGCTTGCCCTCCGCTCACTAGATTCGAACATGTATATGGGCATGTAACTTTTTTCGGAAAAGACTCAACGTACTCTCAAAGTTAATACGATTAATGATTTCAAGTGAATATGCAAGCGCAATTTGAGTGTTGCCTCACCATAAAGCTACCTTCCGTTCGGTTAGCGGTAAATAATTTCTTGACTCACGTCGAAATTGTAAAAATTTGCAGTTTATGTATCCCTCAGTATGCTAAGCAAATTTTCAAAACAAATAAAAAATGTTTTAAAAAATTAATGTTTATTCAGAAAAGTTAACAAACTAATTTAAAATATAAAGAAGAACAGCTATCTAAACCCTTAAATATTAATATATTTTTTAAAAGTGTTTACCATTATTGTCGGATACTGTTCAAAATATTTTTTTAACGTAGTTCTCATTTAAACTCATTTTTGTCTACTGCTTGAAATGGTAATTCTACTAACGAAGTCAGACTTGATTCTACTTTATTATTACTTAAGGGGTAAGACCACTGTAACGGTCCAAAAAAAAAGGTATTTTCACGAATTTTTTGCTTCCGAAATTGAAGGTAATTGAAAAAAAACTTTTAAGGGTTTTATCGAGCATACATTAAACTTTATTATCAAATTTTTTTACAGCGAAAAAAAACAAAATGGCGGTTCCACAGCTATCTTCCCGGGGCATGTTTTGCCCCGGGAAGATAGCTGTGGAACCGCCATTTTGTTTTTTTTCGCTGTAAAAAAATTTGATAATAAAGTTTAATGTATGCCCGATAAAACCCTTAAAAGTTTTTTTTCAATTACCTTCAATTTCGGAAGCAAAAAATTCGTGAAAATACCTTTTTTTTGGACCGTTACAGTGGCCTTACCCCTTAATTGATAAGTAATTTTTAATAGTGGGTAATTAGAGGGGAAACTCTCGAGCGATCAGTCAGAAGGAAACTCGATCAATTTCAGGATCTATAGATTTACGTGTATCTAAAAAAGAATCAAATGCTGTCAAGTATATTATTCTAAATTTTCGGGATTCATCTCACATTTTACTTTTCACTGAAAGGGGATAATGCAATAAGAGTGGGACCCACCCTCGAATTCTATTTCCCAGTGTTTACTCAATAATCTCTCAATAAGCTCTGAAAAAAACGTTGGAACAGAGAAAAAACTATACAAAAATGTTTTTAAGTACATTGTCGATTGAACACTGAGTAATCGAAACGCGTGGGATGGAAGGGGGAGTTCCAACGTTCTTATCTTTCAAAACTATTTTCATAGCACTGGAGTAAACTGCATGAATTATTTTTCATAGACTCTTGTATCTTGTGTCCGTTCTGGTAAACATTAATTTATCGATATTTGATGCGAGTTAAACGAATTTGTAAACTTCTCGTTTTTGAAAATACTCGAAAGTTTTGTGTTAATTGTATGCCCTTGATAGTCACAGCTGAGTGTATCCACCAACTCTGTTACGAGACAACTAGACGTCTACGCAGACAAGACGTCGTCCACACTCACTTTCCCAAACTAGATTTAAGTTATTCGTTTTTTTACTTACAAACGTGCGAGTATCCACTGTATACACCTTGTAATTCGGATTAAGATTAGAGAACGTAGTAACACTGCCACCATTCCATGCAACATTAACAGGTCGGCTGGAATTTTGCAGATCGTAATAAACATTGAACTCATCGAAGTGAGTGTGACCGTTGAATTGAGCACTTATTATGTGCGCGAATCGGTTAACGATCTTTCGAAATGCTGCGTCCCAGGCATTGTAGCAGGATCTGTCTCCCGAAGGAATGTGAGCTAATATATGCACGTATTCGCCACTTTTTTCAGCCTCCGAAAGAGTATCAGCTAACCAACGCAATTGACCATCAGGATCTTTTGGTTCCAGTACGAGCCACCTGGAGACAATTAATTTGATCGAATAGTAAAGAACTAATCGTTGTATTGTGGTTTCAACCAGAAATAGAATTCATTTTCCAAAGTTCAATGCCACACCAGTGGTATTTCAATGAAAACATACTCTCAATGTTATGAGAAATGTAGTAGTTATCCCGCGACCCTTGGGGGGGGGGGGGGGGGGGGTGAGGAGCAAAACCGTAAGAGCAATGAGGCGCGGGAAGCGTAGCACGTTTAAAAAAGAAGCAACAAAATTTTACGGGTTAACGGGCTAGAGTGTACCGATTTCACGTATAGAATTCCGAAGTTTCCTTTTTCTTATTGTACGATGTTACTTGTATTGTAATTTTATTTTCAGGTACTGTTCACGGACAGCTATTTTTTAATTACTTGGGGTACAATCTTTACTTTTTTAATTTTTAAAATGATCGATTATTATATACGTATAAATGAAAAGACTCATCTTACTTTTGAAAGTAATGGGATAAAAGATTTGACAAATGAAAACCCACTTGACATGGTGGTAAAAAATTGAAATTGATATACGAAGAGGCCAAGTAATCTAATTGCTATTTGCGGGACAACTGCCTCAACGATTACATTTCGGTTGCAAAAAAAGGTCGATCCGAAATAAAATGTTCGGTATCGGCGACCGGTTTTTAGAAACTTCATGTTTCAGTTCTTCCTCGAATTTCCATATGTAATGTCTGAAAGTATGGTGAAGGTCAGTCGTCCAGTAACAATAAAGTGTATATAAAATGCATTTTGTCAATGCAATGCCACCACGATTGTTCGATGCAGCGCGACGCCTTTTTTCCAAAAAAAAGCCAACTCCAGCCGCAAATATTCCTTGGTAATATAAAAAAGAGTAGAGGCAAACCGAGAAAAACGGTGAGAAAAACTGAAAAACAGGTTTTCGATTTAAATGAAACGAGAGAACTACATTAAGTCCAGTGATCAATTGATCCAGTTATTTATTTATTGCATAAATAAATAACAATTCTAATATTACGGATGGGCTAGAGGTTGGATTGGATGTTTTCAACAATTAATATGCTGTTTCTTACCAGTTGAGAGTGTAGCAGACGTTATTATTCAGAGCTATTATTCGATGACCTTTGCGCGGCGAGAGCGTGTAGAATCCGCCTTGTAAAATAGTCTGCCTCGTAGATTCTGGCAACCAGCCATATTGTATCCAAAGATCGGCGCTCAATTTATACAACCATTGGGTCGAAAAATTTTCTTCTTGTATGTAGCTTGGTGCAAATCTTGAAAATGAAGGAGGAACAAATTTCAGTAGTGTTATTACAATCTATAAATGAAAGTTAATAATTAAAAAAAATTATAATTACATATTGAGCGGATGAGGCTCGTGATTTCCGATAATCGGGTACATCGGAGTATTCGGGAAGATTTCCTTAATTTTGTCGTAACTCTTAACAATACTTTCGATATTTCCTTTTGTAGATGTGTTCCAAATACCGTGATCGATCAAATCACCGGTGAAATAAATGTAAGTAATGCCCTGATTTTGATTTATACAGTTTTCAATTATTTATAATTGCGATGTAAGATGGGAATCGCTTTCACGATGCGACTCGTACTTTCTCCAAAACGGTACAACTGATTCGAAAAAAATTCAAAATACTTTGAATTTTCTTCTCAATTTTTACGAAAAAGTAGATGCGCACTCCATTTTTTCTTTTATATTAATCGTTTGAAAGAAAGTACAGGTCGCCTTTCCGAAGGTCGAAGAAGCGTGACGTGGAAGGTATGTTCATGTAGTGATAACCGGTAAGTGGTAACCGGACCCGTAGAACGGATGCTGAGTGCAGAAGTTTGAATATTGCACTTTTATTATTTTCAAAATGCCTACTATTGTGGCAAACTAGATGTATTGAAACCACCGATTTTCATAGTAGAGACACGTGTTTCCTGTTTCACAAATGGTTTTTTCCTTCGCATAGGTATGATTATATGATGTAAACGTAAATTGGTTTTTAGTTCCACACATTCTTCAATCATTTCTAATTTGTTTAAAACACATATTCTCGAGTCTTGGTTATAAAACAGGAACTCGAGAAAGTGTGATCTTTTTTTAATTTGATGAAAAATTCATCATCTTCTTAAAGGAAAATACTTAGAAGGCTGTATTAATTGAACGATTCGAATTTTGTAGAAGACAACATTTTTGTACTGACATCCAATAAAAATATTTTTCCATTTTTAATTCGATTTTTTTTTCCATGCGGCATTCAAAAAAATACCTCCAAACAAATATGCTTGAAGGACGAGATATTTTGTTTTTGTTAAAATACATTATCCGAACTCCCCAATGTTTCATGATGGCTATTTGTTTATTGATTCCGAGCAATTAAATGGCGATGGCCTCTGGCTAGTAAATCTTATTAAAGTGTTCTGTGTTACTGGCATGCATATTGTAGTACTAGATTTCATTATTGGTCGATCACAAATGCAAGATGATTTGTAAAAGTAAGCTATATTGCATCCCAATTAGCCGCAATTTGATTGTATTACTTATTTCAAGAAACATACAAAAAAGACGAATAAATAAATTGTAAATGAAACATGGATTTTTAAGCCATTAGAGGAACTCGATAATTATGTCGATGTGTGTATTGAACAAATTTATATGAAAAGATTTACCTGATGCGTGCTGTTCACATGCTCCAATACATCGACGACAGCATGCCAAGGCGTATCACAATCGTTGTAATCACCCCAGTAACCAGCAACATCACCGCTATAGTTTGTTACGTTTTGTTCCTTGCGGCAGCACATTGGCTCATCGCAGTGTGGATTTCCATTCGGTTCATAAAGTGGATCGTAATGAATATCGGTTATTTGCACAATTTTCATAGTTTCCTGCGACTCAAAAGGTAACATCCGTATCGGTGGATTTTTATCGATCTGAATGGTCCAATCATATTTTTCGTTGGTCGTTGCACAAAATTCGCTTTGCAGTGCAATACCGCAAGCATCGTTGACATCGAAATTCGGATCGAGATCCACTATGTAGAAAATAATCGGCTGTATGATCAAAGCTAGGATTAATATCTATAGGTTCAATTATTTTCTACATTTGTATTCACATTACTGATTGGCCGTGGTCGAATTTTCGAGATATTATATATTTTTTTTGCTTACAATTGTACACTTGGGTACGTGCTGCGATTATCATGAATGCAATGACTACACGCGTTAAAAGCATTTGATGATAAACATGCGAACATTGCAGGTTGCAATATTAGGTTTTTTCATTTTGTTTTCAATCATCAATTTCTCCAGAGGACAATGTCAAATCAGTAAATTTTTTTGGTCATTCAATTGTGTTAATAGCAATCGAAATAATCAACATCTGGATTGCAAAACCATAATTCACGATGAAAAGTTATTGATCCCAGAAAAGTGTTTGCTTATTTTTGCACGAACGATATTAATTTATATTATCCCACATTATTTCTTATACAACAAAACAATTATGGTATATTCTCATGAGAACGGTCAAGTACCGTAAGTCACCGTTCCATTAATTCAATTATAATACAGGCGGTTATTTACCAAATGCCTAACGATTTTATAAATTTGAAAATTTTTGTCTCTTGGTGACTAATGATCAATAATGATCAAGAGTTATTACTCCTTTTCAATGTTTGCTGTGAAAGTGATGTAATTTTTAATGGCTGCGATAATATTGAGGCACAAAGCAATGGCTACGGATATTCGAAAACGGTAATTCCGTGATAACTGTAACAAGACGATATCCATTTGCATCACGCAGATTTTCGGGGGCAATCTCCATTTTCCGGGTATTCAGATATAAAAAAAAAATTTCTCACATCCCGAGAACAAAATTCATTGCATGATGTTAATTACTGACCAATTGCGATTCGATGACACCTCGACAAACAGCTTCCACTTCAACATGCATTAGAATACACAGTCTAACAATGATTCCTTTAATTTTTTCTATGGAGGAGCCATTCTGGTACATTGAGACGGCAGTTTTCAAAGTAGACTTGCACAAAGTGCATGCCGCGCTCGCTCCAGAACCGGTGAGACTTCGCAAATCCGTATTCCGCAACTGAATTGGAAATGCCAGTTCGGTAATATAGTGCTCGAATAATTCACTTTCATATCCTGTTTGCGACCAAGTAAGAATCTCATTCGTGAATTTCCATGCATCTGATTCCTCATCTGGTATAAACGAAAGAAAAAGAATTTTTTTTTATGATTACACGAGAAAACTTAAATATTGCGTGGAATAAGATCATTTGAACCTTGTCCCCTGCATCAGTTACGATGATTTTTCCGTTTATGCCGCGTGATTCCTTTCTTTTTTTAAATAACATTTTATATAATGAATATATCATATTCGTGTCTGGATATTCTTACTTCAGGTATTATGACGCTTTCAATTTATGCATGAAAACGAATGCTTCAACCAGCTGAATAATAGATGGATGCAAGGTGCGTACAAACATAAAGATGAAAAATGCGTACTCCAGCGGGTTAAATATGATATTCTCACCTTGTAATGACGTTGTTAAACAATTACACAAGACGAATGTTAAGAACACGGAAATTTTTTTGGTAATCCGCATGACGCGAGATGTCAATGACAATTAAATTTTCTGTTGGTCGATTCGAATAACGATACACGTACAATTTGCTCCTTATAACAGGCGTCAGACGTGCGTGAGCTCTTTGTTATCGCTAAAACTATCGGTAAATCTTCGATCGACGCGATATTAATGGCTGATGCAGTCTTACGAGTATTTATCCAAATGTTTGGTATCTTAAAAAATTCGTACTCGATCGATACTGATATACGATACTGATATAATTCTTGCGTATCTTCTATATGAATCGATTAATTATCTTATTCGCGTATCATTGTAGATACGCACTAATGTTTGTACGTTTTTTTCACTCTCAAAACCGCTGAGGAATGACAGCCACGATTCTTAACGGCGCGGTAAGCCGTTAAGATCGATCTAATCTTTGCCATCTCGACAAAGTAATTCGTTTGTGTGACAATCCCCGCATACATCCATAAGAAAAACGAGATTGATGAAACGATGAATTCTTTGTAATGTAATTTCTTCTTTATTGAAAACAGAACAAGATAAACATGATCCTTCAATTTTTTTTTCAGTAGATCCCATTTTATTCCAAGGTTTCTGTCATTTCAGCATCACTTATCACGAGATCTTCAAGCATCTCCTCGAGAGTAATCTGGGGCACATTTGGATCAACATCGTTCATATCAACAGATATCTGTTTACTGGAGTCTCGGAATATATTGATGTTTTGCCTCATCTCCGGATCTTCTTCCAATTCGTCCAGAAATTCGTTGTACTCGCTACGTAGTAAAAAAAAACAAATATACAAAACATCAATAAATTAATATTATCGCAGTTCCTTCATTTGAATATTCAAGTGAATTGGCCTTAGTTTGAAGTTATTTGACCCGATAATCCTTTAGTTTCAAAGAATTAGACAAAAATACAGAACTCAATTTCTCAGTTTCGAATAAAAAATTTGGTTGTACGATTAATTCGTTTGGACTTTACAAAAAGAACAAAACATGAACTTTGCTCCCAGCCGTGATAGATAAATCTTCATAAATCGATGATACCCGAAGACACGATTACACTTTTACAAATTTAATAATTGCATTGCGTAAACGTGAGTATTTGCACATGTTCAAGAATTACATAAAACACCTCAATATTTTAGTAATATCTTTCTAAAAATTAAATTTCATCTACAGTAGAGTTTACCCAAGTGATTTGATGCTCCAACGAAATTTCGCAATGCTTAGAATGTTTATGAAGAAATATTTATTTTATGTTTTAAAAAAAGTCGGCGTTTATCGTACGTAACGTACGTAAACAATACTTGCTATCGTACGTAAACAAACTGTTTACTTGCAGGTTAATAAACGATCAGTGAACAGGGTCGTTTGGAAAAACTTTTTTAACACTAGGTTTACGGGACCCGTCAATTTGACGGAATTCAATCTTTGCAATGAAACATCTCGAAAACCGCTTGATCGATTCCAACCGTTTTGCATCGTAAATTAATCATTTCTTCTAAAGAATTTATACACACAGCTTTTTTTCTCTAAGCCTTTTACTTTTTGAGATTCTTTTTTAGCCGTTTTCTTTTGACGGGTGCCGTAGAGATAGGCATATAGAAAAACGTCCGTAAACCTAGTGTTAAAGTTGAAAAACAGCTATATTATAATTATTTTGAAACGTTTTTCGTGATAATAATACATTTTCGTAATTTCGTAAAATTCCGGGTTTGCCTGACTGATCATCACAATTAGTGATATATACTACGTGATGGAAGAGTTAAAAAAAATTATATCAACATTTTTCGGGGACCCGCGAGTCTAAACATTTACCTCTAGGGGGAACGGAATTTATATCTATTATAACTAAATTTTCACAAACACTTTAACGTATTACATCGGATCACATCACAGAAAATAGATTTTTTTTTCTTCAATTAGAGGTTGAGCTCAATGCAACGGAATTCAATGAAGATAAAGTGGATAACAAATTTCCAGATCAGTAAACTATTGTTTTTAATGGAAAGCGAGTAAGTTTAAGATTTGGTTTCAATGGACTTTGCCTAGGATGCACTACCAGGGTTTCGGAATGGAATATCGAATATCACAATGATTCGCAGATGACCTATCAACAATAGTGAATAATGAAATTCGTGAGTATATCATGATTTGTGATTTTCTTACCGTTACCGGTTACAGATGCATGAAGAATGAAACTTTTAATACTTACTTATTCTCAGTAGACATACTGACATCTTCAGCAAGACGCTTGAGTTTCCAAAGTCTTGCTCTTCTGCGGGCGGCTTTATCATGTCCATAAAACTTTTTCACTAGTATTATATCGGGAATGGAATCTTGATTCAATTTATCGTAATTTATATCATTGATGTTACTATCGCCGACGGCATATCTAAAAAAGATAAATTAATAAAGGATTTTTGCGGACAATCGAAATTAAGATTATTATCAGCTAATCAAGATTATAGAGCGTTTTATCATACCCCAGAGCCGAATCACCGGGTTTTAGAATGTGACCCAAATGCGTACGAGTATGAATCGGACTATTGGAGATTCCGAGTTCGGAAGCCCTTACAAGCCAGACGTCCGCGACTACGTGCTGAACGAAAAATCACTAACGATTTTTATCATTGAAAACTTTAGATATATACTTAATGTATCAAATATTCAACATGTTCGATAATAATTTTCATTATAATGTGCTTCAACTTTTTTATTCTTTTTGTCCAGGAAGACGTAAGTAACAATACATTGCCGAAACTTCAGCGCTTTTGATCTACCAAAAAAGTCATAAGACGAGACGTCGCCCTTTGATTCCGATGAGCTTTCAGCATGCCATAGTTCTGGACAAACTGAGAGATACGTTTTTTCATCGACCGTTAGGCTTTTTCAGGTGTGAAATTTCCTCTCAATATTGAGGGTTTCGGGGGGTTATTTCGGTGTTTCGAAACATCCTTGTAGAAGCTATTTGCCAATCGGTAGGAAACGAATTGTAAAACGTTCCTCATGATAAATCGTGAAATTTTCATATTTGCAGTTTCCCACACCCCATCGCAAAGGATTGAAACACCTCTTTTAAATGTTGTCTAAATATTTTTACAGAAGAAGAATGGAATGTTGATAAATTGCAAGGAAAGAAATTACGGAATAAAAGTTCGTGAAAATATAAAGTTGACGTGTTTTTGTATTGCTCGAAAAAAATCATGTTCAAAGGATTTACAAGTAATCGAAAAATCAGTTGAATAATTAAATTTTCACATCAGACTTCTCACATACCCATGTCACGTGGGGGTGAACCTACTTATTAAATGATTGCATGTTATTGTCAGTTTCTTTCGTTATCGCAAGAAATAAAATTTGCGTGCCGGTTTTCTTATGCATCCGCTACTGCCCAGGCTTTGAAAAAATCCGGTACAAAACAAGCTTAGCCTGTTTTTTTTTAATTTTAACTAAATTGCGAAGTTGGGCTGTCCCGCACATCGCGCAGTTTCCTTTTTCCGTAAAAATAATTTCACTTTATTAAGTGAAACATCGCATTTTGAATATTAAAATTGCAGTATTATTAAATTGAAAATATGGCATAAAACGCCATAAAAATTTCATATTCAATAAAGAGAACATCACAGAATCAAGTAAAATGGTTTCCGCCAAAAAAATATGTGATAACCGCATTATTGTGTTGAAATGAAAGAACAGGTCAAGTTAATTTTGGCCGTCCTTCGATTTGATTACAGGCGCTATCCAATTGCCGCTGTAAATGCTTTTAGTGCTACATACATGTTCCTATGCTTTGTCACACACATTCGATTTCACCGAAGCATCTGCAGCGCTAACTGGATCGTACTTCTATGTCACAGAAATCGACACGGACTTTACTGACTGGACTTTGACAGATTCGCTTTTATCATTATGACGAAAGGGACATATAATTCAACATATTAAGAGGTAGTAAAACGGTCAAGACAGAAACGTATTAAAAAGCAACCATATAAATTTTCTTTATCTTTACTCACTTTGAGATTATTTGAAACCTTTCAAAATGCGAATCTGCAATCGGACATGTCGACTTCATTATCTCATTGACTTTTAGGATTGTCGTAAAATGTTTAAACGAGAAAAAGTTACTTAAACGTTAGGAATAGAGAAATGTTCATCAATTGGTAGTATGGAATTTTTCTTCCGTGAAATACAAAACCACTTCATCTTAATATTTTGGTACTATTTAATTATAAAAAAACGTATTTTGAAGAATGTTCGAGGAATCTTTCGCCCCTGTGCGATAGGACCAGGGATCCTCATATACGAAAATTTCACGACTTTTTGTGAGAGGAATTTTGCAATCTTGAGGGTTGCTTTCATCCCCTAAGAGGGTTTAAGAGCCAAGAGTTTTACTCTTGGCTCGTGTTTTATTTTCTGCAAGACTACTATATACTGAAAGGTCATCAATGTCGGAAGGCGACACTGTGCAATATCTCCTTGTTAGGTTCAGATCGCAAAGGCTATAAACACATGATAGATTCAAAAATATAACAAGTCGCATGTCTTCACATGCCTGCCTGCATTTTGGAACTGCGATGGGTAATGATTAGGAGATTTGAAGGACACAGTACATAACGGTGAAATTTAACGGAACGCATACGCTTTGACCATACACCTTCAAGTCCGAAAGTCTCAAGTTTCTCGAAAATCAATCCTTCCTCTTTCAATCCTTAACCAATCCTTTTACTTGAAAACGTTTGTCTAACTTTCTCGACACTATCGCATGCGAATTGAGCCATTGACCGGGGCAATAAAAAAAATCAGTATATTGTTTGAAAAATCTTGGAAGAAAGTATCAAGTAAATTATTGTGGGGTCGGGTGGGTTTTGTTTGAAATTATTCCACATCATGAAACCGGTGGGAGCGGGGCGCGCATAAATAGAGAGAAGCTTCGGTTCTGACCGAACGTTCAGCAAATCTAGTCCAGGTGATCAAGGTAAAACTGATGACTTAATTTACTTGAGGTCTTGAAATCATATTCACAGTATGAGCAAAATGGTGGCAACAGATATTGGGTAATTGTGTCAAATTTTACAGCATAAAAATACAAATATTACAAAAAAGATTGTATAAAGAAAAAGATTCTGTCAATCATCTTATATATTATTAATTCTTTTCTACGAACCTGCTCAAACCGTCAGGGACTCACCACTATCTACTGTTTACGATCAGTATGGAAAATTACGATAAAGAACCGTGGAAGGTTAACGCAGATCCTGAATGGTTAATCCCTTTTTAATAATAAAAAATCAAATTCCCCATACAATGGATTTTTTGTTATCAATCTTCGACGCTTGTCAAACTGAATGTAACTGAACATCTACTCGAATTGCACTAGAAAAACGTAAATGGCAGATCTACAAAGCATCAGCTGAAAATCAATTAGATAGGTTCTCTGGAATTGTGCCGCGTGAAAAATCTTGAAAAACACGTAATCATTTTTGTTGGAGTTTTGCGTACCTTCGTTGAGATTGCGCCTTGGCCAGGAAAGACTTGTCTATCATGATAATCGATGGGTTCGATATCCATCACGATATATTCTGTAAGTTGTTTCGGATTGCATATACTGTTGAACGGATATCGCCAATATACCGTTCCATTGATTTCCGCAACTAAAAGCAGATCAATCGTCAATTTTACGACAGTGTAGGGCTATTTTTACTAATTTTTCGACGATTAATTTTACTTTGTCCCGTTGCCACATCGATCAAGTGAAGAGCATTAGTCGTTTTATAAACCAGAGCTATAGGAGACAGTCCTCCAAGTTGATGGGTCAACTTTTTTGGTAGACAAACGAGACTGTCTTTGGAAACCGGAACAATTTCAACGCTAAAATGGAATAAAAAACGTAAACATCATTACTTTTCTGTTTTGTATTAAGTGTGTAAAGAATATTTAGCAATCATCGTGCAACAAGCGTACCTGAACGTAAATTTGTAACTATAAATGTTACTGTGAATGTCATGCGATATTAATTTTTTCGAATGCTGATATCTGCATGGCAAAACAGCTGTGAGAAAATCAATCATTTTTCTCGCTGCTGCTTCATTCGAAAAATAAAAATCTATTCCATCTGTAACAAAAATACTTCACGCGTTACGGCTTACATAAAAAAAATATGTCACACAATATGTAATGTGATTATCTTTCAACCATCGCGAAAAAAAATTTGTTTACCATGAATAGGTTTGATGCCAAGGGTTTGCGCGTGTGCTTTGTGTTTCAATATAAGTTGTTCAAGGTAGTAAAAAGTCTTTTTGTTAATTGCTTTTTGTCGGACTTGTACCTAGAATAAAAAAATTGATTGTAATTTCAAACAATCAGTATTCTATACAAATAAAATAATTATTAACAGAAACTGTATTTGAACGATATTTCGGCAAAAATTTCATTAACTTACAGATGCACGCCAATAATCATTAGCTTCAGTGCGATGGCAATCGTCGCACATTTGATAATTTACTATATATTCGACGACGAAAACTTGCTGCAAAACCGTGCCGCCAATTACTTCAGCGTGAACAGTCAGTTTCACCTGAACGTAAAGTAAATTGATCAATTTATACGCTTCTGTACATGATGTGTAGCACTCCACGTTAATTCAACATGGATGTGATCTACTTGATCTTTCATTTCAATTCCGGCTTATTGCGGTTTCAAACAACATCTCTGTTTCCCATAAAAGAAATTCTAGTGAACAGACGACTCTGAATAATTCTTAAAATCGTTTGCTAGTCAATAAAAAAATACTACATTGTGATTTTTAAATACTTAAATCATTGTTGAGCATTGATATCCATATTTCTGTTTCTATTATTTTAAATAATAACACTATTAGAAAAGTGGCCACATTTACTTTTTATGCACAAATTGCAACCAGACATATTATAAATGGAAAAATATAGTTTGTGTAGTATGAACCACCATGAAGCGCATAGGACGTTGCTGAGTATAATGTCGCTGACATGCTTTTCATAATAATTGTTTTTTACAGAAGACAATTTGTAACGAATCCAAATGAATAAAAGCACTATTTATGTAGTTTTATTGTATATCCCACAAAATTTTCATGAGTTTTTCATCGATTTTTAATAGGTTGTACCTCCGTGAAAAATGATGGTATGGAGATGAAAAAAAGTATTTTGGAGCTTGAAGTCTCTAGTTTTGGGATCTTTTAATGAAATGTTTTTCGTGCAACGCGCATTTCAGAATCAAATCACGAGAAATCCCGAGACAATAATTTAAAAAATTTTGATCACTATTTAAAGTTCTCCATGGGCTCAAAAAATTATTTTCTGACTAACCCAATGTTAAGGTTATTGAGCTTGATTAATTAGCTTCAATTTGGTTTTTTTTCAGACTCTGTACGACGGTTTGTTGCTAAGATATCGAATGCTCCTGAATGAAAAGTCACTCTTTTGACTTCAATCATCGTTATCTCGTGAACTAATGATCGTACAGCAATCAAAAGAACAGTTTCGGAAACCCCAATCCATTCTCTACAAGCGCATTTTGTTGTTCTATGGAGTTTTTTCTTCAATACAGTTCAATAAATGTCTGAAAACCCTGAAAATTTACAATTCGATGCATCGAACTGTTTTCCTGTCTCGAGTCGTCAAAGTTTCAACAAAAATTAAAGGAGCATGCTTACTGCTTCTTAAGCATCAACTAATGATTATTAAGATGATTATAAAGGTGAACAATTTAGCTCCAAATACCCATCAAATCTCGAAAAAAGAACTCAAAAATTATTTACCCAACATTAAAGAATTTTTTTTTTTCAAAATTAAAAACAAATTTCTTTCAGTAAATCTCTACCGACATTATCCAAAGCGTACCACGTCGGTCGATACCCACTTGGCGTACCAACTTCCAAATAAAGTGCAGCCATTTAATGTTAATTATATGTCCAAGGTAAATGATAACACCCTGGTAATTGATGAAGTCAGTGGTTGCATTAGTCCAGCATAAACTTTATCAGTTTGATTATTATGAGAATATTCCCTTTCTATAAAACAATGAATTCTACTGATAATAAATTACCACGAATAGTCACTAGAGAATTGTGTAATTGACAAAAAACGGACTATTTCTTTCCTTTTTGTAACTGTTTTCTCCTGACTATGGAATTGTTAAAAGTACTACATAAAGGAGCATATTAAAATGCAATGTTATGAAAATTTTGTAAACTCTTTACGCATTGCAAATAGCCAAAAAAATCTACTTTACTCTGAGCCTTTTCGAGTGTGGTTCGGTCCATATGAATCCAGCATCTATGAGTTTGAGACGCTGGAGACCTTTTAATTTCTTCAAACAAAGAGAAAGAAGTTCACGTGATTCCAAAGCTGCATGTATCCAATCTGCCGGAGGCTGTAAATATCTACAATACCAATGTATTAATATCTCATGAACATAAAGGTGTGAATACTTGAATGTAAATCCAGTTCGTACCTCTCACAAGCACGACAAAAATGTAGCGTCGCTTGCTTGGGCACTCCTTCGGTAATATCCACCTCAGAGCGAAGACAAGCTACGCACATATTAGCTGGATTGGGTTCAATCAAAATCCCACATCGACAACATAATCTGTTGATTCGAAATGAAAATAAACTTCAGTTTTTTATTCTTTTTTATTATTGTACTAAATTTTTCATAATTATTTCTATAAAGTGTTGTGCCTCAAGAATGTATCTGTAACGTTGACAGTAAGGTTAGTACTTACACTCTGGCAGTATTTTCTGCAGGTTCTCCGATATTTTCCATAAGTTCCATTATGACGAATCCTAACTCGTCGGAGGGTTTATCGGTGAGAATGTGAGTTGTGACGCTGTAGACGTCAATTATTAAACTATCGTAGCGGTTTATGATTTTCTCTAAGCACGTGGTTACTTAACCCCCCGCATTGCCCGCATGGAGTAAGTAGTCTGAAGTAGTCTGGTAGTACAGTAGTACTTCTATTCCCTCCATGCATTTAGACAGCCAACGCCACTAGTGGCCAATTGGAATACTATTCGCACCCACATTCCAATTTGATGGCTGCAAGATTGTACACAATACAATCAACCATGTACGCACTCCAGGATATTTCTTGGTGCTCATGACTACGAATTTTCATTCGACACTTGCTGAATACTGCCAAACTTACGAATTAATTACGCCAAAAGGGCCAAGAGTCCAGTTGTCAAGAGTAAAACTGGATATATGTGATTACAAAAACAACCACCTCACGCGCTGGCTGTCTGTTTCTACCCCTTGTGCATGGAGCGAATCTGTAGTAAGTTACATTTCATTGGCCCTGAATGGGTTCAGGATGGAGCCACAAGCAGCGCTGATTACATTTAAGAATTAAGAAACAGAAAGATGATATGAGATTTTCTTTCTTATCCCAAAACATAAGTACTTTTGACATAACTTTTCTTAATGATGCGATACTCAAATAAAAAATTTCACGTGTGTCCCGTATTCGCAATAAAGTCTACTTTATTCCTGTAAGAAAAAAAAGGTGTTTTCACATTATTTTCGTGGTGGCCACTTTTGTGCTGGAAAACCTATCATTTTCCGATGAACACCGTATTTTTTATCGAAAAGTTGAGAAAATTTCCTTAAAAAATCACCCGTGACCCATCCGATGATCTTTACGGGGGGGGCGAAATAAAAGGGGGTGACCACCCTTAACATGTCACCCTGTATACAATAATATATACAATAAGTCTAACCCTCACGTATCTGTTGCCGGTATTGTGGGATTTTTCAAACGGGGCAGAAAAAACGTTCGGGCGTGTAGACTGGGACGTAACAACTGAACAAAATTGACACAGCGATTTTATGACAACAGTTTGCTGAACATTTTTCTATGTTCTTTTCAACCTAACTACGGCAGGCAACGAACATGTTCGTTGACGACGAAACGATGTTGTACACACGCACCTTCGTGAACTCAGCAGCGCCTGCCCCGTTCATGAACAAATAAAATGTCGCTCTGCATAACAATTCAAATAGTTTTGTTTTAACTCTAAGAAGTCTTTGATAATTTTTATTTTCCCTCAAACTCTCAAACTCAGAGCATTATAATCAAAGGGCAAACTTTACAAAGGTTTCGTTTGATTCATGACACTTGATGGCACACTTGCGCCGAAAAGTTTTTAATCAAAACAAAAGAACGAAAAGTACTTTCGAATCTAAACAAAAAATCGTATAATAATTATTGTAAAATTTCCCTCGTTAATCATTGTTATCGAAAGCATTAATTATCCGTAAGTAAAAACGCGCAAATTTTCTTTTTCTTGAATTAAACGTCTTGATCATTTGTATATCAATGTCAGCACTTTCGAATGATCGTACAATGTTATTTATTATTCAAGGATATCAGAATATGGAACAGGGAAATAAATACGAGGATCCCCTTGGATTCACTAAACAAACCTCGATAATGCTCTCTGGTCTTGGAGCTAGTCATTTGATACCGGAATTTAGAAAGCGAAACATTTCAACTCGCGGGCTCCTAGAACTCTGCAAGAATGATCTCATTGTCCTCGGTAAGGTGCCTTACATTTTTAATTAGAGTTTATGTTAAACTATGTATTAGCCGGCGTTTAATTCTCAGCTGGCACCACTGAAAAAATGGAAATATCTTTTTGCCTTTTATTGCTGTGATTCTGGCAATTTTAACTGGCCTTTATGAAAATATGTCTAATAGTTTTGCTGTAATAAATAAGTGAGTCTGCGTTTTATTTGGATATGTCTCCTGCGCTGATTCTCATCACGCAGCTGGAGACTGACCTCTGGGTGCACCTGTTACTCGTGCTAGAGTTTATCTGCTTTAACACCGGGGAGACTTGGCGAAATAACAAGCTGTTTCAGCCATACCTGTTTTTGTTAAAAAACTGCTAATGATACCGCAGTGTTACCTCTGCACTTGCCAAATGCGATACAGCGAGTCAAAGTTTGCTGTAAATAAAAGGGTCATGGGAAGGTATCTCGAAAGGGGTAGGAACCTGCACTTGAGAAAGTAGATATTAAATGCACATAAAAGATAACTAATTAATGAAATTCACTATTATTATATAAAATAGTAATGACATTCCATTATTAATAAAAATAACAGTCGTAAGTGTTTTATTGATATTATTATTCCTCCCTAGTATATTCTTTTGGGGTTTTACATCCTTTTCTGTTTTTCCTGTGTTCCTATTTTCCTATAGCCCTTCCTCATGTGCACCCCTCTTATACCCCACTACTGTATCGCATTTGCACAAGGGCACATACAAACTGCATGAACCCCGTGCTGATACCGCCAGCCCGTTTGACAGAGCATGGTGGTTTATGTAGAAACCAACAGGCTCTGAGAAAGTGTCCTCCCTCTCAGCGATTTGACGCACCAGTTGGCGTATGGCTAAGCGGTCACCCATCCTAGTACTATTCGCACCTAATGCGGCTTAACTGGTGTGATCGCCTGAGCCACACGCCGACTGTGTACTTTCTCGATTGTCGGTTTACTACATTAACAGTAATCTGAATATATTATCTAATATACATTGAAGTGAATCATTCTAACTCCGATAGAATAAATGATGAATTTACAGTTAATCACTGTTAATATAAATGTAGTAATATTGTGCCAAAAAAATGTCTCATACTAATTTCAATTGTGCAGGGGCGGATGAAAATCTGGTGACCGAAATGTTAAAGCATTTGCGCTCCGCTGCAAAAAAACACATTACAAGGAATTTGTCCAAAGAACAAAAGTAAAAAATTTCTCTCAACATTTCCATTGTTTTTAGAGAAAAAAGCGAGCTTAATTAAATTCACTGTTTGTTTGATTGCAGAAAAAATGATCTAATAAGGGTGCTCGTACTTGGTAATCGTCAACTCAATCTCATGGAGACGTTTATAGCATATGCGCGTCTCAGATTGTCAGAGAAACCGGATGATTTTACGATAGACACAAGGAAAAATATACGCGCGAGTCAGGCACTATGTGTTGCTATATCTTACACAATTGCTGAGCTCGATGAATTGGAAACACAGTTTCAACAACTTGCTTCGAAATTTATCGATAAGAATCGACAAACGAAATTGTCCTTATTACTGACAATGTTACAGGGACTAGGATTCGCCACTGGACTGTTATACACACTGAGATACACTCTAGTCACTGTTGGGCGATTATAAAACATTTTAAAGACGAGTTTCTCCGTTTGTGTCATAGCTTTTCATATTATACATTTTTCAACTAATATAATCTTCATTGCAATATTAATGTCTCTGCTCCTGCTCGACGCACAACTATACCATCCCGTTCTTTGTTTTCC
The DNA here is from genome assembly GCA_959613375.1 of Heteropelma amictum. Taxonomy (NCBI): domain Eukaryota; kingdom Metazoa; phylum Arthropoda; class Insecta; order Hymenoptera; family Ichneumonidae; genus Heteropelma; species Heteropelma amictum. The sequence goes on along the minus strand of OY390720.1, from coordinate 12,946,249 downwards.
TCAACATTCTGCAGTTTGCACTCGAAGATTCTGCAAAAGTAATTATTTTGTATTATCACCCTTGAAGTAATGACAAAAAATTATTTCGACTGCACACACGTTCAAAAAGCAGAACACTTTTGATAGAAACCATCGTTCAATGTTTCGAACGATTTCGTAAATAACTTAATTTTTGTTTGGTTTTATTACAATCGTATACCTTAAATGTTGATAAACTTACTTTATAATATTTATCCACTGTTGCGTCTGATTTTCATTTTGGGCTATAAATTCTTTTACCATTTTTTCCTCGCTCTTCAAGCTTTGTGATTTTTTCTCTTCGCTATTTATTTCCTCGTTTAATTTATCCCTCAACGACTGACCAACACTCGAACTTGCATATGACTACAAAAAAAATGATTGATGCTTCTAATACTTGTGAAAAAAAAATTTTTATTTGTTTTTCTACATCGTTATTTATTTCCTTACCTTCATCTCTTGCTGAATCTTTTCTTGTGCAAGCCTCAATTTATTAGTCTCGCTGCGTAATCTCTCGGTTTCACCAGTGTCATGCGTTACGATCTCTTTCAAAGCATCGACTTCAGTGGACAGACTTGCAGTTTTACTTTGCATGCTCGCATCCACGGAATTGTGACTTCTTCGAGCTCTTTCATGACGTTCCTCTAATTCCTGGTATTTTTTACGCAGAGGCTGCAGCTCTGATGATTAACATTTGAATGAAAAAAATTATTGAAAAGTAACTAACGACGTTTGTTTCGTTTCAAGAGGTAATACCACTTGAAATGACTGAAAGTAAGCGTCTGTTTCGGGATTATATCGGCATGGGAGAAATGGTAATAGAATAATACTTTTCAAGGAAGTGGTTAAACATATATTTAAGTATTTAAAAAAAAAGTCAAGCTAAGGCACGCAAGCGGTGAAATATGAAACTAGCCAAGCTCAAGGTCAACTGTAGGGAAATAATGGAGACTCCCGGTTGCGAAGGTCAAAGTCTAACTGAAGCAATTCGAGAATGAGGCAAGATCAGATGGAACAATTTAAAAAAATGGGTGCGAAAAGGAAATGAGACCCGGTAACAAGCGTGATGTAGACTTATAGACAGCAAGAAACGCGATGGAAAAAACAATCGAAATCGAATCCAAACAAATAAGCGAAATGCATAGATAATATAAGCAAGAATAGAAAAAGAATTGGACAAAAGTGAGTAGACTCAGGGAACTTCTCAACGTCTACGATTAAAGGGGCAAAGCGGGAGTCTTGGCCTCCGTAATTTATCAATAATAAGTATATTTATACTCAATAAAAGGTATTGTTTTGAAAAACATTTGTTACCTTTGAGCAATGGCGCAAGCTGAACTCTGAGGGAAGAAATTCTTGTTGCCAATTGCGCATTGATCAAAGCAGCATTGCCAGCCGTATAATTATCAGGAACAGATATTTCAGATATTCCATTAATCCGTTTACAACTAGCAATTGCAGATTCGAGAATAACGATCGTACGATTAAGAACGCCACTTTCTGCTCGAAGGCCAGCTAATTCAGTTCTACAACGTTTGTACAAAACGCTTTTTGTTTTCAAACGTGCCACATAACGTTTCAATTCTTCGCCTCTTGGCACAGAATCTTCAGCTAAACGTTTGGCTCTTTCACGTCTTTCTTCGAGTTTCTCCCCTAATTCGGCCAACAATGATTCTGTTGTTTCTAATTTTTCAAGAATATTACGTTTGGCGCTGCTTATTGCAGCAGCTTGTTGTCTAAAAGGTGCCATTTTGTGAACGTCAATCTCCGTTATTTTCCTTTCAGCTAAAGCCTGAACTTCGCGTGCAGCTACATCGAGTCGTTGTCTAAGTATGACAATTTCATCAGGACCAACAGAAGAACCTATGACCGAAGAAAGTACCTCGACCTTCAATTTCAAATTTGACAATTCCAATGGCAAACGTTCTTTGTAAATCGCTGATAAAACCATCACTTCTTCGGATAAACGTTGTATCAAAGATTGCGATGTTAATTCAACACCGGCTTGTCGAATCGTTTGCAATTGACGTTCCGTACGTTGCAAAGAAGCTTCGAGGTTCGATATTTCTTCCTTTTCGTGAATTCTTTCCAACGATAATTCGTGTTCTCGATCGCGTTCCAGACGAAGAGCTTGAGCGACTTTCAATAAGTGAGAACTCGATTCTGTTCGTAACTTAATTTTTTCGAGTCGGTCTACGATTACCTGTGGAAAAAGAAGATATATATTCATCATTCATGAATGAAAATCTGTCCCATGTCGGTATATCGTTAAGAGTATAGGGTTATTTACTTATGCATTGTTTAATAAATAATGAACTAATAATTTGTGAACATTGGTGTTTTTGGATTTAAGGATTCAGGTTCATCTTAAAGATTGTCATGTTGCGGGAGAAGTTTTCTGGATTATAATAAGTTCTACAGTACTAACATACACTACTCCACAAGAAAACTTCCGACATATTTAAGTCATTTCAACATTGATTTCCGGGAAAAATAATCGTAGAAATGAATTGTACAGAGCATTTGAAACTTTGATACCTCGTGCTGTCGAACATAAACTTCGAATATGTAATTTTAATCATGGTTCAACGACGACATTGTATCCAGAATTACAAGACGACAAACTTCTGATTCAGCCCAATGCCGTCGAGTCATAATTAATTTGTAAATAAAACAAAAGTGCAGTATGGATTTATTTCGAAGATATGAAAAATGTTGAGTACTAAAAAATACTACAACGATTCAACCTACCTGATTTCGCAATGTATCAATTAAGGAGAAATTAACGTTTGTATTGGAAATGGTGTAAGGAACACTGAGCAATATATAAAGTTCAAAGTTTAAACAAAGAGAATATTTAACGATGATTTTTTTATAAATACTTTCTTCGCGTGAGAAAAAATATCTGTAAATCTAAAAAAACAATTATTTTCTCTGCAAAATGAGTTGATCGTGGATAGATGCAATAGTAACGGGCCATTAATCTTTTTCATAAAAAGTCGAAACTTAAATCATTCTGGCCACTCGGCAAAAAATCGGAACATCTTCATCTTTACACACTTTCTATGGATACGATGAATTTCGAAAATGTGCTTATTCACAAAGATAGAGACGATATTTTCGAAAATATCGTTACTTTCGTAAGTTGAGGAAAAAACGCGTCTTTTGAATTTCTGTATCTCGACGTCTCAAATTAAAGAATATGTTTGTTGAAAAATGATTTTTTTATCTCAAAGGGGATATATTACGTTTCCAACACTGCAGTTCGAACTTCTGTACAGTGATGGGTTCATGAGATATTAACTATAAAAATCGAAAGTGTTTTTTTGGTTTTGATAGCCAATATTGTTAGCAAGAATACTACTGGGATAGGTGAGCATTTAATCATGTGTCAATGGGTATAACGAAACGGTGAGCAGGAAGGTAACTTTTCCAGAGCTTCGTGGTTACTGCAGGACCCACCAAAGTCTGTTGAATTAAGGGAGTTGCAGATGCGCGGTGAAGGGACTAATTGAGATGGAGAACGAATGGAATTTCTGTAAAAGTTCGTAAGAAAAAAGAAGAATAAGGAAAAAGAGCCTGATCCTGACATTAGCTGAAAAAAATTTTCATCGCTTGCACACGTTCTTGAAAAAGGAAAATATTTCGAAAAATGTTCGTTGATGATTTTTAATTTGATTCATTAGTAATAGAAAGTAACAGAGACAAAAAAATTCGGAATATATGTTTGGAAACAAGAGGTCTTGAGCTTAACAATACTTTGTAACAAAATTTTTACTCTACATTATTTTTTGCGGAGAAAGAGAAATGGTAATTTAAAAATAAACTAAGACTGTCGAAAATTTTCTTGTTCCTTCAATTTTGCAGAGTAGTGTATTAATAGACAGACCGTCATTAAACTTAATGAAGAAAGGATTGTTTTCTCGAAGTCAAGCGAAACGATGCTTGTAGAAAAAATGAAAAATATCTGTACTTCACGCTCTTTCTCCATGGCTTTTAAATCAGCTTTGAGTTCTGCCGCAGCTTCACCTCCTTTTCTTCCAGCATCGCGTTCTTTGTGGACCATCTTGAATTCTTCAACCAGACCAAGATACCTCTCGTAAAGAGCCAATGTCTCAGGTTCCGCCAAATATTCTTGAGGTATTTCGATCTATGAAAGTGTTCGATGTTTTCGTTATTGACACATTTTTTAATCCCCGATACTATTATTCTACTGTTAACTGCCACTGGGAAAAAATATTACAGTTAAAGATTCGAAAAAATGAATTTAACAAAATTAATCGCTATAACAATGATGAGTTGAATTTTTCACCGAAATTTTGTACATTTTCTACTGAAATTATCTGTCATTTCAGTACGACGACAATTCACTTAAATGATGAAATACGCTAATTACCTTAACGAGAAATCGAGCCAAATAGGCTCTTTGTCGTACTATTTCGGCCTTCGACAAAAGCCAATGGAGAATTGTGTATATTGTTTCTGCATCTCCTTTCACTAGCCTCTGCCTGAAGAGAAAAATTCAAATTGTTAAAGCATGTATCCCCATCTCGATCCTCCATTACTGCATTCGTTATCTATTTATTTCCAATTGAAAATTGCCTGAATAATTTAGGATCCTTGTCCGGCTGATACTTGAGAACTCTGAGTGTTGTTAGTAACCGAATCGAAGTGTGTTCGAGGCTTTCGTCTCTCAAATCGATTTTTGATCCATCTTGAGTTATTTCGGAAATCACGTCACTCAATAACTTGAAAAAATCTCGTTATTAATATTGTTATTTTTATCATTGTTATCATGAGTTGTTTTTTCAAAAAAATTTTATTACCTGTAACAGATCTCCGCTATTAAGAGCTTTAAACGACAGCAGAGTATAATTTTTTTTTAGAACTTTATTAAGTTCATTAACAATTAACTTAATATCTTCGCTCATGTTTTTTCTTACAATTACTGTATAAATACTCTATAATTATTCCTGTATTCTCAATCAGTTTGCAATGTAGCACCAGCAGCGATTTCGGGTAGAAAAGTTTGTTGTCGTTGCTGTTGCCATAGCAACACCATTATCAGTCAGGGTCATGGGAGGGGAGGACGATCGGGCACATGCATGCAACAAATTGCAACAAATTCAGACTTGTTATGCTTGTTATTCACAAAAAACAGAGAAAACGGAATCTCACCGGGGTATTTTAGTTCGTTACCCCAGTAGTTAGAGGCGCTGCCCTCAAACTGTCTCCCTTGCTCCCGTAGCCATGATACACTGCGGTAATGTGGCGTTCTCTCTCTTGCTTCGTGCCATTCGCCCATGGAGAACTATTCTCCATGCATTCGCCTTTCGCAGCCTTTCGCTCCCGTTCTAGCATACATTGGGGTAATATTGCATTCTCTCTACCGCTCCATTTCTCTCGATTTTACGCAGCTATTCGCTTCCTTCTTTTCTTTACTCAGTTGATGCAGCCATTCATCGATTGATAGTCGGCCATGGGGGATACCCCCTCCCCCATCGAAATTTAGAAACATTGTCTGGCAAAATCTATAAATCGGATTGACTTGAATTTTTTTGTGAGTATTTGGTGACACAACACGGAGGAAATGACGATTTCGCAATTTCGAAATTTTTCAAAAAAATTTTTTTGTAGAGTGAAAATTTTTTTTTAATTTCGAAATTCTAAAATCGTCAGTCCCTCCGGGCTATATCACTTAATGACCACAACAAATTTCAAACCGATTCGATTTATAGATTTTGCCGGAGAATTTTTCTAAGCTTCGATTTACGGATGTAACACATCGCTTTAACGCCTGAAATGACACTTTTCATGAAGTCATGTTTGACCGATTGCCAACAATGCCAGAACAATAGGATTTCAATAAAAATTGGTACCCGACTATTTTCAAGGGTGCTCTTTCAGAATATTGAGGTTAGAAGCCATGAAAATTAGATTTTGTATGAAAAATTCGCAATTTAAAAAAAAAACAGCGAAATTTCGGTGTAGTTTTTTTGAGAGACTATTTATATCGACCCTTTATAATACTCAAATCAGACTCTTCTCTGCAAAAATCGTGGAATTTTTATCTGTACTTTAAAAACCTGTTGGTTAGGCATTTTTTTTATCAATTATATTCACAATAGCTCGAAAAGAGCGAAATTTTACGTAAAAATCGAATAATGGTTTCTTGCTTGATTTGTCGAGCTAATTATTATATCTTGGGTTCAAGTTTGGATATGACCTTGATTCAGTGATTGAATTTCGAAAATTATGAAAATTTTGAAAATTCAAAATGGCGGATTCAAAGATGGCAGATGAAATAATTGAAAAAACATCATCGGGCGCAAAAACTTTGTTCATAGGGTTTTCGGGGTTGCTGATTACGAATCTGAGGTTAGTTTTCAAAAAATTTATAATGGCGGATCCAATATGGCGGACAAAAAATCGAAATTACATGATCCTGCCCAAAATCTTGCTCTCAGGAGTTTTAGGGGTCTCTAATTACAAATATGAGTTTAGGTATAGGAAACTCATAATAGCTGATCAAATATGGTGGACAAAAAATAGACATTAGATAATTCTGCACAAAAAACTTGCTCTTTGGGGTTTGGGGATCTCTGATTCTAATTACGAATTTGAAGTCAGTTTTCAGAAATTTTAAATTGTGGATATATTATTATTGTTATTGATTTATATGGATGTGAATTTTTGTTTACTTATTTGCGCTTTACATAATATATTAGGTACATAATCACATATTTTCGTTATTTACAGTTTTTTATGATCATCCGTGTAAAAGATATACTCTGCCTCTGTGCATGTTATAATTTGCACACCGCTGCTAGGTAGCAGCTGATTTTCACTTTTGAATTATGACTGCAATTGAATAAATCGAAAGTGATTTTGACCGTAAAGTAATTTTTTTGTGTGAAACAGATTCTTGTCCCATTATGCCAAAACGTAGAACTGAATGCGTGTCTAGCTCGTAGTCTAGTATTAAAAGATTATTCGCACAAAAAAACAATTGTACTTTTGAGATAGATGAAAGAAATAATGCAGTATTCATTCTAGATCCGGATTATTCAGGAGACTCTGATGCAAATGAAAAAATTTAAAAAACAATAACAAAAAAAACATTCAGACAGAAGATTTTCCAGAACAAAACCTCCACGTGGTGAAAATCGGGCAACAGTGATATCGTAGAATATTCACTGGCAGATATTGTTCAACTAGGCATTAAAAGTGCAAGTAAAATCCTCAAGAGTACATTTTTAGGCAGAATCATGTAATTTTGATTTTTTGTCCGCCATTTCGCATTTTTTGAAAACTGACCTCAGATTCGTAATCAGAGAACCCCTAAAACCCTTCATAGCGATTTTTTGCGCAGGATCGTGTAATTTTGATTTTTGGTCCGTCATATTGAATCCGCCATTTTGTATTTTTTGGATACTGACCTCAGATTCGTAATCAGCGACCCCGAAAACCCATTGAACAAAGTTTTTACGGCAAATGACGTTTTTTCAATTATTTCATCCGCCATTTTGAATTTTCAAAATTTTCATAATTTTCGAAATTCAAACACTGAATCAAGGTTATATTCAAAGTTGAACCCAATATATAACAATAAGCTCGAGAAATCAAGCAAGAAACCATTATTTGATTTTGACGTAAAGTTTCACTGTTTTCGAGTCGCCATTTTGAAAATAATTGATAACAAAAATTTCTAATCAATAGGTTTTTAAAGTACAGATAAAAATTCCACGATTTTTGCAGAAAATAGTCTGATTTGAGTATTATAAAGGTTCGATATAAATAGTTTTTCAAAAAAACTACGCCGAAATTTCGCTGTTTTTTTTTAAATCGCAAATTTTTCATACAAAATCTAATTTTTATGGCTTCTAACCTCGATAACCTGAAAGAAAACGCTTGAAAATAGTCGGGTACCAATTTTTATTAACATCATTTCAGGAAAAATGGCATTTCAGGCGTTAATGGGTGAAATAGGCGGCCTCCTCTCATGGTTTCCGCTCGATACCCGTTTAATCATTACCCTCAAGAAAACTATGAATTTTCTCATGGCGTGCAGCAATTTATGTACAGAATACAGATTCTAATTATACTCTACATGCGAATGTTACAGGCGATCCTTAAATTTTGCTTTAAGTAATTACTGCTTTTTTTCTGAAAATGTATTTCCTCCTTTGTTATGCAGTAAAATTTGTGACGTGACATTTAGACTCCCGTCACCCCTACGAATCGGTGTCGACTAGGGGGTCGGATCGACGACCCTGGAACGACGCGTGGTCCCCGTTCCTACGAGGAAAATACGGTCTTTGCCGTGAGTAAACGAGCCGGAGGTTGTGGTGGCGGGAGAGGTGGGAGAGAGAGCGCGTGGTTATTGTGCGAGACGCGCGAGATTCGAGAGAAGCGAGTCATCAGTGAAAACTTTATCAATTTTTTTTTTTTTTTGGGAATTTCGTTAAGATTGTACGGCCACTTTGCCGCGGTCGGGATTCGACCATTGACCGGGTTTTGTTATAAAAATGTGTCAATTTGAGGAAAAGTTAGTCGTCAAGTGTAGATTTCGGCAAGTGTCGCGCGGGAGTGTGTGGGCCCGGTGTCGCCTTCCCCCGTTTATTACCTACGTGCCTGTTAACTGCCTGGTGCCTTGCCTTGCATGCAGGCGAGGTGCACGCACAGATTGGGGGAGTCGTCGCCATGCCATGCACAGACCTGCGTGGTTTTGGGCGAGCTTTCGTCGCCTCGGGGTTATTCCAAACCCCAACGCCGCATTCCCGATCTCGAGGTCCGTTATATAACGGCGCCCCTATCGTGGGATACGGGTGTTCCGGGACGATGTGGAGTCTTTTTGGTGGGCCCACCACTCTGATCGAGGTCGCTCCTCGCAGAGTGAGGGAGGCCTCCACCCATCGTCCGGAATTACCGGCAGTATCATCGGGGAAAGAGGTAACGGGACGGCATCATGGTGAGGCGCGAGACTCGCCCGGCGTGGCGCGAAATATCGAAAAGTCAACGGAAGCGATTGTCCCGCCATCGGACCGTGTCCGTGGGCACACCTTACGCCAAAATTCGCGCGGGCATGGCCGAAACGTCGTACGCCGCTGGCCGGCCAGGTGGTGGGGTGCGCCGGGGTCCGCGTGCTTGCCGCTGGCGAGTCGAACCTCAGTGAGTGTTTCGCTACGACCGATGGGGTAAGTGTTCCTTTTTCTATTACGACGGCGGAAGGAGATAGTGGGCGAGATACGAAGGGCCTCCGTATTAATTATGGGCCGTATTCACAGTCGAGTCTTAAGTGTAAGTCCGCCTTAAGGTGATCTTAATATCGCATTTCGATTCGCAGTCACACCTTGAGGTTACTTTAAGACAGAACTTAAATCTCTACCTTATCGAAGGTAGAACCAATTCACAGACGATTCTTGAGCTCATCATAAGGCGATCTTACTACGTAAGATTCACAGTCGATTCTGAGGTGTCTTACATGTTAACATAACCTCACTATTTGAGCAAAGCAGACGACGTTTTTCAAGTCTGCATTTCGGGTCACTTAAGACGATCTCAATAAAGAAAGAAGCGTGCTCCGAAATAAATTCTTGATACAAATTGATTTGTGTGGTTTGAGTTCTTTGCGATAGTGTGTATTAGTTTTTAGCATAAATAGTATTTAAAGTGACAGTGTATAAATACATTGTTTATAAGATTATTCGAATTATTTCATGAAAAATACACCATCGTTTTTGCAAGTTTGTGTCGTTTTGGTGCATTTTGATCCATAATGGATTTTCCTAACGATATTGACATTAACATTGACGGTATAGACGATTTTGTGGCTGAGATTAACGTCCGCGTTCCCAGGCGATATGTGCGTGATGGTCATAACCCATTTGAGTGCTACAGTGAAGACGAATTCAAAAGGCGATATCGGTTTAGCAAAGATATTGTCAAGTTCGGAATACTACCTCTGATTGAAGTCGGTTTAGCCAAGCTAAATAACCGAGGATTACCTCTTCCTCCAGTCTTTCAGCTGCTCGTGGCACTTCGATTTTACGCCACTGCAAGCTTTCAGGTGACATAGAATTTATTCAATGTATCTCATTTATTATCACTATCATGGTTATCACCCAAATTATAATTAATACAAATATTTAACGAACAGCTTCTTCTTGGTGATAGTACACCAGTGTCTCAGCCGACGGTTTCGAGAATCGTTTTTCGAGTCAGCACACTATTGGCAAGTTTATTGCGAGAGCAGATAAAAATACCAAATAACGCCGAAGCACGTCTAGAAAATCGACGACGGTTTCGAACGATCGGTTATGGGAATGGAGCAATTGGAATCCCTGGTGTTGATGGTACTATCGATTGTACACACATTCGATTGGTTCATACGAGATTTCACAATATAGATGAGGTATTCAGAAACAGAAAGGGATATTTCTCTTTGAATGTACAGGCAAGTATTCATTTTATAAATTGTTAACGTTAAGATGCTCACAAATTGACAAAATAAAACAGACAGTTGATCATAAACACTTAGTATATACACATTATTAAAAACACTTGATTACATTTTCGACAGACTGTTGTTGGACCTAGAATGGAATTTTTGGACATCATGCCAGAATGGCCTGGCAGCGCTCATGACAGCCGAATATTCCAAAATTCTAGATTGTACGCAAGGTATTTCCAAGGCGAACTCGATGGGCTACTTGTTGGTGATGCTGGATATCCGTGCTTGCCTTTCCTGATGACACCGATACAAAATCCTGAAACTCCTGAGCAGCAAAGGTGAGATTCAATCCTTACATAATACCTAGAAAAAACCAAAAAATTATTACAAAATGAGTGTCTTTTGTTGGAATGAATTCCAATAATAACAAGAATGATGAAATACTATTTAAGATAAATTTATAAATAACAATTATAATTTTCTGGATGTCGGGTCCGAAATTTTTAGAATACATGAAGGAAATATGTTGTTCTATTGGCAGCAGACAAGGTTCAGACTAATTCCTAATAACTTTTCTCTTTCAGATACAACATTATCCATGTACGAACGAGGCAAATCGTCGAGAGAACTTACGGTGTATGGAAACGTCGATTTCCTTGCTTATCAAGAGGGCTAACGACGAAGCTCGTCTGCTCGACTTCAATTGTCGTGGCTTGTGCCGTGCTGCACAACCTGGCTTTGCGGTTCAACGATGTTTTGCCAGAGGAAGATGACCCTGATGCGGCTCACGAAATTCCGGCGAATCCACCTGACTGGCAGCCTGTAGACGGGCATGTTGCTAGAAATGCTCTAATCGCAAGAATGTTTCGCTGACTGTGGCTGTAAACTGGGGCTCCGTTTACACAAGTAGAGTACTGGACTGGAAACACAGACCGAGTGCGAATTTCTCTTGTTTTGGTGTTTCGGTACTCGTAAAATGCCCAACCACGATTACGTTATCGTCATTGAAGATTGTTTATTTAATTTGACTCTGATGAATTGTCATTATGAATTTTTCGCTAAATTATACTTTTAGTAATGCCCCCGAATCATTTTAAATCGCGAGAACGGAATACTTAACATGTCTTTTGTCCATTTCACGAATATCCATGTAGTTTTTCAAATTGTAATTCTTCACGTTCGTACAGGCATTGGACTTTGTTCCAAGCACTGTGAGTGTCGTTTGTTGAGTAACCAATCGATTATTCCTCATTTTTTTCCCTTGTACATTAGCATATAATATTTATCAAAGATCTACCACGAGAATAAAATTTCACCCCGAGTCGTGCAACAAAAATTGAAAACGATTTGAAACAGACAATTGAGTTTTTTCTTATTGCGATATATTTATACTTTGAAAAGTTTCATAAAGCCCTTTTAACTCGAGGGTATGTGCGCTGATGGAGTGGAGCGATAATAAGTTCTCCACATATTTGGATTGAGGTTCAAAAATGAAGAAAATAAAGCTTACGAATCTATAATATATATATCTGCATTTATTAAATTTCACTTATATACTTTTATCACATTGGTACTTTTTTAAAATTACATTTGCACTTGTGTTGTATTATTTAATGAACATAAACTTAAATGAAGTACTGAACGGAAACTTATTTGTTTTTTTCTTTGGCCAACAGCATTTCTGCCAACTCGGCCGCTGCCTTTGCAGCTCTCAAATCATATACACTTTTCGCTTTCGCCAATTCGTATAACTTCTCTTCTTGACTTTTTTTTAAACAGAACATCTCCGATTCATGTTCCATGATCATTAACAGTCGACGAGTTTTCAGCTCTTTTTCTTCGGCGTCTAAGTCGTGTATGCTGCTCGCCCTCTTCGATTTTCGTGCTACAATTAAGAGCTCAATCAAAATCTGAATGCAATTGAATTACATAACTGCAATTTTACTACAAAACGACGATTAATTTTACTTGTGGAAGTTGAAGACAAAGTAGACGCCCTCCTTGGATGATTTGTGCCAGATTGGCCAACTTGCGATGCCGGGTGGTCTACTTCAGCAGCATCATTTACCTGTTCAGCAAGCAATCCAATGCCTTGTATTGCACAACTTCGTGCGTCCTCAGTTGGCTCATGCGTGTTTTCTTCGTCTAAGATTTCGAGAAGAATTTCATCTGTATTGTCGAGGACGACTTCATTTTCTCGCACTGAAATGTCAATATTGCCATATTCACAAATGGTTTGATCAAATATGTCAAGAGCAGAGAGGCATATAAACGGACGTTTTTTTGGCAAATAAATAGAATGCATTATTGAATTGAATATAAAATGTTTTTACATTTCAGAGTCTCTTCATCAAGACTGGATGAAAACAGTGTGGGCGCTGTTGCTATCAAATTTGGTACAATCATGCTGATTTCTGGATCAACACTAGCCGACACAGCTGGTGGACCACCGCCTGTCAAAAAACGACTTTGCTTTTCTTTGGTCAATGCATCGCGCTGGGCTTGCTTTAAATTTGTCCACAGTTTTTTTAACTGCTTCACAGATCTCTAAAATATTGAAAAACTTTAATCAGATTGATTGAAAAAAAATTACAATAAAGACTAGGTTCTTAATACCGGCTGAAGAACACAAGCAATGTTTTTTACGAATTGTTTCTTGATCTTTTTGAATTAAAAGCGATGGAACTTTTTGCCTATTGATACTGTTTAAAAATAAAAATGTAAAGGGGTATTTTTTTTACCTGCTCTGTAACAATCGATGACGCGTTGTACTCTTCACAAATAGCTTCCCACGCCTCTTCTTTCTCTTGAAGACTTGACGCAGAACTCTTCTTATTTTCCACCGTTCGAGCATATTTTTGTAAAATTTTTACAAATAATTGCTTTTCGGTCGCAATGTAATTGCGGTTCTTCTGTTTTGTGGTCATCTTTTGGAATATCAACAAAGTTTTCGCACAATATTCAAACTTATTTTCAAAATGACCGGCTTAAACAAAGGAGTCAAGCGCGAGCATGTATTTAGAGCATGGCTTATGTAATTTCAGTAGAGCAGAAACGACATGAGAATTCGAGACAACTAAATGTGCTCATTGATTGGCTACTTTAACGGAATAGTTCCGAAAAGACCCGAACCTCGTTTAAGATCGCCTCAAGCATTGCCTCAGCTAAGGTGAACTTAAATAAAATAAGCAAATGCTTGGGACCAAATTCTTACGTAAGGTGATCTTAGTTGCCAACTGTGAATACATAAAGTCTCGAGACCTTCTTAGTAGTTTAAGACGATCTTACGTGAGGTGATCTTGAGAACGGTCTTAAGAATCGACTGTGAATACGGCCCTATGACTGGTCGAGGGCCGGGTTATTTTGTTGCATCATGGGATGTATTAGGTTTTGTTTAGTAACGGCCCCGATCAGTAATAAAACATCGAGCTAAACCCTCGTGTCTCGTCCCCATCCCTTGCCTATAAAACTTTGCCTTCCGAAAATTCTCACTGCGTTCTCGCGTATAATAAGGTTGTTGGATGATGGTTTGAATCACCGTGCCGTGGTACGGTGTGAGGAATAACATTTTATCGTGTAAAATAATTTTTATATTCAAAAGAATATGTCGTGTTAAATTTTTGGGCTATTGCAAAGGCCTCATACTCGCTGTTCTCGCGCTCAGGGTCGCACTCGCTCGCGTATTGTTGTTTATCTGTCTCTCTCTCGCGTGTTTACACTACGCGCCTGCTTGGTCCTCGGCGACGAGCTCTATTGTCTGCCTTTGTACCTTTCTTTCGTGCCTATCGTCTTTCTGCGTAATATTTTGGAACCGCGATTATTTCGTCGAAAGTATTATTATAACATTGAAGGGGTCTTCGCATTTTTCGGCGTACTACTCGGGCGTGTTACCAACTCGGCATCGTAATGGCAATTAATGTATCGGGCATACCGTCTATGTAATATATTTCAGAACTTATTTTATTGTCAATTTTGTTGTATTCTTGTATGTCTTTTTGTCACTATTTGGAAATAGCGTGCGTGGCATAGGAAACTGCCTTTATTATGTTGTTATTATTTATTTAGCGTAGGAAACTGCCTTTATTATTTTCTTATTAGCTACCTGTTCAGGGAAATGCCTTTATTATTTCGTTATTATTTATTTAGCGTAGGAAACTGCCGTTATTATCTTGTTAGTTACCATAGGGAACTGCCTTCTTAATTACTTATAATTTATCTGTGTTTATTATTTTCTTACTAGTTATCTCTTAGGGAACTTGCCTGTATTATTTTCTTTATTAGTTATTTGCTTAGGGAACTGCCTTCGTTAATTAATTATTATTTTAATAGTAGTTATCTGCCTTAGGGAAATGCCTTTATTATTTTCGTATTGGTTACCTGCTCAGGGAACTACCTTGTTAATTTATTATTATTTATCTGTCGGTATTATGTTGGTCTTTATTGTTTTCTTATTATTAATCTTTTAGTAGCTACCTGTTTAGGAAACTGCTTTGTCTATTCCGTTATTATTTATTTACCGTAGGGAACTGCCTTTATTACTTTCGTTATTATGGTTTGGTGACTCTCAATTTCGATGCAATGCGCCCCGATGTAATAAGAATAAAAATGAGCGCATTATTGTGTAAGATCCGTTGTTTTTTACTCTGTCGTCCCTCTCTATCCAATCACCCCACCCCTCTGCCGATATATTCGAGTCGCGCTAGTCGGCTTAACCTCGGCCTCGCCGGTGGCTGACTACCTCGTCGGGCGGGTTCGTCTTCGAGGAGGACAATTTAAAAGCCGGTTTTGCCGGCGGTACCGGTAGTACCTGGCGCCCAACCTCCTCGGGGCGGACCGGGCCCGCGCATCGGGTCACGGGGCCGAGAAGGATGTGCGCGGGAGGAAAAATCCGTCACAAATTATATGTTAAACATAAATTATAAATTGTCAAGCTATATTATTAAAGTATATAATATGATGATCGTATTACCAACGAATATAAGGTAAAAACGTGGAGAGTACAAATAAAGATCACTTTTTTTAATATTAATGAACATTTTTTTCACAAT
The DNA here is from genome assembly GCA_959613375.1 of Heteropelma amictum. Classification (NCBI taxonomy): domain Eukaryota; kingdom Metazoa; phylum Arthropoda; class Insecta; order Hymenoptera; family Ichneumonidae; genus Heteropelma; species Heteropelma amictum. The sequence goes on along the minus strand of OY390720.1, from coordinate 12,930,730 downwards.
TTTAAAAGTATTTCAGAACACCGACTTGACCCTTTTTCTGAAACCGTTTTAACAGCGAATAATTTATTGACATGAAATGTGACATTCTTGCTCTAATAGCTAGAGCATCTTCTCGTCTGACTCTGTAACGTTAAATACATTGTCTTCACGGAGGGTACTCTATTGCAGCATCATTGACAAATATGTGCCAATGTTCTAAAAACGGGTCTTTCCATAAAATTATGTAAAATGCAGTACGATAAAATAACTTTTGGCATGAAAAATACGTCAAGGTCGCTATTTAGACAGGAACCGAGATCGCCTCTTCAAGCGTCCGAACGCATGTTCAACCACTATACTCTTGCAGAGTTTAGATGAAGATTGACGTTTGTTCGGCAGTTTCTTCTTGACGGTAATCCACCATCAACCATTCTAACAATAGATATGCAGGATCACCTACGGCGGACCTACAATATGACGAACGGTATAACATAACCTTGATGTTCTCGATTACTCTGCAACAGCATGAATACCGTACAGTATAAACAAAAAAAATCTGATTCAACAAATATTTTAAAAAATATTATTTTGTGGCATCTTCGTGTCACTCACTTTGGCAAAATTCTTTCGATATTTTTATATAAATAAGAATCCACTAGGACTGTTGCATCATGATTTGAACCAGGATGTTTGATTGTTACATCTCGGAAACTAGAAAAATCGAATTCAGACTGATGCAAAGTATTTATTGATTCATACTCACAATCTATGATTATCCACTTCAGCCTGTAGGATGAAGGCAGTATAAGTCTTGTGACATTTAAAGTCGGCTGCACCATATTCAGGAGTTGTGATAGGGATATAGCTACCATATATTGCTCCTACTACTTGTGGAATGTTATATTTTTCTTCAAAGCCTCGGGCTATTGCTTCACAAGATGCTCGTCACTTTGGAAAGACAATGATTTCAGCTGAAAGAGTAGAAATCAAAGCTTCAACAAACCGATGTAACCATTCACATATGGTCAATTTGTGGTCCCCAAACACATTTCCGGTGGATCTATACTATTCTGATACACTAGCCAATTTGTATACAGTAAGAGTAACTTTTTCTTCAACGGATATTCCAGGCATGAATGCATTTTCATCCACAGCTAGAGCTGCTCGTAAATAGTTGACTAGCAAAAAAAAGTATCTCTCCTCATTCGGAAATTTTGAAGCTACTCTTTTTCATCATAGTTTCGGAGGACCATATTCTGTCACCATTGTGCAAATCTATTCTTTCGTCCGATGGTTCTTATTCGAATGCGGAAGAACTATTAGAGGAGCGTATCAAAATGAAGAAAATCATTGTTTAGAACTTCAAACAAACGATCACTACAATACAATATTAGGTTATTCTTGATAACAATAACAATATTTTGTTCTTGTGATGACAAAGTAATTTTTGTCAAACCCCGAACTTACACCCAACCTCTCAGTACACCACCCATCAGATGTAAATGAAGCGATTTTCTCAGCTGTTCCCATGACATCCGTTTTCTATTTTCCATCGTTTGTCATCTTTTTTTTAAGCGCTTCCATATTTCATAAACCATTGCATCGATAGTCGTTCAATTGTATTTTGCGCCTCTTCCTCGAGATCACCATGTAGTAACGTCTACTCTATACCGAAGTTATCACACATTCAAAGTAAAAAGAAAGCTGCCCTTGGCACCCTTCACGCCTGTATATATTCGTCATTCTTTTGCTGTGTGCCGAAGACGTCACAAGCCTGTGGCAGAAGCATGGGAAGAAAACGGTCCGAAAACGAAACAACGAGTGAAGAAGAGGAGAGAGATTGGAAAAAACGGCTCGAACGATTAGAAAAATTAATCGAAAGTCAATTTGGAGGCAAACGGAGGAAAAAACATGGTGAGTAGAGTGAAGGGTAAAGGAAGCAATTGAGGAATTGATCGCACGTCGTTGGTCTGCAACCAATGGACGTAAATGTTAGTCAATATTATTGACTAGTAGAGAGCCATATCTCTGCAAGATATGCGCTTCTCAAAAAGAAACGGAGAAGAGAGAAGGCCGTTGCCTAGCAACTCGAGTTCAGCAAACCGAGGGGGAAAAATAACAAATGTAACCCGGTATCTGCTAGACTATCTAAGGGTCGATAGAATTGATCATTATGTTACGTCCCGAGAGGGAGATATTGGATGAAGACACGAAGCGATCCGAGATAGGGCGCGAACCTTTGAATTACAGTAGAGGTTTCGCACGAATGAGTCTTTGGTGGATCACGCGCGAATTCCGAGCACAATATATATTTAATGAGGAGAAGTTCGGATATTGATGAGGTGAACTAGGTTCTTTTGATTGATGGAAATGAAATAAACTTGGTTGGTGTATATTTAAACAATAGATAACATAAGTTTATTTGTATTAGTTCACTTGTAGAATATGGAGTTCTGTCGGTTCAAACCTTCGTTATTAGTTTACAGAGAGGGTATTTTAACAGAGTTCGGGGTTTCGCAAGAAGTTCGAGAATTGCGGAGAGTTAGTACTTCGAGATGACGACTCTAAGAAGGTTCGACGTGAACTCTCTCGAGTCTACTCGAGGGTTAACCATCCCGCTTCTGTAAGGCGGAGTTTTCCCACTCCGTTTAATTTTGATTGGTTTTGGTTTTTGTAAAACTGTTTGTTTTAGTAGAGGGGATTATCTCGATCACGCGAAGGTGACGTGAGATCGTCACCTTGCGTGGATAATGCCTGTAAAAAGGGGGATGGTTTCGAGTTAATATTCGGAGAATAATAATGAGCTTGCTTATAACTAGGGTTATTCGAGCAGGGGTATCGCTTAAGTCTTTTGTTGGAATATGAATAAATGGAATTTGAAAAAATGTTGCCAGACAGGGTATCTATCTGTTTATGCGTGGCTGTAGTTTCAAATTCCGCATCTATATTAGGTTAATTTACCCGATACTCGAGAATATATGGTATTGTAGCTTTACATAAGCGTTTATGATCGATGAGTGATGGTAAGAGGTGTATATGAAATGTGTTGGTACTTTATCGATTGTTGAGAGTGAGATACCGACCGAACACGTTATGTTGATGCGCGTGGGTTTGATTGTACCGGCTGAGACGTAACAATTAACTGTGGTCCTTGAAAAATAAATAAAAAATAAAAATAAAATAAAAGAAAATAATGATACCGGATTACCGCGCTAAATTTAGGGGGGAACTTATTCCTCATCAGAAAGACGACACAGACGCCGTGTCAGAGAAACCACCTCGGAAAGCGACAGTTCAGGAGAATCGCCGCGACAAGAACGATCGCGATCTCCCCGCAATCAGTCGCCGAATCACGGGAATGAGATCGTGATGCTTCCGGTTGTAGAACAGGGGGATATAGAGAATGAGGCAAATGGTGCAGTGGCAGAGATGCCTGGGGAACACGAAGCGGTGGTGGACAACGCATTGCCAGCACCAAGTGAGCCACCAGCAGTCGCGGCCAGCCTATCGGAGGTAGAACCGGCGCTAGACAACGAGACATTGCGAGTGATGGGGGATCGTCTGCTAACGGATAGAATGCTGGCACCAACGATTCATTCAGATTTGGCGGTTCGAATCGAGGGAATCATTAAAAAGGGCTTGCCGACAGAAGAACGAAAGGTGCTGCTACCCAAATTCCCTCCGCCGAAGAACGCAATATTTATAGATCCGCCAAAATTAAATCTCGAGGTGAAGGCGTCGTTACAAGAGTCGGTTGTCAAACGAGATTCTCGAATTATCGAAAAGCAGGAACGAGTGACGGCTTGCTTGGCGGGAATGACGAAACTAATGTCGTCGATCTTCCCATTAGCAATCAAAGAACGACTGCTATTGTTAGAGATTTCCAGCGGGATTATGAGAATCCTCGCAGATTTACAACACGAGGAATCCAATATCCGACGGAGTTTGATCCTGAAGAACATTGATACATCATTACGAGACACGTTGAGTTCATCAAACGTTGGCGAGTGGCTCTTTGGTGAAAATCTCGCGGAAAGGATCAAAGCGGCAAAATCGCTGGAAGTTTCGGGAAAAACGTTGAAGCCTAAACCGCCAATATCGCAGGCATCAAGTTCAAAAAACGGGAAAGGCCCGCAACGCCGAACAGAGTTCAAACCAAGGTTCAATCCGGCGTGGGGCGGGCAGAGATCAACGCAGAACCAAAGATCGTTTCGTCAGACCAGACCTTTGCGTCAGAAGCAAGTTCAGCCGAGTCACAAGAAGAACGAGTAAATCACGCTGTGAGTTGTCCAGCGGGTAGATTGAGACTCTTCAAGGTATTTTGGGCGGAACTCACAAATGATAAAAATATTTTGAGCTGGATCGAGGGGTACCACATTCCGTTCGTAAAGCGGGTAAATCAGTCAGTACCCCCTTCGGAACTCAAATGGTCGAGGCAGGAGATCACAATGATTTCAGAGCAACTAGCAAAGCTCGAAGCTAAAGGAGCTATTAAGGAAACCCTTCCGTGCGCAGGGCAATATATTTCGAGAATTTTTTTAGTGCCAAAGCCAAGCGGTGGACATCGGCTTATCTTGAACTTGAAAGATCTGAACAAGTTTGTCCGGACAGAACATTTTAACCTCGAAGATTCAAAGGAGGTGCAAAGAATGTTGACTCAGCATAGTTTTATGGCATCATTAGATCTTCAGGACGCTTACTATCTGGTCGCGATGGCGGAAAAGCACAAAAAATATTTGAGATTTCAATTTTTAGGGAAACTTTATCAGTTTGAGTGCTTACCGTTTGGATTAAGTTCAGCACCGTACGTTTTTACAAAAATTATGAAACCGGTAATGGCGCGGTTAAGGCTCTCTGGCCTGATATCGGTGATATATCTCGATGATATCCTGTTAATGGGGGCTACCTATGACGCGTGCCTTGACAATATTCGGACAACGCGGGGCTTACTGGAGCGTTTGGGATTCATAGTTAATCTTGAGAAAAGTAAAGTAGTGCCATCAAAAAGATGTGTATTTCTCGGATTGATTTTCGATTCAGAGTCAATGACAGTGGAGCTTCCGTCAGAAAAGGTAAAGAGAGTAGATAACCTTGTTACAAGGTTTAAAAGAACGCAAAAATGTAAAATACGAGACTTTGCGTCCTTGGTTGGTACGTTAGAATCATGTTGCATAACTATGAAGTACGGACGGGTGCATATGAGGAGTTTTGAGCGAGAGAGAATGTTAGCCCTCCGTCGAAACGGAGAGGATTTTGAAAAAAATGATGACGGTTTCATCAACAATACTACCAGAACTAGACTGGTGGGCAAAGAATATTAAGTCAGCCTCCAACCGGATTGGGGTTTTTGATCCCAAGGTTGAGATTTTTTCAGACGCATCTCGTTCAGGTTGGGGCGCTTTTTGCGGGGGCAGGCGAGCCCATGGTCATTGGAACGAGGTCGAAAGATCGCAGCATATCAATCTCCTGGAGCTGAAAGCCGCGTTTTTTGCCTTGAAATGTTTTGCAAGCGAGTTTAAAGAAGCCGATATTTTATTAAGGGTAGATAATACTACAGCACTAGCTTATATCAACAAAAAAGGCGGCGTACAGTTCCCAAAACTCAGCGCGGTGGCTAGAGAAATTTGGGACTGGTGTGAGAGCAAGAATATGTGGGTGTTTGCTTCTTACATTCGATCAAAAGATAACGTGGAGGCAGATAGAGAATCTCACCGGCTAGAGCCAGAAACAGAATACGCTTTAGCAAACGAAGCTTTCGAACGGATTGTCAAAAATTTTGGGGTACCCGAGATAGATCTTTTTGCGTCAAGAACAAATAACAAATGTACAAAATACGTATCTTGGAAAAAGGATCCAGGGGCTTGGGCAGTGGATGCCTTTACCATAAAATGGAACTCCTTCTTTTTTGCTTTTCCTCCTTTCTCCCTGGTGCTGCGCGTTTTAAGAAAAATTAAGGTTGAGAAAGGGAAAGGAGTAGTGGTGGTGCCTCATTGGCCTGCTCAACCGTGGTTCCCAATTTTTTGGTCAATGCTTGAGTCACATCCATTGTTCTTTGAACCGGATAGTGAATTACTAATCACTTTACACAGGAAACGTCACCCTTTGTGGAAAAATCTTACCCTGGTGGCCGCACTCTTATCAGGGAGGTAATGCAATCAAAAGGAGCATCGAAGGAGACGTCTGATATCATGCTGGCGTCGTTGAGTGCATCATCATGGAAACAATATGAAACTGGGTTGAAAAAATGGTGGAATTTTAATCAGAAACAACAAAAGGACCCTATTAAATGCTCAACAGCCGACATATTGGCGTTTCTTACAGCGGAATTCAATAGTGGGGCATCGCATGGATCGGTGAACAGCTATCGATCGGCGATCGCTCTTCTATATAGACCAGAAGTAGGAACGAATCCTCAGATCAAACGATTCTTTAAAAGGGTTGCGAACCTGCGGCCGCAAAAGCCAAAATATGATTTTACTTGGGATCCGGGGGTGGTTCTGGATAGTTTCAAGAGTTGGGATGCAAATAACTCACTTCCATTAGAGAAGCTATCTCAGAAATTGGCTACCCTGTTGGCATTAACTACGGGGCATCGAATGCAAACATTAACCCTAATAGATATCCGAAACAATTCGGTGAGAGATGATCGCTTGATTGTTAAAATTCCGGATCGAATAAAAACATCAGCGGTAAACAAGACCCAGCCTCTGCTGGTTCTACCCTTTTATAGGGAGGATACGAGGATATGTCCAGCAACAACGATCACGAATTATATGGAAGCAACTAAGGGATTACGAGGAACAGAGAACCGGCTTTTCATCACAATAAAAAAGCCCCACAAGGCAGTATCCTCAGAAACATTGAGTCGGTGGATTAAAAAGACACTAGCTACTTGTGGTGTCGACACCAATATCTTCAGTGCTTATAGCACTAGACATGCCGCGACATCCGCGGCAGGAAGAGGAGGTGTAAGTTTGGAGTGCATTCGCAAAACTGCTGGATGGTCAGCCAAATCGCAAATGTATGCAAAGTTTTATCAAAGGGAGATCCTTACGGACCAAAGGGACTTTGCTATGGCGATACTCAAAAAAGATAAACGCTGAATCCGAAATTTGGAGTCAGAGGCGCTTGTAAAAGAGACATGCAATAAGCATTAGAAAATAGATGCACGCATATAAAAATACTCGAGAATATGGGGATACAATAAAATGAATAAATCATTGTTGGTAGTTTTCTTCCATGGCAGTCGTAACCAGCTTTAAACAGCTACATGGTGATCTCGAGGAAGAGGCGCAAAATACAATTGAATGACCAAACGAACTTACCTGTAAGTGAAGTTCGATCATAATTGTATGAAGCGCCTCTTCCGAAGAGATCACTTCCCACCCTTCTGGCAAGAAAATTTCCCTTTTTCCTCATATAGTATACAGTTATGAGGAAACCCAAGGTGGTTACGACGCAACTTTAAAGTAATGACGAATATATACAGGGGTGAAGGGTGCCAAGGGCAGCTTTCTTTTTACTTTGAATGTGTGATAACTTCGGTATAGAGTAGACGGTACTACATGGTGATCTCTTCGGAAGAGGCGCTTCATACAATTATGATCGAACTTCACTTACAGGTAAGTTCGTTTGATCATTCAATTATAGCAGTAATTACTTGAAATAAAATCAAGAGACTCGGCAGAGTCTCGGGACAAGTACGTGTCCCGAGGCTCGCCGAGTATCTTTTCCCGAACAAACTACTTTCACGCGCATTGCCGACCTTTTCCCATTAATTTTAGATCGATCCAAAGAATGAAATTAACTTTTGATCACAGTTTCATTAGGTAATGTGATAACGATCTGTCGATTGGTGTCGATAAAATTGCGCCCAGACGTCGGATTTTCGTGTTTCATTAATTTCATGATTCCAATGCGTGCCTTAGTTTTGACGCTGTAGCGTCTGCTTGAGATGTCACGCATGCCGGATTTTCATGAGCGCGACTAGTTTTCGGTCACGCAGGGCGAGTTTCCACCGGGTTTACATGCTGTATAATGGAATGAACGAGAGTATCTTCATATCATATCTCGAGTATCTCGACGTATCTTTTTCCCGCAAACTGAGTTTACGATACGCGTTTTCTAACCTCTTCGAACAAACTTATAAAATGTGGATTAGAAAAAAACGTCGGCTCTTATGGATTTCAAACAGTGAAAAGTCCTTTCCAGTAAGATGAAAATATTTTCGTAAATAAAATCTGATGAAATAACCATCGACGTGAGATTTGGATGAAACAAAAATAAATGCATACAAAAATGGCCAACTTCACATAGATCGCTAATGGTGCATTAAAAAACAGTGTGGTTTCAGTTTACCGGTATCATACATAACCTCATCTGTTAATTTAACGTAGAAAAAAAATAAATAAAAACGAATACATAAAAAAAAAATTCACAGTAACAAGATCGACAAAGGTAAGAAGAACAATTAACTTAACAACAACTTGACTCAATCGTAAAGTTATTAGTCAAACGATTTCTCTCTATCAATATTGATTTAAAATCAGTTCATTTAAGAAATTCGATATACTTTGTTGGTAAAACTAAATCTTTACCAAAACGAATGATATCCCAGAAAAAATCGTCTACGACGAAAAAAAAATTGGACAAGTACTTTGTCGTGTGCTTGCTCTATTCTTCTATCACCCGCAAAACTGGACGCGACAACAAAAAACCTTTGATATCATTATATTGGTCAAGTTATGAATGTTTATCATGTAGTCACAAAAACCACACCACATGAGTAAAGCTGTTCGTAAAACGTGCATCACAAAAACCACACCATATGAGTAAAGCTGTTCGTAAAACGTGCAAAACCACTCCATGAAAAAAAGTACTTGGCGCATTTTTAATATACATCATACGGCATTCTAAAAAAGAGGTACATCTTCTACAAAGTATGAAGTATATTAAACATGCGCCAAGTACTTTTTTTCATGGAGTGGTTTTGCACGTTTTACGAACAGCTTTACTCATATGGTGTGGTTTTTGTGATGCACGTTTTACGAACAGCTTTACTCATGTGGTGTGGTTTTTGTGACTACATGATAAACATTCATAACTTGACCAATATAATGATATCAAAGGTTTTTTGTTGTCGCGTCCAGTTTTGCGGGTGATAGAAGAATAGAGCAAGCACACGACAAAGTACTTGTCCAATTTTTTTTTCGTCGTAGACGATTTTTTCTGGGTATTTTCAGTACGATAATGCAATACCGACGCCTTTGCTTCTCACTTATACAATATCCCGATATAGGTAGCAGCGAAGCTGAATCGTCGTTATTATTGTTTATTGTAAACTAACAAACCTCAATTGTGATTAATTATGGATCAACAAACGATTCTACATTGATGAGCATTCATTTATAGCATTAATAACTTGAAACAGAGTTTTGTAACGAGAAATTTAGCGATTTTCTATCCACCCACCATCGGTCAATGCATAATCTTTAGAATTGCAATCCCAACAATTTAACACTCAACATTGATAGGTACTTTTATTTATAACCAATCCGATTTTTCTAAAAGTCTATTCTTCGTTTCTGAATTATGAAAATTCCTGTGTACTTTGGGGTTTTGGGGTTATATATAGTGAGTAATAAAAATATTCGAACGCGACATAATTAAATAAATCCACATGTACGGAAATGGTAGTTTACTCGTTTGGAGTTCTATTTCGGCTACAGGTGAGGGTGAATTAGTTTTTATTGATGGTATTATGGAAGAAAACATGTACCTTAACATACTATGGTAAAGGATCATTTGACCTAAACTGCAAAGGGCAAGAGTAAAACTATTTCAATTTTATCAGGACAACGATATGAAGCCCGAAAGTTGCACTGTTCAACAATGTTTATTGTATCACCATCGAAAAGAACTCAAGGAATACTTTATTGATTCGGAAACAACTAGTTACAGATTACGTGCCGTTCGAATATTCTGATATTTCTGTATAACGTGAAAAACTGTGATCGTAATACTGCCTTGCATGTTGTGATTTTAGATTCAATAAAATATACAAAAAATAACTGCTGTATAGACATACAACTATTAAATCATTACAAGTATTTTTTGCATTTGTTGATTTATTATTAAAAAAAAATTTCTCGTTCGCTTATACTTCACGGTAGACTTTTGAGTTTTTCTATATGGATTTAAATCGATTTATGTTTTTGATGTAACTTTTTATTCTATACAAACTTACTTACATTTTGGAAATTTGTCTATTTTAAATTCATTGTGCATTCATTTTAGATACATTGACGAAATGTACCTAAGAAATCGCATGTCCGCAATACAGCCTTAGATGCGTTGGAAGTTTTCAAAAAATTATTATTGCTCCAAATACTCTGCTATCCACCTTTTTATTTCTCAAATCATTTAATAGTGACGAAATGCATACAGGAAAGAATGGAAAAAAATTGTATGCTCGAAACCGACCGTTACAGAGAATCAAAATGTCCAAAAAAATTTCGTTACTCCAAATATTCTTATAAGCACTTGTTTATTTTTCAAACCACTTACTCGCCGAAACTTCCCCGAAACTTTTTACCGGAACTCGCCCGTACAGGCAGTGGACATTAAAAAAAAAAACTCATTGCTCCAAGTATTCTTGTAACCACTTTTTTTTTTCTTAAGTCACTAAGTGGCGAAATGCATCCAGGATAGAATGGCAGAGGAAATCCTATGTCTGGAGTCAACTCTTACAGGTGGTGACAGTTTTCAAAATGTTCGAAACATTCCATTAAACATAATGTCATGAGCACACCAAATACTCCAACTTTGCGATTTTTTTTCTCATTAACTACTCCTTTCTTTCTTTCCTTTGTGGTTGGCTCCAGTTGGCGCTGATACGGACCAACTATACGGCCATGTACCAGCAGCATATTATGCGAAGCATGCCGTATTTCCATAGGGAGAATCTGAAACAGTCGGCAAGGCAGAGCAAACGGCCGTGCACGTTCTCCACAGGCAGCGCCAATCCACCCTCAGTCATCGCTCCCCCCCTCCCCCCCACCCCGAGCGCACGCGTCGACCAAGTCGTTGACATGGCTTTGAAGCAATTACTGAATCCTATCTTGCATATGAAGTTAATTTGGAAGCGTTGAAGAATCGTGTGATGACCGATGAAGGGATGGGGGCGATGATTTTGTGTTTAGGGTCGGCGATCAGGGATGAATGTTGTAAGGTGGTCAGATTTTAAGAGAAGTCAGCGCTTGAATAAGATTTCGACGTTCATTATCGAATCGAGGACAAGCACAGAAGATGTGGTTCAAATCCTCTGTTGGATGTCCGCAATGACAAGCCGGAGAAATTGACATATTTTTGCGGAAAAGGTTGGATTGGTGGTTGGAATGATTTGATCTCATTCCTGAAATAAGCACCATGGACATGCAAGTTAAGCTTTTAAATTCGTCAAACCAAGGTTTAGCGGACGGGTCAAAAAAGTTTTCGAAGTAGACGGAGCCTTGTGTCTTCCGGCATTGCGAAGAAGCCGGTATGACAGGGCCATGTTTTTCTCCCTGGCAACAGGAAACACATTGGATAGTGGAAGGAAGGTTTCAAAAATCTCGCCCTCTGCGATAGCCGCCGTGCCTAACGCGTCTGCCTTGTCATTGCCAGGGATACCCATATGGCCCGGAATCCATATAAGGTCGATTTCGGATTGGATTTGGATGATTTGGATCGGATGAAGGATTAAATTTAGTACTTGGGTTTTGTCGAAGTCGCTGAGTACGAATCTGTCCTCAAAGTACAGAAATTCAAAACAATGGATCCTATATGGCGTATGCGAATTGGAAACGTAAAATGATTGAAATAGAATCTTCTTTCTTCCCATTTGTATTTAGTATTTAGTGTAAATATTAGAAAAATTGCCCCATGCATTAGCTGGTGAACATAGATCCACATCCCCTGAGTGTGCCATTCGTCATAGGATTTAACTCTGCTATTTCGAATAATTTCTTTGTTTTTTTCTCAATAATTTTTTTGTTCTCTTGAAATAACATTTATGTTTTTTATTGAAATTTTTAATGTATTCTTTTGATGTTTTGGTTTTTTGGCAGATTCAAAGTTGTACCTGTTGTTTCTACAACTGATACAACATTAAATATTCATTCCTCTGTGACCGCCGACATAAATATTTAAAGTTAGTTATGACTTACCAAAGGTGATGACTCAGTAAACACAAAGCGACAGTGACATAACATCAATATTGGAATTTCCGCCTTAACAATGTAGCTGTTATACACACGACTGTTTTTTTGCTGTTATATTATTGAGGAGAAAATTCCAACATTGATTTTATGTCACTTCTGCTTTGTGTTTGCTGGAACGAATCAGTGAAAATGACTGGCAAAAAAGTTGTGTTGTTTCCTTTGCAGTCATCAATCAAAAAGTCGAATGTTTTTTAGTTACTCACTAACCTCATCGTTCGAGCGAATTTGATCAATTTTGTAATTAAGTCCATCGGGCTTATCGAAAAATTTGAATTTATTAATTCTGACGTCAGATTCGAAATCAACAACCACGAAAACCTCCCCAGTACCAAACCTCATTTAATTCGAACTCATTTTTGGTCCGCCATACTGGATCCGCCAACTCGAATTTCTGAATTTTGTGGGCAGATTCGTATTCAGCCACTGCAAAAACCGCCGAGTATGAAGTTCCATCCGATTCAAATTAATTTTTGCATTTTATTCGCCGTATTGTATCCACTATTTTATATTGATGCATGTTGAGGGATGATTCGTAATCAGCGACCTCGAAAACTCCGGGGTACCAAATTTCGTGAAAATCCGAGTACTTATTTTTTTTGCGTTTGGGGCACTCAGTGTTAAATTTCTCTTGCCGCTCAAGGGGGTAACTTGACAAAACAAAAAAAAAGATAATACGTTATACAGTTCGTTCGCCAAATTTCACGCAACACACTCTTTATTCACTCTCTCTCTCTTCTTGTTCGTCTATCCTGTAACGAGTCGTTATCTTTTCTCGTTCTTTTTATCGCAGATTACAAATATTCCTCTCTTTCGAGTGTTTGGTATGCCTCGGGGCACTTGTCTTTTGATTAGAGGCGACAATCCCTCGTTGGCTCTTTTTTGTTGCTCCGAGGAGTGCAATAGAAATTTCTCTCTTTTCATCTCCTCTTGTGATGCTAGTCAAGCAAAAATCGGAGAGATGCGAAGCCACCGAGATGTAATCCACGTGTGTTCAAAAGCGCAGAACGGATAGGCCGATATTCTTGCGATTAATTGACTGGCGATCGATGTTGATCGGTTGAGTCCCCGAAGTAAAAGCAACATGATTCACGCGATGAATAAGCATTCTTTTCGCAATTACATTGTTCGTTACAAATAAAATGAAAGCAACAGTTTATTCATCATGCAATGTGTTCCGCCTCATGTGCGAAATACACCTTTTTTTGTATCGGAAACCGGAAAATTTCCCGTTGAAGAATGCATTTATTGTTTTCCTTCAAATGTTGTATTCTTTATTACTTTATTTCTTTGATTGTGGAACACGCATTCTATGAGCAGAACAAACTCAGCAATCAAGTCATTAAACTATTATTCTTGGATTTATCGAAATATTGTTACAGAAAACGTGATAGAACAATACTGTTTAAAATTCATTTCGGGTTTCCAACCAGCACAGACGTATTTCTTTGTCCTTTTTTTGTCTTACTTTCAAATGGTCGCAGTTCCCAATTTTTTGTCCATGCAATCATCGAGGAAAAATTAAGAGGGTTGACTCGACGCGTCAACCGTAAATACCTTCTCTTTCCTCTTGTACAGTCATACAGGGATTATCTCGGGTTTTCGTGACACGACCGTTCCAATCACACCTCGCACATATTTGGGAAAGTTTATCCATTTTTTCTTCTCCTACATGTTTTGCGGTATTTTCTATGCACTGTCGAATCAGAATTTCTCATATCATACTCCTCTATTTTTCACCAATCTTAATCCATCGTAACATTTTTCGTCTCTTCCAGAATTCGTCAAACTCTCACAAAATCGAGATTTGTAATTTTCTGAAAGAACAGTCTTGAACACAACGCTGAACAAGTAACAAAAAACTCAACGGCTTTGTTTCTCGCGTTAATACATTTACACCTAACTTAATAACATTGCGTCAACTCATCATAATTATCAACTGTTAAAAATAAATTCTGTGATGTATCTATAGTTTGGACCAGAGTGTAAATAGGTAACATTCTTTGATCCAATTTCATTAGTTTTCATAAAATATTATTTTTCGATCGCGATTAAATTCTCGATCGGATTTTCATAGACATCGATATGGTAGACGTCATTACCGTGCGATGCCTCACAACCTTCGTAGACTCTTTTATGCGTAAAGGAGTCGCATGGCCATATTAACTCAGGTGTGTATCGGAGCGAAATACTGCTGAAGACCTTTCGATTCAGAATTTCGAGATCTAGCCAGACCTCTGGGTTCCGTATCAGAATAACCAGGAGACAAAATAACCGCTACACCGAAAAATATACTATTCAATATAATTCTCGATCATACAATCCGCATGCAAATAAATTTACAGATACAATTGATAAATCTATAGCATAACATAATATTTTGGTATCGGTTGGACCTGAAGAACGATATCAATTTCGTATAAAATTGTTTACAATAGAAAATTGCACACGATATTTTTCAAATATTCTATGATATTTTCCGGTTAATAAGAAAGCGCCGTATTTTGGGGACGCTAATTAACGTCACGATACGCTCTGTGTGTTGCAACGGCAACATTTAAACCAGAGTTCATCTGATTTATCAACAGTTGTTCAGACGCTGCTTTGCTCTTCAATAATGACCTTTATAATTTTTTGCATACATTCATGCATAGCACGCACTTTGCCATTAAAAGAATTGTGCCAACCTTCGACCTCGTTACTATATCCATGTCGTAACAATTCAATTACAGGCAAATTCAAAACATGAAAAACTGAGGTTATAATATTGTTCGGTTATATTGCCCGCAGTTATTTTGATTCCTGCTTATTTTGTTCGCGATTATATTGTCGCTATTTTGTCTGCGGTCATTTAAGCGTGTCACGGCTCTGAGAGGGTGGGCGACCATTTTGGTCGATTGCTAAATGGGAGATGATGAATGGATAGGAAATCATAAATTTATATGAAATAAAATAGCAGGTTAATTAATTTCAATTTTTTAAAATGTACATTTGGTCTTATATAATAAAACTTAGTGAAATCGATATAAAGTTTCTAAAAGTAAATGTTCGGCGAAGAAATGATTTATTACTCCATTACACGTGTTGCGCACTTAATGGCATGAATACGTGTTCTCGAAATATGACAATAATTTTTCATTTCAATGTGATCAAAGCCCAGTTAGTATTTAAAATTTTTGAGAACTGAGAACTGAACGAAGCGATGGCAAGTACTAAAACTACTATAAAATAATGAAAAAATAGAAAAGTAAAGCAACAATAAATCATCAGCAGAGATAAATGAAATGTGGAATGAACGAGAAATTACTATCAACCGCTTACAATGTCACTTAAAAATAATGCAACATAAATAGTGTCATGTAATAAAATTTTTCTTTTTTCTCTCGCCAAAATCTAAATTAGCACAAAGTATAACACGAAAATAAAAATCTTTAACGCTAACTAATGCTTCTTTTTCCTGGCCTTATTATTCAAAACCATGCACGCTGGATTTGCTTTTTGATGATACTCGACTGATTTCCGTGATCTACTTTCCTTTGCACAAATTAATTTTCTTTTCTTCTATTATTTAATATACTTTTCTAGGAAAGCTACTATTTTAGTTATTTGGCGTACAGTTTTTACTTTTTTATTAATAGATACAATTATTTCTCCTTATGTTTGGCGTAGACACTGAAAAGTCAAATTATTTTTTCCTTCTTCCTATTCATTTTTTCAATCCTGAAAACTTGAGACATGAACTGAACGAATCTTTCAATAAATATCGTATCATTTATCCCTTAAATATCGATTGAACTGTGATTATCGATGATAAGTTTTGTCTCGCCGTCGACGTTCTCCTCTTCTGAGTCAAAACGAAGTATAATTTGTGCCTGATGAAAGAGGGTTTCGTCGGTAGGTCTCGAAACACGATGTGAACTGTCATTTGAACTCATCGTTTGTGTCCGAGTAAAACGCACACAGTTGGTGTGCATACTCGTTCTGAAACTCGCATTTGTTGCTGGACTACGTTGATGCATCGTCGAACGTTCTCTGCAATTATTTACCGAATATATCTTGATGAAACATTATGAACAAATTACATAAGAATTTTTAGTACTTGTATCGGCAATAGTTAATGGTTATCATTTCAACTAATCAACATTCTCGCACGATATTACTTATTGTTTCCTTGACGTTTTCTCTTCTGTGGCCACAAATGGAACGCCCCATATATAAGTGGATTCACGAGACTGTTGCTCATTCCGAAAAAGAATATTCCGCTCTGCATTTCCTCGCTCAGCTGCATAAATACCATATATATTAGGATATTTGATTTTTAAGCGATTTTTTTTTGTTTTGTCCACCACGAAGAATTGGTCATAGATATTACAAGCGAAATTTTTCAGATAAGTAAACAAATTTTAGCTCAATTCCAAACTTACAAGGACAGGGCACCCCTTGGGCATAGTACGGTAGTAATAGTTAACGAATTACTTTGCATCGGTGAATTGTAGAAAAATATGTCATTCTCTCACGGTAAGAATCTTGATTCAACATTATCATGGATCATAAGAAGTACACTTGAAGGAAAAAGCGATATATGTATGTGGGTGTGTGTGTCTGTGATTGTGTATACACTTATATTCATATATTCAAATTCTAAAATTTCAATTAGAATTATGATGATATTATTAAAGATAAATATTGCGATATTACGAATGTTATAACGTTGGGGGAAAAAAAGAAAAAAGTTCTAGAGCAGGTTTTAAAGCCGGGACGTACGGTTCATTGTACTGAGCCGCTACTGTTAGACCACCGGGTTGGTCGTCAACGAACACAAAAATTTTGAGGCCATAACAAATTTGCTGGCCAAGCTTTGAGGCGATTTTGTCAGAATTGGCTGTTTATGAGGTCTTATAGTTTGACCACGATAGGAGTTTCGAGAAGTACTATTACCATGCAAACCCTCACCCCGAACTCAGATTCCAAAATGTATTCTTTCCTTGTTAGCTCCTTAAAATATTCAATTTCCCATTTAAATAACGTTAAAATAAATTTCGCTACGTTTAAACATTATTTGCTTTCGTCCACAATTTTTTAAATATAAAATGAGCTTTATGGCTTTGTACAAACTGAAGTCTTTACTGAAAGTTCCGCAGAGCGAAACATGCTCCATCAGTACTTTGAGAATTACAGAAATACTGGGGTAAAACCTAGGGTGATCAGTCTACGGGTGAAATACCCATTTCATCCGTAGATTGTTTCCGAAAAGCCGCCACAATTAACATATTTTAAAATAAAAATGGCGATATTCTCAGTTTGCAAAACGTATTTTTTCGCATACCCGACGTGTGCAATAGTTGCGAACACAGCAATGAAGTTATTTCAAGATAAAAATGACGATATTTTTAATTCGCAAGATAAAATTTTTTTAAATCCCCAAAACGTACTTTTTTTCATACACGAGGTATGCAGCGGTGGTGTACATTAAGTTCCAGAGCCCTAGAATCGATGTCGATGTTTTTGCGTCCAAATAGGCACCACATTTAACAGAATGCGGGATTAACACATTTTGTATCACGGGACAATGAACATGTGCCCAAATCAAATAAAGTAAATATTACGTGTGTGTGCTGTCGTAAAAGAAGTTTCTCGAATTTACTGTCTGTTATTCTTGTTCGATCGAGTTGAATGTGTCGCGCTGAGTGCCGTGCATATTTTATTTGGTATTTCTGTCGATGTCGGTAGTTACTGTGTGCTAATGTACTAATCGTTTTTATTTTTCTACGTGAAAATTCGCGTTTGTCCGTGTGCATCGTTACGTGGACAGACGAATATTAGCATACAGCGTACCCTGCTGTGTGCAAGGGAGCGCGTGAGAATATTTTCTTTTGTTGTGCCGAGTAAATGATCGCGTGGAGCCGGGAAGGTATCGGGATAGCCGCCAAACAACCTACCGAGTACACGGTCTCCGAATTGAAACACATTATTCTAAAGAATTATTTGATAACAGGAGGCTCTGAAGCTGAACTGAAAAGTCGTTCGATAGATTCCGACGTAGCCATATGGGGTCGCTTAGATGCAAAGCGGATTAAATTGATCGACAGAATTGTAGGACACGGCAAGTCTGAGAATGGAAATCCGTCATCGGGACGGATGCCGAGGACACGCCAAAATGTCAAGATGCGAAACGACTGCTAGTAGCAACAAGAAACTCATACAAAACTTAAAACACCGTGCGTTGTGATGAAAATTCTAGATTCCAATCGTTACGTGGTTACCGACTTCGGAGAGTTCGGGCTCGCTGAGTTACTGTATACCGAAATGATAGCTGTTACCGGAATGAAACCGTATATTTGTAATTAATGTATATGCGACAAGAAGTGGATAATTGTGACGTGACATTTTGGACCCGTCCCCCCGTACACAGCGGTGTCAGCAACGAGGCCGTTTGAACGGCCTGGGACGCTGCTCGGTGCGCGTGCACTGGCCTCACCGGAGAGCGGTGCGGCCGTCTCGCGGTCCGCCGCCGAGATTTTTGCGGATGCGGGCGGCCGGTCGCGCGCGAACGGGCGAGAGAGATCGCAGAGTGTCGAAATTGAGAGATGTAATAGCACGATGTTAACACGCATTTCGTCTTCGCGACTCGTTGCGTCTTGCCTATTTTACCTATTGTCTGTATCGAGGGGTTGATTCGTTGAATCTTTGAGAGAGGAGACTTGCGTGAGGATGCCTTTGGCGAGCGCTTCCGTTACCGTAACTTTCTGCCTGCGTAAATGCCTTGCCTTCATTGCCTGCAGCCGTGGCCGTGGCCGCTTCTCTTTTAAAAACGGGAAATTTGGTGACGAATGTGCGACGCCCGCCGAGCACATCACGGCCACGTTTATCTTGTCCTGGTCCTCGAGCGAGGGCGACCAACAGCCCTCGCATTGGGGCAATCGGGGAGACGCTGGCATAAGGCCAAAATTAATCTGCCGCCCGTCTCCTTCGGTGTTATCTCACCGCCCCACGACCGCGCTTTTAGACGTCGCGGTTCAAGTCTTGGTGCCCTGTATCGTTTTGTGGGATGCGGGCTACCGGGGGGTGCGGCGGTGGAGTTTTGTGTGGGTCCACCACCCTACGAGGACGCTCTTGGTGTTGGGTGAACCTCCCCCGTCGTCACCTGGGAAAGCTGGCAGCCTTCCCGGGAGGAAAGACGTCCGAGGGCCGGCGCATTATCTTTCAAGGACCGGACTTACTCGCGTGGGGCGCACACACGTCGCGAAGGGAGCACGCTGGCTTGAGAGCATGGTTGGGGGCCGGCGCGCCCGAGTAAGAATTCGGCGGGACTCGGCCAAGGTGGGGGGGGGGGGGGGGTTTGGTCAGCGCGCTGGGGGCTAGCGAGCACGCTTGCCGGTAACATTAGTTCTTCTTGCTTTGCCTTTTCGTCGGGGCACACCGAAAAAGGGAAACGCTTCTGCCTCGCCATCGGTAAGTCGCCTTCCCTTTTCCTCTCTCTTTTTCTCTTCGACCACCGGGAAATCGCGATTAATGGGGTTAATCGTATCAAAAATATATTTTGGGCTAATGTACGGGGATTCTCGGGGCAATTTCAGGCGTAATTCGGGCACGAGCCTCCGACATTCGCTTTTGTGTTATTTTGGGTTATTTCTTTGTGGTTTCTATTGTCGACTTCCCGGTCGAACACCTCGTACGATTCTGCCTATGTTATTCACGTTTTGGAAAGCTTATTGAGGGCCATTCGGAAATGGGTAATTAGTTTAGGAGGAGGAAACACTGCCTATAAAATCTCTATGGCGAAAATTGCGTGCCTATCGTATCTCGTGTGCCTTTTGTATTTGGTGTCTTCGAAATTCTCTTGCCTATCGTGTCTCGCCGTTTTATTCTGTCTCGCGTTTTCATGCCGCTCGTTATGTCCTTTCAGTGCCTTGTCGCGTTTTCTTTCGCCGTCTTCCACGGGAATATCGTATTTTTGAGGAATCTCGCGTATTTCAGGCTGTCTCGGGGAATTCAGCGTGAGCGATTACGTGTAATTAATTAATATTTCGATGAATTAATCTAAAACAAACGCCTTTTCGGAAAACCGCGAGCGTAATCATGCCTATTCAATTGATTTCGACATGCCTACTTTGCCTATCGCCGATTACGTGTAATTAATTAATATTTCGATGAATTAATCTAATACAACTGCCTTTTCGGAAAACCGCGAGCGTAATCATGCCTAGTCGATTGATTTCGACATGCCTACTTTGCCTATCACCGATTACATATAATTAATTAATATTTCGATGAATTATTCTAAAACAACTGCCTTTTCGGAAAACGGCGAGCGTAATCATGCCTAGTCGATTAATTTCGACCTGCCTACTTTGCCTATCGCCGATTACGTTTAATTAATTAATATTCCGATTAATTAATCTAAAACAACTGCCTTCTCGGAAATCCGCGAGCTTAACCATGCCTAGTCGATTAATTTCGACATGCCTACCTTGCCTATCGCCGATTACGTTTAATTGATTAATATTTCGATTAATTAATTCAAAACAAATATTTTTCGGAAAGTTCGCGAGCGTAATCATGCCTGGTCGATTAATTTCGACATGCCTACCTTGCCTATCACCGATTACGTTTAATTAATTAATATTTCGATTAATTAATCCAAAACAATTGCTTGTCGGGAAGATCGCGAGCTTAATCATGCCCAGTCGATTAATTTCGACTCGCCTACTTTGTGTATCGCAGATTACGTTTAATTAATTAATATTTCGATTAATTAACCCAAAACAAATGCCTTTCGGGAAGTTCGCGAGCGTAATCATGCCTGATCGATTCATTTCAACGTGCATATTTTGCCTATCGTCGATCACGCTGAATTAATTAATATCTCGAGTAACAATCCGTCATAACCATGGCACCGACTATTTGCGGCGTATACATTTTGCCTACCATCGCTTACGCTTGATTAAGCCATACTTCGATTGATTGAAAACGACGAATAATATTTCGTCGATGTAAAGTGAAATACATCCATTGTTAACCAAGATCTGCCCTTCTGTCTGTTTTTTTGCGACTCGTGATGTGCGTTTCGTCCTGCGAATCGGATCTCTCTAAAACGACTACCCCCTCTACCATTCACTCCGAGACGAGGCGAGTTGGTCGGCACCGTCCTCGGCCCCTCACCGGTCCGCGGGCAGGGCGCCGGGCGACCTTTTCGGCGGGCGGCGAACAAAAAGCCGGTTTTCCGGCGGCACTTCGGTACCTGGCGCCCAGCCTCCCGCCGATTGGCCATGGCCGCGGCCAGCCACCCGCGTGCGCGGCGGAGCCCGTGTTCGTGGGCCGGGGCGTGGGTTCGAGGAGATGTGAGGAGGTGAAAAATCTGTCATAATAATGGCGCTCAACGTGGGGCACGAGAGAGTACGATTCGTGAGGGACGCAGTTTTCGGTTTCGCAAAATTATCTGTCTATTTCGAAAGCTGCCCTGCTAGGCCTTTTTTTGTTGTTCGCAATTCTGAGCGAGAAAAACGCTAGGTCGGGACAAACGAATTTTTTTTAAGAATATTTATCTTGTGGCCCGGGATACGAGTGCGCGTGTAGTATTAGGGAATATTTTGCAGAATAATATGGGACCATAAAGCGCGCCGGCCTGTCGAGCCGGTGTTTATGTTTCCTTCCTTTTCGAATGTTTTCCGCGAAAGAATTTTTTTTTTAACGATGGCTGCTCTCGGGAATGATCAACAATACGGTAAGTCCGTCCGGGACTGTGGTCGGTGTTGTGGACACCTGCCCATGCTCGCGCGGAAGCGTGTATTTATTTCCATCTATTTATTTCTATTTATTTCTTGTGCTATTTCTTATAATCGCTTATGTCTGGTAATCTGTACGATCGATTGTTCATTTCATTGTTCCTCATATTTAATATTTCTTGTATGCTTCGTATTAAGCTTTGCCTATCAGCTTTGCGTTTATTTTCTTTGTGTTTCCTTTCATGGACCTCGACAACATACCTCCTCTGCCTTTCGTTCCTTGTACCTGCCGTGCGAAGGAAAAAATTCGGTCCCCGCTCGTGCGGAGACGAAGCGAGAACTATCACCACGACTTCGTCTGTATTTACTTTTTTTTGGCTCGCGTTGGCAAGGGGGTTTTCGGACCCTTCCCCCCCTTGGTGGAAAGGTAACTTATAAATCAGTGAACGATTTGCGCGAGCTCATTATTAATCGCACAGACACACCTCAAGGTACTACCCCAGTTCACTGCCGTGATTTTCCCGCTGCGTATTTCCACGTGCGAAATATTTCGGTTTAATTCGTGCCATTTGCCCCTGCCTACTTTCGATTGCGAGCTTATTGTTGAGATCATACTTCGCAATCCTCGTTTATCGCGTAGTGCTTATCGGAGCGACCGAACGTTTCATTACCTTGCCTCACGAGTGCCTACGGAAACTCGCGGCCGTATATTGCGTTCTTTTGGGTTTGCCTACACTCGTGTTCCGTGTCATTGCCTAATCAAGTGCCTTGCGGAATCCGGTGCGTTAACGCGAGTGAGATGATCCGTCATGACGAATCCGAACGCAGGGCTGCCGCAGGCTCAGGGCGAATTCGACCGCGAAACGGTCGAACCGCTCGGCTCTGCAGGGGTGAACGACGGAAATGTTCCGGCCACCCCGAGAACCACGGTGGAGTGTTTTGTTGAAGAAGTACTGCCTCCCGTACGCGGAGCCTGGGACTCGGGCTGGGGTGCCTCCGAGTCGCAACTTTGGAGCCCGCCGGCGCAAATCGGCTCGAGGTCGGCGATCTGCGGGGTGGCGGCGGGGTTCTCTGATGCCCCATTCCAGCGGGCCAGCACCCTCGATTTGGGCCACGCTACTACACACCCCGAGGGAATCCCGCCCGCACCCGAACATGTCAAGGGCGCGGCGCCACCGCACGCGATAAGTGAAGCATACTCACACCACGCTAATCCCGCGTGGCAGGAATCATTGCCTCAAACGTCTTTCGCTTTTCACCGCCCCCCTGCCTCTGCCACGGCCGTTTTACACGTTATGAGAAAATGGAATATCTCGTTCTCCGGCCGCGGCGGTGAAGACATTGAGACGTTCTTAGTCCGAATCGCGGGGGGCCGTGAACTCTTGCCTGTCTCGGATGACGATTTACTACCCTGCATCCTTTTCTTTCTCACGGGGGTGGCTCTCCAATGGTTTCGGAACGATCGAATCCGTTGGAGCTCTTGGCGACAATTCGAGGCCGCGTGTCGAGCCAGATTTGGTGATTCCAATTACCAATTCGCGCTGAGCCAAGAAATCATGCGTCGAACGCAAGGGTTAGAGGAACCCATCGCAGATTATCTGACCTGCCTACTTGGCCTGTTTGCGCGCTCAAACCCACCATGGAGTGAAACGATACAAGTTCAGTACGCTCACCAGAACATGTTACCGCGGCTTCAAACCACCATTTGTCGCGACGATCTCTTCGATTTCGACTCATTCGAACATATTGCGGTGCGAGCCGAAAAGAGCTTTCTCTCCGCGCGTGCCTACCAAGCACCGCCTCCACCAGAACAATTGCTTTGCCCGGGATTAGCATACTACGGTCCGCGTACGCGAAATAATCCTCCTGCACGCCACGTAATGGCTGCGCTCGACTCGAGCGATTTGTCTTTCGACGTATCGGATACTTATGACGTGGTGACGCCAGGGAAAATGCTTTTCGAGGAAGGGTTGAACGTCGTGCAACGCCAATCGTTACCGCGGCGACCGCCGACTTTGCTTCCGCGGAATGCTGCCGCACGGCCTGGCTTGCCGCCGTCGGGGCCCTCGTCTCCGTTTGCGTCATCGAATCCCTTTCGCGATTTAAATCCGGCAGAATAACACGTCGTGACCGATACTCCCAGGGCTTCGGGGAATCGTGAGAAACGCCCCACAAATTGTTGGAATTGCGATCAAAGCGGCCACCGCTTTAGTAGATGCGAGCAGTCGCGAAAGATTTTCTGCTACCGCTGTGGTCATCCAGACGTACGCAAGTCGGAATGTTCGTGCACGGGAAACCGTTACAGGCGGGGTCAGAGTCTTGCCTGGGGTTCTCCGCCAAAATAATGCCTGCTCGGGAAACCGAGGCTACCTTGCCTACTCGGGAAACCGGGGCTGCCTTGCCTACTGGGGAATCTGGCTTTACCTCCGCCCCGGGGCCAGAGGACGTGTCTATTTGGCTGGGGAATCTTCAGACCCGCGAGCGCTTTCTTCGTGACTTTCACCGTGCAGGGCTGCGCCATCGAGGGTTTAGTTGATTCCGGTTCCAGTCGGCCCTTTTTGAGTGCCGCCACGATTCGTTGGGTCAAGAAATTGGGAATCGCGAAACGAGGCTGTAAGCCACGAGGGGTCGAGATGGCTGATGGGCAGAAAGCCGTCGGTCGGGAAACTGTGTCGTTACCAATCCCACCTTCACGACAGGCCCTTTATCTTATACGCGTATCTCTCGCCGATACTCGTGTTGCCGTGTATCCTGGGGTTGGACTTCCTCCAAGCCGCCGAATGGGTAGTTGAGTTCGCGGGAGCTCGCTGGTTTAGTCGCCGTGAGCCCGAGGTGAGCCATGCCTTCGAGGTACGCGCGGGTCGCGATACCTTCGCCTGTTGCCACGGATTACAAGACCTTAGGTGTGACGAGAAAACCCGGCTGAACCAGTTAATCGCCGAAGAAATCCCTCCCGCGCCCGAGAAACCCGCTTGTACCACGCTCACGGAACATCGTATCGACGTCGGCGGTCACCCAGCTATCAAACAACGTTACTACGCGGTATCCGCGGCCATCGAGAAGGCCATACACGACGCGGTAAGGCAGATGTTGGAGGACGGTGTCATTGAGCGATCAAAGAGCGACTGGTCCAACCCGATTGTGATGGTCAAGAAAGCGAATGGTAAACTGCGTTTCTGCCTAGACTTCCGTCGCGTGAACAGCGTTACAAAAAAGGACGCGTATCCGATCCCGTTAAGGAATAGTATCCTCGACCGCCTCCGTCGTGCGAACTACATTACCACCTTTGACTTGAGCCAAGCGTATTTTCACGTGCCTCTGGAGTCGGCGAGCCTCGATATCACTGCCTTTACTGTGCCTGGGATGGGGTTATTTCAATTTTGCCGCATGCCTTTTGGTCGTGCCGACTTCGTGCCGACTTCGTTACAGGAGTAGAAGACGCGCATCGATAATTTGGCGGGCCTCAAGGGAACCATAAGGGTTGCGTTAGACGAAGCTTATCGTAAGCAAGCGCTTTACTACAACCGTAAGCACCGTCACCGCGAGTACCGAGTCGGTGACCTCGTACTCAAGCGCCAGCGTGTCCTATCCTCGGTAGCCCAGCATATCGCGTCCAAATTATGCCCGAAGTTCCATGGTTCCTTCCGCCTGATTCGAAAAATTTCCCCTGTCGTCGTCGAGCTGTTCGACTTAAACCGGAGCTGGACGGGGAAGGTCCACGTTAAGGATATCAAATCCTTTGTCCCCTAAGTGCACGTGGTGAGAAAGATCATGTCGCCCTATCGTTTCTTTTTGTTCCAGCCTGTAATCTCGTAGTTTACCCAACCGCGACAGACGAGACGCCGTGCCTACTTTTTGCCTTCCTGTGCCTCGCTCTTTCGATTTTTTTGGTGTTTTTTTTTTGGGTGCCACCTGCTTTTCCTCTCTTGCCTTTTCCCCCGAACCTTACCTTCGGTCCGGCGGAACCTCTCGCCTGCATCGATAAAGAAAAGTGGAGTAGACCAGCGATGGAACCAGACTGGACGCTCGTGAGCGATGAGGAGGAATCCCGGAGCCGGTCGCCCTTCGTTAACATCGTATCGGAGTCTTCGAAGTCCTTGGAGGAGTACCCGCCGGACGTCGAGGAAATTCGACTGGTTGCGGAGGGAATAAAAGAGCCACGCTTCCCGAAGGATAAAATATGGGACACCATTCGGCCGTACGCCCGGGAGCTAGTGGCCATCAAGTGCCTCCACCCGGGTTTCGGGGAGGCCCTCGTGGAACAGATGCGGCTCCTCACCCATCGCGACGCAGGGTTCTGCCCAATCCTCGACGGGGCTGGCCACCCAGCCCGTTGGGCGTCGGCTTCCGACATCCACGCCGTACTGCCTGCCGGGGATGCTACCACCCAAACCCTGACCGCTGCCTTCCGCCACCAGGAGACCCAAACCTCGATTCCGCGTCAACGAGACGCCGTCGCACAGACCCCTGGGGAAGAACGTCTCGAGGCCCTCGCCGCGATTTTCCGACCCGACGAACCGCCGACACCAAGCACCTCCACCATCGCGGCCGAACCCCCGAAACGCATATGCTCCGCGGCCGGGGCGCCGCGGTCACCGTCGTCACAGGCCAAAAGGAACGGGCCAGCGCTCGCGGAAGTTGTACCCTCTGGGCAGCGAGCACCGATGCTTTTGCCTCGTTACGGGTCCTGTTTCAACTGCGGCGTTGACGGTCACAGCCGCCAAATCTGCCCGCGTCCTCGCCAACGGGTCTGCTACCGTTGCGGCCGCCCTGGCGTAACCGTGCAAACTTGTCCGGAGCACGCTACCATCTATCGCCAGGAGGGCCGCGCAGAAATCGCCAAGCAGTATCGCTCGCGGGAACCGCAGGAGAATGGCTGCACAACGGGACAAGTCGGTGCGGGCAGCGGAAACACCACGACAACCTCACCGGAGCAACGCACCCGGGATCGTCCGCAACCACCGCGGTCATAGGGCCACCAATACTTTCGGCCTTTCGCTTCTTTTCTTTCTTTTATCTTGTTGCCTCGCGTCAGTGCCTTCTCCCCGGGAGCAGAGAGCGGAACGTGACGAAACTTTTCCATATTATTCATTAATTTTTTTTGTTCATATACTTGCCTCTCGAAACGGGGCCGTTGTACGTTAAAGGTGAAAATGTTTTTTGTTTGTGCGCGTGTCTTTCGATCGAAGGTCCGCCCAGGGTTAAGCCCGAGACTATCGAGTGGAGTATCCACCGAAATAAAGACTGATAAAGAACACTGACGTATCGACTGGCTATCCTTTACATGGGACATTTCCCCTGGTAACTCCATGCCTCTATACCTTCCTTTCTGCCTACTACCACAAGCTCGTCTGCATGCCTTAAATTTAAAACTCCTGACTCTATCTCCACGTTTGTATGAATGCCTACCAGACAGAGCTACCGCTTATACTTGCCTCTCGCGTACATGTTATTTTGCGTCTAATTTCGTTATGTCGAATTCCTGATCCGTTCCTTTTTGTATTTTCGTGCGTTTATTTCCGCATCGTATTTCGATCGTGCAAGGTTGCAGCGTGGCGAACGAATTGTCGGCTGTCATTGAGAGTGTCTGGGCATTCTCGGGAAGCGCTACATCGTTTCGTATAGACCTGCAGAATCAGTCGTTCGTTTACGGAGAGGGACCCGCACAATGCGGGAAGAGTGGGCGACTCGCCGGTGGCCGTGTTTCAGGTGCTAAGGTCGTAAGGTCGCAGGGAGTAGTGGAGCCCTATGGATCCGTGTTCGCCCTTGGAAAGAAATTTTGGGGGGATCTTTCGCGGACGTCTTTCCCCCCGGATCCCCGGGGGGAAAGACGTCCGAGGGCCGGCGCATTATCTTTCGAGGACCGGACTTACTCGCGTGGGGCGCACACACGTCGCGGGGGGAGCACGCTGGCTTGAGAGCATGGTCGGGGCCGGGCACGCCCGAGTTTGAATTCGGTGGGACTCGGCCAAAGGGGGGGTCAGTTTGGTCAGCGCGCTGGGGGCTAGTGAGCATGCTTGCCGGTAACATTAGTTCTTCTTGCCTTGCCTTTTCGTTGGGGCAGACCGAAAAAGGGAAACGCTTCTACCTCGCCATCGGTAAGTCGCCTTCTCTTTCTCTCTCTCGTTCTCTCTGTGACCACCGGGAGATCGCGATCAATGGGGTTAATCGTATCAAAAATATATTTCGGGCTAATGTACGGGGATCCTCGGGGCAATTTCAGGCGTGATTCGGGCACGACCCTCTGACATTCGCGTTTGTGTTATTTTGGGTTATTTCTTTGTGGTTTCAATTGTCGATTTCCCGGTCGAACACCTCGTACGATTCTGCCTATGTTATTCGCGTTTTGGAAAGCTTATTAAGGGCCATTCGGAAATGTGTAATTAGTTTAGGCGGAGGAAACACTGCCTATAAATTCTCTATGGCGAAAATTGCGTGCCTATCGTATCTCGTGTGCCTTTTGTATTTGGTGTCTTCGAAATTCTCTTGCCTATCGTGTCTCGCCGCTTTATTCTGTCTCTCGTTTTCATGCCGCTCGTTATGTTCTTTCAGTGCCTTGTCGCGTTTTCTTTCGCCGTCTTCCATGGGAATATCGTATTTTTGGGGAATCTCGCGTATTTCAGGCTGTCTCGGAGAATTCGGCGTGAGCGCATCATGTAGAAGGAAGCGAATGGAAATAATATTTCGTGCAACGTTAGAAGTTGAAGTGACATAAAAGCGGGCTTGTTTTGAAGCCAAGTGTCGTTGTCTCTCTCTCGCTCGGGGTCGGGCGCGGCGACTCTTGCTCGCGCGTGTGTTTACGTTTTGCCTTTGCCTAGTGGTTGGCCGCACCGATTGTTTGGCCGCGGCGCTCGCCGAGCGCGTGTGGTTCTCGTCGCCGGCACAATGTAATACAATGCTAAATATTTCGGACCTATTGTTACCAGCGATTATTGTTCCTTGTCTTTGTTTTCTCGATGTATTTACTTTACCTCTCGTCCAATACGTCGAATATATCGATTAATGGATCCACGACGAAGAACATTTCGATTAATGAATCTAAAATAAATGCCTTTTCGGAAAATCGCGAGCGTAATCCTGCCTATTCGATTAATTTCGACATGCCTACTTTGCCTATCGCCGATTAAGTTTCGTTAATTAATATTTCGATTAATTAATTTAAAACAACTGCCTTCTCGGAAACCTGCGAGCGTAATCATACCTAGTCGATGCCTACTTTGCCTATCGCCGATTACGTGTAATTAATTAATATTCCGATTAGTTCATTTACAACAACTGCCTTCTCGGAAACCCGCGAGTGTTATCATGCCTAGTCGGTTAATTTCGATATGCCTATCTTGCCCATCGCCGATTACGTTTAATTAATTAATATTTCGTTTAATTAATCAAAAAAAATGCCTTTCGGAAAGTTCGCGAGCGTAATCATGCCTGGTCGATTCATTTTGACGTGCCTATTTTGCCTATCGTCGATCACGCTGAATTAATTAATATCTCGAGTAACAATCCGTCACAACCGTGGCACCGACTATTTGCGACGTATCTATTTTGCTTACCGTCACTTACGCTTGATTAAGCCATATTTCGATTGATTGAAAACGACGAATAATATTTCGTCAATGTAAACTGAAATACATCCATTGTCAATCAAGATCTGCCTTCTGTCTGTTTTTTTTGCGGCTCGTGAAGTGCGTTTCGTCCTGCGAATCGGATCTCTCTAAAACGACCTTCCCCTCGGGGGGGGCGAACGACCTGTTCGCCACCCCCGATCTTTTCGGCGAGCGGCGAACAAAAAGCCGGTTTTCCGGCAGTACTTCGGTACCTGGCGCCTAGCCTCCCGCCGATAGGCCATGGCCGTGGCCTGCCACCCGCGTGCGCGGCGGAGCCCGTGTTCGTGGGCTGGGGCGTGGGTTCGAGGAGATGTGAGGAGGTGAAAAATCTGTTACACAATATACAAGTGATTGGGTATTAGTGTATTCTTTCCCTAAGGTAATCCTATCGCTACACATTAGTCATACTTGAGACGCGTGCAATTTATATTTTTAGCATATTAAAAAAAAATAATTTGTAATAACCAAAGTTTTCCACGTGTAAATTATTTAATGACCATTCACATCAAATTTAATAATTTAAACAATAGTTATTTCAACGGTTTACGTAGAATTCCTAGGTTTGATATTTGACAATATTGCTTTTACCTCCATTTCTTTCTACTCAACAGGCCGACGTATTTCTCGAAGTGTAAAGAATCAAACACAATGAATGGTTAATCCTTTGAGGGGCACTGGGACATACGCTGCCCCACCTGTTTTGTCTCAGTTTTTTTAACATTTCTGATATATTTTTGCACTTTTTTTTTGGACAAAAACACTTTTTACACTCTTAGGGACCTAAGTTATAAGATTTTAATGATAAAGTGCGGGATATTGTTGATTTATTATTAGTTACAAATATCTAAAGTACAAAAAACACGTATTTTTCAGGATAAATCCGTTTGTGGGTAAACAAAAAGTGCTAGCGCTTCAAAAGAATTTCCACATGTATTCGGTATTTTATACCATACCATGTATTTTTTTCAGATTTTTTCACAAGTTGGTTTTTTTTTTTCGAAAATTGAAAAAATCCGGAAAAATTACTATTCGAGTGGGAAAAATGGTTGGTTTGAATGTAGTTCTTATTCAATCAACCTGAAATTTGGCATGTAAAGATTTTTAGGGTCTGTGATCACGAATCTGACATCATAATTTTAAAATTCAAGATGGTGGATCCAACATGGCGGCGTGTATTTTCGAAATATTTACAAACTGGAAATTTTTTGATGAAATTACGCATACGGCGGTTTGCGAGGTCTCTGATTCCAAATCTGGCATCATAATTTCAAAATTCAAGATGGCGGATTTTATTTTCGAAATCTTCACAAACTGAATATTTCTTGCTGTAATCACTTATATCAAGGTTTGGAGATCGCTTTGAGTCCTCTAAATTCAAGATGGCAAATCTAATATGGCGGACATTTTTCTATGTAAAATTGCAATTGTTTATTTAAAATATTTGTGATACAAAGTTAGCTTATTGAAACAAAATTTTGAGTATTTCGAGCAATGCATTTTATGAAGATTATTTATTATTTATTAATTATTATTGTCTGTACTTCAGAATCGTAATTAGCAACTCCAAAAACCCCTGAGTACTTTTTTATCTGTGAATTAAACAAAATATCGTAAAGTTAGCCCATTACAGTGGCTATATTGGATCCGCCATTTTGAATTTCGTAATTTCGACTTCGGAATCTTAATCAGCAATCCCAAAAACCCCTGAGTACTTATTTATGTATAAATTGAACAAAAAATCGTAAAGTTAGGCTATTACAGTGGCCATATTGGATCTGCCATTTTGAATTTGTAATTTTGAGTTCAGAATCGTAATCAGTGACCCCGAAACAATAAAGATCACCGATAAATGTTTTAATCCGTTGAGCAGAAAAATGTGCCCCTCAAAGGGTTAACTCACTCACGTCATTTTCATTTAATATTAACAATAAACACAAAACTACCATTGAAATACAGCCACTAGACTGTCTAACAGTAGGGTTAAAAATAAAGTACGTGTAGACGTGTAGACATTCGAATCAGTATGATGAGGTTAGGACTAAAATCAGCTGTAGCCACATCTCCTTATCGTAGCGAATGGTAATAAATCCTATCCTCGAATTTTAAATTAAACTCGATATTTATTAAATGTAAGCGTATGTGAATTTTTTTTTTTTAGAATCGAACGGATTTCTACTATTATATAAACTTTTATTGAAAATATTGCTTCTTCAAAGTCGTAACAATACGTTAACGAAATTTTGGCAGAACTCATAGAATCCGGAGAGATTGTCGTTTATGGGGACAATTTTCTAATCGCTACACGGACTTCAGAGGAGCATGTGGAAGTGCTAAAGAAAACATTTCAATTGCTTGTTAAGAACAGACTTGAATTACGCGTGGATAAATGCAGATTTCTAACTTCTAACTAAATTCTAACTAGATTCTAACTGAAATAAACTATCTAGGCTAACATACATATATCTGAGAGAAGTGTCAACCCGGCTAGAGATGGAGTGGAAGCTATAGAAAATCATTCTGGGCCACAAAATATACGACAGGTGCAATCGTTTCTAGGGATGTGCGCTTACTTCCGAATTTCGTTCAGGGATTTTAAATTATTACGGCTCTTTTGTACGAACTATTGAGAAAAAACGTTGAGTTCCAATTCGGTAAAGAACAGTTCGAAGTGTGCGAGATGTTAAAAAACAAACTCACGAACAGTCTCCTTTTAGCCATTTATAGCCCGCACGATCAGACAGAGCTTCATACTGACGCTAGCTCGACATGTTTCGGAGCCACATTGTTGGAGTGCAAAAAAGCAGATGAAAAATGGCATCCGGTCTTTCATTTTTTAAAACGAGCGGCTGAAGCCGAAAGCAAAATGCATACTTTCGCACTGAAAACGCTCGCTGTTGTATAAGCATTACGTAGGTTTAAGGCTTACTTCTACCGAATTAAATTTAAAATCATGACAAGCAATCATTGCAATTATGCGCCACAGGATTGCAATCGTGTCGCACCCACGCTTAAGAAAAAGTATGTGAATCTGCGTATGTAAATCCCGTTGGGCATTAGAAGTGAGTCATTTCGACTATACGATCGAGCACAGAAGCGGCGACAAAATGAGGCACGGCGATGCACTCAGTACAGAGTACAATATCATTTCCGTAATAGAAGATAATTCTATGGAGCTCAATTACGCTATAAAGCAAACAAAAGACGCGAAAATCGCAGCGATTAAAAATCACTCGAGAAATCTGAAAATAATCTATTCGAGATGAGAGACGAGATAGTATACAAAGCAAATAATCGACTATTTTTTGTCCCAGACTCGATTAAAGTAGCATTATTCGGAAGTACCACGACGGCATGGGACACTTGAGCTCGGAAAAAGTGTACTCAATTATTCAACAAAATTATTGGTTTTCATAAATAAAGGAAGGTTACAATATATGTACAAAATTGCTTGAAATGTCTGGCACTTTCTCCGTCCACGGTGAAATTCGAAGGGGTATCGAATAGTAAAACGAAACGGGATACTTCGTTCTAAAATCTACGTGAATCATTTTGGCCTTATCGGAAAAAATCGACTATATCAGCATATACTCGTGGTAGTTGACTCTCAAAATTCATTAGACTCTACACTGTTAAGTCCACTGCGAGCAAAGAAACTATCTCCTGCCTAGAGTAATTGTTTTCAAGTTGTAATAGACCTCGCATACTAATATCTGATAAAAGTAGTTATTTTACATCGGAAGAGTTTCGAGGGTTTATACAAGTGTCTAATATTCGAAACGTATTGATCGCTACTGCATCACCTCGAAACAACGGTCAGGTTGATAGAGTAAATCGAGTTTTTGGATCGATGATTGCTAAATGAATGGACAACAACCAGAAACGTTATTGGTATCGTGTTGTCGGAGAGGTAGAGTCCGCGCTAAACAACTTCGTTCACAAAACTACGAAAAAAACTCCGAGCAAGCAACTTTTCGGTGTCAAGGAATGGAGGAAAAATGTAGAACGCGCCGCCGATTATCTAGGCGATCACTTACCTGTTAAGCCTTGAGCTTTGGAAGTAATGAAATCAAAAACAAGAAATAATGAGATAAAAAAAACGATCGAGAATTACGCGTAAAACAAAACTTACGTCGATAAGCGTCGAAAGGAACCAAATATCTTTAAAGTAGGGGATTGCGTTATGATTAAAAATTTTCGGGGACCGTACGTAATTAAAAAATGCCTTAAATTTCGGTGATATATAGTTGGAGATGATAAAAGTTGCTCGATCACCATTAATGCGCGTAATGATCCGGGATGTTGCCAATGAGCGACAGAATTAATCTAATTGTTTCAACAGTAGACTAATGTAAGACAATTTATTTGACTAGTTTGGTCTAAACTTTACAACTTTACAGGTTACAAAGAGTTAACAAAGTTTTGACGATATGCCACAGGACCAAACTCGATACGTACCAACCAAGGTCTCAAATCAAAGACTGCCCGTCCATGGCAATATTGGCGTATTTATTGATAACTTGTATAGTAACCGAAATACGGGTAAAGTATAGGATAGTTAGGTAGAGGGGACACGGTCAATAATCTATTGCTGCAAAATTCTCTCCCAAAGGGTTGCAACGGCTAGTATCAGGAACTCCGATTTGAGGTTGATGTCCCGGGTTCCTCAGTTCATGGGTGAACGGACGAAATAGTATTTCTCGTTTACAACATTCTTCCCCGTTAGGAAGACGAAAGTTCTCCCGAGCTTTCTTCTGGAATCTAGTAGGTGGTCCATCGGCCCACAATATTTTCTTGTGGTGTATACATGAATACAAGTTGGCTAACATTTTGCCCATGTACTTTACGAATACCCGAAATTAAATCCCATTATCATAAATGTTTAGTCCCCATACAACTTTACAACGTGCGTGTGTGGGGGGTGCGGCTCGCTTGAACCTAGACCGTTTTATCAGAGGAAGTTTTCTTTTCGTTGACGCTGCCTGACTTGTTGTTGCGCTCGGCGATGTCGGCTCGGCGTAGAGTGCGATAGCAAGTTTCTGCCCCTGCCCCAGCTTGCCCTACGGGTAATTCCGAGTGCGATAGGCACGAGTACGCTTACTGAATAATTACCGTTTGGTGAATTGCGTGATAGTAAGTTATTTATTCCTTGTTTTTTAAAATTAATTTTGCTTTTAAGTGTTTTTAAACGTTCGCCAATTTTTATTAAGTTCGGAGGGTTGCTGATGACCTCATGCGGCAGCAATGGTTTCTTAGGGTTTCTAATGTAAAATTAGGGGTTGTGACGGAACATTTTTCGTCCAAATTCAGAGTCCCTATCCTCGTAAGCGGAACATTAAAGCGTATGCTTTAATGTGGTTCGCATGCGCAAGCATTACTTTTCGCCGGCGGCTCATAAGATAAATTTCGCCCGTTTCCAGAGTTCTTATTGTATACGGCCCAATCCACTTGGGTGTGAGTTTGGCGGATCCGCCTCTTATTACGGTTTCGTCCCGTAAAAGGTTGCGCTGACTTGGGTGGTGCTCTGCACCACCGGCGATGCTATCGTATTGGTTTTTTGAATGCTCCTTGGCACCTTCGAATTTTTCCTGGGCCTGATTCCATGCCGCCCTTAAACACTTCCACAACTCTCGTCTGCATAGCCGACGTATGAGTATGTAGGGTCCGACGGCTGCTGAAGAGCCGTTTGTAGTTCGACTTTCCTGCCGAATAGTAACTCGTACGCCGTATAGCCGTGTGTAGTGTCATGTTATACACAAACATTGCCTATGGCAACTATTCCTCGTAGTCCCTGTGATACTTCCTTATGAAATATCTCAGGTGTTCGACCAAATCCCTATGAGGCTGTTTCAAGACCCTGTTTGGCTGAGGATGATACGCCGTGGTTCAGATAGTTTTTATCTGCAGAAGTTCGCACATTTCGTAAAATATTTGACTGAGGAAATTAGTGCCCCGATCCAAAAGTATAGTACATGCCATATTTACATATTATTTGATGAATTTCGAGAATACATCTTGAAACGTCAATATGCATTTATTTTCCTTTTCTCTCACGGGTAAAGGGCCTACGATATCAATGGCGCATTTTTCGAATGCTCTTTCGGGTGTGTCCGTTTTTATCATTGGCACCTTCGTTTGTTTTCCTGCTTTATTTTTCTGGCATTTATCAAGCTTTTGTATATAGGCGGCGACATATTATACTATGCCCGGTCAAGTATACTGTTGACGCAGGAGAGCGAGCGTTCTTATAATGCTCTGGTGTCCACCCAAAAGGGCATCATGATATTCGCGCATTAATTCCATGTGCTCGCTCTCGCTCAGACATGTTAGGCCTATGCTGCCACCATCCTTTTTTTCTTCATTGCAGGTATCGCGTTGTAGCTCGTCTGTTGCATAGTGAGTTTCTCCTTTCGCCGCGCTTCCCCAAACCATATTTAGTCCAGTCGGAATAGCTGAAATTTGAATCGACTTCTTTTCAAAGACACCAGCGCAGCGCCAATTTTTTAAAGGTTATTTGAACCTAAAGGAACATGCCCTCGGGTTTTTGTAAAATCATAGTTGCTTTTTAGCAATCAAAAATGATTGAAAATTACAAAGTCGATTTTTTGCATTTATTTTGCATTGCGTTTTATCAAAAAATGCTTCTCATGGAAGTTGTGCGACATAACGTACTCCATAAAATGGGTCCTATGCAAAAATTACCTAACATTGTCAGTTAAGCAGTTAATTGCGATTGAAAAAAAGATTTTTATTTTGCTTTTTGCATTCGTGATCGGTCATTTATCAATATTTCATATCAAAATCGATGCATCATCTAGGGAAAACCCTGCTCAAGAGATATGAACAAGATTTATTGATCTACATTATATAGTTAAGCAACAATATCCGAGCTACGAAAATTCGGAATTTTCAAATTCCCATCTCCGAGGATCCTCTGAGTTTATGATCCTCCACGATGGTGTACCGTAAATATACGGACGAAATTGATCCATGGCCCGTACAATTGCTATCAATTCCATTTCGATCGTCGAAGAATTTATCTTGGCTTTGTTTAACTTTCTGCTAGCATCACATTTATGCAAAACTCTACCGATTATTCCTTGCGACAGAACTGCTCCTGTTGCTCGATCTGAAGCATCAGTCGTCACAACGAATGGCTCACTAAAATCAGAATATTGTAGGATAGGTGCAGTGATAAGTCCGTTTCTTAAACGGTCGAATGCATTTTGACATAGTTGGCTGTATTTTATCTCGTTTTTGTTAAGCGAGTGAGAGGTTTAACAATTTTTGAAAAATCCCTGATAATTTTGCGCTAATATCCTACCAAACCCAAAAACGATTGTATTTCTGTTACTGAATTGGGAATGGGGAAATTTCGAGTTGCTTCTATTTTTCCTGGATCGGTTCTTACTCCTACCTCTGTTGTTATGTGTTCAAGGTATTGCACTTTTTTTTGCATGAACTTGCATTTTTTTGGCTGTATTCCCAAGTTAGCCTCTCGCAATCGTGTAAGTACTTCACGTAATCGTTCGTTATACGGGATCCACTAATTTTTGGAAGGTCGGAGGTGCATTTTTTAATCCAGAGGGCTTCTGATTATATTCGCAATGTCCTAGCGGCGTTGAAAAAGCGGTTTTTGGTTTATCTTCCTCCGCCATCGGAATTTAATGAAATCTTGAGGCAAGATCTGAGGTAGTAAAATATTTGGCTCTCTCCAACTGGTTCAATATCTCGATGATATTAGGCAGTGGGTAGGATTCCCCTTCCGTAGCCTCGTTTAGCTTCCTGAAAGTTTTTTTGGGAACGACCAGTAACGGAGCGTTCCACTGACTCTAACTAGGATAAATTATTCCCTCTTCTAACATTTGGTGGGTTTGTCATTTGGCCATGCTTGTGCATCCTAGCGGCTCACCGGCCAGATGGAAGACGTCGGTGAGCTTCTCACAAATTTCTCGCAAATGTCTTTCCTCCTAGGAGTTGAGGTGTGAGAGTAATTCGACCTCTAGTCACAATTTTTCTAGTCTTGCCGCTCTCTGGTCACCTATGTCATTCGTTACAGCATTCGTTGAAACCTGTAAATCTGTGTTGATCCTCTTCGAAATTGATCTCTGCCAACTCCACCGTTGGCCGTTCCAGCGTCTATTGTGGTTCCTGAATGTTCGTAATGACGATCGTGCGTATATTACCCACTGAAGTGACCAATATTTCGATAATTCCAACTCCCGATTGCAACGATGTTTTTCTGACACACCCCGTGTCGTTTGTCAAGGCATATGCGTATAATACGTATTCTGAACGAGGAGGTATGGTTACGTGTCTGTTTCCATATACAAAATGCATTTTGCGTCCGTAAGCTTGGAATATCTTTCCTTTGAATACATCCGTCTTATGAGCTACTATAAAGTCCGTTCCCATTCGTCCATCTAAAGTGGTTCAGCATTTCAACCCACTTTCGTCTCGCAATATATCCGTGGTGTCGTCGCCTGTCCTTTTCCCGTGTTTTCTTTCTCAGGGTTAATAGCCCCTACAGTCAGCATTCCGAAGCCTAAGAAAGTTACTGTTGCCTGTTACGTTGCTTCCGACGCCATCTCTTTTTACGATTATACTATTATACAATTTTTTCTTATACTTGTTATCTCCAGCACGTTGACATCGTCTCAAGGGCAAGCGTTTCCTGCCCCTGGTCTTTTTGACGTTTGCGGTATTCTTCATAGCCCCGACTGTTTTTTGCAGTAATGGCAAATTATGTTCACATTTTGGAACGTTTTGGCTGGTACCGGGAGAGTATGCCTCGTCGGTAAAGCTGTTTGGCCCATCGTATTTTTAGGAGCGTTGAAGTTCCCGTTTGTCCTGAAATGATGCTGTGGACTCCTGTTTTCTCCCGTACGAAATTCTTTTTGTGATAGATTGCGCTACTGCTGCTAAGCTATCCTCTTCGGTAGGCTGCATTGATTGAATCTCTAAGATTCTGGTACCCTCGAGCTTTTACTCTTAGTTCCCTAGTGCAAATTTTTCTCCGAAAATCTCCGATTTTTTCCGGAAAAACTTTCCGATTTTTTCCGATTTTTTCCGAATTTTTCCGAATTTCTCTATGAATTGGAACAAATATGAAGAATTCGGAGTTTTGCGGACAATTGTTTTTACGCAAACATCCGAATTTCTCCAAATTTCTCCAAATTTCTCCGAATTTCTACGAATTTCTCCAAATTTTTCATCACTTAAATTACGATCACGGGAAAATCTCGGAAATTTTATGAAATAAAAAATATACATAAAATAACTAAAAAATTGAAACCACATGATCTCCTGTTTATAAGTCATTTATTAATGGCAACAGTACAACATTTTATTTATTAAAAAAATCTTTTGCTATATTATTTTTCTCTATCTCTCTCTATTATTGCTTATACCGAAAATGCGTTTTTCTTGTTGACTCTTACTTAATTAAAAAAAAATGGTTATTTTTTTTCGATTCAATTTTTTCTTTCAATTCGTTCTTTCTTCTCCGTTTCATTGTAATAAAAAATGGTTCTATAGTTGTTTCTGCACCTTTCTATAATTGTACTTTAGAATCTGCATTTATTATTATATCACTGCATTTTTTTATAAATATTCTGGGCAATGAATTTCAGAAAACGAAGATTTTAAGGGGTAACACCAATGTAACGGCCAGTGTCGCCATTTTGTAATATTTTCCCATACAATTTTTTTGCAATATACTTCAATATATTCTTAATAATTACCCCAAGTATTATTTGTCTAAAACGCTTTGTGGCAAGCCGTTACAGTGGTGTTACCCCTTAAGGAAATAATGTTTGCAAAAATTCCGGAAATCCATCATTTCTCAGAATTATGAGGGATAAAAAAATGAAATAAGTTTTTTTTACGAAAATCTCATTTTTTTTCATCTATAATTTTTCTCCGAATATCTCCGCAGCCGTTCACTCAAGAATCACAGGTAAAAGAAAAAGTTCCGGAAAAAAAATAATTACAAGTTTTTTTTACGAAAATCTCATTTACTTTTATCTTTACATTTTCTCCGAATATCTCCGCAGCCGTTCACTCAAGAATGACAGGAAAAAGAAAAAGTTCCGGAAAAAAAATAATTACAAGTTTTTTTACGAAAATCTCATTTATTTTCATCTTTACATTTTCTCCGAATATCTCCGCAGCCGTTCACTCAGGAAATAGAAAAAAGTGAAATTTCTGGAAAAAAATGAGAAATAATGAATTTTCAGATTAAAAAATGAGTTTTTGGGGAATACACCATATTTTAAATCATTTTTTCTCCGAAAATCTCAAATATGACTAAAATATGAGAAATTATGAAAAATTCGGAAAAAAATTTGCACTAGGGTTGCAGTTCGGGTTTCAACCCTGGTGATCTTAGGTTTTCTACGTCATGTTTTTCAGCTGCAACTTCTGCCCTAGCTGTACTAGTAATAAGATCTGTGAAAACAGCGTCTAATCTTCCGGCGTAAGCTTGTACAGTCTCCTAAGTTTTTTGTCGTGCGGAACAAGTCTGCAGTAGCCCTGCCCTGTATTTTCAAGGACTTGGCCGCGTTTAACAGACTGTCCAC
Organism: Heteropelma amictum; assembly: GCA_959613375.1. Classification (NCBI taxonomy): domain Eukaryota; kingdom Metazoa; phylum Arthropoda; class Insecta; order Hymenoptera; family Ichneumonidae; genus Heteropelma; species Heteropelma amictum. The sequence continues at coordinate 12,890,585 of OY390720.1, read as the reverse complement.
GTAAGAGGGATTAGTCTTTTTCCTAACGTATTCGCATGATTTGATAAAATCGTTTACTGTTTCGGGTTTTGGCGCATCGAAATCAGGAATGCTGCGTCTGGCTTCTTTCATTGACAAGTACCTCTCGTCCGCCATGTTTCTGTTTGGTATCGTATGTTTAATAAAGGAAAATCGCTAGGACCTATCTCTCGTGTACGCTGGGTACTTACCGGACCAAACGATTCCTTCTCGTCGGTGCTGGACTCATTCGGGATTGAAAAACGTTTTGGATACCTACTTTGGATATCTAAGTTTCGGTAATGTTTCTGGCGACAAATATAAAGTTTCCGCGCTGCTGGTTTCGTGTCTGCGATTTTTAGATTGTGCGTCGTCGTCTGTGCATTGGTATATTATCCGTGACTTGAAAACTGATTCTAAGGATTGCCATAAATGTTAATGACCCTACGGGAACAATCGGCTATACAACTAGCTGTCCGACATATACAAATTTCTCTGGCTTTGGAAGGTTTTACAAAAAATAAAATGATCCGCCACCTACATGGAGATGATCACAAGTTGTATGATGAACGTTGATTTATAAGTGGTTTATTTCTGCATCAGCTTTGGCTGCTTCTGATGCTTTTAAACCTCTCTTCCAAGTGTGTGTTCTACGTAAGCCGAATCCTCGTCCAGGTCAGGTTTGCTTCCGGCTGCCGTTAATGTTCGAATTTCCATCGAATGACTCGACCCTGTCGCAGCAAAATTTTAACGAGTTCACACGTTAAGCTCGCATTTAACGCGTGAACGAATATCGGCAGTATCGTAACCAAGAGGGTTCCGTCAATGCGGGTAATGATTCGGGATTTTGCCAATAAGAGACAGAACTCTAATTCGTTCGCACACTAGACTAAGATAATTTATTTGATTAGTTTGGTCTAAGTTCTAAGTTACAAAGAGTTCAGCAAAGTTTCGATGGTATGCCTTAGGACCAAATCAAACTCGATAAGTGAGAGAGATATAACTCAGGACCAACCAAGGACTGTAGTCAAAGACTGTCCGTCCGCAGCGGTATTACCGTATTTATTGATAATTCATATGGTAACCGAAATATGGGTAAAGTAGAGCAGTTAGCTAGAGCGGGCACGGTCAATATCCTATTGCTGTAATGTGCCCCCCCTCCCCGAAGTGTTGCAACGGCTAGTATCAGCAACGACGATTTGAGGCTGATGCCTCAGGTTACTCAGTTCACAGGTAAATGGACGAAACAGTATTTCCTGTTCACAATAACCCAAAAACCATTTCGAGGCGTTTGGGAGACTGAAAATGTGAGACTTCGGGGTGAACAAGGGACAACGTGTTAACATCATACGATTTTATGTGAGCGATTAATTGTCTTTATGTTAATTAGTGGTAATACACAAGGTTACCCATCGGGAGTAACCACCCCCTTTTATTTTGCAGCCGGTAGTGATAATCAAACGGATAATGGGGGCTTTTTGAAGGAAATTTCATGGAGTTTTCAATAAAAAATATGGCGTTTGCCAGGAAACTATAGGTTTTGTGGCACAAAAATGACCTGATTGAAAAAAAAGAAAACTGCTTTCTGATTTTATAGAAATGTAGTCCAAAAAATTTTGAATATGAGGCAACCGTTTCCTTAATTTTCCGATCGCCATAAACTATAGAAAAGAATGATAGAAAATGCATATTTTCGAGTAAGTGTAACTGGACTAAGCGGACCGATGGGATCAAACGGACGAGAACGTAGCATTTTGTCGCATCATTTACTCGCCTACTGCCCTCACGGCATATATGTCAGCTATCATTTTGCGCCCGTCAGTATGAATCCCAAAGAAGGCTATGCGAGAAGAGTCAGCTTAAGTGGAACACTGCCAAAAACGTTATTTTCGTATGATCATAGGATAACGTATCAATAGGGTTAGAAAAATAAGAAGTGTTAAGAATAATGTACGGTTAGATACATTTGTTTTCGTATTTTGACCCAATAAAGACCTGACCCGAACCTGAAATGAAATGTTTTCCACATTTCCAGAAAATTCATTTGAAATTTATTTCAATAAATGTATCGAAAATAATTATTTAGGAAATGCACTTGAAAACAAACGATCGATTAATTAGCTGAACTACGAAAACGAGTATGTATGTCGTCGGTTCCAAACTAGTTACTATTTTAAGCAATGCTGTGCTGAGATTTTTCGATCTAATGTTCGATATAGATCATTTTGAAAAACATGTTCAATAAAAAACCTCGGAAATCTTGAAGAAAAATTACTTTCGCGTATTGAACCGGTTATACAACTTTTCACATGTTCGCTGCGGAACTAATAGATAATTACAAAAAACATTCTATTGAAAGCTTTTGGAAAAATACTACCCAAACGTCATCGTATTGTTAGGAGGCTCCCCGCATGAAAAAATGTATTGTCAATTATGCAGAAGTGGGGCACTACTACCATTTCAGTGCCAACATTTTTTTTTGACATGAATGTCTTTAGTACGCCACCACTATTTAAGGGAATTTAAGTTATGGGGTTTTAAAGTTTGAGGGAATATATGACAAAATAGAGTATTTTCACGCGGCAGTGGCCACTGGAACGAGTGGTAACTGGACTAGGAGGCGATCCGGACCTAGCAGAATCAAAGGGCAGAGCCTCTTGTGGGTTGCGGCGAAGCTCCCCTCCCACGGGGGGAAGGGGGGATTAGCAGATGCAGGATTGGTCAATGCAGAAAAACGACGTTTTTAATGAAAAAATATTTTATGTATTGCTGTGAAATATATTTTCACGAAATTCAACCACACCCCCACACTCACACACACGCACGTATGGTACTTCCGTCGACCGTAATTTGTCATGGCCCTACGTGCTGTACGTTAAGTATGTTCCATGTTGTGTGTGTGGGCGCCAGTACCGGGGTCGACGAAATTAATACTGTCATTAGCAATGAGGCTCCAAAATTTTTTGCTGATAGCTGCTTTTGAAATATAGTTATTGCTTCGGTAAACGTTTAGTTGCGCCAGCTACACGCCATGATAGCTTTTTCAGTAAAATACGAAATTCTCAAGAGTTCGTAAGAGACCAAATCAGCCAACGCTTTCTGTTTTGAGTTCAAATTCAAAACCAAAGTACACGATCACAGTACGTAAACACAATCATTGTTGTGTTCACACGTTCAGGTGTGTATCTGTGATGTCAGTCGCGCCTCTGAAATGGCGTATTCGTACAATATTTCACAAATAGGGCCCTATTTTGTCGTGTGTTTCTTCAAATTTCAAAACCTCGTAACTTATAGAAATAATTAGAAATTTCGGGCTCCCCCGACTCAAATTCACTAGTGATGACATAATAAAGGGTGTCGTGGCAAAAAAAAAAATTCCGCCAATATTGGTGAGGTACCCTACTTCTGCATAATTATCAGAGGGCTTTGAACAAGGAACTGCGAACTCACCCATATTATTTAATATATTATTAATAATCATGATCATAACACATTTTCCCCTCCTCTTTTCCTCCCTATTTTTTAAATTTTTAAAAAATTTTTGAAAAAAGGATTGACAAAACTTATTATAATATAGTCACGCTTTTCAAATTAGGCTTCCGGAACTAAGTGCGAGTCGACTGAGCGCCATGGCTTCATGTTCACAGCTTCCCATACGCCTTCATACGGTCGTCGCGTTAATTGACAATTTCCCACATCTCGCAACACGCATCTGTCATACCTGAGGACTCTCTTTACTTCGTAAGGCCCTTTAAACCGCAGAATCAGTTTTTTCACAGAGACAGACACGTTCATTCTCAAAATTTCTTATCATGACGTAGTCGCCGACCTCATATTTCCGCGGCACTTTAGGTGTCGTAAGTTATTTTATCGCTTTCTTACTTGGTCCCTATCTTGCTCGCTGCCTTTGCTCCTACAGTCTCTAGATCTCGGTTCTTTTGTTGCAACGAACTCTCATCTAAAAACTCCTCGACAGTGTCAATTATTTGACCTCGTTGTTTCACGCCGAATAACAGAGTGCTGGGAGTCTCGCCCGTACTTTTATTAACCGTATTGTTGAGCGCATACTATATCTCGCTGAATGCTCGGTACCAGTGCTTTCACGACGAGTTATCTGTAAGTTTTCCTAACATCGGTTCCAGAACACAGTTCACCCGTTCAACTTGATTGGCCTTGGGTGATCCGGTTGCTACAAGATTGTGTTGTATATTATTATTCCGTACAAACTCCCGAAACTCGTTCGAGGTGAAACAACTACCTCTGTCGGAGACAATTACGCGAGGTCTACTATAGTCCGAGAAATATCATTCCAAGCAACCTATTACTTCGTCGCTCGATGTTGACTTTGTCCCATATAACTTCGTGAATTTTGTGAATGCATCGACGACCACTAGGACATGCTGCTTGAATCGATGCTTCTCAATAGGGCCACAATAGTCCACATGCAGCGTGAGAAAGGGTGCGTCATCCTTTGGAATAATATGAAGTGTACCCTTGATCGTCCGGGTTAAAAACGAGCAAGCTATGCTCTTCAAATTTAGAATATACGTTTTCACGATGTCCTTCATTTTTGGGAACTAGTAATTTTGCTTCATAGTTTCATACTCCTTCCCAGGCCCCATGTGCCCCATATTATTGTGGTAACGTCGAATAACATGGTCCTGCATTAACCGTGGTACATAAAACAAAATTCTATTACTCATTTTGCGATAAACGATTTCATTTCTCAATTCGGAAAAGGTACTTTTGGAACTTTCGAGAATTTTTTTAAATTGTTTAATCTTTTCGTCTCGACTCTGACTAAGCGCAAGATTCAATTCCAACGAATTACCCTTGATGACGTGGATCAAATCGTGCTCTCGACTGAGCGCGTCTTCATGTTTCATTCGGTCACCATGGATGGGTTGATATATTTTTTCTTAAGCGTCATCGTGACGGAGTTGCAATTTGTAACAATCTTGAACATTATAACCTGCAGACAGATTGTGAAGCGACGCAAAGCCAACACAATGGCTAGCGTTTCTAGTTCGAAACTATGATACCGTGCTTCCGTTTCGGTAGGTCGTTTAAAAAAATAGGATTGCCCCAAATTCCAGAGAGCTCGCGTCCGTATGGAGCTCGGTATCATCTTTCGGATTATAAATGGCAATTACCGGAGTTTCCGTTAACTTGGATTTTAACCTTTCAAACGCCTCGAGTTCATTTTGGCCAAACTGGAATTCAACTCCCCTTTTTAATAGGCTATATAAAGGTGCAGAGATTACGCAAAAACACGGCACAAATTTTCGAAAATACGAACACATTCCAATAAACGCCTGCACACTGCGCACACTCTGCGGTACTGGAAATCTCGCGATAGCTTCTACCCTGTGGCTCGTTGGACTCACCCTTTTTTCATAAATGTGATACCCAAGATAAGTAATTTCTGTTTGGAAAAAGCTACATTTATCGACCTGAAGTTTTTACTTATTTTCCACTGTTAACCGAAAAATTGTTTCAAGAGCCTTTAAATGATCATCGACTGTTTTTGTTGCAACCAAGAAGTCGTCCATGTATGCCACGACTTCTCTCGACCGAAATAGATTTTTTAGCACGCCGTTAATGTGTCTTTGAAATCTGGACGAAGCAGTTTTGACCGAACGGCACTTTACAAAACTCGAACTGACCAAAAGGCGTTATGAACACGGTGAACTTTATAGAATTTTCTGTCATGTTAACATGATGAAAACCGTCTTTCAGGTCTAATAAGGTGAAATATTATTTACTCCCCAAGGTCTATTAGGTCCTCGATTAGCGGTAACGGGTAATTATTGCGTAGTATCATCTTATTTAATGTGTGATAATCGACACACATTGTAATGTCTCGATTTTTCTTTCTCACTAGTAGGATTGGGGATGCAAACTCAGAATCACTCACACGATAGACGTCTTTTGCGAGTAGCCTGTCAAGAATTGGCCGAAATTGCTCCTTTTCTTCGTAGAACAACCGTCGTGGCGCATAGTGAAAACGATTTGTCTCTTTTAAGGTCAGCGTTAATTCTACTTTAACGTTTAGAACTTCCGGTCGGTTAGGCCGCAAATAACTTTTCTCGAATAGACCCTTTAGTGCCTTATGCGTGTCATCAGGTAAACTTGAATTTACATTCAGCGTATCTAACGTTTCGTCATTTGATCTAATGTCATCACTATTTAAAATGTTATGCATTGCCTCGTCTTCTGCAAGTTGTACCACCGGTTTTGTGGGAGTAAACCCGAACTTTTTCAAAGCGTCTCGCCTGAGAACGGCAGAACTCTGCATTGTGTCTTCTGACACGACGTAAAGCTCTAAATCACCCACCGTGTACATCTCGACTGACGCTGCAACCGTTACAACACCCAAAACATTTAACATCGTATTATTTATGTCGCAGTACTTGTTAGTCCTTTCAGGGGTGTTATAGATTACCGATCTTGGGCCTAACGATTTCTTTATAAAACTAATCGGACCGCCAGTATTAAATAATGTCGCTACACCTATACAGGATCCAGTGAGTGACCCGAGTAGAAATTTTCGTCCGGCTAGGATAGGGTCTAGATCAGTTTGGCTTAACCACCATTATCCGGCTCTGATCAGATTCCGGATCAGACCCACATCAGCCCGAGTAGAAATTTTGACTGGCTAGCCGCATTTAGGATCAGGATCAGCTCAGATGTAGGTATGGTAACCGTGATCAGGACAACCGGATCCGAGCCGGACTATTTTTTGATAGGTTTGCAAAATATCAGGCGGCCAGCCAGATATAAAATCAAGGCCAGCTCAGGTATAGACAAGGTATAAATGACCAGGATAATCAGGTTCGAGCCGGATCATGTTTTAGTAGGTTTTGCCTGATAAAAAACTATTATTATCAAAATAACAAAATTGGACGAAGTCAGTCATTGATTTATGAAAAATAAATAATGACCAGCGTTTTTGTAACCCTTTAACGTTATAAAGACACTTTTCAGAAGTCCTCTTTTCGACGTGATTATTTACCATGAAAATGTCAGCGAAAAAATTCTTAAAGAACCTTGTCAACCATTTTCAAGGGTGCTCTTTTGAATGGCGCAACTCAAATTTCGATAACATTTTTTTTTATATCATATTTTTGCAAAATAAGTTGAAAAGACACGAATTTTTGAGTGACATTTTTTATTCATTTTGAATTTCGGAAGTCTTTTCGCATTATTTTCGGACCATAAACTTCTCTAAAAGTGTCCTCGATAGTTGTACTTTCGAAATATGCAAAAAAAAAATTTTTCTCCGAGGTTATACTCGCATAATAACAACAAATAGGCTAACAAATTTTCTCTGTTTTGGAGTTCTCAAATATTGTAATCGAAGCGAGTCTTTTACGGTCACATGTGAACTGGCTCTTGTTTTCAGGGTTTTTTTGGGTCGCTGATCAAGAATTTGACATTATTTTTGCAACATTAATTTGTTTAAACAAATTACTTGACCAGTCAATGTCACTTTGTAAGTTGCCCGGTTTCCGACGTTTTTGGGTCGCTCGTCACGAATTTGACATTGTTTTGTTGCCAAATTGCCAAATTAATTTGTTTAAACGAATTACTCAAAAAATCCATTGTCACTATGTATGCTGCATATGGTTTCCGAGATTTTTCGGATCGCTCGTCACGAATTTGGCATTATTTTTGAAAAACTAACTTCTTTAAACAAATTGTGACAAAATTTCAAAATCTTCCAAGAGTGCAATTTACGGGAAATAATAGTGCAAAAAATGTGTGTCCAATTTCTATTTCGAAGATAATGTTGTAAGTTGCTGTGAAATTATTTTCAAAATTATAAACACATAGTAAACATATGACATGATAATTTATCAGGCAAAACCTACTAAAACATGATCCGGCTCGAACCTGGTTATCCTGGTCATTTATACCTTGTCTATACCTGAGCTGACCTTGATTTTATATTCTGCTGGCCGCCTGATATTCGACAAACCTATCAAAACATAGTCCGGCTCGGATCCGGTTGTCCTGATCACGGATGACTTACCTGTACTACCTACACCGAGCTGATCTTGATCCTAAATGCGACTGGCCGAACGAAATTTTTACTCAGGGAGCTGCCGAAATCGTACGTGACAATCTTCCAAAAACCGTCTTTTTCTCGTTTTTCATCGATATTATGGATTTTGTGTACCGCTGCTTCGGTCATTTTGTCCTTTGACGAGCAATTTTTCGAAAAATGACCCATTTGGCCACACTTGAAACATGATCCCTTTGGTCGTAAGGGTTTCTTGCAATCGGTAGCAACGTGGCCCTTCTTTTGACAGTTGTAACAACGCACTTTGAACTTCACCAGATCTTTTTAGGTTTTTGGTGATACGTTGTCCTCCGTGTCACGTTTATCCCGTCGTGTCGAGACACTCCTTGACTTTCCGCGTAAGGAGATCTTCTCAAATGCCCTCAAGAGCGATTCCTTCGTATCGAAAGTCTGCATACGCGGTTCGTTTTGTATATTTACATTAGATATGCCCTCGATAAAGTGTTCAACCATTTCCTCGTCATCGATTTGCACCCTACTTACCAGAATGATTTTGTCATGCACGTAGTCGCTGAACGTTTCATTTTGTCTCCAAATCCTTACTTCGAACTGTCTCCAGCGCGTCACTCGATCGATAGAAACATCGAACATAACTTTAAGTTCTCGAAGCAGATCACCGACACTCATATCAATGTGTTCAGACTGAGACTGAAACCAACGTTGAGCTTTACCTCTGAGCTTGAAAGCAATGAGGATTCTCATTGAGTTATCCCCCAGGGAGTACGTCCTCCGAAGTAACTCAATTTTTTTTCGCAAATTTTTAAAAGTGTCTATTGTTCCATCAAAGTCCAAAACCAAATCACGAACTTTTGACACGCTGAATTTACATTGACGCTCTTGCACAATATTTAAATCACGTGGAACAGGAGAAGGGGCATAATCTCTGGCCATACCCAAAGGCTCAACAGGACGAGTGTTTGAGGCTAGTGAATTTCTCAGTAGCACATTCTCTCGCCTGATAATATCGGCCGCTCGAGCTGTAATTTCTGCTTCCCTTCGTGCAAACGTTAGTTGCATACGCAACATTTCTACCCCGTCAGCTGTCGTTTCCTTCTCCTTTCGTCTAACGAGAACGCTCGTCCCCTCATCTTCAATTGAATCATCGTTTTCATTATCGTTCGTTGTTTATATCTTCGCCAAATTGTTTCACCCATGAATTTTCAGGATCGAACTCGAACAATCGAGACAATAATTCGACCTTCGAATCAGCAGTTTTCAAATTATTTTAGAGTATACATCTTTCAGCACACGCACTGGGAATTTAGTCGTATTTACCGACATGATTTCTTCGAATTTATAATTAAACACCCGGATCGATACCACCGGCCAACTTAGAACGATACGAACGAAATGTCGATTAAAACACCGTCTCTCTTGCTCACTAAGTGATAACCGTCTGAAAAACTTGTAAACAAGATCGTCCTTATACTCGACGCATGTACGCACACTAATAAAGCGTCGACATATAGCTTGTCTTACTTGTTTCAACTAACAACGCGTATAACGTTTTAACACGTACATATTAAAATAATGTGGATTCAAACCGTTATTAAACGCGACAGTTATTTCCACAAAGTTTTACGGTGAGGCGTATCTCAAAACGCAATTTACAAAACCCACAACGGTTGCATAGATTTTCATGCCACACTGACACACAGCGAATTATGCACTACGCAGAACCTAACATTTGCGACAATCCAACACACAAGAACACACAGTTCCGAAATTAAAGTTAAACAATTTGCTCAAATTAACTCGTTCAGCCCGAACTTTTTAAGAGTAATGCAATTTTTGTCACGTTCTATATTTAGGTGTTTTTGGGGTCGCTGATTACGAATCCGATGTTAGATTTTCATAATTCAAAATGGCGGATCCAATATGGTGCAGATTTATTCCATATTCATTTCTCATTTGTAATTTTGAAAATCTGACATTGGATTCGTAATCAGCGACCCCGAAAACCCCTGAGTACCAAGTTTCGGGCTAATTGAATCGATTTTAAAAAAGGTCGTCCTCGATTTGGATCCGCCATTTTGAGTTTTGAAAATTATGAAAACCTGACATCGGATTCGTAATCAGCGATCCCAAAAATCCCCGAATGATCACTTTTTCGAGCCTAGCTCCACGTAATTCGATAATTTGCAATTTTTTTGACATTTTTACCAAAAATATTTATTTGTTCATACTGTTATAACTACAAAATTATTATTAATTTTTTGTACTATAACTTTTTTTTGCAAAGTAGAATAAATTTGTGGGCCGTTGGCGTTTGGAATAAAAAAAAATATTGATTTTTGACAAAGTTATGAACGCTTGAACGCAAAAGTGGTTTCGATCGAAACCGCTGGGGTTGAAAGGGTTAAACAAACCAAAACGAATACAAATGTTGGACCTGCAGAAAAATAGTTATATACGAAAATTCTGCACTCAACCAAAAGCATGATATCAAAATCAACAACAGAAACCCGATTCTTCGAAAATCAAAATAAACATTTAAACTAAATCCTGTTGACTTTATGGGGGATAGTTTGACCGTTTTAAGACGAAATACTAGAATATGCACTCTGAACATAAATAAATTCGATCTAAAGTTAATTTTGAGAATAAATGAAAAAATCGCAATAAAAACAATTGTAATGATATTAAATACTGTATCGGAAATTACAATTACGAAATTTGAAAATTAAAAAAAAATGTTAAATCATCAACATGCTTAAGAATATTAACAGCAACAAAAGAAAATTTTTCATACAAAACAATGCGCAAAACATGGTTATCAGTAGGACATTTTGATGAAAAAAATAAATATAAATAACGAGGAAATAATATTTGAAAAATTAAAAGAAGCCAACTTAAAAATTAACCCAGAAAAATGTGTAATGAATAAGAAAGAAGTTGGCTATTTAGGATATAATAGTATCAGCATCAGGAATCAAAACTTGTCCTGAAAAAATCTTTTCAATTGGCCCATTCCAAAAAATAAAAAAGAATTACAAAGTTGTTTAGGATTATGTTGTTATTACAGAAAATTCATTGAAAGTTTCGCCACTATAGGAAAGCCGTACATCAATTAACTGCCAAAAAACCAAATCTCGAATGGAACAAAAATACGTCTTTTGCTTTTGAAAAATTATTATTGAAGAGTTATTTAGGACTATTACCGTCAATTTTAGCTCATCCACTAATAAACGAACCTCTTTTATTCGTCACACTGATGCATCAAATGTAGGAATCGGAGTAGTCTTATCACAAAATCAAAAAGGAACAGAAAAGGTCATGACATATTTTAGTAAAATTGTAAATAAAGCAGAAAAAACTATTGCGTTACCAGAAGAGAATGAGTAGCAGTCATGAAATCAGTAGAACATTTTTGTCATTATTTGTTAGGTCGAAGATTTACGGTCCGAACAGATGATGCTTCATTACAATAGTTATTATTATTATTTGATAACCCAGAAAGACAAGATAGCTTGTCAAGAAGACCCTGTGAAAAAGAAAATTGTAAATAGTGCGAAAAATTAGAAAAAATAAAAATAGAAAAACAAGTCTGTCAAACAATATGTACAGAAGATAATAGTATAGATTGGAAAACAATTCAAAATAATGACCAAATAATAAAAATATTGATAGAATAAAGTTACCAGAATACGTGTACGAGCTTACAAATAAATTACAAATCATTCATAATGAAACCGGAAACAATAAAAATATAAAGCGTAGAAATGAAATTTAATGTCGATTTAAATACATATGTGCTTTCATTTAAAAAAGGACAAAAAGTTTGGTTGTATGCACCCAAAAAGTCAATGGAAGATATTCTAAATTACAATATCACTTGGTTGGACCATATATAATAAAACAAAACTAAATGACGCAGTGTATAGGGTTTAAAAAATATCACAAGGAAAAAATAAGATACATCATATAGATCGTTTTGCTTATGTTGAAGAATAGAAATATTCGAGTATAAAATTCATCAAATAGAGGTGACAGATCAAACTGGAAAGGGTTAGGTTGCTCGGCTGAAGCCTTGGGCGCTTGTTCCTTAAGTACCGGGTAAAGTGTGGAAGAGCGTTCTGGATGGTTTCCTAAGAATCTGTTGGTATTGGTTTGGCTTTGCTGGGCGGGGTAAAGTCTACCTGTGTTCACTGTTCGAAATTATACCCAAGCTGTGGACCTAGAGATTGTGGCTGTGATTGTGGGTGTGGATTTAGAGAAAATTGATCTACAATTAGCATTTCTAATGATAATGCAAAGTGTAAGTGTATTAGAAGAATGTTTTGAAGTATCTAACGTTTTTGGTACGTTTTTGATGCTTATGGATAGCGCCGTTCTCCTATCAATGTATTGGGATTAATACCGATCATTGGTATTCCGAGAATTCCAGTTCATGTACGAATAAAAAAATCTTTCCAAACAAGGTTTGATACAGATTACTCCGGGACGAAAAATCAACACCAAACTAGATTAATAAAATAATTCGAAAAGATAACTAAGAATAGGAACAGAAAGGTTCAACGAAATCGAATACAAAGAAAAAGAGTGAAAGGAATGAAACAAGAACGAAAAGAGAAAAGAAATGAAGAAATCACCCAATTATTAATACTTGATCATTTATCGATATTAAAAAACATATTAAGAATTGTAAAAAAAATGTAAACAAAACAGACACAGACAGAGACCCAATTCAAATCTAAATCAGAATGGTTCTGTCCTAGGTGTTTGAACCTGGTTTTCCTCGGACATCGGATGAATGCCGGAACAGTTTCCCGGGATTGGAGATCATGGTAAAAAAGATCACAAATCTTCCTCCAGTGGGTAGCCAAAGAGTAGTCGGGACGGCAATTTAGGAAGACGGGCAAAATGTTATGATTGTAAGTCGATGATGATGTAAGTCCGTTCCCCCAGCGGGATTTCAATAGATTCCAACGTGCAATAATGATTTGATCCCAATTCGAAATTCTAATTGGATGCAGGTGAAAAGTTCGGATTGGCGCGACCAGAATTGTTGCTCGGGATATTTGAAGGTCCTGATCATGTTATCCTGATATCACATCAGGTCCTACCAAGGTAACTGGCTACGTACCTGATAGGGACATTGCGACCGGTGAAATGATCTCCACACACTATGGTTTTGTAAGGAAAGCTGATATGGATACACAAGGGCCTCAACTATTTCCATATGAAATTCTTGCCAGATAGTGATTCAGCATTTTACTTTATTTAAACGAGAATGTTTTATAGAAATTTAATTCTATCGAAAAATTAACATTCAAATGTATTGTACTGCGAAAAAGGATCAATAAATTCAACAAGATATTCAAAATTCTACCTTAATTTGCGATAACGGGCGGAGAAAGATATTTGTAATTGATTCAAATAATTAATTGTACTGAATTTAATGTTTTAAATACGTATGTGTTCACAAATTTGTATACAGCCTGTCCCATAATGGTCGACCGAACGCTAAGGGGTGGGTAGGTGTTGAAATTCTGGACCGAAAATCGATGCAAACGTTACGGAAACTAAGCTGGGAACGAAGGTGATGGCTGCGAACGAATACCGAGTGAAGTACCACAAAGCGAAAGTAGACGTTACGAGGATAATAGAGGCAATACAGCAACGTAACGCACCGTGCGTACAACAAGGTCCGCTTGGTGCGCAACCACAAAATAACGTGCCATTTGACATTCGACGCGGATTTAAACTACCAAAGATTCAGCTCTAGAAATTCAACGGAGACGTTCGAGAATGGGTGCAATTCTGGAGCCAATTTAAAAACATTTACACCCAGAGAAAAGATCTATTATGATTGAATAGATTCGTCTATTCAATCTTCATTTATTACAATTAAATACATTTTTTGTTGGATTAAATAAATTTTTATTTGATTTGATTTGTCTATGTATTCGCTTCTAACATATATATTTATTTAACATTGAGATATACTTAATCACTAAATTAGACGAATATAAATGATACTATAAGAAATATTTTTCGTATAGTGCATGAATGCTGATATCAAGCATCGTTATTAATAACCGAAAGGCTATGGCGGTGGTAGTTACGATGGTGGCTACAATTCCTTGTGACGGTCCAGCATTACTGAGGTATAGACGATTCGAGTGAAAAAAATCATAAGTAGCCGTAGCGCAGTGGTTAGCGCTCATCGCTTTCATCGGGAGGACCCGGGTTCGAGACCATCCAGCGGCGGGGCCACCATTCCGTTCACTCATCGTCACTAGACCGTCCCCACCACTGCAAGACCGTTCGGGTCATCTCATCCTATACAACTACTTCCAATACTAACTCCAGGCTCATTCCAATACTTTTTAAATAACACTAATAACACTAGTTGAATCAAAAAAATTTATATGTTGAATTTGAATAAAAGTCTATTCTGCCAGGAGCCAAGCAAAAAATCTATTCAAATTAAATAGGTTTTATTTGAAAATAATAGATTTTTTTCTGGGTGTACGAGGATGAGTCTATTGCGAAAGAGGATTAATTTCAATACCTCATTCAAGCAATGGTGGCAGATTCTGGGGAAAAGACGAACTGTTAGTCGAAGTGTACGTACGCGAATTGATATAATTGGTACTCAACAATGCGTTGACAGCGAAAGGTAAAGTTTCGTTAGCTAGCGTTTACGATAAGTTGGAGACACACATACGATCGCTTCAATCGTTGGGCGTGACAACAGACACGTGCGCGGTCATGTTGTATCCCCTAGTGGAATCGTCGTTGCCCGGGTAATTGTTACGGACCTAACAGAGACAGACAAGTAGGGCCATCCAGTTTGCCGCGAGAGAACCAGGAAATAACGCGCCGGTAGCAGTTGACCACAAAGATCGTCTCGCGAATTTAATGACGTTTCTGCAAGCCGAAGTGGAGAATGAAGAAAAAATTGCAATCGCAGTGAGTGGTTTTCGTCTCGGGAAAGAACAAGTGAGAGAAAAGGATAAAAAGAAAACGAAGCACGAGTCGAACAACGAAACTGCAACGGCCGCCACGCTGCTAACTATAAGAGAGGTGAAAACTAAGGAGTGTATATTTTGCACCGAAGCCCTGGAGAAAATTTCTCTGGAAGATAGACAGAAGGTCGTGAAACAAAAAGGGACATGTTTCAATTGTCTCAAGACAGGTCATGGTCGAAGGTTCTGCAGATATAATAACAAATTCGCATGGTGTAATAAAAAAAATGTGCTGCTCATGTGTCGAGGAATGACGTCGAACAGACCAGCGACGAAGAAACAAGGAGACGTACCGCCGAAGAATCAAACGGAAAGTAGCCTGTCGAATCTCTCGTGTAATAACGACATCTTTTTACAGACTCTGAGGGTTAAAATATACAAATACAAAGAAGAGCATATCGTGCGTCCAAAATTACTATTACAGAAACTATGGTCCATGGATCTGGATTGGGATACAGAGGACGATACAGAAGTCGCGGATATTTTCAGAGAGTGGCTTGGAGAATTGAACCTGTTACAAGAAGTGCGACTCCCGAGATGGGCGTTCGGAAATGAAAAGAAGGGAGACATCATATCCTTTCACGTTTTTGTCGACGCTAGTTGAGAGGCGTATGCTGCGGTGTTATACGCACGTATAGAGACTTCAGACGTCATTAAGGTTCAACTCATTGAAGCGAAAGCCAGAATCGCACCGATGGATAAACCGACAATACGTCGATTAAAGCTTCTGGCCGCAACGATAGGAGCAAGGTTGATGGCTGTCACGCAGGATGCGTGAAACCAGCCACCGTTGGAGACACGTTATTGGAGCTATTCGATGACAGTTTTGTCGTGGATCAAGCGCGAGAATCAGTGGGCGACTTTCGTCTGGAATCGAGTACAAAAAAATAAGACGCTTGATGCGACACGAGCAGTGATATCACGTACTCGGATCAGTCAAGCCGGTCTCCCATCTCGAGGATGTAGCATTAGACAGCTCCTTGAGTCGAAATGGTGGGAAGGCCCAGAATGGTTTCGAAGAACACGTGATCAATGGCGGTCAACTGACTATAACGTAGACGAGAACGAGGTGGGCCACGAGATCAAGAAAACGTTGACGAGAACGAAGAAAGCACCCGTGCCGATTCAATGTAATTTCGCGATGACCAGCGCGGGTTTACCGATCTTCGATCAAGAAAATCGTTGGTATATGCGAGGGTTTTCTAGGTATTCAAAGATATTATGGATTATGGCGTGGATACTACGTTTCGTGGTGAGATGCAGAAAAGGCCATTCCCGAGCCGAGCTAAAGCTAATGCGCTTGGTCCAGGGAGAGTCGTTGATTGGTGTCACCGATCCGAGAATTAGGAGTGTGAGTTTGTACGAAGATAAATTGGGATTTATTCGTTTGAAGACACCAATGTCAAGTCGAGAATATCTACTTGACATCGACTTGACTTGAATATCGACTTGACTTGAATATCGACTTGACTTGAATATCGACTTGACTTGAATATCGACTTGACTTGAATATCGAATATCGACAGTGTGTTGAAAATGTCACTTGGCTGTCATATGCGGACGGTCAGTAAGGACTTCGATGAGCTGGGTACAAAAACTCGGTACACGCTAAAAAAAAGGGAGCTGCGACGAACTTCGGAAAAATGCGGAGAGAAAAATGAAGAAAGGGTACGACGATGCGCGTCGTAACAGGGTATATTTAACAAAACCAACTATTGAGGAGAACTCAGCGCATTCAATTTCTTGAATTAACCTTGCTTGAATTAACGATTAGATGTTCCGTAATCAATCATAATCTTAAACCAAATGTTTTAAGTTACAACAATTATCACGTTTGAATGATAATATACGATATACTTCGAGTTGTAATTAATTTCTTCTGTTAAACATGTAAAGAACTTTTGTTATATATTTGTTCATAACAAAATATCATCAAATTCGCGCAATTCGCGTTTGGTGGAGTTTGAAAAAAAAACCAAATTGAAACTAAGTAATCAAGTTCAATTACCTTAACATTGGTTTAGTCACAAAAAAATTCTGAGCCCATAGAGAACTTTAGAAAGTGAGAAAATTTTCGAAAATTTTAGTCTCGTGATTTTTCTTTTGATTCTGCAATGCGCGTTGCATAAGATTTATTACAAAATCTCAAAACTAGAGACTTCAAACTTCAAAATGCTTTTTTTTTGCATCTCCATACCATCATTTTTCACGGAGATATAGCGACTTCAAAATTACTGAAGACAATTCGCGAAATTTGTCTGGTCTTTTATATTTTTGGGTGAGCGCATATACATAAATTAATAAATAAGAATACTACCCGGGTTCTGATAGGACCCAAATAGGATTCCCTTGTTTGGGTATCCATTGCATATCCTAGATTCAAAAATGTTGATAATCAACCTTATTCAGGGTCCGGTTTCAGATCATTTTAGAACCTATTAAGAATTCCTTTATTAGGAAATCCTTGTCAAATTCAGACCAGGATTTGGCATGAAACGGGGGCTCCTTGACAAATTTCTACACGGGTGTTTGATAAACAAGAGAGTCTGTGGACTGACACGAACAAGAACGGACGTGTGACATTCCGAGAGATAATAAAGCGATCTTTTTTATAAAAATTAATTACGTTATTACACCAAACGTAACAGTATGTATGTGCGAAGTGGGGAAGGTATGAAGCACTAATTGAGGAACGAAGATGTCAGTACGCAGCGAGCGTCCCATTTCTGCCTTATCTGTGAAGATCGCTCAGCATTAATAAATAACTTTGATATAAATGAAAGCGCTACAGGGGTTTGATTTCATCCCCTCTCATTTATAATCTCTGACAACAGTCAATTTGACATGAATACGCGAGGCCGAAATCTGACAATAACTTTGCGTCATAATGTTACTAAAAGTTTTTTATAATTCCTCGTCATTGAACCGCGCGCGCGATGTCGCACGCAGGTTTTAATCAATTTCTAGTTAGTATTCGAAATTGTTGAGAACTAAGCTTCGTATTGGGAAGGTTCTCGTTTTCTCAATGTTTATCTCTACAACGATATAATTAATCGATCGAACGAGCCCGCCGATGGCGGGCTCGTTCGATCGAGATTATATGAACAGCCTCGTTCGAAGAGATTACAAATGTGTAGTGACTCTCGAGTCCACCAGATGGCCACAACGTACAGAGTAAAAGCAAAAAATACCGAGAGTGGGGGATGTAGGCCCCACTCGTGGCGTCACGTCCGCCACTGCCTCATATACTTTAGAGTAGACAAGATTGTTGTTTGGAACACAGGGGTTGGGATTTAATTCTATTCCGGGTGGGTTGTAATCTCTTCGAATGAGGCTGTTCATATAGTAATCTCGATCGAACTTCGCCCGCCTTCGGCGGGCTCGTTTGATCGATTAATTATATTTTCAGCCTCGTTCTCGAGATTACAAATGTGTAGTTGTTTAGAGCAAACAACAATCGATATTTGCGGTTGCAAGAAACGTATATCTTTATTCCAAGAATCTTATAATCTATTAGTAATCCTTAAATTAGCTAACATACATAATAAAAATAAAGGCTCTTTTTTTTCTTATTTTTTTATAAAGTACCAAAGACTGAATTTGCGAAAACAGCTGTCTCTGCTTGAATCGGGCGATTGTAGTATTTCGCAAAAACTTGTGATCTTTTTGACCAACCTGCTGTCGCTCTGATTACGTCTAGAGAAATGCCTTTATTAAATGCCGCAGAGGTCGAGGCATGACGCGTTGAATGCGCTGAAAAAACCCCTGTATTGATTCCGCTCTTTTTCATTACCCCTTTTATCCATCTGCTGATAGACTGGGCCCCTACCTTCTTGTGAGGCTTTTTCGTCCCTAAAAATATACTTTTTTCGGTCCCTCTATATTTTTCCGTCTTTTCTAAATAAACTCGGACCGCTGAGGCGACACACAGTTCCGGCTTTGCTCTAAACTCTGGAATAATTAATAAAGGTTGACTTTTTCCCGGACCAGACGTCTTTATTAGCTTTGTGATTGCTATTTTCATTCCCCGTGTCGATTTTTTAATCTTGTCAATTTCAATGCACGAAAGAGTTTGGGCTCTATGGGCTGTTGACAAAGCCAATAGCATCACGGTTTTATCGGTGAGGTCTACTATTGATAAGTTTTCTAATGGATACAGCTTCGCTAAATAGTCTAATACGATCCCGACATCCCAGGTACCGGAGTATTTTGGCAATAATGGTCTCAACTTATACACTCCCCTAAGGAAACGCGTAATGATAGGCCTGTCACCAATTTTATCTACGGAAATCAATGATATCGCCGACCGATAGCAGTTTAAAGATCCATAAGAGGCTCCCTCTCCGAATTTCTTAGATAGAAAACGCAGCAAGCTCTTCTCGTCCGGGTTAAAAATTCCACTTTCTCCGTCTCACAGAAGCTCCACCAATGGTTCAAGGCTGATTTGTATTGCTTCACCGTAGCCGATGATAAAGACGCTAACACAATCCTCAGTGCCTCCGTTGGGACCTTTTGCTGTATGAAATCCTTGCTGAAACTCTCGTCGCTATTAAAGCGAGATTTCTGGCCCTGGGATGCGTGATCGATCTACATGGTAAACATAATAACTTATTAGAAGGTCCGAGCACGATACATTCTCCTACTGCGAGGGATTTAAACAAAGGGTACCAGGCTTGATTTGGCCAATCAGGCACCACGAGAATTCCCTCTGCTCCATCTTTTTTAACCCTTTCAGCCCTGGTGGTTTCGATCGAAACCACTTTTGCGTTCAAACGTTCATAACTTTGTCAAAAATCAATATTTTTTTGATTTCCCAACGCCAACGGCCTACAAATTTATTCTACTTTGCAACAAAAATTTATAGTGCCAAAAGTTAATAACAATTTCGTAGTTATAACAATATAATCAAATGAACGTTTTTGGTAAGAATTTAAAAAAAATTGCGTATTGTCGAATTACGTGGAGCTAGGCTCATAAGAATGACTACTCGGGAGTTTTTGAAGTCGCAGATTACGAATTCGATATCAGATTTTCAAAATTCAAAATGGCGGATCCAATGTGGCGGCCAACTTATTTAAAAATTAATTCAATTGGCCTAAATATGTTTTTTTAGGGGTTTTGATGGTCGCAGATTACGAATTTGATGGTAGTTTTTTAAATTGCAAAATAGTAGATTCTAGATAGCAAACAAAAGAAGAAAAAAAAATCAATCTATGCTAATAACAATGATCACTCTAGGGTTTTCGTTATTGATGATTACAAATCTTATATCAGCTTTGCCCGTAATTTGCCTACAAATTCGTAGATACCAGGATCAACCACGGGGAGGTTACAAAACACTGATCCAATTTTTTTGTTTTTTTTGTTGTTTTTGTTCGTTTTTTTTGTTCAATATCAGACTAGAGAGTGAATGACTCCCGCTATTATTAATTATCAAAATAATACAGATGCTATCAAAAAAAAAGGTACAGATAATCAACTTTCCACTAACCACAAAGTTAACACCAGATTGGTGAACAGTGACCCCGTAAAAGTTCAAGTGGTCATTTTCTAGAGCGCAAGTGTGAACTTATTTAATTTTTGTCCACCATGTTGGATCTGTCGTTTTTAATTTCTAAAAACTAACATCGTATTTGTAATCAGCGGCCCCGAAAATCTCCGGGTAACAAGTTTCAGGCCAAATGAATGAATTTTTGAATAAATCGTCTGCCACATCGGATCCGCCATGTTGAATTTTGAAAATCTGACATCGAATTCGTAATCTGCGACCCCAAAAACCCGCGAGTATTAAATTTCAGGCTAATTGAATCAATTTTTAAATAAGACGTACGCTATATTGGATCTGCCATTTTGAATTTTGAAAATCTGACATCGGATTCATAATCTGCGTCCCAAAAAACTTCCGAGTATCAAATTTCAGGCCAATCGGATCAAGTTTTGAATAAGGCGTCCGCCGTATTGGATCCGCCATTTTGAATATTGAAAATCTGACATCGGATTCGTAATCAGCGACCCTAAAAACTCCACAATACAAAATATGACGAAAATTGCTCTACTCAAAACAAGTCAGGGCTGAAAGGGTTAATCTTCGCGAGGGTTCTGAGAATCACCGAGAAAGGTGGGAACGCATAGAAATTCAAATTCGACCAATCAATCGTAAACGCATCTATCACTGTCGCCCCCGTCTCCGGAAACCAAGAACAATATTGGCCGCATTTATTGTTTTGACCGGATGCGAACAAATCAATATCTGGATTCCCCAATGTCTCGACAATCAAGTTAAATGCTTCTGGATTAAGTGCCCATTCCGTGTCGATGTTCTTTTGTCTAGACAATTCATCCGCCTTCACATTTTCTTCAGACGCAATGTACGAAGCTAGTAAGAAAATATTTCTCTTCTCCGCCCATTGCCAAATTTTTCGCGCCAATGCGTTGTACTTTGGGTATCTTGTGCCCTTCATTTTGTTTATATATGCTATGGCCGTCGTGTTATCTATGCGAAGCAAAATCTGGCAGTCTGTCTCATCGTTAGCTAATCTCTGAAGCCCTAGCCACACCGCGAACAATTCTTTATAATTTATATGCCATCCTTTCTGGTCCTCAGTCCAAAACCCGTAAATCTTTTCTCGATCCTTGACTGCACCCCAACCTGTGTTAGAGGCATCTGTAAAAATTGTCGTCCGAAAATGCCCCGATTTTATGGCGCTGCACCCTCTTTTAAGATGCTCTTTCCACCAATCTAAGTCTGGCTGAATCGCAAGCGGTATTGACATTCTAGAATTATAGTTTCCGTAGCCCGTTACTAAAGCCAAAGTTTTTTCTCGCTCCATCCTTTTCGTGTAAATCAACCCGTACTCCATTGCCAGACACGCCGCTACCAGTTTGCCTATAAGCTCCGAAAATGGTCTAATAGAGCATTCCTTTAACACCTCGAAATCTCTTATTGACCTCAATAACCTATCTCTCTTGTCGTCGGTTAATTCGGTCGAGAATTTCCTCGAGTCCAGGACGAATCCCAAGAATTTGCAACGTGTGGAGGGCTTAGTGTTACTCTTCTCTTCATTAATAAGAAATCCTAAAAATTCTAATAATTTCCGAGTTTCTGCAATGTTCTTATTGCACTTGTCCGCGTTCTCCTCTATACACAACATGTCATCCAGATAAATCACCGACGAAAAACCTCTTGATCTCAAAATTCGAACTACCGGTTTCATAATTTTGGTAAAAATAAAAGGCGCTACGGACAAACCGAACGGCAGACAAGTGAATTGAAATAACTGGCCCTGGAAGTCAAATCTTAGGAACTTCCTACTCTCTGCATTTATTAGAACTAGATAATATGCATCCTGCAAGTCCAGAGTATCCATGTACACCCCTGGGAAAATTAATCTTGCTGCAGTCCTGACGTCTTCTAATTTAAAATGCGGTGCCTGAATAAAGTTGTTTAGTTTCTTTAGATTTAATATGAAACGAAGAGAGCCGTCCGGCTTCGGAACAAGAAAAAATGACGATACAAAATGGCCGTCGCTCTGATCGCACCTCTCGATCGCGTCTGTCTTTAATAACTTGTCTATGGCTTCTTGGTAGTCCCTAATCTGAGCAGATGGAATTTGAACCCGGGGTGCCTGGTGCTGATAAGGCGTCTCCACAAAATCAAGTCTGTAACCCTCTATGCAACCAAGGACAAACTTGTCCTCTGTGATTTCTCGCGAATTATCAAGGAAAAACCCCAGTCTACCGGCACGTACGCTCTTGATTACTTTCTTGGCTGTCTCTGTCTTCGAATTGTTGCCTTGCTGTTGTAGGCTTGTTGTTTCCCTCTGAATTGTAACCTTTGTCGGCCCTGTGAGTCTGCAGGAGAATTGCCCGCGTAGGTGGAAAACGTTCTCTTTCCCTGCGGGCTCCGGAAGTTTAAATAGCTGCCGGTCGTTTGACGATTCCGATTTCCGAATTTAAAACCGTCGGTGTTTTTAACCGCGCGATCCATCTTTGCCAACGCTTTGGTCTCATTAATTTTTTCCGCCAAGTTCTTTCCAAATAACTCGGCGTCGGACTTGGTCTTCTCCAGTAATTCCTTGAGCTGCCTGGACACTCCTGGCAGGATGAGCGCTTTTCTTGACTGATTTATTTGGAAATGGGTCTCAGCGATGAGCTTCGCCGCATCATTCAGATTTTCCAGAAAAGCCAGTTTATCAATGCTCTCTGGCTCGTCCAGCAGCGTGGAAACTGCCGCCCCGAGAGCCATTAACGCCGAGCCCGCGGATTCCTGGCATTTTGTCGCGTAGCTGTCTCGTCGGACAGACGAATCCGACAATACCGACACCATTATTCGGTTCAATTCCGGTGCGAGAAACCCCTTTTTCCTTGGGTATTTATCGAGCAATTTCTTTTTCTCCTCCTTGCTCATTCCTTTTTCGACCCAATGTTTCCATCGGCTGGCTATCGACGAATGTAAGTCGAAATCTAGTGCCTTCGACACTGACGGATCTTCTCCCAGCACTTGAAGGATCTCCTCGCCCAGCTCTTTCTCTTTCACATTCTCGGCTAGCGACTGTGATTGCAAGGGCGTAACCTCATTCTCTTGGGCGTCCTCTCCTCTAGGCGGTGCTGTGTTCTCTTTTTCTCCACCGGTGAGAATATCTGTGCGAAGAGAACCAGCCTAAATATTTTTCCCCTGCTTACCATGTGACAACTATAAGCCTGAAGACATGGGCTTGTCAAAAATGTTTGTTCATATAGGTGTAACTGTCTCGTTTCTCGAACGAGCTTAGCTAACCTCAAATGCGACCTGTCATATCTCTCGTATGTGCGCGTCGACTATACTATGCCGAACAGGCTTTATCGTTTATATAAATTCTCGGGCCTACAATTCAGACGTTTGTGCAAGCTCGTTGCCGTCTGTATATGCCTACCATCAAAATCAATCTTCTGTCCATCCTCTGAGTCTCCATCGTTCTCGTGGTCGGAATCCTCACTTTCCGACGCGGAATCATGCAAATCTGCGATTTCCGCCTGTAAACGCTTGATCTTCTCCTCAATGCCTTCGATCACCTCTCTTTTTCTCTTCGGCATGATTGATCTTTCGACTTTTAGTCAGATAACCCTAAATACTTAACACCCTAACTGAAAAAATACTATACGAAGTTACCTCTGGCGCACAACGAAAGAATATGAGGCAGTGGCGGAAGTGACGCCACGAGTGGGGCCTACATCCCCCACGCTCGGTATTTTTTGCTTTTACTCTATACGTTGTGGCCATCTGGTGGACTCGAGAGTCACTTCACATTTGTAATCTCGAGAACGAAGCTGGAAATATAATTCCGTTTTTCAACCTTATCACTCATCTGAATAAACTCGAAAATCTACGACCTGTATAAGAGTGTTAAGTTTGCAATATTAAATACCCACAACGATCTAATCTCATGGAGATCTCTGCAATGTATTTATCCCGATTTGTAACATCTACATAATAACACAATTGCAATATACATTGACTCTACAATGAATCGGCTGTATAAGAAGAAGTAAGTACGGAACGATTTATTATTTATTTAATCTTTATTTACGTATCCGATGAAGTTTAGTGCAATGACTTATAATTAAATAACAAATAGCTAAGAATAAGACAAGTTTCAAATACACGACGATCTCATATACATTATTTATTAAATCTATATATTAATTCGCGTAATTTGTTTTTTATCGGATTGCTAAAAGTTTACTAGTACTATACAATATTATTAACGATCAATATTTTGTTTGCATTTTTGAAGGAACTAAATGGTCCATCAAAAACGGCTTCGTACTCTCTCTTCTAATCCTCCGGATAGAAAGCTAGATATGTTATAATTAGATTTATCTAACCAAAGCGTAAGTTATCATACGACATGTGGCAAAGAGGACACGTTCTAATTCGGTTGAATGTATATATTCTAAATCGATGATGTTTCCATAAAGGCGTCGACTCCCCTCTTTCTCGTAAATGTCATTCATCTTTGTGGAATACCTTTCACCAAAGAATACAGACGTATATGGAACTACAGGTCCCGTGTTAAATGAACAGCTTCGCGAATAACCTGCATCGCTTCGTGAAAACGATTTGTTCGTACAAGCGCAAGAACGTATTTTGGTGCACGACGCCTCCCCATCTTCCGCCACTTTCGGAGAATAGGTACAAAATTGAACGATAATCTTATATCAATAACATTGTGCAGCTGTTACCTGAGTGAAGAGAAACCAGCAGGCGCAAAAGTAGCACCCTTTTGTGTAGCGCGCTACACAATAGTTACACGCTATAAATGCAGCGGAAAAATATTTTTGTCTCGCTACTTTGTTGCACATATAGCGAGAAGTCATAGTAGCGCGCTACTTTTGTTGCCCGTAGCGAATTTCGACTCGCTACTCGCTACTTTCTGTAGCGGGTAGCGGGTAGCAGATTGTGCTTCGTTACCCGCTACTTTTATAATTGTAGCGAATTTTGCTCCACTACTCTTTAATTTCATGATCAGTTTCATTTCAGTTTAATTTCGTTTTCGTTTAATTTCAGCGTTACATGCTACTTTTCGAATTTATTCAATTTCAACTGGGTACCTTTATAATTATAGCGAATTTTAATTTTATACTTAAAACTTTTCAGCTTTACGTGCTTTTAACTCGGTACTTTTAGCTTTTAATTGTAGCGGATTTTAGTTTGTTTCATTCCATTTGATTTCAATTGGCTAGTTGTTATTAGTAGTTTATTAATTAGTTTAAGTTATGGTTATAGTTATTATTGTAGTGAGTTTTATTTCGGTACTCGCTACTTTTGTAGCAGGTGGCAAATTTCGTTTTGCTTCGAGATATTCTTGCAAGAAGCAAGAACTACATAATCATTATGTTGTTACCATGATTTTGAGAAATGTGGAATGGAGGAATAATAGGAGGAAAGAAATAAAACATACGAACATTGGGAGTAAAGAAAAGCTTGCGTTTATTATCGCCATTAATTGAAAATAACTAGAAATATTGTTATACAATGTTTTCTAAAGTAATGTATATAAATCACCGTATTAGACAGTATAACAGGAAAGAATGACCGACAATGTTCTGTGTTTCTCGCAAAAAGTCATCAATTTTTTTCGCTGCATTAAATAGTTATAGGCATGAAGAGTGATGATAATACTAGCATAAACACCTACAATAATTTGACAAATTTACAGAAATGAAAGAGAATAAAAAATACAGATATAATTCGACTGAATAAATGGTATAGAAAAATTTGTATAAGTAGCTATAACTCTGCCATGCAAATAAGTTTCTGTTGTTATGAATCACATATAATAGAATTATTATGTCGATAACGTTGCTATAATACAAT
This sequence comes from Heteropelma amictum, assembly GCA_959613375.1. Taxonomy (NCBI): domain Eukaryota; kingdom Metazoa; phylum Arthropoda; class Insecta; order Hymenoptera; family Ichneumonidae; genus Heteropelma; species Heteropelma amictum. The sequence goes on along the minus strand of OY390720.1, from coordinate 12,864,172 downwards.
CAATTGTAGCAATGTGGCGAATTCTCAGCCATGCACATGAATTCGTCATTAAGGTCATAATTTTACTAAACAATTGTTATACACGAATCACTATTAGTGGCAATTGTTCAGCCAGATGTACGTTCAACCTTCATTAAAGAAGTAATTCGATGTATGATACTGTTATTTAATAATCAACATTTTACGCTGTATTTTCGGTATTTGCAGCTTTTACAGCATTTGCTTTCAACAGATCTCTTCGTTCGAAATGTTTATCCGATAAGCGATTCCATTTTGGCAAGTTCTCCATCGTTGCGAAACTGAACAAACAGGCGCGGAAGATGGTAGAGGCGTGTTGAATTTTACGAATAATCTTCTTATAATTGGATATTCCTTCAACATTTCCATTTGATTTGTGGATTAGCCATATATTTTGAAACTTCTCCGCTTACGGCACCACTTTGTTGCAAGACATTCGATTCAGTTCCTTCGCCAAAATCGATTAAATCATAATTCAAATTTCCAGGTTCAATAACATCTACCATCGTCCGTCTACCGTCTACCAGCACCTTTGCAATGCTTCTCTGTAGCTGCCAGTAAAACTAGATTTTGAAGTTTATTACGAATAAATTCAGAACAGAAAGCAAGCTATCTCGATTTGAAACGTGACAGCATCGGCTTCAAAAGCGAAAAATTATTATAATGTGTCATCGAGTGCCTGAATTATACCATGTACAAGAGATTCAAGCCGTATACTTGCATCGGCATTCGGCCGTTGCAGTGCTTTTAATTTTCTTTTCAGAGATATTAGAGAAAGGAGGAAGTATCCATAATAACAGAAGCTTTCTCCTTGCCATCGATTGTTGATTGTCGATTGTCTCCGCTAACGGTTTCATAATTCTCAAATATTCCCTGAGGTATCTAAAATCGATTTAGTTCAATATATTCAAAATGTCAATTTTCGGGCTTACCTTGGCTACTTGTTGTTTCAAAACAAAAATTCGCCCCAAAACATCGTATAAAGAGTTCCAGCGTATAGCAACAGGTCGAGTCAAGGTGACTCCGAGATTCTCCTTCACAATTTCGTTTAAGGGAACCGTATGGTCTAGAAATTTGAAAAAATCGATTTTTTTTTTTTTCGATATGTCGAAAGTATAGTATCTCAAGGATATACTGTGAAATTTTCATGCAGAAATTCTCAATATTACAGCTTCTACAGCCCATAACGCAGGTAGAGAGCGGTCCGCGCGCTCCTAACGGGTCTAGCGCTAACCGGTAACCTAATCGGAGCACAGCAGCTGTCCCAATCCTTCTCCGAAAATATATACCTGTATATAGTACATACTATATACCTATATATACTTTTCCCTTCCCCGAAATATACCTATTGTCGAACATTTGTGAGGGAAACGGTCATTTCGCTTTCCCCTGACTTGATCAGTACAACGTTACGTTTTGACGAACCAACATCGAAAATTTTGAAATAAAATATCAGAAAATATGGATAGAAAGCAAGGCCGTAACTCTTCTAGACGACCATCTTCTGTAGGTCGCAAAAGATATTTCAAGGGCAATCGATTCACTATCGAAAATACTACTGATTTTACGAGCACGTCTGCGAAAAAATTAAAAGGCAATGAGGAATTGGAAGTAAACGTTAATCCTACTTTCAATTATTGCATCATCGAATTCAGCATGATATTTTTAACGTTGCAACAGTTGTTGAAGTGTAAAGATTGTAACGGTGCGGTCACTTTTAGCAAAAACGGACAACGTGGTCTAGGATTCAAACTCTCTGTGAAGTGTGAGTGTAAAGAAACTTTTATTTTGTCTTCGCCGTTAATTGATAAGGCATTTGAAATCAACCGTCGACTTGTTCTCGCCCTGAGAATGCTTGGAGTAGGATTTGAAGGCTTGAAAAATTTGTGCGGTCTCATGGATCTTGGACAAGGAATTTGTAAGAGTACATATTACGGCATCGTGGACAATATAAAAATTGCAGCTGAAGCCGTCGCGAAAATCGTTTTCCAAAGAGCATTGAAAGAAGAAGTCGAGTTGAATGTAAAAGCTGGGCGTCCCGCGGATGAACTTTCTGTGTCTGGTGATGGATCGTGGGCGAAACGTGGATTCTCATCGCTTCTCGGTATTGCCTCGTTAATAGGGAAATACAGTAATAAAATTTTAGATGTTGTCGTCAAATGCAGTATATGTCAAGCCTGCTCTCAATGGAAAGGCCAAGAGGATACGATTGAATATGAAGCGTGGTATCGAGAGCATGAAGATCACTGTGACGCAAATCATACCGGAAGTGCTGGCAAAATGGAGGTAGACGGCATCGTGGAAATGTTCAAGAGATCGGAAGAGTTGTACAACGTAAAATACGCGAACTATATCGGAGACGGCGACACGAAAACGTTCAAAGCCTTATTGGACACAAAGCCTTACGGGGATGATTTTTTAGTTTGCAAAAAAGAATGTGTTTTGCATGTTAAAAAACGTTTGTACAAACGTGCTGTTGATGCGAAAAAAAAACATGCACAAATAAAGAAAGCAACAAAGAAATTGACAGAAAAAGAAGAGGGAAAAAAGACACAGCGGAAATCGATAAATAAAACACCGCAGCGTCAACAATTGACGAATAAATTATTGCAAGAGCTGTCAACTTATTACGGTCTAGCAATTAGACGTAATTCAGACTCGACTGAAGGGATGAGAAGTGAAATATGGGCAGCATATTATCACAAAATTTCAACAGATGAAAATCCGCAACACTCGTACTGTCCTCCAGGTTCCGAATCGTGGTGCAAGTGGCGTCAAAGTGAGGCTGCAGGTACTTTAGACACCTACGAGCACCCACCTGCTCTGTGCGATGAAGCACAAGAGATATTAAAACCAATTTATGAAGAATTGACAGCAGAGACTTTATTGGAAAGGTGTATTGGCAGTAATACGCAGAACAATAACGAAAGTTTCAATGCTTGCGTGTGGCACCTTGCGCCGAAACATCTGTTTGCCGGAAAAAAAATCATTGATATTGCCACTCACATTTCCGCTTGCATATTCAATGAAGGATTCGCATCCCTATTGAAAATAATGGAAACCATGGGCATAACAATCGGGCCACAAGCGGAGCAACTAGCGCAAAACCGAGACGAGCTGCGAGTATCGAGCGCCAACCGTAGGAGCACGGACAACTCCAAAGAGGCTCGGACAGCTCGAAGAAATGAAAGGAGTGAGGAAATCTTGAATTATGAACGTTCCGAAGGAATCCTATATGGTGCCGGAATCGCGGATTAACTGTAAGTATTCAAAATTTGCTCAATTTTTGAAAATATCTGTACCTCAAACTTTAAACTCATTTATCTCGAAACGACTTTTTTCGGCACCGCGCAGGTGAAAACAAAAAAACTATTCAACCGAATCACTTGAAATTTGGATATGTTGTTCACAACATGTATGGCTATCGTCGGGGCTGCAATCATAATTTTATTTAAATAATTTCTTATTGTTTATACTAAAAAACTAGTGAAAAAAACCCGATTTTACGAATTTTTTTTTCAAAAGCGCGCCATTTTGTCAATTTTTAATTTTTTCGATTTGTTCCAGCCCCGACCATAACTGCACTCTTTCTGATTAAGAATCTTCTTGAATTTTGTGTTTCAGATGAGTAGAAGTCTCGGATCGATCTTCACCGTCCGGGTCGGATTTTTCGAGAGGGTCGTCTTCAATGCCAATTATATGATAATAAACACTGTTTTTAAAATTTAAAAAAAAATTTTTTGTATACTTAATAAAGGTAGTAATAAACCCGAAAAGTTAAAACATCGATTTTTTAATTTTTTATGGCAAAAAAAAAATCGTGAAAATAGGTGAAATTTTCGTGCTCTAGACCATACGGTTCCCTTAATTTCGGTGAACGAAGAACGCTTCGTATAACTATACATTTTTCGAGAACACCTTAGTGTACAGAGGAAAGATACTGCGAGGACTTGATAATTTCCAAAATATCGACAGCGGCAATCGAATGCGACTCATAACTCGCACATCGTAGATGCTTCGACCGTAATCAACGAAGGTAATCAACCTCTTCATAAACAGTTTCATCGACGCCTTCGTCACCGTCGCCTGAACACGAATTTGCTGTGGCAAGGAGATCAACATCCGCCGATTCGTCCACATTATCGTCGTCAAATTATAATTTTTTCAATAAAAAATGTAATACCAGATACTGCCTAAGTATCACTTTATTTTAATTTATAACAATTTATTACGCAAGTTGAAAAATAGCAAGTATCGAGTAGCAGAGCAAAATCCACTACAATTATAATAGTAGTGAGTAGCGGAGGAAAATCTGCTACAATTATAAAAGTAGCAAGTAACGAAGCAAAAGCCGCTACAATTATAAAAGTAGCGAGTAGCGGAACAAAATCCGCTACAATTATAAAAGTAGCGACTATCGAAAAGAAATCCGTTCCAATTATAAAAGTAGCGAATAGCGGAACGCTATCCGCGACAATTATACAAGTAGCGAGTAGCGAAGCGAAATCCGCTACCCGCCACAAGAGCAGCGCGCTGCAAGGGTAGCGAAGTAGCGATCAAAATTATTTTTTTGCTACATTTGTAGCGTGTAGCGAGTAACGCTCGCTACAAATTTTGGATATCTCTGATTGATTCTATCAATGTGGTCTCAAAGTCACATACAACTCATTTTGAATCACTTGTCAGTTGACTACTAATTCAAAAATCTTTTTCCAAATTTTTATATACATTCTGGTGGTGCTGTTCTCATAAAGCGTATACCGCCGCGAAACCTTGAAGGTATCATGTAGAAAAGTAGCAAGTATTAAAAATGTAAAATTTAATCACATATAAAAAGCTATAAATATTATTTCAGCAACTCACTGTATCCACTCGTGAGACATGAATAGCAAACAGTTGCTATGCACGTGGTCGTACTGGGACAATCTAAGAATTAGCGGATAATTCAACAAGAGAGATTACAAATTGTAGTTATCCACGTGTCCACCAGATGCCACAACGTTTAGAGTGAGTTAAAAACGAACCTACCGCTCCCGGTCTTGTTCCTACTGCGTCATATTTTTAGAGTTCATTCTTGAGGTTTTATAAAACAAAAAGGAACAAATTTTGTGAAAAGCGATTAGCTTTCTTTGGGTTGGGAAAGAAAAGAAAAATCTTTGTAAACATTTTTCTCGGGTTGGGTTGTAATCTCTTCGAACGAGGCGCTCACATAATTCCGATCGAACGAGCCCGCCGAAGGCGGGCGAAGTTGAATTATATTTCGCGCCTCGTTCTCGAGATTACAAATTGTAGTTGTTTAGAGACAGCCAAATTTTTTATTTTTTTTTTGATACATGAGGAGATGTACAAAGAATAGTGTCAACGCTTTATACAAAGGAGGTAACGTTACATAACGGGCATAGAACTTATTAGTTACTTAATCCGTAAGAATCGCTCTGGCAAATTCTTGCTTATCTGCTATAATAGGACGGTTATAAACTTTGGCGAACATTTGTGACTCTCTCGACCATCCGGCCGTTTTACGAATTATGTCAATATTCACCCCTTTTGCAAACGTTACTGTTTTTTCTGATAATTCTGTTAGTGATAATCCCTCTAATGGATATTGTTTTTGTAGGTATCTTAGAACTATCGCCACATCCCAGGTAAATTCGTATTTTGGTTTAGAAGGTCTCAGTTTATAGGCTTCTTTTAAGAAACGTGTAATTAAGGGGTCGTCTCCTGCTTTCTCTCTCGATACCAAAGATATTGCCGATCTGAGGGTATTGAGTGTGCTGTACCCTACGCCTTCTTTGAATTTTCGTGCTAAAAGACTGAGTACCGAACACATTTCGGGGTTATAGAAACTCTCATTCGTTTCTGTACAGTATATCCACCACTGTTTTAATGCTGCTAGTACTCCTTTTTTCTCAAAGGCCTTCCTGAGATTCTGCATGCTATTAAACTGAGGTATCCACCTGGGATGTTCTTCGATCCTACAAGGCGATAATAATAAGCTCGATTGAGGCTTGAAACATAAACTTTTACCTATAGTTAGTGACTTTAGAAAGGGAAACCAAGGTTGGTTCTGCCAGTCTGGTATCACAATGATTCCCATAGCTTCCTCTCTCTTAACTTTTGCTAACGTTTTTAAAATCAGCGCAAACAGGGGGAAGGCATAGAAATTTAAATTCGACCATGCCACCGAAAAAACGTCTATCGCTGTAGCCCTCGGCTCTGGATACCACGAAAAAAAGTATTTACATTTTGCATTTGCTTCGCTAGCGAATAGGTCTACTGATGGGCTACCAAACGTCTCAACAATTTTATTGAAAGCTTTCGATGAAAGTTCCCATTCTGTGTCCACATTTTTTATTCGCGACAAAGCGTCAGCTTCGACGTTCTCTTTCGAAGCTATATAAGACGCATATAAAAAATTTTGTCTCTCTTCTGCCCATTGCCAGATTTTCCTCGCTAGTGAATTGTACTTTGGGTATTTAATTCCTCCCATTTTATTAATGTAGGATATAGCCGTTGTATTGTCGACTCTCAGGAGAATTTGAAAATTCTGTACTTCATCTGCCAACCGTTCTAACCCTAGTTTTACTACGTAGAGTTCTTTATCATTTATATTCCATCTGCATTGTCTTGCATTCCAAAACCCATCGATTTTATTATCCCCTTCTACTGCTCCCCAGCCTGAGCCGGAGGCATCGGTGTATACAGGGTGGTCCACGCAACGTGTGCACCTCTTTCACGGTCGAAATATGCGTTGCACGAAAAAATGTTGTATACAAAAGTTACATGGTTTATGAGGCTTCATCATGTGGTGCATTTATTTTTATTCTAGGTGGAGGCGCTTCGGAGATTTCAAGGTCAACTTTGTTTTTTTAAAGGGAATGCTATATTTTTTATAGCGTAAGATGATAGAGTATCGAATTTTGAGTAAAAAAGTATAGACCCTTATTAGCCCTAAAATTAATAGTTAACGAGTATTTTCACTTTATTACTTTGAGTACATTCAGTGACTCGTGGCTTATCACAATTAACGTAAGTGTTCAAATTGATGTCCATTGGCATCAATACAGTGACGAAATCTATTAACTAATGAAGAAACTGCATTCTGAATTATGTCCGGACTAAGTGTCATGCATTCTAAACAAATACGATGTTTCATATCCTCCGGAGTTGTTGGTATTTCACGATACACTCTGTCTTTTAATGTGCCCCACAGAAAAAAGTCTAGAGGAGTAAGATCTGGTGAGCGTGGAGGCCACATGAATTGTCCACCACGACCAATCCATCGATTGGGAAAATTTCTATCCAGTAGTTCCCTCACAATACGTGCGTAATGTGCTGGACAACCATCATGCTGATACCACATACGTGCACGGATATTCAACGGCACGTCCTCTAGTAAAGGTGGTAAATTATTATTCAAAAAGTTCGCGTATTTTTGCCCTGTTAATCGATTATCAATGAAATATGGACCAATCAATTGGTTGCCCAGTATTCCACACCATACATTAACGCTCCATGGGTGTTGGTGGTCGACTTCTCTCATCCAGTGAGGATTGTCAGCTGCCCAGTAATGCGTATTTTTCAAATTGATCTGTCCACGGTTTGTAAACGTTGCTTCATCAGTGAACAACACACTTTGTAGAAAATAATCATGCTGATTTATTTGATGTAGGAACCACTGACAGAACAAAACGCGGTTTTCAAAATCCGTTCCATGTAGTTTCTGATGAAGTGCAAGGTGATAGGGGTGATATTTATTTTTATGCAGAATTCGTAGAATACTGCTTTTGCTTATTCCCGAACCTCGTGAAATCTGTCGCGTACTAATATGAGGATTTTCTATTACGGCTGCTAAGACCGCAATAGCATTCTCTTCAGAAGTGGCAGTTTGTCTTACGGTACGTTTATTAAGATTGAAATGTCCATTTTCTCGAAGCGATTTACAGATTCTCTCAAATATAATTCGAGATGGTTGAATCCGTTCAGGATATCTTTCGGCATACATAGCTTTAGCTCTTACTGCATTTCTATGACACTCTCCGTACACTAAAAGCATATCAACTTTGTCACTATTACAAAAATTCGTTTTCACTTTTATCTTTCTGATAATCACGCACGATCACTGAAGGAAACTTTAATACTGGATTACAAATATTGAGAGGATTGCGAATCATGATAAGAGCGTGTGATGTGGTGAATGTGTTCATATTGATAAACACTGTCATGTAAACAATGCTATCCTTCAGATATTTGTAGTAGATTTGAATCTCCAACTTGATATTACGCAATAGAAATTTTAAAGTAATAAAGTGAAAATACTCGTTAACTATTAATTTTAGGGCTAATAAGGGTCTATACTTTTTTACTCAAAATTCGATACTCTATCATCTTACGCTATAAAAAATATAGCATTCCCTTTAAAAAAACAAAGTTGATCTTGAAATCTCCGAAGCGCCTCCACCTAGAATAAAAATAAATGCACCACATGATGAAGCCTTATAAACCATGTAACTTTTGTATACAACATTTTTTCGTGCAACGCATATTTTGACCGTGAAAGAGGTGCACACGTTGCGTGGACCACCCTGTATAACCAGTTTAAATTCACCTGTTTTTATGTTGCTAGTACCTGTTTTTAAGTTATGTCGCCACCATTCTAAATCTTTTGTAATTGTCTCAGGTATAGGGATCTTTCTATCGTAATCCTATTTATTTTTAAGCAAAGCTTCTTGTTTCTCTCTCTCGAGAGTCTTCGTGTATATCCAAGTGTATTCTACAGCCGGGCACGCTGCAATCAATTTTCCTATTAGATGTGCAAACTCTGTTATTTTACGACTCTTTTTCGTACTAAAATCTTGTATTAAGCTTATCAATCTTCCCCTTTTTTCTGTCGTTAACTCAATAGTGAAATTTGAGGTGTTAATTACAAAGCCCAAGAATTTACACTTCATTGAAGGGGTAAGGGCGCTTTTCTTCCAATTAATCAAGAAACCTAGTGATTCTAACAGTCTAATCGTCTCTCCAGTGTTTTTCTCACATTCGTTCACGGACTCTTCGATACACATGATGTCATGTGTATCGAATACAATAGATGACTGAAGCTAACCCTTTTCGATACAATAGATGACTGAAGCTAACCTTTTTCTTCTCAAAATTCTCATAGCTGGTTTGAGGATTTTCGCGAAAACGAAAGGAGCTGAGCAAAGTCCAAACGGCAAGCACCGGAATTGATATAGATTTCCTTGAAACTCGAATCTTTTACGAATTTTACGAATTTTTTACTGTCTCGATGGATTGGGACTAAATAATAAGCGTATTCCAAATCGACTGAACACATGAAATTGTTTGGGAAAATTAACTTCGTCGCCGTTCTTCCATCTTGAAGTCTTCCATTTTGAAGTGACATGGACTTATAAACTCGTTTAGTTTCATTAAATTTAGAATGAACCTGTACGACTTATCTGGTTTCTGTGCTAAAAAATAATGAGACACAAATTGATCTTTTTCCCACTCACATGGTTCAATTGCTCCCTTGTCCCATAGCTTTTTTATTGTCTCTTCGTATTTTTTAACCTCCGATTCCGCTATGGTCACCTGTGGTACCCGACTCTGTGCAACCTCTTTGCAAAAATTTAATCTATATCCTGCGATACAATTCAATACAAAAACATCATCTGTGATTTCTTGCCATTGAGGCAAAAAATATTTCAGTCTGCCAGCGATGGCCCTTATATTTCTCTCTATCTCGGTTGATTTCTTGCTTTGGGCCCTCTCTGATACTGCGCCTTGTTGTTAAAGAACTGTGGTCTGTTCTTGAAGGAGAATTTTTGCCCGCTTTGATAATTGCTTGCCTGACTGGGGAATGGGCCTTTTCTCTAAAGGCGCTTCACGTTTAAATGGTTCCGTGAACCGCTGGTTCCTGGCCTCGACGTCGGCTGATTTTTTATGTTCTGCGACAATTTGTCCAGGGTATTTGTTTCTTTTATCTTCTCCCCCACGTTCTGCCCGAACAGGAACTCATCCGGCTTTGAATTTTCCAGCATATCACTGATCTGCTTTTTTAACCCCGGCGTGATGACCTTCCTTCTGGAAATCATTTGTTGGTGAAAAGCTTGAGCCACCAACTGTGCTGTGTCATTCAACCATTTGATGAAAGTGACCATATCAAAATCTTCCTCATTTCGAAGGAGCGCTGACATTGCAGCTCCTAGAGGCAATAAGGCCGAGCTTAACAGCTGTTGGGTATCGACCATAGCTTTGTCCCTCTTCGATACTGATTCTGACATCACCAGTTGAATTTCTGGGTTTATTTTTGGGACTTCAAAACCTTCTACTTTTGCATAGCGTTGTAGTATAGCTTCTTTTTTATCTTTCTTGATGCCATTTATTAGCCAGTGGGTCCATCTGTCCTTCAGTGTTTGATGCAAATTTATATGAACCCCGACTGAGGCTGATGGGTCGTCGCCCAATGCCTTCATCATCTCTTTGTCGATAGAGTCCCCTTCCGGGACAAGATTTTGATTGTTGGGCTCATTTTCTTTGTCAACCGCGGATATTACCGATTCCCCTGTAAAAATATTTTTGTAGGGGAAGCTCTTTTTTTTTATATAAAAAATGGAGACGACAACGAAATAATTTTTTAGCCTCATTTTTGGCTTATTCAAAGCAATAACATGCCCTCTGACTTGTCTTGCCGCTAGTGCAAGCTCGTCAGGGTAGATCTCTGATCTGTCTTGCCGCTCGTGCAAGCGCATCAGGATCGTTCTCTGATCTGTCTTGCCGCTCGTGCAAGCTCATCAAGAGTGACCTCAGACTTGTCTTGCCGCTCGTGCAAGCTCATCCGGGTTTTTTTTTTTCAACTTTACTTTACTTTGCCTTTGTCTGATCCGGAACTTTTGACTCCGTCTCCTTCGTTACCGCTTGACTCGATCTCATCGCCGCCATCTTGATCGTCTTTTTTTGTACTGAACTCTTGCAGTTTGGTTATTTGGTCCTGCATTTCTTTCATGCGTTTTTGCATGTCCGCTAGCAGTGCGTCCTTAACGCTCATCTTTTTCGGCAATTTTGATCAACTCTAAGCACGAAGAATCCACCTAAACTCTATCCTAACCTCTTTTTTAAATTCACCACTCACTCGAACGTGTGCTCTCCAGCCCATAACGAAAGAATATGACGCAGTAGGAACGAGACCGGGAGCGGTAGGCAAATACATGTTTTTAAAAAGATGGCATTGCGGAATGCCACTATGCCGCTAAGGGTTGGATACGTTGTAGGGATGATCATAAGACTATTTTGTTGTAGAGATTGAATATTGCAAACCTGAGACTCTGGCATAGATCGTGGATTGTCGGGTTTGTTCAGATAAAAGATAAGTCGTTGTATAGAGTTGACAAACGGACTTGGAACGTTGTAGAGGTGAACATTTTGTGAAAACGGAATCCTTCCAACGCCGTAATATAATAATTTCTGATTCACAGCGGGACAAATACTCAGAATATTTGCAAAATTATCACAAAAAATCTTCAATATTCTATCGCCCCATACGTAAGTAATGAATATAAAATTGCAGGACGTTTGATAAAAGGTATTTCTGTGCCTACACGAAGAATCCTGTTAAAAGTTCCCAAATGATGATGCATTAACGTTTAGAACTTGTTCTCGAAATTTTATACAATGCCCAAGAAAACACTTGTGGCGATACACCTACCTTAACCCATTAACGCCCAAATGATTTGATTTTTGGCGTTGACATTGATTCCTCACTGAAAAAGAAGAAACCCGTTTTTTCACAATTCTTTCTTCCTGTAATTGTACTTTTCGATCAGTCGAAAAAATTCCATTTCTACAAAAACTATTGTAAAAGTGATTACGATGTCCAAGATCATGCTCGGAAATTTTGTTTTTCAAGATAGTGGCACAGAAATGGCGGTCGAAAAGATAATTTTTTATTGTTTTAAGAATTTCTGTTTCCGAGTTCTCACTTATATCTTGAAGGACAAAACGTCGTGTACAGGGGTTTTCTAGGTTGCTGATCATGAATGTGACATCAGAATTAAAAAATTCAAAATGGTGAATATTTGAAGCCAAATTTCCTGTTTTTGTATTGATTTGGGCGGAAAGTATCAACATAATTTTCAGGTTCGCCAAACACGATTCTGGTTTCAGAGTTCCAAAATTCAAAATTACCGATTCAAAATGGCAGCCACTTAATCTGAGGTCATTTTTTTATTGATCTACTCACTGCATGACCGCCGCTACACTCAGGTGTCCCAAGAGCAAAATGAAAAAATAAAATCTCGACTGATTGCTCTTGGGATAATCACCTGCAACCCAATTCTTTACCTCATGTGTTCGTCTCAATTTTTTTCCCTTTTAACAAAAAAAACGGTTCACAAGAGGGTTATTGAGTCATTTGACCGTCGGTGACTCGTCTCTTCCAGGCAATCAATGCAGTGAGTAGATATATTTAAAAAATGACCTCAGATTTGGAGTCAATTGGACCCTGCGAGCGAGTGGGTTAGGAAAATAATTGACTCCAGACTTGGTGTTAATTTTTATATAGATTTTATTTTATATTATATTTTATATGGAGTTGACTTCAGAAGCGGCCCGAAGTTAGAGTCATTTGACTATAAATTTGTAGTCACCTCAACGTCACGTCTGGTTCAGTTCAACGGTCTGGTGAATGCAATTCAAGAGACGTGTTTTGTTCTTTTTTGACATCAAACTAGAATCAACGAACCTGCCAGGAGCAGCTTTAGGGGTAACCTAAGACTTATAGCAGTTTTAGATGTAACCGAACTTCATTTCATGAAATAAACTGGGGATGGCTTCTCGCGCTCACACGCGCGGCCGCATGATTGGGCTGTAGCGTCTTAATTTTTTATGTAACTTAATCTGTCAAAATCCGGTAGCTGCCAAATTCAAGCAAAAACAAACCTTACGCGCACATCAGAAAGCAAACGGAATTTTACCACGAAATTCATTCTTTTTTCACTGATCAATTAGGGGGACGAGTAAAATGACAACAATCACGCGATATTTTCGATTAAGGATGTATGTAAAATATATTAACTCGTCTAACTTTGCATAAATTTGAAATATATGATAGAGTTGATCACGCTGCATCGATTGAAAAAAAGAAAAAGGCACTAAGCCGATGATTTGAAAGAAATATTTGAGAATCAAAGCCTCATTTAACTGCGTGTTATTTGTACCGGAAGTTGACAAAATTGAACTGAAATGATAAAAAAGTATATGTATCGTTGTCAAGGCACGGCCAAAAAAGTATTTTCAGAAACTTCATACGTTTTTCAATTTTTTCACGAAAAAAATAACCACTGTTCCCGATATCTTTGTGGAGATATTCGTGGTTAACTTTTGACATTTCAGTAGCGTTCTGTGAACTGCCGTTCATAGCTGACTGTCATAGGTGACTAGCTTTGTTACGACATTTTCAATTACGTGTTAATTTTATTTAAAATCATAAATTATTATACAAAATGACATATGTTTTTCATTATAAATTATAAAATGTAAACCGAAATGATTCGGCATTGATATTACGACATAAAAATTAACCTTAAAAATAAATAGATGTACTGCGGATTTGACCGTACATACATCCTTAAGGATCAACTCCTTCTTCTTTATTAGAAGAATGATATGTTTAGCTTCCTTATTCAGAATCGTCTTTTTCGTTTTCTGTCTTTTTTTATTCTTCGTTTCCCCTTTTTTTTTAATTTTTCGTTTCCTGCTTTTTTATTTTTCGATTACAATGGTTTTTCTTTTTTTGTCACTTTTATTATTTATTTATTTTATTATACCTACCGATCTTTTGGATAATGGTGAGGAACGCTTAATATTATGTATACCGATCTGATTTATGCACAGTTTTATAACATGCGTCACAATAATACGACAGAAAAAAAAGTCTAAAAGGAAGCTAAAAAGAGATAATTTATTTCATGAACTGAAGTTCAATGACCCTTAAAACTACTATAATATGCATAAAGTTTTTGACCAGCTGAACAAAAAGCACACAAATTGGGTTTGAGGTGGTTACCATTCTGGATCCGCCATATTGTGAATTTTACGATTTTGACGTTAGAATCCTGTTCAGCGATCGTGAAAACTTCCATATAGATAGTTTCCGTCTGAATAAGTGCAAAAAGACGAATTTGGCTTCAAATATCAACCGTTTGGAATCTACCATTCTGAATTTTGAAATTCTGATATTAAAATCATGATGAGCAACTGCGAAAACATCTATAAACGATGTTTTGTTCTTCAACAAATAACTCAGAAAAACAGAAATTCTTGAAACAATAAAAAATGATGTCTTCAATCGCTATTTTGATACCGCCATCTTGTAAAAAAAATCCGAGAATGATCTTATCCCTTTGATTACTTTTAAAATAGTTATTGCAGGGATAGAATTTTTTTTTTGCTCGAAAAGTACAAATACGGGAAAAAAGAATTGTGAAAAATCGATTTTTCCATATTTCCTGGAAAAAACTATATTATTAGTAGTTTTTCATGGAATCTGTCATCGCCATTGTATAGAGCAGCCTCGAAAACATAAAGTATAGAAGATTTCTACCCCAAATATCCTATTTTGAAATTGCAGTGAGGAATCAAAGTTAACGTTAAAAATCAGATCATTTGGGCGCTAATGCTCTTATTCAGTTTCTAAGGAATGCGAGAGTTCATCGATCGATTGTGTGTTCTTCATTAACGTGTGTGCAAAGTAAGAATGGTTAATGGAAAATACACGATCGTCACATGCACTTAATAAAATAATTAGCCATAATCGACGTTATACGTATAAAATAATAGGGGGTAATTCAAAACCACCTACGTGTTTGTCTGGGTTGAGAAACATGAATATGATCATCATTGTATAATAGGGCGTCCACCATATCACGAATACCGCGACGATAACGATACTTAGCCTCAACGATTTGGTTTTTGCACGATGTATCAATCTTCGACGATTCACGTCACCAGACAATTGAATATTGGTGATATTTGCTAATTCGGATTTGATTGCTTTCTCGCTACCTGTGAATGATTCGTGTCAAAAAAAACAAATAACATTGAACGTCAAATTTTTGCCGAGCCTGACAGTCTCTATATTTTTCATAACGGTTTGTTTAAAAACTTATAATATTCTATGCAAGAATTAACTACTCTTGTGGTAATATTGTAACAAGAACATGGCGATAATTTAGTAAAAGTATACCAACGGATTTGACAATCAATTAAGGATATTGTAGATTTGCGAACAAATTTTATACAAAAAAAGACGATTCGGTAATGTATAAAATATAATAAAATGTAATAAAGTATAAAAATATGAAATGCATTTAAATTTCATTGTAACATTCCATTTTTTTTCAAATTTTGTTAGTCTTATTTAAAGGAAGGTTTTCCACATAAATAGTAGCAGTAAACGTACAAAGTACAAGCTCATCGAGGTTACTGTGATCGCAGTGTGTCGCATTGAAAAAAAAATTCGATCGTCAATTTTTAAAGGATAATATTTACATAGACGATAAAGCATCGTAAAAAAATCGTGTTGACTTAAGCAAGAGAATAAAGATTAACAGACGGTTTCCAGAAATTGTTTGTACTTACGGGCTATAGTGATGACCGTAGATACATAAGTGGTTACGAGAATCATTAGGGGTAAAATAAACATGAAGATTAAGCTTAACGTAGTGTAAAGTTGTTCCTGCCATGCCTCGGTATAAAAACCATGAGTTACGCATTGTTTAAATTCCTCGTAGAATGGCCCTTTCGCTACGTGGAAAATCACGAGCTGCAAAACGATACAAAAAATATTTAAAAACGATGCATAAATTTGACTATTCGTTTTTGCAATCATTTCTTTTTTTTAATAATTGAAGTACATTCAGAAAATAGACAGAATTAAATGCGATTCGGGGAGTGCTTTTCTATGCGAGCTGTTTCATTATTCTCTAGTGTTTATGTAAGCAAAAGCGCCCACTATATTATTGAACCACGAAACGAATCATGTTAGAATCGTAGTTATCTCCTAAAATTCGGTAATGGTTTCTTAGCAAAATGTCATTACTCTGCACTACTCGCTAAATGTGATACCGTTACGATAAATTAGCGTTTATTTATTTTGATCAATCTGTCCGTTCACCGAATTTTACTTCAATCATTCTCCATGAATTATTTATATCCGCCAGCAGTGAATCTGGTTCTTTTAGTCATTGATATTTATTGAAAATAATTGATTTCATTGTATATATAACACCAACACCAGAAGTAACAATGATACTAACAACATTAATAATAATAATAATAATAATAATAATAAAGATGATGATGATGATGATAATGATAATATGTTGATAATAATAATAGTACTAATTATAATATATGGTTGGTCTTGTCGTTATTAACATGATTGTTATACGACGATTTAACCTAAAAAAGTTGTTGAATTGCCGCCGGATGCATTAGGACTAAAATTAATCGATAGATCTCATTTTGTTTTCACTGCATTTCCAAAACTTGCCTGATTGAGCGCTCGTCTGAAAACATTCGACGTTGTAAATAACAAACTTTTATTTATCCGGATTCGGTTCTTATCCCTGGCAGATTCACAGAATGTTCGGCAAAATTCTGTAAAATTTTTTTTCATACAGTCCGTAAGTTTTACCGTTGAAATTTTCGCTCCAAAACGTACATCAAATTAATGACATACAAGTGAAAGGAATAACAAAATTAAAAAAGAAAAAATGGTAAAGCTGTCATCCAAAACGTTGTCCCTGGTAATATCAGCGATAAAAAATATGCGAGAGTCCAAGGGATCGACCTCGCGCGATATTCTCAATTACGTATCGTCGGTTTATGACATTCCCCAGGATGCGGCTAAACGTCAGGTTCGTAGCGAGAATATCAATGTGCTAATATTAAATTATTTTCAATCCTCCCTCCAAATGTATCATTTCAAGTTTTTACCAATAATACATTGGTGATGTGACAGCAAATGCTCTTAAATTTTTATTTTTCAAATATGTTTATCGTTGCATCGAACTTTGCTCGTAAAAGAAATAAAATTTAAATGTAATTCGCAAAGACATAGCTTAATTGCTTAATTGAAAAAAAAAAAAAACACACAGATGGTTGCGGCACTTAAACGTGGCGTAGCACACGGAATATTGCGAAAGTCGGATGGCTGTTATAGCTTACCAACAGACACGGAAGCTGAGTGTACGGAAGTCGCAGCGCAAGAGCTTGGCCTCCTCGACCTTTGTTGTCGACGAAAGAAACGCGAGCAAATTAAAAAGAAATCTTGCAAGACAGTAGGCAAATCGAGACGTAAAAAATCCCGAAAATCGCGCAGATCAAAATCAGGAAAATGCAAGAAAATCCATGGTCGTAGTCATAGTGGAAAGCGGCGTAGGGGAAAAAGCAGAAAGGGCGGATGCGGTTGTAAGGGCAAATCGCGAAAAGGTCGCGAAAAACGCAGAAGACATTCGGGCAAAAATCGATGTAAATCCGTTAAGCGGCGACCGAAAAAAATGAAGGATGAATCGTTGGATGGTACAAAATGCAAAACCGATTTTGTTATTCCCGTATCTTTTGGGGAGAACGATGACATCGGGTTTGCCAATAGAAATGCCACGAGATGTCGAATCCAGAGTAGATCGCGCTCACGGAGTCGAAACGCTGTGCCGATAGCGTGAAAAAAACCGTTGCTGGTTTCAATATTTTTTGAGTTTTTCCTTTTGACGCAATTTTTAGGGTAAAGAGAGTAGAAAGTAAACATTTTGCATATTTTTCTCCGAAATTTTTTTTTATTCCTACTATATCGGAGATATATTAAATTTTGTTGTTTCAAAATAATGAAAAAGTCTTGTGAATAATGTGTATAATATCAAACTTTTGTTACACAATATAGAACGTCTTGCAGAAGATCTTTTCTCGAAAAAAAATACGACTCCGTCAACAAATTTTATTTTCTTAAGTCGTGACTGTTTTGAGATCTGTCTATCTTTTATGCGATTTCAGAATATATTTGCTCGTTTGTAAGAATTACAATAAAATAATTGATCAATGTAATCGTGTACAGGTACATTTTTTTCGCTCTACTGAACTAATCAAAGCGAAAATTTGATGATTAGAAAGTTACTCTTGTGGGTTTGTCTACAATCGATTATCCACCTGCACCTTAACATTGAATGTACTAACATTATTTATACTAGCAAAACTTGATTTTTTTTTGTTCGGAAGAATCGAGGAGTCTGCAAGAAGGTACGTGTTTAATAAATTTGTTATTCACATCGTGCATACGTATAAAGTATATTAAATTCTTTAATAAAGAACAATTGTTTCAGCGAAGCTTCAACTGTTGCTTTTTTGGTTTAAACGCCGCAGGCTTCTCCGCAGCCTTTTCATCGTAATGAACGAAACTTTAAGGAGGAATTGTATAAAGAAAAGGAAAGATATATACATTGTTTTTTCAGCATTTTATCAATAGAAGAGAAATACCAAAGAAATCATTTTTCGACATATTGTGATTCTTGATCGAAGAGAGAGAAAAGTGCTGCTGAAACTTTTTGTAATCAAGACATAAACGGGGGAAAATATGTGTATGTCCAATATTCGGTGTAAATTAATAATCCTTTATGATGCAATACCAATTGAGATATAAAAAAAATAGAAAACTTTACAGTCGTCGAAATATAATTATTTTACGACATTTTGTGAGAATATTCGTCGTAAAAATTGAAACTTTTTTACGTTAGTTTTTAAAAAATGAGTCGAAGGTAGATTATCTCATTGCATATTATAACATAAAATATCAATGAAAACAGCATAAACGATTCTTTTTGAATTTCTCGATTCTCGTTGGATACTTGAATTTATATTCATTTCGTATGAGGTAAATAAGGTTTTGTTTTAATAAACTGCTATGAAATTGAACGCAACTTTCATCCATCAAATTTAATTATGTACGAGCATAATACATACTTTGATATATGTATTGAGCTCGTTAAAAATTCTCTACTTGTCTCATTTAATTTTCCATCAATTTCCTGTTGGATGAATAGTACTGCAATCAAAACATAGTCGTGGTCGACAAGAGAGACCGTGTTCTCTTAATGAAGTTTTCACTGCTGTTGAATCACTTTGGTAATAATTATATTTGCATCTGGGTATGCTAGACACTTTTACATACACCGTTGTAGTATAAAATATGTCACGAGAAATATGTGACTATTGAGAAAGTTGACGCAAAATCAGATAAGAAGATAGCACGAGGCTTGGAAAAATAAGGAAAGTACATTGTCGTTGTATAGGCATCCAAATTAACCAATTAAAACTTTTCCATCTACTATGAAACTTTTTTTACGACCGACAAATCTTCTTTTTTTCATCTTCAATCTTAATCCTATCCTCAATCAATCCTAAATAATAATAAATGTAGCCAACATTCCATTTTGTAATATATGACGCTGGATGAATATGACCTGAAATTATTAAAGTCCATTTCTACTGGAAATTTTAATGAAAGCTTCAAGTACTTCGCATTTATAAAACAAAAAATAATTTTCTCATTGAAAATGTATAGAAAAAGTGCAAGTATTCCAAAGTTATGTTATAAAACTAACAGTTATAGAGTTGCAACTTGTCAAGTTCAATTCATTTAAAAATTGTTCCTTCTTGGACATTACAAATAGTTTCTCTTATTTAAAAATGTTATAGTAGTTTTTTCGTAGAGCTTACAAATTTACCATCGAATAATATATCAAAATATTTTTGCACAATGTCTATTACAATTTTATACCATTCAAAATGACTATTCTGTGTGGAAAATAACTGTAAAATTCATTAATTTTTTGAAAATATTCATACTTTAGTGAAATTTTAATCGTTTATTATGTTTGCAGATGTTCAAAGAAAAAGAAAAAAAACCATGAGTAGCCATGTTTGAGGCATTTTCCACTGTCGTTTTAAAGTATATAATTTTTTAATAATCGCAAATTTTTAAATGACTGTACGTTTACCACGAATATTCTAGTATCTAAGTATAATGAAGATTTTTAATAAGAATTATTATTTGGCTGTAATGTCTAGAAAGGTGATAATTTTTTATGAATTGAACTTCGACTAGCTGCAACCCTCACAACGGTTCGGTTTACGGGATTACGATGAACTTTTTTTATAGAGCGGTTTATTTCTTACAAAAATATGTTTTGCGTTTGAATCAGTCTACTACATAATACAGGGAGTTTATATTACATATTATGGGTTCCCAATGCACCCCTGATTTAATATTAATGCGAGTGTGCACGCGGCAATCCGTGTCAGCGCTCGCATGTGGTAGTGGGAGCCCTTTCTCATGGACGACTTTTAGCATCTTTGCATCCGTGCGGGCAACCCAACGTTTCGGTGGGAGCGCTTAAACGTAGTAGTGCGTAATCTTTTTTTTTTCAACAATTCCAGCTGCGTTTCTACCATGTTATTTTGATTATCAATCTGCGAAAATTATTGTTATGCATGACGTCTAGTAATTATTGCAAATTGATCATTAAAAAATAATTACGCTGCAACATTGAGACGAAAACTGTCTCGCTCTTGTCATGTTTTTTCGAAAGGAAAGAAAGAATCATAAACGAAATTTGAACAACGAACTTTATAACGAATGACCATTCATGAGTTCCAACAATGGCATTATTTCAATTAATATTAAAAAAAAAAAACGATGAATGTTTCAAAGTTGGCAATTCGTTATTTGTTATTTTTCCTGAAAAAAAGTTAATTTATTCGGCATTGAATGGCGCGAACCCCGTAGTGGGTCAAATTTTTTTTCTTTTTTTCATTAAAATTCATTACATGTTTTATTAAAAAAGGAAACTCAGATGAAGAAAAAGTAAAAAAAATTAGATTTCAATTTTAGAAAAAGGAAAACATTTTTTACCACATTTTTTCTCATCTTTCCACTCATGCTATGAAATCTTTTTAATTTTTTCGAAAAAAAGGATTATCTTTTCTAACTTCGCAATTTTTTATTTTTCATTTGAAAGAAAACGTTGTCTCATTCTGCGTTGAATGCTGCAAATCCCATAGTAGGCTAACTGTTTTTCTATCTTTTTGTTGTTGAAAGATTTTTTTTCATTTTTTCTAATCTGAATTTGTTTTTATCATAAATAAAAATGTTCAAATGTATGCGATTATAAAAACGAAATGGGATTGAAAAAGAGTTTAAAAGAAATGTTTGCCATAAAAAAACAAAGGAAAAAAGTTTTTATCAATCAAAACCTTTTGTTTTTACACTTTCACAACGTAACTTTATTTTTATGGAGAAATAAATTTATTTTGATGGATTTTGTCGTAAAAACAAAGTTAAATTGGGAAAAAATTTAAAAAAACTGTATTGACGAAACAGAAGTAAAATTAAAATTTTTTCAACTCAAAACTAATTTTCTAGAAATGTATTTCATTATAAAAATAAAGTTAATCTGAGAAATAATTTTAAAAAACTTACGAAAGAAAATAATGAAAATGGAGAATTTTGCTTAAAATTTAGTTTTTTCTAAAAACAAACATACATTGCGAAAGAATGATAGAAAACGGTTTGCAGTTGAAACATTTTTATTCCAATTTTTTTTTGTCAAAACCATTTTTTTGCAATTTTTTCTCAATATACCTTCGGGTTCATGACAAAATCCATCTAAGTAAATTTATTTCTTCATGGAAACAAAGTTACGTTGGAAACGTGTAAAAACAAAACTTTTTCATTGATAAATTTCTTTCTTTTCTTTTCTTTTCTTTTTCTTTCTTTCTGTCTGTCTTTTTTCAATACAAATTTTTTAATACATTTTTTCAAAAGTCTTTTTCAATCTGACTTCGCTTCTATAATAGCGTACATTTGAAAATTTTGATCTATCGAAAGCAAATTCAGATTGGAAAAAATGAAAAAAAGCTTCCAATAACAAAAAAAGATAGAAAAAAGTTAGCCCACTATCGGATTTGCAGCATTTAACGCAGAATGAACCAACGTTTTGTTTCAAATGAAACATAACAAATTGCGAATGTTGAAAAGATAATGCTTTTTTCCGGAAAAATTAAAAAGGTTTCATAGCATGACTGAAAAGATGAAAAAAATGTTGGAAAAAATTTGTCCTTTTTTTTAAATTGAAATCTTATTTTTTTAACTTTTTCTCAATCTGACTTTTCTTTTTTAATAAAACACTTGTAAAAAATTTCAATGAAGAAAAGATAAAAAAAATTAGCCCACTGTGGGGTTAGCGGCGTTCAATGCCGAATAGATCAACTTTGTCCAGAAAAAATGAAAAATAACGAATTGCCAAGTTCGGAACATTCATGGTTTTTTTAAAAACATCAAAAACCTTTATTGAAATAATCCCATTGTGGGAAGTCATAAATGTGTATTCATTATAAAGTTTGTTTTTACAATTCTTTTTTTTTCTTTTCGAAAAAACATGAGTAGAACGAGACTGTTTTTGACTTAATGCAGCAGCATAACTATTTTTTAATGATCAATTTGTAATAATTATTAGATGACTGCGATGCGTCAAGTTGCCTCGCCCACATATAAAGATGCGAAGATTGTCCGTCAGAAAGGGCTCTCACTATCTCACGTGCATTGCCGCATGCACGCTCGCATCGTGGAGGCCTCGCCCCTCGCGACACCATTTGAGGGGATATTCATTTGTGAATTCACTGTCGCACTTCACCGTGAAATCAGAATCGAAATCTCAAGAAATCACAGAAAATCTTCTGAAATCGACGAAATCAACGTCATGAAAATGTCGTTGAAATGGCGTGAAATCAGGATTAAATCTCCCCAAGTTTTTTGAGATCTCGTGCAGTCAATGCATCACTAGAAATCACATTCAGCCGTTAAAAAGACAATATACATAGTTACTCATACAATACCGGTCTTAATACTTTGCGATACTTCGTCATCGGATACAATATAACGGATACTCGAAAATAACGAAATATCAAGAAAAAACGTCGGTTTCGCGGAATTGCCGGACAAGTACACCGGTGGATTAACGCTTAGTCTTGAATCGTGACGTCTTCATCGTCTCTTATTTTTCATCGATCTACAATTCATTATTCTTAGCAGCAAACATCACTATTTTTTGACAATATTTGGTAATATTTTGCCGCGATCAATATGCGATTCTTGAGGTCGGGAATTCCTCACGAACCTATCTAACATATTACGTTTTAAGCTATATTTTTCTTAATCACGAAACGTTCAATTTATCGATCTCGAGAATAACGGGTCACCGAATGTCGGCAGAGTTATAAAATCCATGTACTTATTACCTCATAATACAACATATGCGATTATTTTGTGATTTTTTTTGGAGATAGACAATTCGGGAATACGTTGCATGTGAATGTACTTGTCTGGAATTTTTGCACACCATTTTTGGTGTTTTTATGGTTATTTGACAACTTTTTGCAAAGATTGATGGTATAATTCAGAGATTTTCCGAAAATGTTCTGTCCACTTCAAATTTTAACATCAAAGCCTTGATAAACCAAACCTCTAATTTCTTGATACATAAATGAACAGCACTGATCAATCAAGAAGTCTAAATTTTGAAATTCTATCGGTGCCCGTTCAAAAACTATTCAGAAATTGAAGAAATGGCCAAGTCGGTATGTTTAGATATAATTTCATTGGGAAGTGTGGTTAGTGGCTGAAAACATTGCTGTGAAACACTCTATATAAACAGTCTATAATACCTAACAACGTAAAATATTTAACTATAAAAAATTATTTCTGTATTTTTTTTTTTAAATATATAACTATCTCTAGCATTTCTCGGCCAATTTAGTTTTCCGATTTTCATATCATCGACAAGAATCCATGAAGCCGTACCAAATCACAACATGCTTGTATAATGGCCTCCATAACAATTTTTCCCGTGATGAAATACGGCACTTTTAACTTTGTATTGTTGACTACAAACCGTACCCGCAATACTTGGAACACTTTTAATCCTATAGCTCTTTTTCTGCAACTGCAGACTATCCGTATGAACGACACTAAGGCAAGTTGCAAAACTAAAACTTGTTTAGCAACTGAAATACTGATTTTCATAAGTCTGTTCATGCTACTACAACTATCACACAGCCCGTTGATTGAGACCCATTGCAAAAAATTACTTTCAATTATTTCCTGCAGCGTCAGGACATTTTTTGTTGACGGCGATGTTAGTAGTAGTACATTATTTGATTGCTCGCGAACGGCTGTATATTGGCATGCTTGACATCGAATTTTACTTGTAAATTTATTCTCAACAGTACTTTTTAGAATTGGATACTTATTACAAATGCCCATGAAAAACTCTGTTGCATCTTGTTGTCTAACTTTATTAAACGGTTCTCCCGAACATTCTGTGATAACAGACGAAGTCAAGTCTTTTTTCGACCTCCATAAGCATGGGGTAAATTACTTATTGCATTAGTTTCTACAACG
The DNA here is from genome assembly GCA_959613375.1 of Heteropelma amictum. NCBI lineage: Eukaryota > Metazoa > Arthropoda > Insecta > Hymenoptera > Ichneumonidae > Heteropelma > Heteropelma amictum. The sequence goes on along the minus strand of OY390720.1, from coordinate 12,839,643 downwards.
CTACTACTTATTAATACTTCTTTCAAAATTGTACAATTGAAAATGCACTGCATAATAGTATTAGCATGACACGAAAAACCATCGGTATTCTCAAATCCATTAACGTGCCACAGGTCTCGTCGTGGTTTATCTTCAGCTTTTGACTGACATTCGACAATATTTTTAGGAAGGGCCCATATAAAATCTGGAACTTTCGATTCTGATGGTTTTAAAATTGTTAGCTGCGCGAGATTCATTCGCTTTCACAGAATGAGGATGGAAGTTGACTAAATGTAACCCTTGAAGAGCCGTAACCCACGACAGAGCAACATAAATTTGCCCACAAGTGAATATTGAATTTCCAGCATCTATTACTGTGTTCTTTGAGCTTAAACCTTGCCTTTTATGAATCATAATAGCATAGACCAAACATAGAGGAAATTGTTTACGTATCACGAAAACGCCTTCCATTATTTGAAATTTAACACTCACTTGTTCTATTTCATATTCTTTTCCTGTCGTTAAAACTAACCATATGATGCGATCGAAAGTGACATATGACAACTTCAGTCGTCTGACGATTGCGATTGCGAAAAATGACGATCGAAAAACGTTGATCAAAACGACGAAAAATTAAAATTAACATAAGATTGCCAGATAATGCCTATAGATCGAATTTTTCTGTTTTGTGCATTCGATAGAAAAAAAAAATATATATATATCTGTGCATTCAGAATTCTCCAAATATATATCCTTAATTAAATATTAATAATTGAAATTTTGAATATGTCAAAAAATGAGCAATTTCGCGTATAGAGAGTAGCGGTATGTACTTGTCCCGAGTCGCTACCGCGACTCTTAACAACGGACTCAAAAATAAAGATAATTAAATTTTCCAAGCGGCGTTTTAAAAAGGAAAATGAAGGTACATTTTGCCTTTTTATAAAGATTGTTACAATTTTGTTTGGGCTGGGTACGCTTTTTGACAATGGTGGTTTTTTAGTTTTATTTTGCGACTTCAAAACTGCGCGCTTTACTTATAGCGATTTTCTTGCTCGTTTTTCCTATGACACACTTAAAGATGGTATCAAAACCTAGATTTTAATTTTTTCAAGTTTTCTATGATTTTTTTTGCCCCCGTTTTGCATTTTTACCTACAAAATATCTTTTAGAAAAATGGTAGTAGTCCAAGAACTATAGAGTTTCACAGAACATGTCAAGAGGGTAAAAAGTTGCAAAGGCTTGCGCACTAGTGTGGCCAGAATGTTTTCAAAATGTTTTTGAATTTTTTTTTTTTTACAAATTTTGGTCGTGACTGATGGGTGGAGAGGCTCCAGGTGAAATACTTGATTGACTATTTTTTTTGCGTTGGTTTTAAATCCAATAAGTCTTGAGGCACAAAAACTTAACCGAGGATGATTTTCGGAGTTCTAATCGAAAAAATTCTACAAATAATATTTTTAAAAATTCTAAAGAAATTGTCAGAGTCACGACCAAAAATTTTGAAAAAATTCTGGCGATAGTAGTTGAAACCCATGCAACTTTTTACCCTCTTGACATTTTCTTTGAAACCCCATAGTTATTGGTCTATGGCAATTTTTCTAAAACATGTATTTTTCAGCTAGAAATGCAATACTGCGACGGAAAAAAATCGTAGAAAAATTTCAAAAAATGCAAATGTAGGTTTTGATACTATCTTTAAGTGTGTCAGAAAAAAACGAGCCAGAAATTCGTTATAAGTAGAGCGGGTAGTTTCAAACGTGCAAAATAAAGTTGAAATATACCCATTTTCAAATAAGCGTACCGGGCTCAAAAATAATTGGCAAAAATCTTTCTAAAACGGCAAAATAAAGCGACATTTGTCGTCTTTAAAACCCCGCTTGAAAAATTTGTATACCTTTGTTTTGGAGTTTGCTATCTAACTTTTAGTGCGGTAAGAAATTTCGACTGGTGTTCTCAAACTTTTGGCCGGCAGTGTATGTATTGCTATAAATAGTACTACCAGCTTTTATCCACGGCTTCGCTCTCATTGGTTAATAACATGAAAATTGGCAATTTTGCAATAAAAAGAGAGAATAATTGGAATAAAACCTACCTTATGTTCTAAGTTGGAACAAATCTCATATGTTAAAAAAAACGTCGGAATCGGTTCAGTAGTTTCTGCGTGAAAGCGTAAGGAACAAACACACTCACATTCGCATTTATAATATTAGTTAGGATATATATAATTTAGTATAGTGAAGATACGCTAAACAGTTAAAAAAACCATCCAAAATATCTATTGTATGAAGATCCGAAACCGTTTCAGTCAAAATAGGACGATATAAATGTGAGTCGAATCATATAATGTAAAAAAAATGAGCACGTTAATTTTCAATAGACAATAATTGATAATTACAGAAATATCTATCAGACAAAAAGAACTATTCAAAATTTGGTGTGCAAAGTTAAGGAAAATATGCCAAGTGAAGGAATAATCTATGCAAGATTCTTGTACTATTATGTGTACATGTCAGTTGATGAACGCATTTTACGGGTCAATGCGACTACAATCGTAACTGCAAGCTGAACGAATTATCCATGTACCAGCGTGCAAATTTCATGCACATGAAATCTTGAAAAAAGATTGTGCATGCACACTTGTCATACATGCAGTTAAATACATGCAATAAATGCATACCATCTCCAGTCACTTATAAGACTAAGTGTCGTTTTAAATAGTAACTACATTCATACATGTACTACATACATACATACTAACTACTACGTATGTTATTATATTTTGTGTCTTGTTCTCGATGATAAGAAATGTGGTCATGCTTGTCATACCGAAAACTTCACAACGACTTATTAAATAAAAGACAAATTGAAAAACATGAAGAAATTATACAGATTAGAATATTAAAAAAAAATAAAAACATCCGCAATACACAGAGAACAACCTTTATTAAGTTTACCTTTTTATAAAAAAGATAAAAGAATTCGCGTTGCGATTGCATTGGAAACCTATTTAGGAAGGACCCGAGATTTACGAGGTTCATCATAAAACTTCATTGCTTCTAAGAAACCGCACCGAGCATTTATCACTTTAAGCATAAGTGCATTAACATATGTTATCCAACAGGGGTTTGAATACTCGAATTTTTGCAGCATACAGAACTCGGTATGCATCGACATTAATCGTCAAAAATAAAGGAATCAAAATTGTTGAAATTATAAAGAAATTCGTAAAGTTTTATCATTTACCGGTTATTATCGAAAATTTGCTTTTACCAAAGCAATTTTAGAATCCTAATTTGATTTGTCATATTATTCCAGTATAATACTCGTAACGGTTAAAAAACACTGTACATGATATTATATCAATAAATAAAATTGAATTTCAATATTTAATGGACGTAATTTGTTGTAGTGCTCGACATGAAACATCTAAGGAAGAGGCGCGAAATACAATTATACAATTAAACAAACTCATCTGTAAGTGAATTTCTATCGTAATTGTATGTACCGCCTCTTCCGAAAGATTAGTCCCCCCCCCCCCCAAAATAGATAAACAATATCCCTATCTATTACGAGTAATCTAGAGACGAGGTAGCGCCTCGACGCCAAGTAATTTAAAATAAAATGTTTAAGTATTTAGATTCTATCTATCTATCTATTTGTTGATTGCTTGTTTTTATGGTACATTGTTTTGTTTAATATGATGTTCGTGTGATATTGTTCAACGTATAAGTATTTAGATTATACCTAAATATTCATGGCAACGTTTTGATGTAATGTAGCCTATGGGATGGGTAGGCATTGCATACAGAAAACAAATTTTGCTACGGCTTTGAAACTGTGGTTACATCCGCATGAAGTGGGAGTACCACATATAATCTTTTAGAAGAGGCTCTAGATACAATTACGATAGAACTTTACTTACAGGTAAGTTCGTTCAATCGTATAATTTTTTCTTTTTTTCGAAACTACTTTTCGAAGAAAACTATTATTTTAATAAACTGGTGTACATTTTTTACTTTTTAAAGTTTTAAATGTGGATTTCACTTCTTTTTTTAGGTATTTATTAGGGTGACCGTTATTTTGGCTTCGGTAAAAATTTTTTTACGTCTAGCAAAAAAAGTAATCAAGATGTGATCAAAAAAATCTGTGTAAAATTTGGACGCGCTGGGATAAGGAGAACACGTGCCACCGAGCAGTTTTATTTCCGAAAATACATGAATTTCTTTAACCCTTTAACGTCACAAAGACACTTTTCAGAAGTCCTTTCGACGTGATTATTTACCATGAAAATGTCAGCGAAAAAATTCCTAAAGTACCTTGTAAACTATTTTCAAGGGTGCTCTTTCGAATGGCGCAACTCAAATTTCGATAACATTTTTTTTATATCATATTTTTGCAAAATAAGTTGAAAAGACACGAATTTTTGAGTGACATTTTTTTTTCATTTTGAGTTTCAGAAGTCTTATCGGATTATTTTCGGGGCACAAAGTGCTCTAAAGGTGTCCTCGATAGTTGTACTTTCGAAATATGCAAAAAAAAAATTTTTTGTCCGACGTTATACCGGCAAAAAAACAACAAATAGACTAACAAATTTTCTCTGTTTTGGAGCTTTCAAATATTGTGATCGGAACGAGTCTTTTGCGGTCACATCTAAATTGGCTCTCGTTTTCGGAGGTTTTTCGGGTCGCTGATCAAGAATTTGACATTATTTTTGCAACATTAATTTGTTTAAACAAATGACTTGACCAATCAATGTCACTATGTGAGTTGCATATGGTTTCCGATGTTTTTTGGGTCCCTCATCACGAATTTGACATTGTTTTTGCCAAATTAATTTGTTTAAATAAATTATTCAAACAATCATTGTCACTATGCATATGGTTTTCGATGTTTTTCGGGCCGCTCGTCACGAATTTGGCATTACTTTTGCAAAATTAATTTGTTTAAACAAATTTTGACAAAATTTCAAAATCTTCATAAGGGTGCAATCTACGGAAAACAATAGTGCAAAAAATGTGTGTCCAATTTCTATTTCGAAGATGATGCTGTAAGTTGCTGTGAAATTACTATCAAAATTATAAACACATAGTAAATATATAACATGCTTTGCCATCACGTAACCCAACCGATGTTGCCCGATTCCGACCACGAGGGGGTGCATGTTATTCGGAATCATCTTTTTATTGATTTTTTAATTTATTTTTTATTTTATGAATTTTTTAAAATTTTTAAAAATTTTTTCATATTTTTAAATACTAAGCAAGATAAGAAACGATGTGAATACCAAGCGAGATACGAGTTGAAACAAAATTCTGTGTTAGATTCCATGTTGGGTTCAGCGATAGCAAAGCATGTCATATGTTTACTATGTGTTTATAATTTTGATAACAATTCCACAGCAACGTACAACATTATCTTCGAAATAGAAATTGGACGCACATTCTTGCACTACTATTTCTCGTAGATTGCACTCGTGGAAGATTTTGAAATTTTGTCACAATTTGTTTAAACAAATTAATTTTGCACAAATAATGCTAAATTCGTGACGAGCGACCCGAAAAACATCGAAAACCATATGCAACATACATAGTGACAATGATCGTTTAAATAATTTGTTTAAACAAATTAATTTGGCAAAAACAATGTCAAATTCTCGACGAGGGACCCAAAAAACATCGGAAACCATATGCAACACACATAGTGACATTGATTGGTCAAGTCATTTGTTTAAACAAATTAGTGTTGCAAAAATAATGTCAAATTCTTGATCAGCGACCCGAAAAACCCCCGAAAACAAGACCCAATTTAGATGTGACCGTAAAAGAATCGTTCCTATTACAATATTTGAGAACTCCAAAACAGAGAAAATTTGTTAGTCTATTTGTTGTTTTTTTGCAGGTATAACGTCGGAGAAAAAATTTTATTTTTGCATATTTCGAAAATACAACTATCGAGGACACCTTTACAGCACTTTACTGTGCGAAAATAATCCGATAAGACTTCCGAAATTCAAAATGAAAAAAAAATGTCACTCAAAAATTCATGTCTTTTCAACTTATTTTGCAAAAATATGATATAAAAAAAAATGTTATCGAAATTTATGTTGCGTCATTCGAAAGAGCACCCTTGAAAATAGTTGAGAAGGTACTTTAGGAATTTTTTCGCCGACATTTCCATGGGAAATAATGACGTCGAAAAGAGGACTACTGAAAAGTGTCTTTGTGACGTTAAAGGGTTAAAGGGTTAATCGCCGCACTGAAATATTCATTAGTCTCATAACACTAATTAAAAAAACTAGAATTGGGTTCATTGATTATACATATTAAGAGGTACAAAATATATTATTTACTGATTTTTTTCCATCAATTATGTAGTCACGAGTAGATTGAAAAATTAATAGAAAACTTGAAAACGGACGTAGCGGTTTGGCCACATTGTGGCAGGAAATCGAATGAATAAAAAAATACATTCGACCCCGTAATCGCTCAATAGTCATTTCTCTCATTTCTTAATTTGGTTATTTTTTTATCATTCTATAGTAAGTGGCTTGTACTTGCACATAATACATTATTTTATTACGTGTCATCAGATTATTAATTGTCATTTACTGAATAATGCACACTTTTCATAATAACCACATACAAACCACAAAGAAGGTTTACCCATCCCAATGCTATCAGCGCACAACACGGCTTTGTGATGTGACTGCCTGAGCTGCTTGCCGACCGAGCATTCCTAGCTGATAGTTGTTTGTCGGTGATAGTCGGCTGATTTTCGTGGTTTCCTTTTTTTGTATAATATAACTTTAATTTTTCGTATTATTTTTTAAATATACTTTTCAAGGAAGACTACTTTTTTAAGTAGACTTTTTAAATGTAGATTTCACTTCTTTTCGCATGAAACCATCCAGTTTAATCATATTCGGCAATATTTTCAGAAAAACAATATTAAGATGAATTATAACCTCCTATTTTATTGCATGTCAGTTTGCAATTTCCCATCAACCCACAGTTGGTAGGTGAATAATCTCGATGGTAAAGCCAACAGTTCATCAGACATTCAGTGGATATTTTTATTTACAATTCATTTCATTTCCATATACTTATCGGTTTTGGGATGATTGCATTTTAGCATGCATCTAATAATTTATTACTCAACTCTCTACAACAATTTTTTCGCTGACAAACAGCTTCTTGGGAATTACCTAAAAATCTCTGATTTTTTCTGTCACCATTAATACTTTTTGTGCCTCGAAATCCTGCCAATTTAAATTCTAATTTTAATCGTGGGAAAAGTAACTCCCATTACGAATTTATGTGTAATGTATGGAGTATCTCATATTTCAAGTTTACATGTACTAATCAGCTGTTACACGCGACTTCGTCCGCGTAAAATTCAAAATCATATTATGATATAGGATGAACAATATTAATACGATAAAGAATTATTTCAAGAAAACGTACTCAAGCGTTCATATTAATCATTCAAAATAAAATAATGGATTTTTATCGAACATATACATGACCTAACGACGGACAACAAACGATGTGTCATAAAATTTCACATTTGTTTATTTTAAAAAAAACGGAGCCATTACATATCGATGAAGAAAACAATGTTCTCAAGAAAGACTGTGTGTGGTTACTTGATATGCGAACTATTTCCGTCTAAAATTTCATGAATATATTTTCAGCGATATAGATATATAAAAATGTAACAAGCAGACGGCTTGATTTTCGCATTTATATTAATATCGATTAGTATCGTATGAGGACTGAAAACTTCCGGGCTGACAGAACGGCGATTTTAAATATTATATCACGATATATTTTTGGGATAGTCGGATCGGAATAATCGATCTATCTGTTAAATCCAAGTATAACGAAGCGAAGTTGTTTCGTGTACCATCCAATATCCGGGAACGAATAAAATGGCAATAATGAAAGCGATATTTCGATATTTCAATCCGATATCATTGCCAATTTTTACAACCGAAAAGATATAACAATGCTCGTGTTTTTCACATACATACTAAGGTTTTATTGAACTGCATTCCCTACGATAATATTCATCAGTAGAGCGATATACATATGTGAGTGGTAAACCGGAAACGATTGTTTAAAAATTAACAATTGTAATATCTCCGCCGTGTGCTAATGTGCACTTCGATCATGGGATTTGTAATGAGTAATTTATGTGCAACGGTTATCGCATGTATATCGGAATAAATGTCATCTGCATAAGCTCTTATGTTAAATTCGTAAGCAAAAATCTATCGAGCTTCTAGCATGTGTTTAGCTACCTATCTCGCATGAAGAATTTTTACTACTGTTTCCTGTTTCTTATATAGAAGCTGTTTAAAAAATTATTATTTGCGGATCAACGGTTTCACTAAACTCGAGAACTCGAATAGAAACGATACATTAAAGTCTATACATCATTGAGAACAAACAGTTTTGCCATTATGTTACTTCTTTTGTTATTCCTTGAAAGATAAAAATATTATTTTTATGCGCTGTTAATTCCGTTGGCAATTAACCTTCTACCAAACTGTCATCTTCTGCAAATTTTGAACTTCAATTGTTGCGAAGAAATTTGTGAACGTAAGTGATGTACTTTCGAATTAAGGATTCGCGGGATTTTTTAAATCATTAAAATCCCTAAAATCGAATTCCATAATGAAATAGAAATTCTTCATAAAAAGTGTGATGAGTTTTATTATCAAGGGTCGATTATTATGCGATTTTCCTTTATGCTTTAACCAGAAGAACTTGGGTTATGGTAATACAAAATGGTTCCTCGACTTGCTCGAAACATAGCAGTAAGCCAATAATGCAAGCAAGAATAATGGTATCGCCACTTTTGGTCTAATCAACATTTTTGCCCTGAATCTATCTTCTTTTTTTGTAATTCGATTTGTTTCGCAAAGAAAAACAATTGTTAGGCTCGTTTTTGGTGAAAAACTACAAAAAATAAACCAAAACGATAAAGATGTGGAAATGTGATTGCAGTTTGTAAGAACGAAAGAATCATCGAACGATTTAAATGAATCACCTAATTCATCATATTTCAACGCTTGCATTACAAGAATTTAATAAATTGTTATTCGTAGTTCGAAGGGTATAAAACGATAACATGTCAATAAATCCATCTTCAATTTCGTGAACCAACATCTTAAACGAAATTAGTATTCAATATTCAATTTTTGTACATTACCTATGAAATACAATGCCAGGAACTTTTTTCTGTGTATTTAGATGAACTAAATTGCAACGCGTCACTGTCAATTCGAACGGACAATTCACCTTGATTTGGGAACAGTCACATTGTCACTTGCAGTGAAAGAATGATGTGGTCAAATGTATCATGTTTAATGAAAATTTAATTGCATTTAAATAAATCGCGTTGCGAACAGATCTTGGAACCATTATGTTTCGCTAAAAAAGAATTCTGTTGGCTTTTTGTCTTTGATGTAAAATCGTTACATTTTTTTCAATTTATTTTTCATATGACTGCGCACAAATCTCAATACATAATATTAATTGTAAGTAAAAAATAGAGAAGCTGTAAAAAAAAACATATTTGTTATTAATCTCAGCCAACGAAAAAAAATGCAACCATTGACACGGCACGGTTGTATAACATTCCTTGATGTGCAAAGAAGAATTTTAAATCGTTCGAGGCATCTGTGACAACGCTCGTTTCGTTGTGTCAGGGCAATTGATGCATTTCTCACCTTCTCTTCCCTCTGCCCTTTTTTACGAAAACCATTTCATTGTTTCACGTTTTTTGCACATAACCTTTATTCAATCGGGAGTTGATTTGCGTTCGTGTTATTATTCTTTCAAGCGAATGTACGTGCTCACCCAAGTATAATGCTTCAGAAACGATAAATAACACGTGGATGGATTCAATTACCTACAATTTTTTTGTCATACAGATGTACGTTACTGTTATTTCCACTTCAGCTCCTATATTATTATTCGGTTTTTTCTCAATCGGTAAGGTTCTATGTTATTGAAGTCAATAATAATCACTATAATAATAATAAAGCCAACAACAAACTAACGAATGCAACTAATTTTATATTTATTATTATGGTCATTGTGTATATCGTGGTCGACTTACACTTGTGAGATGCGATATTAAGAAAAAATCTGCGTCTTTTTCACGGATTTATTCGGTGATATATAATAATTCCAGGTATAAGAGAAAAAGTGAAATGATATTAATGGTTAATAATACGAACACATGATTTGATGAGGATAGAACATATACAATGAATGAATGAATGAATGATGAATAATTACTATTTATATAAAAAAAGGTAATAATGAAAAAGGAACATATTCGTGAACCAAGCGAATGCAAATCGTTTAACGCAAAATCTACGTATATATATCGAGAGAATAATAAATATCACATGATCTTGAGACGAGATAAAATATGGGCGGAAAAAATTTTCCTAGTTTAATTTATATTTCCGCATATAGTGAACCATTTGCATATACATGTCCCGAGTAATTCTTTGGTTCACAAATGACTTGAGTTTTTATTCGATGTGCTCTTGCTGAGGACACGACGTCGCATAGAAAAAGTAATCGTTATTCGTCTTTGGAATATGAGAAATCTGCGTAGAGAGTTAAGAATGAGCAAAGAGATGAAAAAATCAAGAGATACAACATCGACCATTCTAAAAAAACAAGTTTTTAATAACTATCGTGTATATTAATTAACAGCAATTAAATCCGAGGGATCTGCGTCAATTACCTATGTTACGAAGTGTTTTTTTTGTTTGGGTCCATCATTCCCCGAGGGTATACATTAATGTATATGGACTGAGACCGAAGGTTTAGCAATCGGTAATTTATAGATCGCATACGAGACGTTTCATGTAAAATCAACCGTTTGGAAATATCGTTATTTTTTCATGACAAATTCATCATTCGAACATGCCGATATTTTTTCACGCTCATACTTACTTAATTATCGTCTTCTAACAAGGAATGCGATCTTCGGTCAACAAAATGTATACAACCTGTATTTCGAAGAATATTTCAATGGGAGTAATAATTATTATTGTTGACTATAGAATAAAATTTAAGACATTTAACACAGATGACAAAAAAATGGAAAACATATTTTCCTGTCGAAACAAAACAATATCTGCATCTTTGAAAAATCGTCCAGATGGCAAAGCAAGTTATGAAAATTTTTGTTTTAATCTCCCACGAAGATAGTGCTTAACCTTTCTATATTGTGACCGTTATTCTGATTCAGGTGTTTTATTGTCTTTTTTATTACATACCAGCAAGATCGAATATAAATAATATACCAATATCTATTGAATCATTTTCTTTTTTTGTGTCTGAACGAAGCTGTGTTGGGTCACACTGAGACTGCTGACGAAAGCAATTTGACTTTTTATGCAACAGTAAGAACGACAAATTACTCAATTTATACTATTTTTTCTATGATGCAACGTCGAGTAATGCGTAAATTACGAGCTGATGTACGATGATGATCGAAAAATGACTTATTGTACATTGAGAAACGCGTTATAATTACGATCTGATAAAAGTGCGCAACTGAATAAACGTTATTTTTGGAATGAAGAATTGTGGAATTATATATTTTAAACGCAAAAATTTGTATAAAAATTGGTATTAATAATCATCGGAATATTGGCCGGAGATTATTTGGATCTCTGAATAAGAGATATAAATGCAACTTTACGACCACATGTTTGTATATTAAAATTTGGATTTAGGATTCCATTTTGTTTGAACAGATAATAAATACTTGCTTTGTACTCACTAAACTATCTGAAGATATACAGGGTGAGGCAACAACTTTCATCAGTAGAAATATTTCCTTAAATATCGGACTTGGAAAAAAACTTTTTAAACAAAAGTTGCATAGTTCGCAGGGGATCATCGAATGGTGGTTACGAGCTTCGTCCTTGTGGAGGCGCTTTGAAGATTTCAAGGTCACCTTTATTTTTTACCCTTACGTTTTAATGTTTTTTCTTCAAAATTCCATTAAAGAACCCAGAAAAAGTTCACACACCAGTTTTCAAAAAAATCCATTGTGAAGAAAAAACATGATGGTCCCATTTGAAAAGATAGAGGTGCCCTTGAAATCTTCAAAGCGCCTCCACACGGATAAAGCTCGTAGCCACCATTCGATGACCCCTTGCGAACCATGCAACTTTTGTTTCAAAAGTTTTTTTTTAAGTCCGATATTTGAGGAAATATTTGGAATAATATATCAGAAGCGGAAAAAGAATTTATTGATTCGTCTAACGTTAAGATAAGCTATACCAGACAATAAATCCTAGCAATAGTTTCTGAATATTACGATAATTCGAATTATTTTAATAGTATTATACCGCTGCAGGTATCCTGCGTATATAAGAAGCAAAGAAGGAGAAAAAAATTGAAGAGAGAAGGAGAGACAATACGAAACTTTAAACTAAATAAATTGTGTTCAAATATAGAACTCACCTGGGGTATACTGAGGATAAATGATAATATCCACGTGCAGATAACTAGTCTGTTGCATCGTTGTACAGTGTTGAGACTCTTCATTGGATAACGGACAGCGACAAACCTATCCACGCCAATTAGCACGAGAACAAATGTACTCAAATAGAGGCTGAACATTTGAAAAAATTTGAATAATTTGCAAGTGACGTTGTCGAAGAGCCAAGCAACTGTATAACTCCAAATGGCTTCACCACCAATGCAAAAAACCGTAACGAGCGTATCGGCGACGGATAAATGAAGTATCAGTATATAAATAGCCGAACAGCCATGACGCCTCCGACGATTTTTTCTGATTGACCAAATTGTTGCGGTATTTCCAACGAGACTCAGTATCGCCATTACACCGAGAACCAGTGCCTTTAAATATGCGCCGTGGGTTAATTTTGGCGCGTGTTCGAGACAATTCATATTCTTTAGTGTGTCTTCGAGTGATATTATCGCTGATAAAGATTGTTGAGGGCCGCGATCTTTCATACGCCAGTTCAATGTTACATTGTCGCAAGCAGGCAATAATAATCCCATTGCGTCTGTCATGTTGGCAAGTCCCGGTATAATTCACAGTCCGGTTGATAACACCCGGAAAATGTCCGGACGGAACATTCGTTCAGTCTGAAACTTCTCGTAGCTTCCACATAAAACTGGCTGCTGTAACGTTGTCAGATTTGTTCCTTTTTTCGCAGTAAAGGAATGTTGTCAACCACTCTGCTGAACTTTGATCGAAACTTAGAGGGAACCGATTGCATCATCGAAGATTCATTTGGTTGGTCAAACTGTTATTGGATCGATCTTTCGTGACCGATAAACTTAACATTCGTTTTTTAAATCTATTATGATCGTTTGCAAACAAAATCACTGATGTATAAGATTGAAAGTGGATTTTTACATTTGATTCACCCAAAATCAGTTGGCGATGTGTTATACTCGCTCGCCTATCGAAATTTAGAAAAATTCTCAGGTGAAATCTGTAAATCGGATTGGATTGGAATGTTTCGTTAATATTTAAGTGACATAGGACGGAAGGACTGAAGATTATACGATTTAGAAATATTGCGAAAAAAAATTTTTGCTGAGTAAAAAAAAAAAATTTTATTTCGAAATTTAAAAGTCGTCAGTTCCTTCATGCTATGTCACTAAATACTCAGAACAAATTTCAAACCAATCCGATTTACAGCTTTTGCCTGAGAATTTTTCTAAATTTCGATGAGCGGGTATCACACATTGCCTTAAGGTTTTATTGGAAAAACATTTTTTAATGATTGAACAATCAGAGTATAATGTTGTCACTTTTTTTTAAATTCCGATGTAAACATTTACACATCGAGCCAACATTGAGCTAACATTGAACTCGCAACTTACTCAGAGACCAATCGGATCTCGTTCAATAATTTATTAATTAGCTATCATTAATTGTTTATCTGATGTTTAAAGAGCGATAAATGTGCCGCTTCAATTTTTATTAAACATTTGAAGATTCTCACTATACAGACAATGAAACGGTTACAAGCTTTACTTTTATTGAACATCGATTGAACGATGGAATATAAATTAGTCTTTAATTTTGTTCAATATTCCTTCACAGATTGAACAATAAACCATGAGCAAGATCTGGTTTCTTTTAATACTAAACCTAATGGAGCGATTAAATGACCGCTTTCGTAACTTTAAAATAAAAGTTTTCTCATTAATACCCCACATGGAAATTTATATATGCACCAATATATTATAATTATATCACATTTGCAATTACATTATACGCACCGTATATGCCATATATGGAAAATATATGGCGTATATGCAAGATTTTGGCGCTTTTTTTTATATGAAAAATATATAATGAAATAAATGTGCCGTATATATACTATACATGCGACATACATGCGCCACATATCTGCCATATATCCAGAATATATGCGCCATATATGTGCTATACATGCATCGTATATGTAGGATAACTTTGCCATGTATGCAACATATATTCACCACATATAAATATAAATTTCAAAAACTCTGAAAAACCTTAAAAAAAAATGTCCTGATTGGAAGCAACCATTATTGCGGAAGTATTATTCATTATGACCTATCGTCCACCAATCAAATTGATCGGAAAAAACCGAATGAATTAATTGTGCCGACAGTGGGACTTGAACCCACGACCTGCTAGTCTACAAGTCTAACTATGTAACCGCGCCTTTAACCACTAGACCAACGATCACTTGACAACATTATAAGATTTTAAGGACATATCGGTTACAAAGTACGCTTACATTTGTACAGCAGTAACATGGGTGACTGAATATATGGATGTTGCAGAGGTAGATTTCCGACAAAACCAAGATAATAACAATTTCAGAAAACTATTAACGGAAAATTATCATTGAATAAATTATAAATAATTGAAAATTATTCATCAGTCTTCCAACATAAACATGTTTCAGCACTTGTGAACATTTTTTCAAATGCGATATGTGGCATAGGGCTGTATACGGCACATATATGGCGCGATTATATGGAATATATATCGTGCATATATGGCACATATATGGTGCACATATATGGCACATGTATGACGCATGTATGGGATATATACGGCTCATGTATTTGACATACATAACACCATATATGGCAATCACGTACACGCCATATGTGTGCCACATATACGGTACATATACGCGACATATATGCCACATATATAGCTCATATATGGTGCATATATGGTGCATGTTTGTGTCGTATATCTGCATGTATAGCACCATACATGCACCATCTATGGGGACATCCTAATGTGTATATTGGGCATGTATACCCCATATACTGAGTGCATATATACGTATTATATTGCCGGTATAGAATGCTTTATATGGAAACGATATAAATATATGGCACATATATTTTCTGCGTATATTTTGCATATATAAATTTCCATGTGGGACATGACAATTATTTTGGGTCTTATTGCCCCTGCTAAATTCTGTAATACTTATAATCAATTTAAAAAAATTATAGTACTGATTTGAAAAGCGGTCATTATTTGATTGCCATCGGTAGAAACAGATGTACATAAAATGTCGGTCGGTTTGGTGTTAAATTATTGACTGACAAAGATTTTCTTTCAAAATTATCAATTTCTAAAAGTGTTTTATTCAAAGATCCTTTGCAGACCAAACAACGGACTTTACTGGATCATAGGATCAGTGCCATAACATTGTATTTTATTTTATCTGTCTGAAGTCAGCTACTCTTAAGTTCAAGCACTGTTCAAACTACTGTAGAGTTAAAACTTATGGGCGTATGAGAAATTAGACGAATTGTGCAACAAAATTCATTCTTTGTTTACCAACCAATCACGGAACGAATAAAATGGCAACAATCGTGCAACGTTTTTGCATTTAAGGATTAACTTCTGGACCCCAATAACTTTTTATAGATCGATCTTTTGCTTAAAAAGAAATACCTTTGAAAATTTCAGAATTGGACCGGCTGGACAGCGAAGCACCAGATCGACTTTAATTTTGTTCAATATTCCTCCTCCAGCGAAAGACAAAGTCTAAGTAGTCTTCAAATTTTTTTTCAAATCTTTTGCTGAAAAAACTATTTCTTCAAAAAATAAATTGAACATTAAAAAATTTATAAAAATGATCAATACGTAGAAACAGAATGTGGTACTTGAAAATAAACTATTCTACACTTCAGAAAATTATTTTTTCGTCGATTATTGTCAATTAGATGTCGATAGATGTTAATTACAAGTAATGTCTATCCACACTCCGCTGTGCAATCTGTGAGAAAATATTAAAAAATCCAGTCAGTTTATCCTTCGCTGGATTTTCAATTTCCATCTTTTTAGGAATGAATGTTTTATTTTAAAAAGAATAGGTTTTGCAGTGAAACATTTAAGAAGGAAGTGCAGTTCTCCTATGCTTCGCTGTTCGTTCTGAGAAGGAATATTAAACAAAACTGAAGATAAATGTATGCTTCGATTTCAATTTGCAATGAATTATGGAAAAATGTAGTTAGTTCAACTTCATTGGATTGGTAATTTACATTCACTCTACAATAAACTATTGATCCCACTGGAATCAATAGTTTATTATAAAGAAAGGGAGAATTGTAGAATATTGATAGTTAATGCCGAAATGCGCCCTGAGAGCGCAACCTAATCTAAAATGAGAAGAACGATATAGCCGAAATCAATATCATTTCGTTTATAAAATTTTACTGGAAAGAAATTCAGTCAAAAAATGACTTCAAAAATGAATAATACTTAGACACTAACTTGGCGTAATATACATCCTTAACTAGTCTCAATCGAAAGGTAAAATAAATTACGTCCGCAAAATAACATTAGATTTTCGATTGGGGCATGCGTTTAGTTGCAACAACGATTTGACATTGTTGTGTAACAGCTCAAAGCCCTCATGTCTGTATAGTGAGCTGCGACAGGTCATTAAACAATTTCTTTCTAATTACTTGCCGCCTAGACGCTACCACATCTGTAGATATATCTCCATTTTTGCTAAACATGTTATTCCACCAGAATTTAGTCATATGTTATTCATAAATTCGTTAACGTTTGTATATAATAAGATATTTGAAAAATTTACTGTGAATGAAAAACTATTTTTTTTCAATGCACTCTAATTATCGAATAACATCGAATAACGAATTGCAAAATGAAAGATACGAAAAAAAGCCGCACGAAATAACAATACCATATTTTATGAATGAATACATGTCGAATCTCTTAATTTGAATATTTATCAGAACATTTTTTTTATATCGCTTGTATTTATTTCTCCGTCTTCATCAAATTAATCGCTAACGACAAATCAGTCGGGTCATGTACACATCGTTTTTTATACGGTTACGTATATTGTACAAAGTAGAAGTTGAGCGTTAATATAAATGAATGAAATATCGATTCATCGGTGTCGTCTATTCACCAAGATATTAATATAGAAAATGCCAACGAATTAATGCTAATCGTAAAAATTTATTTGATAACTAGGACAGGGCCCAATTGACACAAAAAATTGTTGCAAAAATGAAATTTATGTGAATTTACATTTTTTTTTTGAGTTGCAAGATCCAGCAATGAGTTATTGCGGATTTATGTCACAGTCTAATTCAGTGGGGGAGAAGTTAATCTCGAAAGAAATGTCTCATATTATCAACACGTACGGGTTGATCGATCGATATGATCGTCAATACGCAACGCATGAACATGTCTTTTGTGAGGTAACTCAAGCCCCAGGGTCATCATATTCTGCGTTCGTCTGGCGATGCATTTGATTTATGTGGTTATCATTACGAGGAACATAATGAACGTACTTTCGAGCGTACTTTTCGTACAATTTTTCGAGATTGATAAACATGTAACTGATAGATAATTTTCGAAATATTTTTTGTTCGTATACAAATTACAATAACAAGCTTTTCATGTCAATGTCCCGAAGAATAAGGAAAAATTTAATTTCCCATGTTTGTCCCCGATATCTCAGAAATTCGTGATTAACAATTTTGTTTTTCTATGGCACTTGTGTTGCTCTCTTTCTTTTTGTATTCCAATGTACTGAACAGCATTATATCAATGATTTGCTGTATTGCACAATTACAGTACTGGTAATTTCCCAAATAACAATTTCAAAAATTATTTTTCTTATCACCTTCATAGAAAGTTCGAGATTCAATGCCTGTTTAGCCAGCCGAAACGGGCCAATTGCCGAACAATGTGAATGCCCTTGGCGAGAAAACATTTAGTTTCTGACTTCATTTCGTCCTTGTCAGCACCGCATTTGATTATTGCAAACTTCGGAATGTTTATGACACTCTAACTACGAACTTATTGGATTTTTGCTGCCCAGAATATGGTGTAAATATTGTTTCTATCCAGCTGGATAAACAGGATGGTGAATCCTTCAGATTCGATGCAGATGAGATTGAAAAAATAGTGTGCGGTACGGGAAAAAAACACCATGTAGACTTCATGGCTGGCATCATTTACTGCCAGCGTAACTCGTGTGATGCGGTCAATTTCACACCCGCCTGAAATTGACTTAGCGACACTTATACTACAACTTCGTTTGCCTGATCAATATTTTTGTATTTATAACATTTTTGTCGTTCATTATTTTTGTCCAGGTCCGATTTTCGGACATAAATTAATAATTAACTTTGTTTTAATCGTATATTGAAAAATGACGTTTAATTTGCACTTCTATTTCCATACTCTAAATACAAATTGACGGTATATTTCGAATCGAAAGATTATACAACATTTTTTTTTTTTAATCCTAAAGCTCTAATTAATTTATTTCCACTGGCACGCATGGTCTACGTGGATTCATAAATCATAGATACACAATAATTTTTCTCTTTCTTTTCTTTCTGTCATCGTCCGAGAAGAATATGCAGCGTCATGGTCAGTCACATCGAAGCACTTGTGTGATGCGTCAAAAACAGTTCAATACTATTTTAATTAATGCGCATAAAGTATTTCGTTTGTGATTTTAAATAATCGATAACAATTATGGAGGAAAAATCGGCATTATCGTTGAATTTTTTCGACCGGCAATGTTAACCATGCAAGTCTGAGTGGTTTTCCACGTTAAATATGAATTGGAGATTTCAAAATTCATACATTTAAGAAACTGAGAGAAACCCCTCCACGAAGCTAAAAATGATTTGAGACAATAACACTGAATGGTATGAATTTTTGGCCAAGAATCGACCGCCATTGTTATTTTGACGAAAAATATACAATAAAACGCTGCGCTTTAAATTCTCTTATTATAATGCATTTACCGCTGGAATGGTCAACAGATGAAAAAAAAAACTCTGTCACTTTTGAATACCGTTGTAAATTAGTTTTTTCGCCGTTAATTGATGCGAATGAAGAAACTCGTTAACGTTCACCTAAAGTTATAAAAAATCTGTATTTACTATTGTGCGCAAAATGTTCTCGTATGTTTTCACTTCTATCTACGTAGTGTTCGATTTTCTCAGGCGACTTTCATGAACCGGCCGTATGCAAGCTATCGGAGCGACTAACGCTCAAGCGCGTACCGGCTCTTCGTTGTATCCTTCGCTCTAGTTGGCCACTGTTCGTTGAATGTTTCTCAGTTTCTTTCGGTCCGACACCATATTTAATTCACGATAGTTGTGCCACGTGATTTGCGTGCACATTTCCGTTTCTCCGATCGTTCGAAACGGAATAACCTTTAGTATCTCATTGTGTTAAGTGTTCCTACATTCCAACGTGTTAAAATTTTATTCCCACGTCGATATGATATCCCACTTAAAACTCGAAGTACATCTATAATAATAAAAAATAAAAGAACGCTTTTTATTAATTAGTAATAATAATAATAAATTCATGTTGATATGATTATTGTTGTTTAATATTACAATTATCAACCGTATTATTATTATTGTTGTTGCTGTCGTGGCTATTATTGTAATGTAGAACCGTGGCAGCGTCTTTACACCAAGTAATCAAAGGAAATTTGTTTAACTTTTGAATCGATATATATTATATCACATCTGTAAAAGAAATATAAGATATTCATTTACATCTTATGTAAGGAAAAGTTAGACCTGCTGAATAGAATTCGTTAGAATTAATTTAAAGAAAATTACACACCTAACCGGGAATAATGTATAGGAGTAAGCCGTATCTGTAGAAAAGGTACGAAATTACATATCTTACATTTTCCTGAGCTCGCATTACAGGGATAACCTTTTAGTGTTACTACCCACGCGCTCCCTTTACGGCTCTGCCTCATCGCCTTTCATTAAGGTGCGCAAAAATGTAGTTTCCTCGTCTAGAATGCTCTTGGGAAATAGTGTGAAATTCGAGAGTGTGCGTCGCAGAGAAGTAGAAAAACAAATCATTGGCAACTTCATAAAATCCCAAAGTGTGGGGCGTACGGGCTTGAGCGACACGCACGTGTGATAGCGACTCGAAGCATTACACTCGGCACGTAATACCTCTACTTTACTCCGACAAAAAAAATGTCCTTTCACATTTTTTTCGCAGGAACCACTTTTTTGCTGCAAAACATATCATTTTCAGATAAGCGCCGTATTTTTTTTCAAAAAATTCAAAAAAAAATTCTTCAAAAAGCACCCCTAATATAGAGTAAAGGTCCCAGTTTCCGGCCCTGCTCTACTAATCGGCCTTTTTCGATTTTGTATGCGTGTGAATAGTGTAGTCCTGCCTTCCGTAAATGTGTTTCTTGGAATCTTCGGTCTTTGGTCGATATACAAACTTTCTATATGTTCTACACAGTCAAATAACTGAGAACAAAAAATTCATTTGCAACACCGCGATCACCGTGCACAGACTAGCGTCACAGCGTCACAAGTAAACGTTTTTTGTAGCGCAGCAGTCTCGGAGCGGTCACCACAGTCTCTATGAGGTATCAGAGCGATCGCCCACGTCTCCGAAAAAATTGCTGGCTACCAAGCACGTCTCAAAGCGATCTCCGGACGGGTGACCACCCCGATATCTGGGTCTCTATTTAGTCTCTGGCCGGGAGACCGCTCCGAGACTTGGTGTTTTTCTTATGCAGATGAGCGTTTGCATTCGGTTTGCAACCGCGCGGGCCAAACCGATTATAACCGACGAATTCGTGTAGGGCCGACGCCCCGGATGAAAGCCTGATACTTTCCAATCACAGATTTTGGGCGGTTTTTTTTTGCCACACGCGGTCAAAGTTGACAAACCATGTTTTTGAGAGATAGCGTCGAAACTATTGATCCGAGAAAAAAGAAGTTAAGTAACTATTTGTAGATGTTAGAAAAACGAACAATTTGGCGGGTCGCAAACTAGAAGCGGTTAATTAGCTCGCTCGCCAAAAATTAAAAACCAGCCAAAATGGTCATTTCTACTATACTCCATTATTAATTAAAAAATGTGTATACAGCCTCTAAAATCTCAGAATATATGCCCTTTGGTACACTAAACAAGTGTGCAAAATCGGAGCTCGATCGGATGAATAGTTTTCGAGAAAAGCTATTTGTTATTAAAAAACTGAACTTTTATGTATGAATGCTAACGCATGCATATCTCGCGACTAACGCAATTGATAATTCAACTAAGATCTGAGAGTAATGAAACTAATGAATGGTTGAAATAAATGTTTCCTTCTGTCTCCAGAATATAATGATATCATTGACGTGATTTAGTCAATTCCACTAAATAAATAAATTAATCCCTTTTCTGAGTGCATTTGATGCTATTGTCATTTATAGATTATGTTTAGGCATACAAGCAGTGTCGTTATTTAATATTTTGTCGGAATGAATCATTTATCTTTTGATGCAAAAAAATCTAGTAACGAAAAGTTGAACAAATGGTACATGATCACGTCATTCATTTGCTTGAAGAAAACGTTGAAAACTCATCAGTGCAATCGGATGCTATTGTCATTTATACATTATGTTTAGTCATCGGAAAGCAACTGGAGGTGCAATATTTCACGAATCATTCATTTCGATTGATCAACCTGTCGTTTATTTCGACAACTTTGATCATCATCATATTTAGTTGATCTTGATTCACCTTTTAGTTCATAAATCAATATATTTGTTGGAAAGAGAAGAATAATTTTTCATATTCATTAAATAACACTAACGGAATAGTTTGTTCCAGATAACAAATAAATATATTACGTGCAACTAGGTGATTAAGTCAAGTGTATGTGACATTTATTATTTTGAAGGAAGTCGTTTGGTCGATCGCGTGTTTAGATTTCAAACAAACATACTGTAATATTAAGTAAATAACTCGATGAGAGAAATATATGCGGCACTGCTATTTTAATAGAAGCAAATAGTTGACATGATTTATTTGATTTAAACACGATGGCCCAAAACATTTTGCATGGACCATCTATACCACGTTTACCGCAACAAATTCATTGTTAAATTAACAATTGAAAAACCAACTAACAATATTTGGTCAGGGTAACCAATTCATTTTTTCAGTGTAGATTTGGGACTTGTACTCAACTAAATATTTTGTTGAAACAACCATTACATGTCAAATGATATTCATACTACACTTTTTGTATAGTACTTCAATGTCCAATTCGGCACGTGTCAGGAGTAATTATCTTAAAAATATTTCTAATATAAAAACACATTATATCGTTTTTTTTTCAAACAGGTCATCGTCGTAGTTGATGACTAAATGAGTTGTTCAATTTGACAAATTATGTAGTAAATGGGATCAAAATATAGTCAAATTTATCAAATGTGCTACTAACCAAATAGCAGGGTTGAAATTGCTAAATCGATTTAGTTGATCTAACCATTCTGCGATTGATTCAAACAAAATGTGATCCATTCTACGGAATTGCGGTTGACCAAATTTGGAAGGTTGGATGTACGAAACCTTTTTTTCAGTGTAGTCTATTTGGATTTCTTCAAATGACGTATAATTGCCATGATGAGCATGTCCCAAAAGTCGTCTGACCTCTGAAGGGTGGGTAGATCTTAAAATTCTGGATCGAAATGTCCTCAGCGGTTTTACGATTCGATGCACCCCTCATTAGTTATTAATAATTATTGCCAAAACCAAAAAACGATGGAGCTCTGCGGAAAAAGCTGTCGCTCTGGAGCTGTTTCGAAAAAATATCCATAGTGGCCATTATCCGTCCTTCAAAGACGTTCAAATAAAGTGCGCTGATTATCCAGCCCTGAAGGCGCGAAATCCATGCATGATCAAGACATGAATTTCAAATCATATAAAAAAAAAAATTAAGAAAAATTTACGAAGAAAATAAAAAATGTTATTTATTTCATTTTATATTCATGACACATTTAATCATTCTATTGGTATTATCGTGTCAATTTTGTATGTGAATAATTTGTTATTTTTTAATGCATTTTTTGCAATAAATAAAAATTCATAACGTTAAAAAAATTATGAAAAAAGTCTGATCAATGTAAATTCAATATGATCTAATGCGAGTTTGATCAATGTGGAATCTAATGGGAAGGTAGTTCTAAAGACCATGTCATTATTGGTTGTTTTTGGGACATATCATATGTTGGTTGTCATTAGGACAGCTCAGTCCTTAAAACAACCAATAGTTGAATTGTTTCGACAACCGTCGCTAAACGCTATTTTGACCTTCTACGAGTTAATAATTATCGCAAACCGAGTTTGGGTACGGGATTTCGCTTTTCAACGTTTAAACAATTGTTTTCAACATCAAAAACTATACTCTCGAAAAAGTCCTCATAACCGCCGTTTGACAAATATGTATATTAGGGTGGTTCGTTTCAGGGCAACTTTTTTTTTTACCCATCGTGCCTGAAAACATTTAATTGGTACCCAAAAACGAAGTTTTGTGAAAAGGGGTTGTTGTCAAAAAATATTTAGACGTCACGAATCCAAAAAATATTTTATGTAATTTGATGCTGTATGGGCTATTCTTTTCGGACTTTTATCTCAAAAACGAAACTTAGTATTTTTCACTAAAATAAGTTTTTTTTCCGAATATTAGTTGAAGATGGATGAGCAAACGGTATCTCAAATTATGTACAATTTATGCAATCGTCGCCCTGACTAACGATGTATCCTCGTAACGAGGATATATCGCTAGTTAGCCGGATAAATAGGCAATAGAAATTATTATCTGCAACGCCGTGCAAACGTCGTACATGTTCGACGCTGTACCTTATCTCGGAAAGGTAGAATCTATCAAAGAAGACACCACGCCAAATAATCATATCAAAAATTTGACTGAACAAACCCATAATTCTCAACGCACCGTCACCTGCGATAACTAGTTTATATCCATGAAAATTGTTTATGGACATAAAGTGTGGCATGCCTACGCCGTTGGAATAAGTTTACTTCTTCTACAGCCTAAAGAAAAATAAGGTGGTTTTGCTATTATTTAACTTGCACAAAGCTGGCCGGATGAACGAAGAAATCTGGATGCCTGAAATCATGGCTTTTTACAACACCGTAAAATGTGGACCGCACACCTTTAACAAACTCTGTAAAAATTATGCAACGAGCTTAACCATCAAGTGCTGGCCTATGCCTCCTTTTTTGGGATGATGGATGAGGCAGGGGTGAATATAGCGCTATTTTACACAACTTAGGAGAAACGAACCCCGCCTTAAATCGTGGTGCTTTTTTTAAAGATTTAGTTCGTAGTCTGATAAAGCTATATTAGGACGATCGTTTGCAAAAAAACCAATCTACGTAGATTTTTTGTTTTTTTTAGTTCATTTATAGTCTCACTCCATCTTTTGCTTTGTACTTTCATTCCCATTAAACTTATTTTTATTTAGTTTGTTTTAAAAAACATAAACCAAGTTTTCTTAAGAAAAAAAATGTATGGAAACATTTCTGAACTCGAAGAATTCCGTAGTCTTGAGTCCCAACGTTATTTTTATCGCTTCTTGTTCTTTTTCACTTTTCAAAGACTTTTAATACGATAACCTATGACCGCATTTTGGATAAATTGTATATGTATGTTAGTTGTGCACAACGCAAATTCTTTCTCCCTGTGCCTAAGTACGCCAAGTAGAGTTTTGCAGGGTTCTATTCTGGGCCCATTACTTTTTATTCAATAAATAAATTATATTGGTAAGTCAGCTACTCTCAACGTATTGTTTTTGCGGACGATACCCAAATCAACATCAGTTGCCCTCCAATAATTTTATTGCATGTATTGACTCTTGTGGTTAGGCATTCACATTCTATTACCGGTAATGCTACTGAAAATGGCCTCAGATTAAAAGTTCAGAAAACAAAGGTCCTGATTCAAAGTCAGAGAGCGTTTACGTTCATATCACACAGACATTAATCTTTTTCCATTGATATCAATAAACAGAAGTAATTTGCCAGTCGCATCACACGTACGATATTCAAGGGTTGTTATGGCTAATGATCCGTCATAAGGTGCTTATATTAATGATGTCTTTTGTTAAGTAATACGCTCGTTGTACAAGCTTAA
Source organism: Heteropelma amictum (assembly GCA_959613375.1). Taxonomy (NCBI): domain Eukaryota; kingdom Metazoa; phylum Arthropoda; class Insecta; order Hymenoptera; family Ichneumonidae; genus Heteropelma; species Heteropelma amictum. The sequence goes on along the minus strand of OY390720.1, from coordinate 12,814,133 downwards.
GTATATAGTAGAAATGCACTCCCACGCGAAGTGCATATAAAATTGGTTACAGCACTTGTTTTCCCTTTAATTGACTACTGTAGTCTCGTGCATAATGATGTAACTTATGTATGAAATCTGATACAGAAGCTTCAAAATATTACCATTAGATTCATGTATGATATAAACCGTGTTGGCCACATTACGCCATTAGAAGAGATCTGGAGTAGCTAACGGTTGAAACTAGGAGGAAATGTTTTGCAGGGATTATGGTTTATAAAGTGATTAATAATAATACACCATCGTACACTTGAAAGCTATTTCAACGTATCACTGCACCTGCACCACCTAGACCCCAGCTCCATCGTACTTCTCGAGCTCAATCTGATATTCCGCTACACCGTATTAGGTCTTTCCAAAATTCCTTTCCCATCTTTGCAAAATGTTTCTGGCACTCTCTCCCACTAGATACGTCATTGTCCTCTCTATCTCTTTCTCTCTCTCTATCTCTCTCCACCCTTCAATCTTGAGCTATACTCATGGCTCTTCGACTGCGAAGCTCCTGATACTTCTTAAGTTCTATGTAAAAAAATTCTCTCGTCTACACTCTAGTCTCTGTGTTATGGAACCATTCCCCGCCACACGCAAACTCTATTCTACTTTTAATTTCACAGTTTACACTGTAAATTCTAATAACCTTACCATGTTTGATATTTGGGTTAGTTTTATAACGATTTACACGATTCCTGTTTATAATACTATTGCCTTCAGGTTTCGTACGATGGCATAAATAAATAAATCAATCAATCATGTTTCGGTGACCAAATATCATGAGCAAATAATGAAATTGCGGTGTGAATATTGCAGAGTCGGGTGTGAAGTGACGAATTTATAACAGTCGATTTGAAAGATATGGCAAACCTTGGATGAAAATAACATTTGAATTTTTTCTTTCGTCTGACAACTTCTAAAGAGGGACTTTTTGATCTTCGTCCAACGAAATAATCAATGAGTGATTACAAAGGATTGAGATCCGTCCTCGATAACTGGATTATATAGTCTGTATCTAAAATTAAATCTAAACGGCTCGGATTTTTTTTACCACACTAATTTCCATATATTTCGGAAGATGAACGTCAATTGCGCATGGATTCAACATATAAAGAATGTTGCCGTATTTGTCGACAACTCGAACGACATTAAACTGTTTGCAAATAAATAATGTCTGTAGTTATGCAATTTCATGACTCATTTGCGATTTTTTTATACATTATTAAAAACATTTTTTAATCAAAAACACAACGAGGCATTTTTATTGTCTGTTTAATAGCCCAATCGAATTAGTCCAAAAAAGGGCCTAACCCGGAAAAAATTCCGCGAGCGGGTTTCTCTTCGGGAATCGTTAGGGGGGGTCACTGTGAGTCTACATTATGGTTTTCGGGATTCCAACCCTCTTGCATTTTCCGCCATCTTGAATTGAAGGGTAAATTTTGTATCTTAAATAACTCGTTTATCTTCAATTTTACACGAAAAATGTTCATTATCAAAGTTGTTTCTAATCAAATTTCCTACAATTTCTGTTCTTATGAATTTTTTGTAGGATCGATATTTTCCGATTTAGACTTAAAAAGAGGGCGGGGGAGTAAAATATTCTATTATCTCGTTTATTATTAATTCTTTCGTATAAACGACATTTTATTTATTGAATAACTCGTTTATTTTAAATTTTACACGAAAAGTGTTTATTAGCTGCTTTCTTTAATTCTTTAATAGCTGAAATCCTTCTTAATCACCAGGGTTTTCCCATCACTATTGTATGATATATATTCAAAAAAATGCTATACTTCCAACCCTCTTTAAAACACATTAAAATCCAATTTGCTTGCGATGCCGTCGTCCCTTCGACATTTCAAGAAAAACGTCTCGATGTCGTGGATGGAGGCTTTTTATTGCATAAGGTTATGTGGCCTCGATCGAACGCGACGTTCAACACTATATGCGACAACTACGTGTCATATGTGAAGAGACACTTCGAGAAGAACGTCATGGTTCTATTCGATGGTTACCCTGAAGATTCACAAACAGTCGTTCTAAAGGGATGGGAACGGAGAAGACGCGCAGCCAAGCACCGTTCGCCTGAAATGATTGTCAACGCGACCTCGTTTCCTTCGACGACGCAGGAAAAATTTTTAGGCAACGACAAGAACAAAGCAAGGCTTATTGATCTTCTGAAAAAAGCTTTGCAGGATTCTGACGTCGTTGTTCAGCAGGCACCAGCAGACGCAGATTCTTTCATCGTGAGAACGGCAATTCAAGAAGCTTCAAACTACGATGAAGTCACGATCATCGGCGAGGACATCGATCTCCTCGCGATACTGACTGGCTTAGGATATCATTTGAAGAACGTGTTTTTCAAGAAACCCAGCAGAGGACGGACTCCGGAACAATTATATTCACCGGCAAGTTTCAAATATGGAGAGTCTGTGGCAAAACATATTTTATTCTTACACGCCTTCAGCGGATGTGACACAACGTCTTCAATATTCAACGTAGGAAAATTAAAGTTTTTCAACACTCTCAAGAACAATGACAATTTGGATAAAGCTCTGAGCTTGTTCCGCGAGGAAAACATCCACAAACATTGCTTGGCTCAAGCTGGGGAATGTCTTCTCATCGCATTGTTTGGAGGCGATGCAAATGTTAAAACACTCAACGATCTGAGATTCAAGACCTTCGCCAAATCAGTCACGAGGAACAAATTTAATTTTGCGTTGCTTCCACCCACCTCGGCAGCAGCGGAACAACACACGTACAGAACGTACCTGCAGGTGCAAATGTGGATGGAATATGAAGTCGACGCTACGGAATGGGGGTGGAAAAAAACTCATCGTGGATTGGAACCTGTCGCTACAACTGCCGATCTAGCACCAGAATTATTGCTCAAGACAATTTCTTGCAAATGCAAAACGAGGTGCGGGAACATGTGTGGTTGCCGCAAAGCAGGACTGAAATGTTCTGTGTTATGCCACAACTGCAGCGGTGAAACATGCGAAAACGTCGTCGCAATTCGAGACCTGCTTGATGAAGAAGACGTCGATAATAACGAAAATCTACCGTCAGAAGAAGATACCATTGACCCTTCTGAGCTTTTGGACGAGGTTATCGACAATGATGAGGAAGATTCAGACGACTCGAGCTTGGCCGAACCATCGGCTAAACGATGTAAACCTGCATAATTTGAATTTCGAAGGGTTTCCCCAAATGTATCAAACAAAAATAAACGTTCATCTTTTTCATTGCAAAAGTTTTACAGTCCGAAAAATGGTTTATTTACACCCCTCTTTCCCTTTACCGTAAGCGTGTGCCCTAAAAATATAAATCAAGGCAGGGCAGCATCAAGGTCGTAGCAAATTACATTTTTAGAAAGTCAGTATATTATCGTTTATACGAAAAAATCAATAATAAACGAGATAATAGAATATTTCATCCCCCCCTCTTTTTAGGTCTAAACCGGAAAATATTGATCCTACAAAAAATTCATGAGAACAAAAATTGTAGGAAATTTAATTACAAATAACTTTGATAATAAACATTTTTCGTGTAAAATTGAAAATAAACGAGTTATTTAAGATACAAAATTTACCCTTCAATTCAAGATGTCGGAAAATGCAAGAGGGTTGGAATCCCGAAAACCATCATGTAGACTCACAGTGACCCCCTCTAACGATTCCCGAAGAGAAACCCGCTCGCGGAATTTTTTCCGGGTCAAATCCTAATTCGATTGGGCTATAATAGCTATTACTTATCTAAAAACGCGGCAGCGTCTTGACGCCAAGCAATCAGAAAAAAGTTTTATTGACGTGACGTTGGAGACCTGCTGCAGTTCACTTTACAAGAAAATAGGCTTTGAGCAGTCAAAAAACAACTTCAAATCGTTTTTATAACCGAGCCCATGCGCCAATCGAAAATCTACCGACATTTGGTCAATGTAATACAATTTTGTCTTTCGCTTGAGCTATGTTCCATCAAAAGGATTTTCCATGTGATATATACAGGGTGTCCCAAACAAAATGTAGTACCTGCAATGGGCGGAGGGGGGGGGGGGGTGCGATTGAAATTCTGAGACGATTGAGATAACCATGTATGGGTCTCAGATCAACCCTTCAATTGTAGTAATTAATTTTTTAAAGAGACGAATCCGATGCACGCAATACTTCCGTGAGCAACCGCGCGCTAGTGGGCCAGTAAAAATACCCAAAAGGTAGTACTTTTTTGCACGATCCTGAAAACTTAATCTAAGGGTCATTCGATGCTGGTCATCCGAGATGAAAAGTTTGAGTCTCCCGGAGCCGATGGGAGACTGAAATCTCCGTCTCCCGAGAGTCTCTCTCCGCGCCACGAGGATTACTCTAGGAGACTATCCCTGAGTTGCTGAAAATTTCCATTAGAGAAACGATAGTATCCAGGAGAGAGACTCCTAATATCGTTAGATGTAGGAGCCGAAGTATAAGGCTGCATATGAAGTATTAAAAAATTGTCCTACATTTGAGGACAACGGTCACCGTTGCTATGCTCATCTATATCGTCTCTACGGTACGAAGTCGTTTGTGAGCAAGTTCGTGGCTATGCGCCGCACTGCGACCAACGCATGAACAACACGCTGCTAACGCAATTTCGTTTTTTACGCAAACGCTCATCTGCATAAGAAGTCAGGGTGCAACAATATTTTCTACGAATACTATATTGGCTTACGAAATATCTATGTCGTATGAATTTTTCATCTTAATAAATCGATACAACATTTTTTGAACCTGTGAATATAATAGCCAAATGAAAAAAATGAAAATAAATTGTTAAACAAATTTAAAATAAAACTGAGGTAAATTTTTTGTCTTCCTATATATTGTGACTTCCTGAAGCTGAATTTATTAATTTTTCATAAATCAATGACTAACTTTGATCAATCTTGTTACTTTTATCGATTGAACTGTCGTTGATTCCTCAGTTTGTATTCTACAATTTTAACGAAACTATTCCAAGTCCCTGACTCCCAGGGAGAGACTTTCGGATACTGGGAGACTCGGAGACGATCACGGGAGATTGTCAGAGATGGTTGGAGATGGCCACCGGAAAATGGGAGACTCGCGGAGAACCGAAGAGACTGCCGGGAGACTCTTGGAGACCTTCGGAGACTCCAATTTTTCATCTCGGGAACACTGAATCGAATGATGGTAATTTTTTGGCGATTATCCTCAGACAACAACGAGAAAAAAGGGTTAAAAGGGTAAAAAACCGAAAACGCCGCTGACAGATTGAATTTTCGGGTGAAAAACCCCAACTTTCAAAAGTAAAAAATAAATTAAATATTTATATATCTCGGATTTCGTTTTGAGAAAATGCTTTTACAAGATTTGATTTATCATTCTACAGAAGGGTTTTTTTTATTCATTGTATAACTAGGTGAAAATTACGGTTAAATATGAGGGATATGCGTGTTGAACACCATTTTTACAAAGAAAAGCACTATACGCTGTGCCATTAGTACTCATATGCAGGTTCTCTCTCCCGTTCAGTGCTTGCTATGCCGCGGTCAGCTTAACAGCATGAATGTGTGACGTCGATGTGCGTGCGTGTGTGTATAATATCTGTTGGATCCTTTCTATAGAGCTAAAAAGTCGAAAAGTCTTGTCGCGACGATTCAAGCTCGAGACTCGAGAACGGTTTGAGCATATTATATGTAGATATACGCGTGGCTCGCAAAAATTAAAGGGCCTGTAATTCGTCGCTGAAATTGTAAGCGCTTTTGAACAGCGATATCGCAGTAGGAAAAAAACTTAAAAAGCACTTAGAAGGGTCAATTACGCTTTTTTAGAATCCTGGTTTAAAAAATTTGTTAATCTTTTTTTTTACCCGTTGAACTACAAAAAGCTGAAATTGAAAAATTTTGCACACTTTCGGGGAGTTATACGAGGAAGCGATTTTTTTTTAAATCTGAGCCTGTGATCATGGAGAACACATAGATCTCTGAAATTATGTTTTTTTCGCAAATTCAACTTTTTTTCTCAGTTATTGACGGTCAAACAACAATTGCATATGTCGATATTGAAAATTTATAACACTGATAAAAAAAGGCCGTACAGTGTCAACAGGGGAGCGTTGTAAGCCTGGCGTTTCCGTCTACAAAATGGCTATGGAAATTCATTTTACTTTATCGTTTTTGTTATGACAAGACATGATTGAAAATACTCGCAAAATCTCGGAATTTTGTTATTTTTTGTTTAACTCAATTACAAAACTAATATAATGCCAACACCCAATCACAACGCTTTTCCAAAATCAAACGACCATTTTAGGCAGGAACACCACTCTTCCAACGCTCCCCTGATGAAAAAACAAATTAAAAATGTAAAGGACATATTTGTACTTTACATTCATTCGTGTTTCGGGAACGCTCGACGTGCATCGCTCACGCCGCACGCACACTGTCAACCTCATTCGCGCTTTTATACACACAGTTCTGAAGCGCTCTACGTTTTCACGCACACCATTTGCTCGCTGTGTCGGAGGAAAAAATGACAGTGGACTTTGCAATCCAGAATTTTACCACCTACCCACCCCTCAGCGGTCCGTTGACCATTATGAGACAGGCTGTACGACGTGCGCAATAGGCATTGGTGTAGCTCGGAATGGCATGGCGGAAATATTGCGCCGCCAATACGATTTTCAATTGAAGCATAATATCGTTCTCATTATTTACCTCATAATTTTTTGTGAACATAGCGCCTTGTGTAGCGTTAACATCTTTTATCGCTTTGAAACCGTGTACACACGACAAACAAATTCTTCGATCGTAACGAAGAGCTCGTCTAATTTACAATCCGGGATGTACGTAATATCTCTTAACGCTTACATGTACAATTTAGACTTTCGCAACAACTGAAATGGCTGTTTTTTCTTTCTTGTAAAAAGCAAGATTAAAATTGCAGCCTGTAAGAGCATGGAACTTTGGCAATGAAAAACACAAAGCGGTTCCCAATGTTTCATACAATTTCATGATGTTAACAAATCTTTGGGAATTCTCACTACCAATATGCATTGTAATATTCAGATCATTTTGGACAATATTCATATTGCTGAGCATTATGATACAAATATCCGTATCCGAGCATCCTATTGTTGTTGTTGATGTTGTTGTATTGTGAGCGGGATAATCGAGTTTACATACGTGGAATATAATTTTCGTGTTAGCTTCTTCATGAGCTGGACAAGATAAATTAGGGTCGTCAGTTTCTACAACTTCATTATTTTCCGACACATATTTATAACAAAACTCGTACTTTAGATACATTCTTTTTTGCGCCTATATAACTAGCCATGTAATTGTTTTTCGAACCTTCACAAATGAATTCTACTAACGCAGCTTTGGAATAAATAATTTTCAATTCATTAGAAAAATTAGCTGGGCGTACTTGATTGAAAGTGAGAAATATATTTGCAATTAGCATGAAATAAAAATCGATCAAATTTATACAAATCATACAAAATTATGGACTTTTCCATACTTGACATTAAGTTTGTGCTTCTTGTACTGTTCATACTTTTCACATAAATTAATGATTTCTCCTTCCATAATTGTTGGATTAACTCATTTCCGTTTCGTAGAATCTGATAAATATGTCTTTATTGCATTAGGTGTTTTGATACTGATACTACTGATATTTCTTGTTCATTCATGAATTGTTCAAAATGAAGGGTTTGAAGAGCTAGAGATCGAAGAGTATGTAACCGTTTGCCTCTGTTGAAATGTTTACCAGTTATCAAACTATTTACGGAACTACTCGCCAGTATATCAGTGTTTAATATAACATTCGTAATTCTAGAACCGTCGATGAATTTCTCAATTGCTTTAAAATACGCCATGAAAATATGAAATGACCCCAAATGAATAAATAAGTTGTCAAATTTTAGTTTTCCCATACTTTGGATCTGCAATGCAATTTTGGCTACAGCTAAATCATACGTGATTTCGATACAATTTTCACTGCATTCTGCAGCTGGTTGTTGGCTCTGTTTCAATGTTTCCATTACAACCGCTGTATTTGTTGGAGAAGAATTTGTTGTCGTTAAATATGAATTTTTTTGTTTGCAACTGGTATCCTAATAAATCATACTATTGAATCCTACCCATGATGGAGGAAAAGTACCCAAGCGAGGTCAAGGTTTTTCAATAATCGAAGATTTTCAGGAACATCCAGTCGCGATGGACTTTCGACAGTCCCTATAGCATCACGAAGCTTTGGTTTTTTGTTGTACGGTTTGTATTCAAACGTTAATAGCATCAAAGATCGCCGTCTCTTCTTAAAACTTCCAGAAGGTTCATTCAGTGCAACGTTTTCTAAGGTATTTGCGGATTCTTGAAGAGATTCGTTTGGAGAATCGAATGGCGAAAACCGTAGTAACAGCGCTCGATCAATATATATCTTTACAGCGTCAGCTGATGGTCTTTCTCCTATTATACGCGCAGCTGATTCTTGTTTTTGTACTTAAATTGTCTAAACAATAATTGAGGTAAGTTTCATGCGGCGTAGCTGACGTATATCCTCCCCTCCACTATGCAGCTGACCATTTTTTTTGAGTCACCATGATGTCAATAATTTATTAAAACAGTTTCAGCCGGGCGTACTATAACTTTTGTTTACCGCTTTTGTAGCCTCTCATACCCACACCCGCTGCGGGTGTGTCAGCTGACGCTTGATTCACTCATCAGTTATACCAGATCTATCGAAAAAAATAATAAATGATCGACGTAAAAACACTGTCCAAAATGCAACGCTACCTCCCGAACTATATGCTTCCCTCTATATATTCTCTCACTTTTTATGCGTTCTCGTCTCTATATCACCTACAGAACATATCTTTTTTGTCATGTTCTCTTTTTATTTATTCTATATTTTTAACTAATTTTTCTTTGCTTATTGTTATCTGGATCTCGTGTTGATCAATGCAATGTACTGTTGGATAGCGCCTGAGGGGGCCTCGTCCCAGGGCGCTTCAATAAATGATGCTTTCTCTCTCTTCCTCTCTCTCTCTCTCTCATTCTAATTTTTTACTTTAACTTTAATTTTAATTTTATTTATTATAATTTAATTCTATTGAAAGATCGCGTATATACTCATCTATTCGAAAATGATTCATAAATTTTCGGAGTACTTCTATAATAAGATTATTATCACTTGCATGCATCTATATGTACTTATATACAATTGAAATATTACTCACACTATATAATTCTGTATTAGTTATTAAGCGCTGATTGATTTAAAAATTTGTAATTGCCCCATAGCGTTTCTAGGGCATAATAAATAATTCAAATTAAAAATCTCTCTCTCCCATTCTCTCTGTTCACGGTACTGATTGATGCGGCCCATGGACAGGTGAGTTGTCCAAAGCGACGCATGCACTCAACGGATTCCAGCCAGTGAAAGAGAGACAGGTTTATCTTCTTTCCTTTTTCGGCTGTTTTAACAGTGGAAGTTACTTTTCGCATTGCCTTCTTGTTCAGGTGATTTTTTGTGCCTTCTTTTCTCGCTTATTTATAAAAATAGGAAAGTTTAACGTAGAACACTTTACGTATTTTTTTATTCTCTACAACTATTAGATGAAACTTTTCCGTTAACTTAGTAGTTTTCGTTTAAAAACTGGTTTTGTACGATTTTTTTCTATTAACATTTTTTTTCTCGACGTTGCCCGGGGATAATAGATAAAAAAAACTACAACCATTTGATTCAGCGACGTCGAATTACCTTTAGATCAAGTTTTCAGAATCGTGCAAAAAAATACTACCGTTTGGGCATTTTGACTGGATCAAAAGTGCGTCGATTTGAAATATGCGTCTCACGATGCCGTTCGAAAAGTTAGAGCTCAAATAACTGATCGCAATATACTGGAGTTTCGACAACAGTGTCGTACGGGTTTTCAGAAGATGTGCGAAAAACTTAAAATACGATTGTGTCTCACCTTCTCTTTCACCGAAGGCATACCCTGTTTGGATTCAGCGATAACGATAACCCTGTTTACTCGGGATAATCGCCTTTGTCTAGCCTTAAACACCTTCATGAAAAACCGACAGATCTTGGCCATTATGGCTCATACCAACCAACGGCGATTCCTTTCACTTTTCGAAAGACATCGTCGATTGCGGAGACGGAAATACGGCGGTCTGGAAAGAGGCTTTTCCATAAACTGTGAGAGTATAATCGACAATAAATCTGAAGCATCGCTCGTATTTGTAGCGATAACTGGAACATGCCTTAAGAAGCAACCGGTTCGAAGATTATCTTTTTCCTACTCTAATACATCTACTATAATAGCTGATGCTACCCCGGGATGCAAAAGAAAACGAAAAAATGACCAGATGAATCTAACTTCAAACAATAAGAAGAAAATATCCCCTGGGTAACGCATAACAGATGACAAAATAAAAAAAACTATTTAGGTATACTCAAAACGTCGTGGATACCGATGAACCGGACAACTACGTGTTATCATCTTCGAACGAGACGCTCCTAATAATTGCGTTCAATTATCTTCCGACCTCCACGTATTCTATTTTATTTACTTTTTGTATTCGTCGCCTTTTATTTCTTGAATGATAAGCAAATTCCATTAGGTTCGCGGTAGAGATGTCTTGATTTACATGGTTCGGCAAGCTATTGTAATTAAGCGCGCAGAAGGCATATGTCTATTTAAATTTGAATTTATTTCGATTACTCATCTTAGTTATGTATCCACCAATGTATAATCAAGATAAGTTCAAGGGCCGTCAGTGAGAGCTCCGATCTAAAAAATGATGGCAGATCAGTTACAAAAAACTCACCTTATCCCCAAACACTCGGACTGTCTGCTTGAAAAATATCACAATAATACATACATCATACACAAATCAGTTAGATGTTTGTCATTCATAGTTTTGAGACGTGAATAATTCAAAGGCTAATGAAAAATATGAATATCTGTTGCCATGTTTCTTCAAGCACATCGAAACGTGATGACTGATCTTCGTCGTATTTTCTCATTTATTTACGTGTCCTTTGGCATCTTTTTTTTCTTATTTTTGCAAAAGAATATTACAGCTCTATTTTGCCTATCAAATATTAGACCAATATTGGTATAATATACACAGATTCGATATTACTATAAATCTTGTACATATTGGTTATTCCACATCAAATCAATTAAATTACTCAGTTTTAATAATCATATTTCTTATGTGGTCTGTTTTGTTTTATTTTTGTATGCATTAAAAGCAGGTTATTTAGAAAAAAGTGGTCATTTGGCCATTTTTGAAAAATCATAATTTATGGTTGAATTGAATGGTTCTGCGGTTATTTTTTTCGTCTTGAAATATAGTTTACATGAAAAATCTCTTCAATATTTTTTCAATTTTAAATTGAAATTTTGAATATTTTCAACAGATACACACAATTTTTTTAAGTTATTGCAGAAAAAGAGTTTCTGGTATTTTCGATTTTTTAATCCATCCTTTCATATTTTTCTATAAGCCCGCGTTTTTTTGAAATTCATAAATAAGTTATGAAAATATCATCGGAATTTAGCCGGAAATACTAATCTACACTACTAACCATGAACAGTACTTCAATTGTATCGACCAAACTATTGTAACGTATGTTATTTCCGGTTACACTTAAATTTATATGTTCGGACTCGATCAGGGAGTAGATTAATTTAACTTCCGGTAAAATTCGTAAAACAAGATATATTCTTAAATAAATAGTGTGTGTACAGTGTTTTCTAGGTTGTCTCGCGTAGTAACGGTGAGTATCTCGCAGATTTTCCGCTTTACAACTGTTTGTTTACTACTAATCTTAATCCGATGCTTAAAATACTAACAATATATCGTCTTTTGTGACTCTATATAAATTCAAATCGTCGCGCGGTTATGTGTGGCTCGTGGTGAAACGCTCGCAGTGCCTTCTCTCTTTTGGCAACGCGGCAACTTTCGAAACGGGTGAGCACGGTGCCCTCTTTTTCTCTTCAAATAGTTCACGCGTGGGTCCGGTGACCTATGAGTACTTGTGCTGCCCTCGCACGGCGCTTTATCGAAACGCGTTGTCGCAAGCTGGTGAGCGGTCCGCCTTACGCTTTCAAATAGTTCGCGCGTTGGTTCGCTGACCTTGAAGCGTCTGTGCTGCCCTCGTGCGGCCTGTGGCGGAAGCTTACGAACCGCGTCGTCGAGATCGCAATCAATAGCCTTAATAATTCGAAATGTTCGCGCGTCGTGGCTCGATCTACCGCGCAACTCGCGTGTCGCGTCGTACGCTCGGTTGTATTTAGAATACAATATGGCACTGTCTCCGTGATCGAGGTGACATGCACCTGTCAAAGTCCCTGGATCTCGACCAGTGAGATTTCTTTTTGTGTGTGGTGTATTCTTTGTAAAAACTCACTGTGTTTTGGTGTGTGTCGTGTGGTGTAATGTCGTTCTGTGTTGGTGATGTGTGTGTGTTGTCACGTTCGTTTTGTGTACTGTGATGTGAATTCGTCCGTCCTCCTTGTTCCTCCTGTCTCTCGCTGCCGCTCCTTCTCTCTTCCGCCTTGGCACCTATTCTTCTCCCGCACAGCTGATTTTGACAGCCGTCAAACAACGTGGTTTACGTCAATCCCTTGCGTGATTCTCGTAGCCGTTCGCACGTTTTTCTGATCCCTCTGTTTTCCTTCCTTCTCAGGTAAGTACTCCCTAGAGCCTTCAGTACTCGTCGTGGTCACAGTACGCCGGGAACGCTTGGAATGACGATCCCCACAGATATTGACACACGAGGAGTTAATCTCCGTGGTGCTTCTGTGTCGCAAGTTGTTCAAAACGATACGAGTACTCGATTTCCTCAGGCTTTCGCCTTCGTACTCCCTGAGTATCGCAGAGTTTTTCCCAAACTCTAACTCTGATACGAATCACTGTCCGTTCGTTCGCGTACCGGGAGACCGTCTTACTGCCAGGGTCAGATCGTCCTCGTCGGTACACTACTTCCACGTAGGTGATGCCGTAATTCGAGCTTGTGACACAATTGTGCACTGGACTTCGATTCCCAAGAGTATTTAGCATGTAATGCTCTGTTCAATTCTTGAGACCAAGTCCCTTTTCTGTTCTCTTGCTCCCCTATTTATACCCCGTTTTAATTGTTTAAATATCCCTTCCCTTCGTATCATTTGTTGAAATTAATATTGTTAACTTTTGCCCTTCCCTCAAATTACCCCCAAATTGTCGTTTCTGTGTGTTTTGATGCTTGTGTTTGTCGACTTTTATGTCTCTGTGTTGTGTTCGTGATTGTTGAGTATTAATGTTTATAAATGTTAAGTTTTTTGGTGTTTTCGGTTTCTTGTTCGCTGTCAGCTGTCGCCGATGGCGTTGGTGTATGTGTGTGTGTTTTGTTTATGTCTCGGTCATTGACCCGAGATCATCTGTTCGAATTTTGAGATCTAATAATTTCGGTTTTTGTTTTTCAGAGCACAACTCGGTCGTTTACCTCGGCCTTTGGATCGCCGTGACACGGAGTCAAGGGAATTAAAGGGGGGGGGGGGGCGGAATAGATGAGACGTTGACGTTTCACTATATTATTAAAACTTATTCAATTGCAACGTTTTTCGGATTTTTGTAAATTCATGACTTCCGACTTTGTAACGATGATTAATGGCTAAAACTTCACATGTGAAATTCTTGTAATACATATGAAAACATGCAAAAAAATGAGTTAAATTAAATGATTTGTGAATCTAGGCAATCTAGTTAACAATCTCGTCATTACGATTTTTTCAATAAAAGTACACTTACAGTTCATGTTATATTCGGCCCTTTCGAAATACCGTCGATATATTCAAACAAATGTTTCACTATCAGAACCTGTTTAGTATTTATCGTCTCAATTCTTAAATTCATTTCATACTTACCACACACGGCATATTACGTATTCAATAAATACAATTCTATATTTACCCTAGGTTGGATGAGCAAATATTGTACGCTCTATTATATCGACAATGGATGGAATCTCGTATTGTTGGTACAGTAGCTGATATGTGTACGTGTGTAGAGAATTTACCGACGACAGAAAATTTCCTTACTCCTACACGCTAGATGGCGTTCAAATGTTCTTCAGTAAAGAATTGTCTATTAAAAATTTATTAATAGTAACTAATCGTAGAGGGGCAACAACGAAAATAAAAATAATAATTATTATTCGTTGTTACTGTTTTTTTAGTCCATGATCATAATAAATTTTTTGATTAAGCTTGTAATTTATGTAATAAAGTTAAATTTTAACAAATTGTTACACTTATTATTAATATGGTTATTATTTTGCAATGTTACTATCATGATTGTTATAAATGCAATGAATGCAATGAATATAAAACAACACGAACATGGTAACGCGACATAGGAAACGAGAAAACAAGGGTAACATTTTTGGATGTTTTACCTCTGTTGATACCAAAGACGTTATTATTAGCAAACATATCATGCGCCATGTCATGGGTGGCCATGTATAACTTATATTTAATAATACAATTTATTTTAATTACTTGGTGAGAGAGACGCTACCGCGTCTCTAGATAATAACCAGAACGGAAAACACAAAAAACATGTAATATTTAAAATTGGCTTTATCTAATGATGCCGGATAAGCCTTCGTGGACCCATATAGTCAGTATTAAAAATACACTTTCGTTGCCGCTTTTACCTCTTTTATCCAGTGTAGGGATACAGTTCTGTTAGAATGACGTAATACGACGAGAAATACTGCCCGCATGTCATATGGTGCTTTGCTCTTCGTCGCATTTCTCCTATATTATTTATTTTCCCTCATCCTATTTCACGTCTCAACAAGTATTCCTTGTTTGTTCGGCCCCGGCCCATTATACGCACAAAGAAACAAACTTATTTCTGCGTATCCATCCCTAAATTAAAAGTAGGCAAAGCTTGTGCGTTTCGAAACGTTACAAAAAAGAAAACTTTTTCAATTAATCAGAGTTGGTGAAAAGTTTCCGAATCTTTTTTTCGAGAATAAAGTATGAAGAAAAAGCTGGAGAAAATTTATGATTATTTATGCAACATAAGCATTAGTTTTTCATGTTTCGCAAGAATACAGTTTCTAATCTGAAGAATAAAAATTTTTTATTCCCCTTAAAAATTACTTTTAAACTCAGAATTTCATTTCATTTTTTCATTCTCGTATTGAAACTCTTCATAAAATTGTTAGGGAACAATAAATGTTGAATATTTATCTTTTTTCTTTTGGCCAAGAAAAATTAAAACCTTTTCTCGGCCAAATTTTCGTTGTGATTTGTTGAAAAGCAGATTTTATACCTACAGAATAGTATATTGTGAAACAAGTGCGGTAAGTTGTCGATTGCCCACGAGAGCGAAGTTGGGCGCACGAACGAAGTGAGTGCGCTCAATCGCTCGAGTGGGCAATCGACAACACCGCACGAGTTTCAGATACTTCTTTTTATCACAAATGCGGGGATATATTCTGCTGAAAAATTGTGGTTTTGAGTAAGGGGGGCGGAGGGGCGAAGTGGGCGGCGACGGGGGGGTTTGAATAAAGAATAAAGAATCAGAATAAAAAAACGAAATTAAAAGTAAAATCAACATAACTTTTTTTCGAATAACCATGATATGAGCGGAACCAAAAGTAATTAATTATTTAATTAATTAATTATTTTTTTAAATTTTCGCTTAGATGTATTAAAATATTTGAACTCACCGTCAGCACTTTCTTCAGTTTCGGAAATAAAATGAGGATTAAAACTCATTTTTAAATTTTGTTTACATTTTCATTTAAATCCTATGATATACCAATATTTATATCTGTCACTTCAACGTCACGTTTTTGATACTGATACTTCGATTCTGTTTTTTTTTAGCAGTGTTTTGTCATCGGTTTGCGTGCGATAAGTAAAAATTGCGTGCGATAAGTATACTTGTCGCACGCAAATAAGCGTTTGATTGGATAGTGAGAAAAGAGCTACTTACTAACCGCAAAAGTGTGCTCTAAGATACTACTTATCCCGCATGTGTGATAAAAACAAATATAAAATAAAATAGCATAATTTTTAACACCATGGAAATCATCGATAACCAGGAAAAGAAGGATCCAAGGTTATGTAACGTACGGTGAAAAAAAACGCAAATACAAACGCTAACAGAGATTTCAGATCGAGGAAAAAGAAAAGTGACAATAGGCTATCACCTCGTAACAGTGAAGAAAATATCTAGTGAAATTTCTCACCCAAGCAAAGTTAGGAGCTGAAAGCGGGGTTGGGGGGATAATTGAATAATCTACACGCACCGTATAAATTATCAATCAGTCCACGATTGTGCAACACCACCAGTCGGTCGCGCATATTAGGTCTCTATCGACCTTCCCTCATCCCTTTCTGTTTCTCATTCCCCAATGATTAAGGGGTGTTACATCTCGCGGACCTTTGAGAGGACGCATCGACTGACCCTGATTATGTCTCGTTCATACTCTCTCTCACCCTTATTTTACTGCCCTCTGGACGCGTGTGTGGGCGTCAACATAAGAATTATACGCAGACGTGTGGTGCATTACACATTTACGTGTCTTTCACGCATCGAGTGTTACATGCATTGAACGCTTCAGACATCCTGAATATAATGCTTTACAGCCAATGAATTTTCCACGTATACACAAATATATAAAATATTTCGGTAAAAAGATTCGTTACGGAAGTTCACGCGTTACTAATGTTAATCGCAAATTTCACCTTTGAGAGTTGAAAATTTGGCATATTATAAACAAGTGTACCGTACATCTATGACCGGAATTATGATTGGATCCACCGTCTAGTTGTCAAGAAAAAAATTCGTGAAAATCACATTTTTAAATCCTTATACACAAGCTCCTATGGGAGGAACATTCCATTTGCGATTATTTGTATTTTATTCAGATTAATCATTCCAACTTTAAAGAATAAAAAACTAACATAAAAAAGAGAATGTTTACAGAACTCAATGATATATTTAGAAACCCGTGTTATCGTCGAAAATGATTTGTGAATGGGAAATGAAAAATCTTATTTGAGGTTAACGGAGTAATAGCGTGAATAGCGACATAGATGATCTAGCAAAATGATGATCTGAAAATGCAAATGTGAGGAAGATGTTGTGTTGTTTATATTTGTTTGTATTTGTTTATTCTTTCTTTATTTTATTTATTCTTCAATTCAATTTTTATATTTCAAATGAATAAAAAAAATTGACTAAGGTTTTAAAAATGAAAATGAAAACCATTCAACCAAAAAATGGTAATAATTATAAAAATAAAAAGAACTCATATAAATTATATTTTACAATGACTTTTTCATTTGAAATTATTTTATAATATTGGGTGAAAAGATACTTTGGTTGATACAATTAAAATTTTATAAATAACGAAATATTTTCAATTTATAAAGAAAATCTGAAAATAAACGAAACGAGACTTATGAACTAGCTGGTACCAAACAGTTCAATTTTTTGCACAAGCTACCAATAATTTGTTTGTTTTTGGTAGTACGTGGTTTCCCATTGACATCTTGCGCTAGTAAAACGTGTATCCCGTTGGGCCGCTAGACAAGAAACTCTGTGTAATGTTTTCTACAATCATACCTGCTGTTTCTATTTTATTTATCATGTAAGTAGATAAGCTTCTTTCATTGCTTGGATCGTATTGGCGACATTGGAGAAATTTTTTGAAAGTATCGATGTCTTTTTTTTTTTACTTCTCCGAAATTGAAGAATCAAAATTTGTCACGTTTTTCAAAATATCTCCGATTGATATATTAATTTTCGAATGTTGCATAAGCTTTTGTAGCACATCAACATCATTAATTGCATTATATGCCTCTGCTGATATATCAGAAATTTAGAACCCTTTGGCAAGTACAACTTGTGCATAACTACCTTTTGCTTACCATTTACTTTTTAGTTTTGCTTTCAATATTGGCAATGAATCTGCAAAACCTACGACCGTGGTTATAAATTCATTCGAGCGTCCTACTCGCTCCATAAAAGTCATTATTGTTGGGCAATCAAATCTAAAGCAATTGTGCGCTAATAAAATTATCTTGTTATCAATTGACTTTAAAAATTGCATAAAGCTTTCAGCAGCATCCTCTTCAGAATGTGTTATTGTATTTCGGGCCTCTTCCTCGAGATCACTTGGTAGTTCTCCACTCTGTGCCGATATTACCACCTATTCAAAGTTAAAGAACGAGACAGTGGCTCCTCCGCGCCCTCGCGGCGGCCACTCTCGGATACCAGCTCCATTATTCATTTTGGTGCCGAAGGAACCACACGTTCGTGAAAAAATATAAAATCAAAATATAAAGTTTCAAGGAAAATGGGGAAAAATAAGAAAGATGAAGAAAAGGAACTTCGAGACCGTATAAGACGACTCGAAAAGAAGATGCGGAAAAAGAAAAAGCGAAAGCATCGAAGGAAACGTAAGTTAACCTCAAATTTTGTTACAGCTCATTTCAACATCGATACAACGGGACGGACGAGACCAACATCATATACTCGTTATCTCTCTCATGCTCGATGGTTAGGCCAAAGAGTAATGATAAAAAATAAAAGTAAAAAATCTCCGTAAGACGGAGATTGTTACAATGGAAAGCGGGCCAGGCCCATGCTTTCAGCAGTTCAGGACTGCAATGTACAGCGAACGCTTTATTTTTATCCGAGGGATATTAATACACATTCTAAATAAGATGTCCCTTTCTCCCGGCTGCAGATTATGATTATTCATCACCAGACAGCAGTGATAGCAGCAGTGAGAATGATAAGGAGAATGAGAGAGAAAGAGAAAGAAGATCGGGCTCACACGCGTCGAGGCGGCGCAGGGCCTCACGCTCGCATTCTCGTCGTCGCTCGCGCTCGCGCGACAGCGTACGCTCGCATCATCGCTCTCGCTCACGCGACAGCTTGCGTTCGCATTCTTACGTCCGCTCCCGGTCACGCTCAAACGATGCAACCCGGACACAAGAAAGGAGTACGAGTCCAGTTGATAATCCTAACCTCAACCAGGAGTCTACAAGAGGGTCAACAGACAGCGCCGCGCCTCGCTCGAACGATGCAACCCAGGCGCAACAAGAGATTGCGAGTCCAGCTGAGGATCATAGCCTCAACCAGGAATCTGCTAAGAAGCCAACAGATGGCGCGAGTGACCAGGCCACTCAGTCGGTAAAAGAGGATGTGGCGCTAGGCGAAGACATGTTGCTCGCTATTGGCAAACGACTGCGATCAGATAAAAAATTGACGGAGCCCGTGCACAAGGACATACAAATTCGCTGGGAGGAAATATACAAGGAGGGGTTGCCCAAAGATATAAAAGCAGAATTACTAAGCAAACATCCCCAACCGGCTAACGTCGTATTTTTAGAAGCGCCAAAACTCAACTTGGAGTTGAAAGCTTCCGTACATGAATCGGTTACTAACCGAGATAATCGACTGGTAGAAAAACAGGAAAAGGTTGCGGTTTGCTTGTCAGTATTGGGCTCGATCCTGTCTCAATTTTTGAATAAAGAAGAGGTGAAGTCGATCGAGTTAATCGAAAAAATAAGCGACAGCTGCAGAATCCTTGTCGATTTACAAAGAGACGAAACCTTAACACGACGCTCACTGATTATGGCCAACATCCGACCCTCGGTGAGGGAAACGCTCAAGACCACGGAAGTAGATGAATTTCTTTTCGGCAAGCAGCTGGAAGAACAAGTGAAGGCGACAAAACTACTCGAGAAATCATCCAAGGAGTTAAAACTGCCGGAAAAGACTGTTTTTAAACACGTGCCAAAAAACACGAGGGGCCCGCTTCAACAGACGAACAAAAAATACGTGCAGTCACGACCGCCGCAGAGGAAGTCGTGGGGCGGGCAATACAAGCAGTACCAGCGCTCTCCCCGCAGGTCGTTCTCAACGAACAACAAATCACACAAGAAACGCAGTTAGAGGATGTGAGTATGTTGGCTGGTAGACTGAGGCATTTTACAGAAAGCTGGAAAACAGTCACATCCGATCGGTTTATTCTAAACACGATCGCAGGATTCGAAATACCGTTCAAAACAGAAATTCGTCAAGATCAGCAACCGCGCGGGCCCTCGTGGTCGATTAACGAAATTGAGGCCATAACGGAACAAATAGATAAATTATTGAAAAAAGGGGCAATTCGTAAATGCGACGCGAAAGACGGTCAATTTATATCAAGAATTTTTTTGACGCCTAAACCGGATGGCTCCAATCGTCTAATACTAAACCTGAAACCTCTTAATAAGTTTATAGACACAGCGCATTTTAAGATGGAAGATGGTAGGACGGCGCAGAGGCTTATGTATCGTGGATGCTACATGATGACGATAGATCTTAAAGACGCGTACTACCTCGTACCTATTACAAGTGAACATAGAAAATATTTACGCTTTCTGTTCCAAGGTCAAATTTTTGAGTTCACGGTTTTACCATTTGGGTTAAATTGCGCGCCGCTAATTTTTACAAAAATAATGAGACCCATCGTCACACTTCTAAGAAAAAGAGGGCTCATGTCCGTTATATATCTCGACGATATGTTACTATTTGGCAACTCAGCCGCGGATTGTTTGAGCAACGCCGAGCAGACAATATCATTGTTAGAGAGTCTCGGCTTCATAATCAATTATGAAAAAAGCAAGTTGTCCCCAGCTCAAAAATGTACGTTTCTAGGTCTGTGTCTGAACTCCGAAAAAATGCAAATCGAATTGCCTACGGATAAACGAGCGAACATATCACAACTAATTCGTAAATATCAAAGGGTTAGAAAATGTAAAATTCGAGAATTTGCTTCGTTTATTGGGTCCCTTGGTTTTTGTTGCCAAGCAGCGACATACGGTTGGGTATATTTAAAAAATTTTGAGAGAGAGAAAGTTATAGCACTGGAGAGGTGTCGAGATAATTACGAAGCCGTTATCGAAATAAACCCCGAACTAGACGCTGATTTCGAGTGGTGGAAAAACAATATATTCAGAATTGTTAAACCAATACGCAACTCAAGGTTTTTGTTGGAAATATTTTCTGACTCATCGTTAACGGGGTGGGGGGCGTGTTGCCGTAAAGAAAAGATCCACGGTTTTTGGTCTCAAGAGGAACGTAAATTTCACATAAATTACTTAGAGCTACTTGCGGCTTTTTTCGCGCTGAAAAGTTTCGCTAAAAATTTGAGCGAGTGTAATATTTTGTTAAGGATTGACAACACGACAGCGATTTCATACATCAATCACATGGGTGGTATGAGCAGTAAGAAATTAAGCGAGGCTGCAAAAAAGATGTGGATGTGGTGCGAACGCCGCAACATTTGGCTCTTTGCATCGTATATTCAGTCTAAAAGTAACTCTGAGGCAGACTATGAATCTAGACGATTGGAGCCTGAAACGGAATACACGTTATCGGTAAAAGCCTTTCAAAGAATTCGAAAGGTGTTTGGAAACCCGGATATAGATTTATTTGCCAGTCGAATTAACAAGAAATGTAACTCGTACATTTCATGGAAAAAAGACCCGGGGTCGATCGCGGTCGACGCATTTACCGTTGACTGGGCAGATTACTTCTTTTATGCATTTCCCCCTTTTTCGGTGATTATCAGAGCATTAAGAAAAATTGATCAAGAAAATGCACGGGGAATTCTAATAGTGCCAGACTGGCCGTCGCAAGCCTGGTACCCGTTATTTATGAGCATGACGGAATCAAAACCTCTAAGATTTGAACCAGACATTGATTTACTGCGTTCCTCTAACAGGGAACCCCATCCGCTGTGGCCACAATTGTCGTTGCTAGCAGGGATTTTATCAGGGAGGCGTTAGGAAAGAGAGGAATATCTGAAAAAGCAGCAACAATCGCCTTGGCTTCAGTCACCGAGTCAACACTAAAGCAGTACGAATGCCCAATCAAAAAATGGCGTCGGTTTTGTGTTCAGAAAAATTTGGACCCCTTGCTGATAAACTTCACGGAGCTTCAAGACTTTCTCGCCGAGGAATTTTTTAACGGAGCGTCGTATACAACAATTAACTGCTATAGATCGGCTCTGTCATTCATATTTGGCCCGAGCATCGCAGAGGATCCAGGTATTAAAAGGATATGTAAAGGCGCTTACAAGCTGCGCCCACAATTACCCAAGTATAATGCTACATGGGACCCGAAAGCTGTACTTCAACTTCTCGCCACGTGGACGCCCAACAACAATATCACGCTGGAGCGACTCTCTATTAAGCTAGCGGCATTACTAGCGCTAGTGACGGGCCATAGAATACAGACATTGTCGTTGATTAATATTAATGAGATAGCTATTTCAAAAGAAAAAATAGAAATTAAGATACCGGCTCAAATTAAAACCTCTGGGCCAAAAAGAAAACAGCCTGTACTGATCCTTCCGTTTTTCGAGAAAAAAGAGATCTGCGCTGCTCAGACGTTACTCGATTACTTAAAATCGACTCAAGAAATTCGCGAGGATACTGAAACCTTGTTCATATCATTCAAAAAGCCGCATAAGGCGGTGGGCACGCAGACTCTAAGTAAATGGATCAAAAAAGTTTTGAAAGAGAGCGGGATCGATACAGGCTGTTTTAGCGCGTATAGTGTCCGCCATGCTTCAACGTCGGCGGCAAAACGCGTGGGTATCAATATAGACACGATCAGGGCAACGGCGGGCTGGACTAAAGAGTCCAAGACCTTCGCGAGGTTCTACGATCTCAATATTGTAGAGGATAAGACGGCATTTGCCAAGGCCATATTAAATTTATAAGAATAATATAACTTTATCATCACTTTATGTTTAAGCACTGTTTTCCCTTTTCTAACAAAACAGAATCATTACATTATAATAAAATAAAAACGATCTCATTCACGCCAGGGAGTAACCAAGACAAATCTTCGATTTAAACGTGAAATACAATAGTTGAAACAACATGTGGGGGGTGTCGTAACGCAACTTTGAACATCTACCAAGTGATCTCGAGGAAGAGGCCCGAAATACAATTAATCGATTAAACGAGCTTACCTGTAAGTGAGGTTCAATCGTAATTGTATGTAGGGCCTCTTCCGAAGAGATCAGTCCCCCCCGTAAAACACAATTTTCCGTTTTGCCCATAGCTGATTTAAATCAGCCCCATATACGTTACGACAGACTTTGAATAATGAAGCTGGTATCCGAGAGTGGCCGCCGCGAGGGCGCGGAGGAGCCACTGTCTCGTTCTTTAACTTTGAATAGGTGGTAATATCGGCACAGAGTGGAGAACTACCAAGTGATCTCTTCGGAAGAGGCCCTACATACAATTACGATTGAACCTCACTTACAGGTAAGCTCGTTTAATCGATTAATTATAGGAATACAATGATAATGTAAATTTCCGCTGGAAATAGTTAGCTCAATAACTTGCGAAGCTTGGATAGAAAAATCCCATATGCGAAGGCATTATATAAACATCAAATTGTCTATGCATTGCTTTAGCGGCTATTCGAATAATTTATTTTTCGGTACCAAGTCCCGAACGATTAGTTAACCCTCCCTTACGAAGTTTGAAAAGTTGTCAACGTTTTTTTGTGATATCTCGGAAACTATTTATTTTGGACAAAATTGTAATAATAAAAATATGACGATCTGGATGCCCTCTACAAAAACGGTCTTATACATATTTATCGTAGATGCAGTACTTTCGGCAGTGTTTTAAAAAATAGGTATTTTTTACAATGTTTTGATTCCAGCCCAATTGTGTCCATTAAACTGTATTGAATTATTTAATTAGTTGTAGTTGTGTTGAGAAATATAATTTTCATTTGTTGTTTCGGTTTGTGCGTTCTGTCACTTGGGTCTGCGCGTTGTCCGTGGTCGGGTGATGTTTGTACGCCCGTGATGTGTGATGTTTGTGTGATCGTGATGCGGCATGTTCAGTGTTCATGGTGTTATATGTTTGGACACACCGAAGGGGGGCGAGAGAGTGCAACCTCCTCTGGGGTCAAGGAGAGCCTTTCGCAGAGGCGGAGGGGGTCGAGCCCACCCGAAGAGAAAAAAATTGTTTCTAAATTATTAAACAAATTTCCATTTGTTATAATAAAATATATAAAATAAAAAAGATAGAATTTTTTTATTTTATGTTGGGTTTATTTTTTTTCTGTTTTCGCATTGTTTTTTCATATTTTCGGATAAAACCGCTATTTTTACGGACTTCGCAATTTGTTATTTTCTTTTTTTTTTGAGTAAACGTTGGTTTATTCTGCGCTGAATGCTGCAAATTATTATTTTTAATTTTTTTCAATCTAACTTCATTTTTATGATAAGATGAATGTTCCACCAACGAAATGATTTTTTTCTGAAAAAATTAAAAAATTTCATAACATGACTGAAAAGATGAAAAAGTTTTTTATTTATTTTTTTTTTAATTGAAAACATTTCGTTTTAATTTGTTCTCAATCTGATTTTGTTTTTTTAATAAAATACATTTTTTTTTAATTATTTCATTATGAAAACTAAGTTAGATTGGGAAAAATGAAAAAATGTTTTTTTAATCCACATGCCGAAAGTACGGTGTTCCGGACCGCATTTGGCGGCAGGAGTAGCAACTTTTGTGGCCGGTAAGAACTGCTCTGCACTTCAGTGCATTATCACCTTTTTGTAGCTCGGTAGCACTATCGTTTGTCTTATATTTTGACATATTGTTATTTAACCTGATATTTATAATGTTCTAATACTAAACGCCTGACAGTATTTTTTTTATTAAAAATGAATTATAAAATAAATAAAGAATTTACGTGAAAATTATCAAAAATATTATAAAAAATGAATGAATCTTCATCGGAAGATTCTATGGACGAGGAAGAAGTGCTGGAAAATTTTGATACGGAAGCAAAAAAAATGATAGAAAGTGAAACATTAACAAAAAAATCCTCTGAACGACATTTGTTGGTTTATGATACTTATAAAAAGTGGCGAGAAGAAAATTAAAATTTATTATCTAAATCAGAAGAAAGTAATCGAGTTGTTTATTTTGAACGTCTTAAAACAAAACTCCAACCGCCAACATTATGGAGTACTTGGAGCATGCTAAAGAGAACTTTAAGTATCGAGGAAAATATTAATATTTATAATTATGTCAATTAAAAAAATGTAGTAAAGACGAATGCAAAAAGCTACAAACCACGAAAAGCATTTGTTCTTCGATGGAATGAAATTACGAAATTCAGGAATGAAGCTTCAAATGATACGTATTTAGGTATGAAGGTAATAGTAATACATGTCTCAGAATAGAAAAATAGTTATAAATAGTTACACATTAATAATATATAATCATTTATAAATTACATGTAATTTTCTATGACTCATATAATCATACATTATTTTTTTCACTTTGGTAATATTTTTTCAAATAATTTTTTTTAATAATCGCCGTTTAATTATATTTATTTACATTTTTACAGACTATACTGATATTTGGAATCTATGGTTGCTTAATCTGTGATGAAATAACTAATATAAAAGTTGAAGACGTTGAAGATTTAAATAATAAATATCTGGTATCAATCAATAACAACAAAAATTATTACCCTGGACAGTTTATTGTTGGAAATCTTTTTTATGAAACGGGTAAAAGAGTACATTGCGTTGAGACCACCTGAAAAATTCAGCGAAAGATTTTTCAATAAATATTCCAAAGTTACTTGTAATCAATAAATTGTAATCAATATTGAAGACATACATTAGGGGCAGTACCAGAAAAAATTGCCTTCTATTTAAACCTGCGGAATCCTGAAAGATATACTGGTCACTGCTTTCCAAGGGAGTCAGCAACCCTTTTGTCTGATTCAGGTGCTAACATGCAAATGACCAAGCAGTCGGGGAGATGGCGTTCTAATATGATTGTGCAAGGATATATTGAAAATTCTATGCGCAATAGACAAGTGATCTATGACGGTATTATTTGGAAAATAATGGCAGATATTTAACCAAATCTATCGAAGAGTGTTATTGAAAACGCTACAAATAAAGTTGAACCATAACCATAGACAAGTGCAGCAACGACCGCGAAGCTTGCGAATAATGATTTTCATTTTGACTTGATCTGGACAGATTTCTAAGACGACTTTACGACTAATGATACTAATTAAATACAAAGTAAATAATAATATAAATATTTATATGATAATGAAAATACGCTTATATCCTCTTTTTAATTTAGAATACACTAACTTTTAGCGGAAGTTGTACCGACTGGTTTTACTACTCCCAAAAAAATCCAATAGTGGTTGGAATTTCAAAATAACATAAAATTAATGCAGACAAAAGAGATTATTTCTGGATAAACCAGGGATAAAATTAAATTTTAACAATCAGTCAACTGATCTGCCAGCTCCAAAAAAATTTGATAATAACTCGGAGTCTCAAAATAACGAAAGTTTTAATTCAACACTGAGTAAGCATGATTCGAAATTTGAAAATTGCACTTTTAACAATTGCGTATTTAACATAAATGTGTACGATTGTAAGAAGGAAAATAATGCAATTGAGAAAAAATAAATATGAGTACTGATAATACAGTATAATTGTCATGTAATATTAAAGTTAATAAAGTATGAGACTATGTTTCAATTATTATAAGTTTTTTCTTGTATTTGTTAATTTTAAGCAGATTCTAGTCGTTTAATTCTATTTTATTAACAAACTTTAAAATTGAAAAATTGTGTATTTATTAAATTTTTGTAAAAGACTTCAAAGTCATGCAAATAAAACTCTATACTACATGTATATTTAATAATTTTGTACATAAAATTATTACGTACAATTTGATTTTTATCGTAGCAGTAATTGTATTATTAATTATTATTATTGTATCAATTTTGTATAATTTTTTAGTTCATAATATATTTCATTATTTTTGATATTCATGCCTTTATTACTATTATTGAATTTCCATTTGCACTTATCTTTTTTGCCAGGAACTGCAATATTCTGGCCCTGGGTTGTAATATACTATTTCAATAAAAAAAAAATTAGAAAAAAATATCGGCTTACCATGGGATTTGTGGCATTTAATGAGAATAAATCAACTTAAAAAAAAAATGAAAGATAAGGAATTGCCAACTTTGAAATATTCATGATTTTTTCTTAAAACATTAACAAAATTTCTAGCACATGATTGAAAAATTGTGGTTCATTTGGATGTTGCAATGTGGTTATTATAATAATAATTATTGCAACCGAATAATTGAAATGATCCTATTGCGGTAAGTTTGTTTTTCAGACGTGTTTTCATCATTCATTTTCTTTTCGAAAAAAACATAAGCGAGACAGTTTTCAAATGAATGCTGTAACGTAGTTATTTGTCAATTATCAACTTGCAATAATGATTAGATGTCATGGATAATAATATTTTTTGCGAATTGATCATCAAAATAACATCGTAACAACGCAGCTGAAACTGCTGAAAAAAAAAGATAGCGCACTAATCATCGAAGCGCTTACATCAATACGATGAGTTGCTTCACACTCATGTGGAGATCCGAAGAAAGTCTGTGAGGACGGGCTCCCATTACCACACGCGAGCATTTACACGGATTATCGTGCGTATGTTTGCAGGGTGGAGGCCTCGCCCCTCGAGGCACAACTACCACCGCACGGTACTCGAAATGAATATTAAATCAGGGGTGCATCGGAAACGCATACAACCCGTATCAACCGTCTCAGAATTTCACCCCCGATCGACTATTGCGGGACTGACATGCCCCTCTGAAACACCCTATAATTGACCGCCTTCGGCAGGCTCGTTCGATCGTAATTATGCGGAGAGTCTCGTTCGAGAAGATCACTTATAAAACACTATGTAGTGCCGCTACAATCCGTGAGGAGCCATCACACTTTAAGCGTATAATAAGGATAAAAGACGAGAATCATAGGGGTATCCTAGTTGGTCCTGCGTTCGTCATCTTTTCCTCATATACTTTCAAATCGTAATTCCACCGCGGGATTGGGATATTTCTTTTTCCCTGCGGAAATGAAAAGTATTTTTTGAGTGGGAAGTGATGTTCTCGAACGAGACTCTCTGCAGAATTACTAGTTTAGTCTAGTTCTCAAGATCACTTATCGAACACTATGTAGATGTTTAGCGTGATTGAATGGTTTTTAAAAAAATAATATTGTATTCGCAAATGTATTTTTTTATGAATCACTGGACGATTGTAGGACTTGTTGAATGTCTTGGACTTTTCCGACCATCCTGCCGGGCTCTTTATGACGCTAATATCTATTCCTTTTTTGAATGCAGCGGATGTAGCTGCGTGTCTGATACTATGAGGAGTGAATTTCTTGCCTATTCCACTCCTACCTAAGAATGCTCGAACCCATCCGCTGATCGTATCTTTGGATGCAGCTTTGAATGGCTTCCTTATCGTGATGAATGATGAGTCGATCTCGTTTCTTCAAGACTCAGTTACCGTTGAGTATCGGTCAAGGGTTGTTGCTGCACACAAGCTTGGATTGTCCTTGAAGAATGGCAATGTCAGAAGAGGTTATCATGTTCCTCTTCTTGTTGTTTTAACGGGGGGGTATGGTTTTAAACACGAAAAAAAAGCATATTTTTGCGATTTTTTTGCGACGACATGAGTGATATAATTTTATTAAATTTAATTACATATTATTGTACAACTTTTGAAGTATGTCAGAACAAATTTTCAATGAAAAATATTGATAAATAAGCCGGTGACGTTGAATCTCCAGAGGCGCCTTGAAAAAAAGTTGTTTTGCGGTGAACATTATAACTCGTTACCGGATCATCTGAAACAAAAAAAGTGATATGCGTTTTAAAGGTGATGTATTTCTCGAGGTAATCAGGAAGAGTTTTTTTTTTCCTATTTTTTGCAGCACTTGAAAGTGAGAAACGCGATTTTAGCTCAAAAAAATCGCGGTTCATTTGTTATTAAAAAATAGAAAAAAATGAAAACAAAACTCTTCCTGATTACCTGCTGATTTATGTGAAGAAGTAATGTTCAAATTTTCAAAAGGATCGGTTGAGTAGATTTTGAGTTCTAATGTTCACGAACTTCAAAAATGACGTTTTCGGGAAAATCGATTTAAAGTTTTTTATACGTGAAAATTCGAGATAAACCATCAATAAAAGAACATGAATTTTTATGCTTACATAGAGTCATCAATGCCAGCTCTATACAGTGAAACACTGTCATTCAGCATATCCAATGCATCTTTTTGCTCTTGTCTACGTTGAATTCTACCCTCTTTTGTTGTACGCGCAGCTTCTTTGTTCGCTCAGATTATTCGTAGTTGGTCGCCCAAATCGCATTTTTTATTTTCATTACACAATCGTAGTTACGTCGAATGGCCAATCCATAATATACGGTCAATTTGTCTATCATTTTTGCAGTGAGTTTACCTTTTCCAGAGAGACTTTTCCTCTTTATTTTTTGCCTGTTTTAGTTTCACTATCGACCACAGTTGTTTTTACTAGTTCGCGTAAACGTGTACCCATTCTTTTCTGCACGTGTCCTATGCACTCTTTCTTATTTATTGTGAAATCTTCACCATACGGTTTTGAATTTACCACACCACTGTAGGTTTTCGAGTGGCTACCGGGCAGGTATAAAAAACAGGTATCACGGCCGGTCGTTTGAAACGCTGTAACTCCGTTAGTTTTACTCGGATTGACTTAAAATTTGTACACAATATTCTCGACATATTGTTCATTCAAAAAATAAAAAATAAAAAAAAAAAAATTTTAAAACTATACCCCGGCCTTAAGTCTGTCCAGGATTTATATTTCGTGTCCATCGTTTGTTTGCGAAACGTTGCTGACTTTGATTAGCAATAATGTCTGTTTCCTGTGAGTTGTTACAATAGCTACAATGACCACTAGTTTTTCTGCCAGGCTAGGTAAACCAAGATTTTCCAAAGGGTGCAATTTTTCCAATTTCTTTAAGACTGGCTCCGAATCGTAGATTTTTTAGTATCTGGCTTCGGTGGTTTTTTATTGTAGGCTTCTTTCAATAGTCGTGAGATCGTAGGAGTTTTTCCAACTCTATCACCGCAGAGAATTGAAAATGCCGATCTGGATATATTCAGTATCGTATACGAAGCATCGTTATTAAATTTTTCTGTTAGACGATGAATAACGTGGTTAACCTGAGGCTCAAACATGTCAATGTTATCAGATGCTCTGAATTGTTCCGATTCTTTCAAAATTCTAGAGTACTGTTTTAATGTTGATTCTGTTATGGAGCTCAGAATTAGCTCTATGGCGTTTCCAACGATATTTTGTTTTTTAAGCCTTTCCCGGATATAATGGCGGCCGTCAGCTTCATTTTTTCTCTTAACGGGTGCTGCATTTTTCTACAAGAAGATAATGGAATATTTGTATTAAGTTGGAAGTATAGTGATGGAGATACCAGCACAGCATTCCATAGAGGAAACGAAGGTTGCGATTTCCACTCTGGACCAATCAAGATACCCTGTTCTTGGTCTATCTGTATTTTCTTTAATACACGTAATACTGGTGCGAAAAGCGGGAATACATAAAATTTTTGTTCAGACCACGTGAGAGTGACTGCGTCAACATAAAAAGCTTCCGGATTTCTGTGCCAGGAGCAGAGTTTTTCGCATTTAATATAAATTCTTGATGTGAATAGATCGGTTTCTGGTGCTCCAAATTCTTGTAGTATTAGTTGGTATGCCCAGGAAGCTAATTCCCATTTTGTATCTATATTCGTAATTCTAGATTCTCGATCCGCCATGCCATTATCGTTTGATGCAATGTATAACGCTGTAATCCATGGACTACAGAATTCGCACCATTGCCAGATTTCTCTAGCTATTCTATTTGGCACTGGATATTGTATGCCACCCATTCTATTCATATAGGCTATAGCCGTAGTATTATAGATACGCAGTAAAACTTCGCAGTTCTGCTTCGACGAAGTAAAACGTTGCAAGGCAAAAGGCTGCTAATAGTTCCAAATAGTTTATGTGCGTAGCCCTTTCGGATTCGTACAAAACTCCGCGAGTAGTTTCGCGATTGCATGCTGCACCCCGCCAGTCACTGATGCGTCCGAAAAGATTTCTAAGATGTAGTTATGTTGTCTTATGGGATTAACCAAATCTATAACATGTGTCTCCCACCAATTTAAGTTCGAGAGTAAAGAGCTCGACAATTTCATTTCTGCATTGTAGTCTCCGCTACACTTAATGCCAAATATTTTTGTCTTTCCAATCCTTTTGAATAAACCCATCCATATTGGACTGCTGGACATGCTGCTGTGATATTACCCAAAAACCGAGCAAATTCTTGAATACTACAGGCGCACAAATTTTTAAATTTAACAACTATTATCATAATACTTTGCTTTTTCTTATCTAGTAATTCTATCGTCATTCTCTTTGAATCTGGAATACAGCCCAGAAACGGACACCTTCCATAGCCTCTTGTACTTTTTTTCTTCGTATTAATTAAAAATCCTAACGATCTCTGAAACCGTTGTGTTGAGCGGAGGTTTTTCTCGCATTCTTTTGCATTTCTGCTAACCAGCAGCCAGTCGTCTACATATACAACTGATGTATAGCCCTTACCCCTTAAGTAACTGGTTACTGGTTTCAGAATTTTTGTATACAACCAAGGCGCCAGATTAATCCCCACGGGCAGACAAACCCATTCGAACAACCAGTTTTTCCACATAAACCGCAAATATTTTCGACTGTCTTTGTGTATTAGTGACTTTGTGACTAAAAAATATGGATCTTGTAGATCTAGACTTGCCATGTTGCAATTTTCTGTCATTCATTTTAATGCTGTTCGAATGTCCTTCATCTCCATCCATGAAGTGTTCCGCTGTGATGAATTTATTAACCCTTTAACGTCACAAAGACACTTTTCAGAAGTTCTCTTTTCGACGTGATTATTTACCATGAAAACGTCAGCGAAAAAATTCCTAATGTACCTTGTCAACTATTTTCAAGGGTGCTCTTTCGAATTGCGCAACTTAAATTTCGATAAAATTTCTTTTTGTATCATATTTTTGCAAAATAAGTTGAAAAGACGCGAATTTTTCAGTGAAATTTTTTTTCCATTTTGAATTTCGGAAGTCTTATCGGTTTATTTTCGGACAATAAATTCTCTGAAGGTGACCTCCATAGTTGTACTTTCAAAATATGCACAAAAAACATTTTTCTTCGACGACAAACCTGCCAAATAACAACAAATAGACTAACAAATTTTCTCCGTTTTGGAGTATTCAAATATTGTGATCGGAACGAATCTTTTACGGTCAACATGCAAATTGCCTGTGATTTTCGGGGGCTTTTCGGATCGTTGATCAAGAATTTGACATTATTTTTGCAAAATTAATTTGTTTAAACTAATTATTCAA
Source organism: Heteropelma amictum (assembly GCA_959613375.1). Lineage (NCBI taxonomy): Eukaryota > Metazoa > Arthropoda > Insecta > Hymenoptera > Ichneumonidae > Heteropelma > Heteropelma amictum. The sequence continues at coordinate 12,781,696 of OY390720.1, read as the reverse complement.
ACAATCATTATCATTATGTATGGTGCATATGGTTTCCAATGTATTTCGGGTCGCTCTTCACGAATGTGGCATTATTTTTCCAAAATTAATTTTTTTAAACAAATTATTTGAACGAATTGTGACAAAATTCCAAAATCTTCCAGAGTGCAATCTACGGGAAATAATAGTGCAAAAAATATGTGTCCAATTTCTATTTCGAAGATAATGTAAGTTGCTGTGAAATTATTATCAAAATTATAAACACATAGTAAACATATAACATGCTTTGCCATCGCTGAACCCAACACGGAATCTAACACAGAATTTTGATTCATCTCGTATCTCGCTTGGTATTTACATCATTTCTTATCTGTCTCAGTATTAAAAAATATAACATTTTTGTTTTTAATTTCAAAAATTAAAAAAAATAAAAAATGAATAAATAAAAAAAAAGATGATTCCCAATAACAGGCACCTTCTCGTGGTGGGAATCGGGCAACATCGGTTGGGTTACACAATGGCGAAGCATGTTATATGTTTACTATGTGTTTATAATTTTGATAATAATTTCACAGCAACTTACAACATTATCTTCGAAATATAAATTGGACATAAAATGAAAAATTTATTTCTTTGGACCCCAACATAGAATTTCATCCAAACTACCGTAAGGATATTAGGTTAAATGCGAATTGTATTCAGTTGATCTACCGAAGTTGATAATCCAAGTTAGCTCTTCTTTTTATTTCAAATTTTATTTTTCTTCAATCCAACCATTTTTTATGTTCATGTAACAGAAACTACAGTCGACTTAAAAAAGTGAAAAATTAGCGCCAAAGTCGTCGCGTAGTTGGCTCAACGCATGGCTTTCTCTGGATCAACCACCGGGTGGTTCGCTAAACATAATATGACTATTGACGTAACGAGAAATGCTCAACCTCATCGCGTAGTTGGCAAAACTTTTTTTTTTTTCAGTGTGCGAATCATGATAAGAGTGGGTGATGTGGTAAATGTGTCCATATTGATAAACACTGTCATGTAAACATCGCTATCCTTCAGAAATTTGTAGTAGATATGAATCACCAACTTGAGATATTACGCGAAGGAAATTTTGAAGTAATAAAGTAAAATTACTCGTGAGCTATCAACTTTAGGGCTAATAAAGGTCTATACTTTTTTAGTCAGAATTCGATACTCTACCATATTACGCTATAAAAAATATAGCATTCCGTTTAAAAAAACAAAGTTGACCTTCAAATCTTCGAAGCGCCTCCACCCAAAAAAACAATAAATGCACCACATAGTGTAGCCTTATAAACCATGTAACATTTGTATACAACATTTTTTCGTGGAACGCATCTTTTGGTCGTAAAAGAGGTGCACACGTTGCGTGGACCACCCTGTATAAATGTTGACATTTAAAAAAAATATATTTGTGATAAAATGTTTGCAGATGTTCTAATTGCAACAAGTCAACATGATCGAGTAGAATATTCGATGGAACGACCTTGTCGTAGTGTAAAATGTCTGCACATCCTTTGTATCAGATCTCACTCATTTGAGTGTGAATGCATTTATTTTACATCGCTTCGAGACACAGCAAATTTTTGAATGTTATTTTCTCATTTCGGGAAAGAACACTCTCCGGGCTCCTTTCCGACATAGCTTTTTACTATTGCTTGAAACTATTTCCGTATATTTTTTAGAAGTTAATACGAAACCATCAACGCCATATCAATAATACTGTATCCCATGACACCGAGGTTTGTTGTAACTATTTAGTGTTAATAAATCATTCCGGTTCAACATCGGTTATTTCACACCGCACATTAACACCAAGCGTTAACCTCTTAGGCACGGCTGAATTTTGCGCGGAGCTGTTTCTCTGTACGGCAGAGTTCAATGCGAATTACGTGTAAATGATACGGCACTGCAATGTATGACAGATAATGCTGTTCTTTACACGAGTACATTGGAATGAAGTGTTTGATGATTGAATTATAATTTTTCTTAAATATATGATACACGCATTTTAACTTTAACAATTTATTCTAATAATTGATAATACAATTCAATATATTACGGAAGCTCCTATAGTGGTGCGTCGTACAGAAAGATGTCATCCGCGAAAGCCACTATAGTGGCGCATAATGCCTAAAAGGTTAACAAAAAGGTGAAGAAACTATCATAGACCAGATAGGATGTTCAAACGGTGTTAATATTTACACCAAATTTTTCACAGTATATGAATGACCAGGCTCTGTAAAAATCTGCTTACTGACGGATTAATGCGCCAGCCGACAAACGGCTAAGCGGTCACCCATCTCCGTATTAAGGATCGATTACTCTCAACGCGTGTGACCGCCAGAGTCGTATTTCGGCCGTGCACCTATCACTGGTGGTTATGTTCCAAGAATATTTTAATCATTACGTATTTGGAGTGCTAATAATGAATCACGATGAAAATGGAGTTTTGAGTTTTTATTGATGCGAAATAATCCATATCTATATATATATTTTTCTGGTTATATGGGTCATCGTTCGATATGTTTACTTGTTCACGGGAGATATTTGCTCCAATTGCCCCGAGCTGCAATTAAAACCGTCCGTCGTTTTCGTCTCGAAAGATAAATTCGTAGTAGGCGTTCGTACGATGTTGTCATATAGGCGTGTAAGCATGTATGTGCTTTAGGGTGACCCATTTTGACTATTTTTTTTCAACTCTCGTATGAAAATATGTTAGTTTTTTTACATTTGATGAGCCCTCCTTAACACTCCTAAAATGGGCAAAATTCGATTTTTTTTCTCCTAGTGGTGATTATTTTCACTCTCAAAAGAAAAGGTACGGTTTCTTTCAATTAAGTGCCGAAATAATCGTTGCTCGGAGAAAAAAAGATTTGAAAAAAAATTTCAAATTGCGCCCATTTTCGGAATTTTCAAAATTCTCGAGTGAACCCAGAAAGTTGTTGAATTTCTCAAACCTTTTTTGAGGGCTCGTCAAATACAAAAAACTAACATATTTCTATATGAGACTTGAAAAAAAATCGTCGAACAAAATAAGTCACCCTAATGGATATATATAATATGTATAAATACACTGCATGAAAGAGTTTCGAAGATAACCTCGGACTGGAGAGAAATATGAATTGTTGTTTGCATACCACGATAAAAGTAATTCTGCGAGTGCCAGGGCTTTCGCGATATACAGTTTTTAGTTCTTTCTTCTCTTTTTGATGTGTATTTGTGCATCTTGCCATCCAACGAGGATAAAAAAATAGAGAGAAACTAAGAAAAGATGGGGATCGATACAGAGACTGATTTACATACCCATATAAATGCGATACTACGAAGGAGAAATCACTATAAATATTCCGAGGGTGGTTTTTAATATGCGGTAGCTGTTTAATTTATAACAACTTATTAAATAAGAGCCTACGGCAATAAACGAATCCGGTGCACTCAAATACGATGCATATATACACCTGATTCTTTCTCCTCTTATTCCGTTCTCTCTCTCTTTGCTCGAGAGTGTTTTAATATTCGACATTGCCTTCTGGGATCGTTTGTTTCCTCATTCATCCTTAAATACGATACACTATAAACGAATAACCTCATATTACCTTATTTATTACCCATTTATGTGTTTTCACATTAATTAATTCAAAGACAATCCTTGGATATGCAATCGATAATAAAAGTAAAAAATCAAGGATGACACGTTTCATTGATTTCTTGATGTATTTTTTAATAATCTTTATTTTTAGATTTATCAGATATTGAATTGATTTCCTTCATTATTCATTATTATCATTAGTTCATTAGTATTCCAAACGAAATGACGTTGCTTTTTTCTTGAGAAATGGTAACCGAAATTTTGATGAACTGAAATAACTTTCTCTCTCGAAAAACAAAAAAAAATCTCGATTTTTTTTCGACAGTAATAAATAGCTTGTGTTTTAATCTGATGAAATACCGTATCTTTGTCAATATATATATCATTGTGCTGAATAAATATTATATTTGAGAAAACTTGGTTTAGTATTTTTTTTTAATTCTTACTTTCGTACATCCTTCTTTCGGGTTTGTACGCCTTCCCTTATTGTGCTTTTTATTTGTCCAATCATGATTTCTCATTTTTTCATTCTTGCTCCCCTCGCGTCTGTTCCGGTCTTACCACCTTTACTGTATCGTATATTGCACGAGGACCCGGGGAAACTGTAGAAAATCCGTGCTCAAACAGTCGGTCTTTTCAACAGATCTTACTGATTCTCATAGAGGTCACCCAGCTCCGGAAAAATGACTTTCCGCTTAGCGATGCGATGCGCCAGTCGAGGCATGGTGTAGCGGTCACCCATCCAAGTTTTGGCAGCGCCCAATCCCGCTTAATTAACTCGGGTGACTACCGCAGCCATACGCCAACCGCACACCTATCGCTGTCGGTAAAATTGCTTTACTATTGAAATCCATGGAATACGAGCAAACAGTCGAATTCTTGGTTACTAGGCCAGTCAAAAAAAGAAAAAGTAAGTACTTTTTGCCTTAAGCCCTGAAAACTATATATAGGGGTAATTCGATGACGTTGAATCGAAGGGTAGCTATTTTTTTTGCAATCAGGCACCGAGAACTTTGCGATAAATGCAAAAAAGAGTTTCTGATGCGTTTAATTCAAAATCTAGGCTTTCAATCAATAAACGTTTCAAACAAAAGTTGTAGAGAATTAAAAAATATATAAGAAAAGTACCTAGGTCTATCTTCGTATTTGCAAAAATAAGCAAGAAATATTGGAGAAAAGTTTGCAAAGCGTAATTGTAACAGGGGGATAAGTCCCGCCTTGCCGTCAGCCTTTATACGCGAGCGGGCTAGTGTGCGCACAAACGTCCGTGTGTACTAAACACAAACGAAGAGTCTCCGGCTATTCTTGGGCCTCTCGGTCGTGAATGCGAGTGCGAGTGAGAGACGAAACAAGAGTTTCTTTCTTTCTAATTTCTCACGCGTCAGCGAGTATTTTTCGTCTTTGGCCGTCCGAGTGTCGAGCGTTCTGTATATCTATATATAGGGTGTCTCATTTTTATCTTATAGTTGATTTACTTCAAAAATACTGCTTCGATAAAAATTGAGTATAATGCAACTTTTAGGGATCAAAGGGGGACGTGCAAAAAATGTATTTTGGTTTAAAATTCAAAATAGCGGCGTTCAGATGGCCGACATGTTTTTTTTTTAAATAGAAACATTACTTTTTTGTTTCACCAAAAAAATTGTCAGGTCAGAACTAACAACTTTTGTAAGAACATGTTTTTCATGCGGTCCATAATTTTCAGATTCCATCACCTCTTTTGACTATTGTCACATTATCTAGAATAACGATGGGGACGAGGAGGTAAAGTCTTTAACATAAAGTCTTCAAAATTTCGTTTAAGGAAACGAATTACGGGAGCTTTAAGTTCGCTTTTCTTCTCATGGGGAAAAAAACCAAATCTCAAGAAGAATACTTACAATAGACGCGTTTCGAAACGCGAATTTGTTCACAGTTTGTTGAGGGCAATTCAACAATGGCTAATTTCAGTCCGAACGAAATTGTTGGTATGTTGCTTATTTTAGAAAGATGTGGGGGCAGTTATTCTCGAGCCGAAATTTTGTATCGACGCGAATATCCTCATCGTTGTCACGCATCGCGGCAGATAATCCGAACCCTCAAAAGAAGAGCGAGGGTAGGTCAGATAACCCGCCACCATCGACGTCGTCAAAACGTCAACAATGATTTCGATGGCCCGCATGAGGCTCGAAACTTGGCTATTTTACCGATGATAGCAATCTATCCCCATGTGACTGTTCGAGCAATCTCGGAACGGCTGGGGTTTCCCAGATCCACAGGGCACCGAGTATTGAGAGGTGCGAGACTCCATCCGTACCGCATACAATTCCACCATGACACGTCTTATACACGTTGCGAAGGATGGAATTTTGTCAGTGGGCATTGAAACGAATCGAGCGATTCCCAGACTTTTTTAGATTGGTTATGTTCAGTGATGAATCCACATTCAACAATCGAGATCAAGTAAATTGGTGGACCTTCAGGTATTGGTCTAATCAGAATATTTTATGTTTAATGTTTGAATGATTGATTTGAATGTTTGGTGTGGGATCATTGACGGGCAAATAATAGGTCCTTATTTTTTCGAGGGAAGGGTGACGGGTGACCATTATATTCATTTTCTGCAAAATGAATGTTAGCATATAATTTTATTGCTAATCGATAATGAAAGTTTGACAATGAGATTGATGATGCGTAATAATGATTGACAGTATCCGATATATTCGTTTAACAATAGTTCTAGAAGTTAGAGTTAAGCTCGCGAAACGTTCTCGGTGGCGTCCGTCTAAAGAGTCCTCGAATCCCGGTCCAGGGCGAGATCCCTCGAGCCCTGAGACAAAGGCCCTCTTTTCCCTTTTCCATTTTCCGGAGGAAGGAGAGGGTGCGAACTCCTAGAACAACGTCGCATTGTTCTAAGCTACTTCGACACCCTTGACTTTTATGACGTCCAGCCTCGTGCATACGCGAGCGATAGCGGCTCACGTCTCCCGATATTCCGTCGGGGAAATAACGCTCACATGAATTGCCTATTTTGCTAGTTGGTTACACGTCAACAGATGTGGTTTCAGCAAGATGGTGCACCCACTCTCTGTGCTCGTGTTGTTCGAAATCATCTGGACGCAACATTCGGTCAAAGGTGGATTGGTCGAGATGGACCTGTCTATTAGCCTCCGAAGTCACCTGATCTTACCTCTCCCGATTTTTTCTTGTTGGGTTATCTTAAAGACGTTGTCTACCGTCGAGCCCCAACAACACAAGAGAATATGCGGGAGCAGATAAGAGCTGCCTGCCATGCTCTCCCGAGAGAAATTCTCTTACGAATAATTGATATTTTTGAAAGGAGACTTCAGGCTTGTTTGAATATGAATGGTGAAATCTTTGAACAACCTTCGGAAGATTTCAGAGAACACTCACAAGGAGGGTGTGAAGTCGAAAAATACTGCGGAAGTGACGAGCCGTAGAGACCTAATCCTTGTGAGTGTTCCAAACGCACGCACGCAGTCCTACTTACACCTGGAATGGTAAAAAAAATTACCTGCTTGTCCTTGTCATTATTCTGGAAATTATGAACTGTATCAAAAAAATGTTCCTTATTATACTCAATTTGACTTTTTACACTTTCGACGGTAGGGTGGGGTACGATCGAAATGATCCATATTCACAGCTGTATTATGATGCTCTCTACACGGGAGACACGACAATACTTCAGGATCAATTTGATAACGTCTCGGAAGGAGATTCTACAGCAAATGTATATGGTTACCCCAATACATTAAAAACAATATTTTTGGAATATATTCCAGCTCGTTTCTAGTTAATGCTCGTGGATCAACACAGGGAAACCCCGCGTATTTATTCCGAGCGCCCATCTATCGGAGAAACAAATTTAATGGTGCCGACACACACGCGTGCGATTGAAGATATTGATACAAAACCGATAATAGAGATCTGTGAATTATCACACATCAATAGATCCCCCGCGAAAAGATGCCGATACCAAAGATGTATGAATTATCATAGATCGCTAGATGGCAGTACTTATCCCACCTCCGCCCACTCCACTCCCTCGAAGGTTCGTGTCCAGGCTAAAATACCCCCACCCCACCGGACACGCCGCCTCCCCGTCAGGGAGTTCGTGTCTCAGCTAAGTATCGGTAAATGTCGGTAACAGGTGTCAGAGTTGCGGCAGCGCTAATATCGTCGCTTGAAAAAAAAAGGTGACGTGCCATCATTTTTCATTGAGGTATTTGACATAACTAATAATTTTATTTGAAAATGCAATCAATCGTACCAATGTGGATGATGAAAACCTCTACCAGTCACGTTTGCAAACGGTTTGGTCTTGTTTCGACAGTCAAGTAGGAAGAGAGGTTCACAATTATTGTCATTGTATCATTTTTCGGCTATTATCTCGCCAAAAACGAAAAATCAACCACCTCCTGTTTCTCTGTCTGTGTGCTCTTTTTGCGGTTCAAAGAATAACAAATTACTGAGTACGATTTAATTCATATTAAGCTTGCTAGTCCGTAGTAAAGATTTCCTAGCCTTTGACTTTTGAGGCTTCAGCCACATTTATTTCGTGTTCTTCTTTATGCGAGAGTCTCAAATGTGGTGTCTCATTTAAATGTGAATCGTTTTATACTGTCATTGCAGGCAGAAAATTTAAAGCAGCAAGTTAGGAGAGCTCCCGACGAATTTGCTGCAGTCAGGGAGCAAGCCTTAATTGAGGTGATCTCTGATTTGCCAACACCTCAACAATCTGTTGTCCAGGCTTGTGTGAGTGCGTCTAAAGTAAAGTGCATTAACCAGCAACGATACTCTTTAGACTGGGTGTACGAGTGTCTTTTGATGCATATAAAAAATAGCTATATACGTTATGCGAGCAATCTTCGTACGTGTAATGTTCTTCCGCTGCCCTGCCACGACTCTGTCAAAATACATAAGCAAAATGGACATAGGCTATGGATTTCAGAAGGCAGTTTTTCAGTGCCTGCAGAAGAAAGCTTTGCGGATGGAAATCGTTGACAAGAGGGGTATCTTTGACAGTGATAATATTTTGGGGCCTATTTCAATTTGTGTCCGATGTAGTAGGTTTAATGTTTTAGTGGTTCAGAATTTCAAAATTTGTTAATCATTGTTAAACGAAAATTGCCTACAGTAAAGTCTCTTTGATCTGCAATCACATTAGGTTCATATCGCTTCGATATCTCACTAACACCATAACAACATTTTCTAACGGCAACATTTCATTATCTCAACTTGCCGCTAATGTAACCTGTCCGTTGCTTCGTCAGTACGTAGTTCTGTATATACAAAACCACTCCGATGCACCTCAGTTTTATATTATCCACAGACTGTAAGGTATGAACATAACACTGGGTTTTTTTTGTCTTATAAAATATAACCTATCTCATTGCAATCTACTTTTATTTGTATTGTATCCTGCATTAAAAAGTATTTGTTTTGTACATATGCTGCTGTTGTACGGCGCATTGTCAGTGCATATTAGGTGTACGTACAATGTAACCAATGTAGAAAGCGTAGATTTATTAGCAAGTTTTATTATTTTGTTGCTTGGGCAATTATATTTTCATAATAAAATGCTGTACATTCGTTGATGAAAATAACTGTTTCACAGGTATGTTCGTTGTTGATGAAATGTCACTCAGCGAAGCTATTAACTTCGATCGAAAGACAATGAACTTCAACGGTTTTATCATTCTTGGCAAACATACCCCCATCGAACAGCAGAACACACGGGCAGATCATGCGCTTGTGTTCATGTTCCAGCCGTTCCGAGCCGAGCCGTTCCGTTCTACACACAAAGTTCTGCACAAGCTAATTTTGGAGTGTATCTTGTTGCTCGATGGCTCCGGATTCCACGTGGACATCGTGACTATGTATGGAGCACCGTGGAACTGAGGGGTGTGGGGTTTGTTTGGGATCGGCGAAACCCAGTTGTCTTGTGAACACCCATTTGATGCTACGCGGCGACTTCGGATGATGTCGGATTTTCCTCGCCTCATTAAGTGCTTGCGAAATGGCATTATCCAGTGTCCGTTGTTCTCGATACGATAAAATTGCTTAAAATTGTATAATTGTTTACAGGCGAAACCCTCTTTCTAATCACAGTTGCCGTAAGGATAGTGACGATGAATTTCAATTTTTCGTTATATAGACATTCGAAAGTCTTGTGCTTCTTCGCCACTTCGAGGCTCTTCTTAAGCATGAGGCGCACACTAAGCCCAACCTTAGTGTCGCATATTTCCTGACGCCGGCGCATCTACATCCAAAGGGGTATCAAAGGATGAATGTTCCTCTTGCATTCTAGGTATGAAAGAATGCAAATATATTGCAAACATTGCGTGACAATATCGTTGTAAATACTCTGGTATTTCAGTTGTTCTCTGACAGAGTACGAGTTGCAATGGAGTTGTACAAGAACAACCCGAGATGTCCGGACTTACACGACTATCAGCCAACAGTTAAGCTCGTTGTCGATAAGCTTATTCAGGCCATGATATCGGGTACACCGGCCACCGCTCTGCGCCCTTCGGATACATGTCTATAGAAAAAAGTTCGTTGCAAAAATATCTGAATAGTATTCGCTATAAAGCGGTCCCTCGAATTTTTTCAAATTTATCTCATCATTCTGGACGACTCCTTTGCCTACAATCAAGACCTGATCGGTCAAACATGGTTCCTATCCTGAAAATAAACAAAGCGTCTGCAAAACTGACAATTTTTTTTTAATTTCATAAACTGTACACACATAAATCGTTGTCACATATGTCACGTTGATAAAACAAAACAGTCACTACGGGTTCTATAAGTCACGTAAGTAAGGCGTTTTTAATAAAGGCGTGAGTAAGGAGTTTCTGTAGGAAAATAAAAATATTGAGAAATAGATTAAATTTGGTAATAACGTTTTTCAAGATCAAGTACGAAAAAACGATTTTTTTACAGCAGAGTAATTCAGCATGAAAGTAAAATTCTTGTGCCCGGAATATATACTTATATGTATGAAAACGCTATGCTTATACACGTGAACTTCAATGTTCAACTACTCGAGAACTGGTTAGAAGAAAATTCCGAAAAATTTGTATTGTCATGTATAATCGTAAAGAATATATTTACCAAATTTTATTAAATTATAATTATTTTGAATTTTTTAATGTTTTTAACATGGTTTAGCATGGCAACATTGTATCGCCTATAACGAAACCCCTTAATCTCTCGCACGTAGTGCTACAAACTGTACAGTGACGCAACTGTGGAGGCATGCACGGCATCCCTGTATAAACAGATGTACACAACTTCTTCGGCATGTTGCGCAACGCTTGCGGCAGTAACGACCATCCAGATCCAACCTTGTCTGCCCAAGTGTTCCACCTCTTGTACACGCACTCCCTGGTTAAGCCACCGAAGGGTGGTAACGTGTGTGGCACCGAGCTGCTGGAGACTCTGATGGAAACTGAAGAGTCCATGGCAAAGGAAGCGTGCCCGAGAAGAACATTTCTGGAGAAGCTTGATAAAATGTACGACAAATCGCGGATCAACGATTCAAAATCACCGCGCTTGACCGATTCACGCAGAAGTGGCGCCGCCAGGCGGTGCGCAATTATTAGATCGTTCCTCGCTTTTTCCGACCACTTCTCTAACATTGCGTTCGGGCTCCTTTACTCTCGTCTCCATGGTATCAGCCTTCAAATCAGATATATAAAAAATCGTCCTAAAATTGAGGACAATAATCATCGTTGTTATGCTCTTATATATCTTTTCCTTGGCTCGTAGTCGCTTGTGAGCGAGATCGTGGCCATGCGCTGCGCTGCGGCCAATGCATGAACATCTCGCCGCTACCGCAATTATAAATTCAACCGACTAATTTTAAAGGGTATATTTAAACTGATTATGCGGAGAGCTCAGTGCATAATTTACCTAAACTAACGATGGGATGTTCCGTGTTAATCATAGTCATTAACCAATAATAACTGAACCAATAATAATGAAATGACTGAATCGATTTTGTTGATTTGACTATACTATACTATACTATACTATGATCAATTCAAACGAAATGAGATCCATTCCAATGAATATCGTTTGACTAAATTTGGGAAGTGTACTCAACTAAATATTTTGTTGAAACAACCATTACATGTCAATGATATTCATTCTATCCTTTCTGTACAGTTCTTCAATTTCCAATTCGACGCGTATCAGGAGTCATTATCTTAAAAATCTTACTAACGTAAAAACACATTATATATTTTTTTTTCAAACGGGCCATCGTCGTAGCTGATGACTAAATGAATTGTCCAATTTGAAAAAATATGTAGTAACTGGAATCAAAATATAGTCAAATTTATGAAATGTGCTACTAACCAAATGGTAGAGTTGGAATAGCTAAAACGATTTAGTTGATCTAACCATTCTACGATTGATTTAAACAAAATGAGATCCATTCTACTGAATTTCAGATGGCCAAATTTGGGAGGTTAGATTTACGAAACCTTTTTTTTAGTATGGCCTACACAAAGACCTGGAAAACGAAAAACTGATTTAAATCATTAGTAAGAAATCAATGCACGTATTTTATAAACGATGCCCAAAATGAATAAACTCTACGTAAAAGAAAACCGAGATCAACATATGCAGCTTACTAGAAATTCCTGTCTTATAAGACCCTCGAAGGGGAATACGACAAAATTAATGTAGATGACAAAATCATGTAGAATGATGAGAGAGCTAGCGATTGGAAAAGGGGTAAACTCAATGCCCTACATAAATCCTGGAAAAAATTGAATTAAATCGTTTTTAGAAAAAATACGCAAAATGGCGAAGTCTTCTTAGATGCATTAGTTACATGATTTACTCAACACACGATGAATTGGAAAGCTGAAAAACATCGGACAGTGACTTTATGTACTAACTTTTTGTATAAAAAATAATCCAGCAAATTGAGTTTACACGCACATAAATGCTCGGACAGTCCATTTAGCAAAAACATGACAGAACAATATTTCTTCGAAGTTTTTTTTTGCAATAAAAAAGTTCGTATAAAACTACAATCATGCTTCACGGATAGTATATGGGTGTTACTCATATGAAGTCGATCGTTTGTTTCAAACAATTACAGTACGAAGAAGAACTCAAAAAATTTGAAAAGCTTTTGAGCAACTTCCTGTCATTATCGATGTACACAACTGATAACTTGCATTTTGAATAAGAAATAATTCGACATTCTTAAAATAGATTCTTAAATTCCCATGTGTATTCGGTCTGCAAAAAAATAATCACAAAAAGCCCTATTTTTCCCTTATTGTGATAAAAGCCCTTATTGTGATATAACCTTGATGTCTACAGAAATGTTGAGCAAAACACCATTGGTTGGAGCGTGATGAATGAAAATTAATCTGGAGCGGAAACTGATCATTCTTGTACGGCTGGCAAAAAGTTTACGCGATGTCCTCCAAAAAGGAAATGAGATGTCAAGTTACACAATCAGCTGCAGTTGAGCAGTGGTGGGGGAAATGCCCAAAATGTAGTCGTCCAGTCAAGAAGTTTTGGGAACTTGAAGCAGTTCAGCTTGTCGGAAGATTGGTCGCTTTGGTGCGAGAGATTGGAGCAATATATTATTGCCAATCGTGTACCGGTCAGCAGCAAAACGGTCGCATTACTGCTCACACTTTTGGGTATCGAAGAGTACTCATTGCTAAGGAATTTGTGTGCGCCTCAGTTGCCGAGCCAGAAGAAGTTCGAGGAATTGACAGACGTCATGCGAGACCATCTGCAGCCCAAGCCGAGCGTGATAACCGAACACTACAGGTTCAAGGAGTGTCGACAGCTGGATGGGGAGGAGGTGAAGCAGTACCTCGCTTGACTGAAGAGACTGTCGCTCTATTGTGAGTTCAGGACGAACTTGGAGACCAACCTACGAGACCAGTTCGTGTGGGGCATCCGGAGTGACGCGATCAAAAAGAAGCTGCTCAGGGAGCCAAGTTTCACCAACGCGAGAGCGGTGGAAATCGCTACAGCGCTGGAGGCAGCATCAAGGAACGTCGCAGAGATGGACTTGTCAACGAGAAGCAGCGCAAAGGGGATCAATTTTTTCGGGGACAAGAGAGCGAGCACTTCGAACAGGAAGGCAACGTCGACGAACCTCAAGTGTTTTTGTTGCGGAAGGGAGGGCCATAAAGTAACTCAGTGTCGGTTCAGGTCGTATAAGTGTAATATCTGCCAAAAGAAAGGACATTTAAGTAACGTGTGTAAAAACGCAGCTAATTCGAGATCCAAGAACTCTCACGTGAAGAAGGGCGAAAGAAAAAATGAGAATTGTACAAACAGGAAGTCAAAGAAAAAATGCGGTGAGAAGCATCATTATGTCGATGAAGTCGAGGATCTCGAAACAGTTTTGGATAATTTATTTTGTCAGAACCTCTTTTTCTTAACCATGCACGCCAAGCTTCATTTTTTTTTTGGAAAATGTTATTTTTATTTTCCACACTATTTGAAAAAAAATACTTTTCGACGAAAACTACTATTTTTATTACTTGGTGTATCCATTTTTACAATATGTGATTTTAAGCCACTTGAGAAAACACCCGTGCGACGAAGCGTGACACCCCGAAATCGCCGTAAGTGCGAGAGAGATAATTATCAAACGCGAAATGTAATTTCCCTAAAACTGTGAAGATTTCTAGCTAGTCGAAAGCTGGCCTACTTTTTGTCACAATTGCGTGTAAGCTAAATAAATTTGAACGTGATAACTTGTGCTTCTTTGAAAACAAATTATTTGGAAATTCAGAAGCGGTTGAAGCGTGTGATATCGTCTTAACAGCCCTGTATGTTCAGTTATTAACTGATGCGTTGACTCATAATCCAAACCTCGTTTTATTCGCAGACTCGACGAAGGTGAAGTTATAAGAATCAATTATTTCTTCATGACAAAAAACAGATATGTTTTAGTAAAAACTAGATCCCAGAAAAAATCGTCTACGACGAAAAAAAAATTGGACAAGTACTTTGTCGTGTGGTTGCTCTATTCTTTTATCACCCGCAAAACTGGACGCGACAACAAAAAACCTTTGATATCATTATATTGGCCAAGTTATAAACGTTCATCATGTAGTCACAAAAACCACACCACATGAGTAAAGCTGTTCGTAAAACGTGCAAAACCACTCCATGAAAAAAAGTACTTGGCGCATTTTTAATTTTAATATACATCATACGGTATTCTGAAAAAGATTTACATCTTCTACAAAGTATGAGTATTAAAATTAAAAATGCGCCAAGTACTTTTTTTCATGGAGTGGTTTTGCACGTTTTACGAACAGCTTTACTCATGTGGTGTGGTTTTTGTGACTACATGATGAACGTTTATAACTTGGCCAATATAATGATATCAAAGGTTTTTTGTTGTCGCGTCCAGTTTTGCGGGTGATAAAAGAATAGAGCAACCACACGACAAAGTACTTGTCCAATTTTTTTTTCGTCGTAGACGATTTTTTCTGGGATATCATTCGTTTTGGTAAAGATTTAGTTTTACCAACAAAGTATATCGAATTTCTTAAATGAACTGATTTTAAATCAATATTGATAGAGAGAAATCGTTTGACTAATAACTTTACGATTGAGTCAAGTAGTTGTTAAGTTAATTGTTCTTCTTACCTTTGTCGATCTTGTTACTGTGAATTTTTTTTTTTTATGTATTCGTTTCTATTTATTTTTTTTCTACGTTAAATTAACAGATGAGGTTATGTATGATACCGGTAAATTGAAACCACACTGTTTTTTAATGCACCATTAGCGATCTATGTGAAGTTGGCCATCTTTGTATGCATTTATTTTTGTTTCATCCAAATCTCACGTCGATGGTTATTTCATCAGATTTTATTTACGAAAATATTTTCATCTTACTGGAAAGGACTTTTCACTGTTTGAAATTCATAAGAGCTGACGTTTTTTTCTAATCCACATTTTATAACTTTGTTCGAAGAGGTTAGAAAACGCGTAGCGTAAACTCAGTTTGCGGGAAAAAGATACGTCGAGATACTCGAGATATGATATGAAGATTCTCTCGTTCATTCCATTATACAGCATGTAAACGCGGTGGAAACTCGCCCTGCGTGACCGAAAACTAGTCGCGCTCATGAAAATCCGGCATGCGTGACATCTCAAGCAGACGCTACAGCGTCAAAACTAAGGCACGCATTGGAATCATGAAATTAATGAAACACGAAAATCCGACGTCTGGGCGCAATTTTATCGACACCAATCGACAGATCGTTATCACATTACCTAATGAAACTGGGATCAAAAGTTAATTTCATTCTTTAGATCGATCTAAAATTAATGGGAAAAGGTCGGCAATGCGCGTGAAAGTAGTTTGTTCGGGAAAAGATACTCGGCGAGCCTCGGGACACGTACTTGTCCCGAGACTCTGCCGAGTCTCTTGATGCTCATTTGCAGCAAACAAATATTCAACCGCTTGCGGTATCAAGAGTCGCGATAGCGACCTTATATTGTACTTGATTAAAAAATTTGAATGAAAAGTAACGGGACGGACAAGTACCTTTGGTGCCTTGAAAATAATAATTTGCAGTACCGATTCATGGTTATTGATGATTATAATCGCGAATTTTTCCAAAAATTGAGCACACAAAATATAAGGCTTCGGAACGATTTCACAACTTCGATTTTGAGGTTAGGAACGGGACGCGTATATGACAGCTGTGCGACATTGCTGGTAACCCAAGCATATTATTGTGGGTCATAATTTACGTTGTTTCCAGTTCATCTTGCAATAATTGATCTCGAATTAATTATCGAAAATAATGCCATAAAATAATATAAATAATTCCTGTAAGCATCACTTTGTCAAAAATGCATATTTTGTTAAACTGACGTGGATGTTTTCCTCGAAAAATGACATTAAATACGACGATAATTTGCCGATAAACAGTTGGTAATAATTCATCGGTTCCGTGCATAAGCATATGAAGTGATAAATTTAATGATGTTTCGTTTACTGTCCTCTATAAAATGTTGTTTTCGAAGAAACTGAAAATGTTTTAAATAATCTTTTTGTTTTGTCCCAAAACAACGAATAAACCATTTAGTTTATTTTCCTTGTATGCATTTATAACCATTTGTAAGGTTACACTTACAGCAATCATTTTTCGTTTCATTCCTTTCAGGCATATTAGCCTGCAAGGAATGCAAGCAGGCATCATGATATCCAGGCTTTCAGGGGATGTAATTCTTTCATATAGCAATAAGTTAATCCTTTCTGAACATAATTTTATTGAATCCTTTATCACAGCTAAAAATAGAGCCATGCAAGCCATCGATGGTAACGTTTAATTTAATTCAAACTTGATCCAGCATAAGTACATCATGGAGGGCATTATGAGCTTTATCACAATTGATGTTAAATTCGCTAAAAACATTTTTTTATTTTTAATCAGTTTTATGTCTTTTCGATTTTCGTTTCAATAACAGGAAGCGTAGCGTAATATCCAAGAATGATTACTTGAAAATGTTCTTCCAAGATAACTTTTTCTATAGTATCCATTGTGACGCCTTTCTTCCTTAAAACGAGAGAAAGGCGAAACATTACTATTTTTAAATAAAGCTGGAACTAAAAGGGGGAGAAAATGAAAGTAAAAAATTTAACGACGGACGAAACATTAAAAATTATATTTAATAAGAAGGAAATAGTAAAAAAGAATTTATGCGATTTAAGAAGGAAAAGAAACTATGAATTATTCAACAAAAAAAAAACTTTAGATGGGGACCAGTGAAATTCTTCGCTTAAGTCACAACCGTTTTACAAGAAAAAAACTTAACGAAAAACTCTTACTACGCTACAGGGGAGGGCTCTCAGGGTCAAGAGTTCCCGAAAGGTATGCGCCTCTTACACTGAATCTGGTTGAGTGGAAAAGACCAAAAAAAAGGTCAACAAAAACCGAAAAAACAAAATATTTAATCTAAGGACGCAATAACGATGGGCGGGGGAAGTTATACAGCGGGGAGAAGAGTCGAAAAGGGAAAATTATTCACTATGAATTTAAGGAATTCTCGACACACCATACACGGATTCGCAAGGGGTGGAGGGGTCGTAGGACGATCGTGACCTCGTGGCCGAAAATTGTATCACGCAATTCGCAAAGACAGAAAAACGAAAAGTAACACAAAAAATAGACAAATTAAATCAAGGAGACCGATAAAGAAATAAGAAAACTTACGCGTTCCTCTGTCGTCTCCTCTGTCTCCGTACGTGTACTCTGTCGCCTTTTTCCTCCTTCACAAAATCCCCTTTACTCGTCCTCCAATACTATTCCTTTCCTCACTGACTCTTCACTCAAAAGAAAAACTCCATATAATGAAAACAAAATGTTGAAACACCGTCTTTGCACTTTCCGCAAAAAAACAGACAGAAGGGAAAGAAAATCACAAATCGCTAACCGAATCGCCCTATACGCCAAGACTTCTCTCTCGCAAGTGTTATCTCTTTCGCGCGGGATCCTCTTCCGGTTCTTTTGTCGCATAATGAGGTGGGGTGGAAGAAATTTTTGGGTGGGTAATTTTCGGGATTGGAGAGGGGTGGTAGAGCGGTGAACAATTACTGCTTCGGTCGACGATCCAAGCCGCCACGCGTAACGTGAACGAGGTGTCTCTAGATATCACTATACGGGGGTTGATGCATCGTTCGACATTTGATACTGCTGGGCGCTAGATGATCTGATGGTTGCTCGATATCCGCGTCCGTACGATTTCACGGGGAAAGTTATGTCCTCTAATATTCAGGATAAAATTGCACCGCTGGGGCGGTGGTGGCGGGTCGCTCCGGACGCTGATTGTATTTTGCGCCTCTTCCTCGAGATCATCATGTAGTACCATCTTCATGTACCGATAGTCACAACTTTAAAGCCTAAATTCTTTGTTTTTCTCCGGATCTCACTTCTGATCCTTTAACTGCCTCATTCATCTTTTTTGTGCCGTGTACGTCACACGTACTGCAAGAGAAAATCATGGGAAAACGGAGAAGGATTTTGAAGAACAAATTCAGCAATTAAAAAAGCAGCTCGAAGAGTTTAAACAGGATAAACGAAATAAACGCAGTAAGCCCTTTAAAATACGTTTGATATTCAGAAAGACTTGGTTTATGTTTTGTCTAGGCCTTAGCAACCAGATGTTAGGCATCAACTGACGGAGAAAGCATTACATAATATGATAAAGAGAATTAATAATGTCTCAGACTCGCGAGATGGTCCAACCATATCGCGAAGTCCTTACATGGAAATAACAACGTCTTGCTAGGCGGTTGTTTTATTATTTTTCCATGAAAAATGTGTCGGCTGGGATCGGGCTTGTCGAGAATCGCAATGATACCTTGTGATAGAAAAAAAAAAAAAAAAAAAAGACACGTTACCTTGATGATTCTTGAAAGTGTATCTCCTTCCCTCTAGGCAAGAGGAGAAGGAGTTCTACGTCAAAAGATGGCGAGTATGAACGCTCGAAGAATCGAAAACGGTCGCGGCGGTATGAGAATTCAGATGAAATAAGCGACGATAGGCAAATGCCGGGCACTTCCTCTAGTGGTACTAATCGATCGCGAGTCAGCAGAAGATTGCGGAATAGAGGTTATGAACGGGAGGACTCTGGTACGGACTCGGAATCGGGTCCCGAGGTCGAAGCCGTGGCAGAGGATACTCCGGTTCAGGAAATCGACGAATCCCGTAACGAAAGAATGACAGATGAGACTCCCTTAGGAGAGGATGAGGTTACTCCGCCGATTTTAGAAAAAGGAGACTCGATTAAGCCGACGGATGGACAGCTGACGACCGAGATACTGCAGGCCATAGGCGAACGGCTTTTGCCAGATAGAGTGTTGGCCCCTGCTGTACATGATGACCTCAAAGTTCGGGTTGATGAGATTTTGAGAAAAGGCTTGCCACTGGAGGAGAGGAAAAATGTTATCAAGCGGTTTCCTCCGCCAGAAAACTGTGTGTTTATAGATCCGCCAAAATTGAACCTCGAAGTGAAAGCGACATTACAAGAACCGGCAGTCAAAAGAGACTCTCGGATCGCAGAAAAGCAAGATTGCATTGCTGCGGGTATTAGCGCGGTGCTAAGCCTCACGTCAATGGTTCTCAAGGCCGAAGTTAATGAAAAGCTTCAGATGCTCAGCATTCTAAGCGGTGTGTTGAGAAATTTCTCCGATTTGCATCATGAGGAATCAAGGATTCGGCGAAGCCTGATTTTAAAAAACATTAACGCATCCTTGCGAGAAACATTGAACGGGAGTATAGCCGATGAGTGGTTGTTTGGAAAAAATTTAGAAGAGAGATTAAAGGCGGCAAAATCGCTCGCATCTTCGAGTAACAATTTGAAGTCAAAACCTCAGCAAGCGATCAACACTTATACAAAAAACTCGAAAGACTCGCGACATCGTCAGTTCATCAAGAATCGAACGAGCTCGACGTTCGGCGGGCAGAAGTCGTATTCAAGGAATCAGAGATCATACCAGAGCCGCAGGATGACCAATCAGAGAACGTCTTACCCGAAGAAGACTTATTAAATGATGCAGGACAGGTAGCTGGTCGGCTTCGTTATTTTTTACAAGAATGGAGCCAAATTACAAACAACAGTACGGTCTTGAGCTGGATTTCGGGCTATAAAATCCCTTTTGTGTCCAAACCGTCGCAGGTACAACAGCCGCGACAATGTCAATGGTCTACTCGGGAAAAAAGCATAATAAGAGATCAAGTATCTCGTTTGATATCGTTTCAAGTATCGTTTGATATTGGAGCTGTTCGGAAGGTTAAGAGCATTCCAAATCAATTTATTTAATCCATTTTCATTGTTCCAAAAGCAGATGGGTCGCATAGGTTAATATTGAACCTTAAAAAACTAAATCAATTCTTACTGCCAATGCATTTTAAATTAGAGGATGAAAAGACAGTGCGTCGCGTTGTAAGGTCGGGCTGTTTTATGGCATCCCTAGATTTGAAGGATGCTTATCATATGATTTCTATAGCTAAGGAGCACAGGAAGTATCTAAGATTTGTGTTCATGAACGTAATTTACGAATTTTGCTGTCTACCATTTGGGCTAAATACAGCACCGTATACTTTCACTAAACTCATGAAGCCGGTCGTATCGCATCTGAGAAGTTTAGGATTTGAGGCGGTAATTTATTTGGACGACTTGTTATTAATCGGAAATTCCTATGAGACTTGTCATTACAATGTGCAAATAACCACGAAATTGCTGGAGAGACTGGGATTGATTATCAATTAGGAAAAAAGTAAAATGAGTCCATCACAGCGTTGCAAATACCTCGGCTTTATCTATGATTCGAAGAGGTTAACAATTGAACTCCCACCAAAAAGAAAGAAAAGGTTATGTGTCAAATATCAAAATTCAGAAAAGTCAAGCAATGTACAATTAGGGAATTTGCAGCGTTTATAGGAACATTGAGCTCGTGTTGTGCAACGCTAAAATATGGTCGAGTGCATGTTCGAGCTTTTGAAAGAGAGGAGTTTCTGGCCTTACAAGAGAGCAGAGGCGAGTTTGACGCGAAAATCGCGTTGTCAGAAAAATTAAAATCAGACTTTGATTGGTGGAGTCTAAACATCAGATCGGCAATTAATTCTATAAGATGTTTCAACCCCAAACTCGAGATTTTTACGGATGCATCAGGTTCGGGATGGGGAGGTTTCCATGAGGGACAGCGTGCCCATGGTCATTGGAAAGAAGATGAGAAACGGCTGCACATCAATCATTTAGAGCTCATAGCTGCATCACTGGGCTTAAAGTACTTTGCATCAAATTGCCAAGGTTGCGATATTTTATTGAGAATTGATAATACGACTGCTATATCATATATTAATAAAAAAGGGGGAATAAAATTTCCAAGATTAGCAAGAGTGACAAAATATATATGGGAATGGTGTGAAAAAAGAGATATTTGGATATTTGCTTCGTATATAGCATCGAAAGATAATGTGGAGGCAGATCGTGAATCGCGCCGTCTCGAACCTGAGACAGAATACGCGTTATCAAATGTAGCCTTTTTCCAAATTGTGAACAAATTGGGCCTACCAGATATGGATCTTTTTGCAACAAGAGCAAACACAAAGTGCCCCAGATATGTTTCATGGAAGAAGGATCCGGAATCTATTGCGGTTGATGCATTCACCATCAAATGGGACCAGTTTTTCTTTTATGCTTTTCCACCGTTTTCAATAATTCTCAGAGTGTTACAAAAAATTAGATTTGACAATGCAAAGGGGATTTTAGTAGTTCCTCATTGGCTAGCTCAGCCGTGGTTTCCGGTTTATTTATCCCTGTTAACAACAAAGCCATTGTTTTTCGAGCCTAACAAATGACTTTTACAATCGTGCGACAGAAAACCTCACCCGCTGTGGAAAAAGATTACCCTGGTTGCGGGAATTATATCAGGGAAGGTTTCCGTCGAAGATCAATACCGGCAGAGGCAGTCGAAATTATGCTATCGTCCATAAGTGAGTCATCGAGGAAACAATACGACAGTGGTTTAAAAAGATGGTGGGGTTATTGTGCAGGGACGAGCGTCGATCCGTTTGACGGAAAGATAACGGATATAATCTTGTTTTTGACGGAAGAGTTTAACAAGGGAGCGTCGTATAGCTCGTTAAATTGTTGGCGGTCAGCGTTGGCGTTAATACAAGGAGCTGAGTTAGGAAGAGAGCCTCAGCTCAAACGGTTTTTCAAGGGCATTGCGAGACTAAAACCACCAAGGGCTAAGTATGATTCAACTTGGGATCCTCAAATAGTATTGGATGAAATCAGCAGATGGGGGCAGAATGAGATGCTTTCGTTAGAAACACAAACCTTGAAGACAGTGACATAACTCGCTTTAGTAACAGGTCACCGGATGCAGACGCTAGCGTTGATTGATGTTCGAGATATTCAAGAGAGCGACGATGGGTTTGAAATAAAAATTGCCCAAAGAATCAAGACGTCGGGGATAAATAGGGTACAGCCCACTTTGATCATACCCTTTTATCCAGAAAAGACGGACGTATGTCCAGGTTTGGCGTTGAAGAATTATTTGGAAAAGACAAATAATATTCGAAGCTTAAGATATAGATTATTTCTTTCTTTTAAAAAAACCTCATAAGGAGGTATCCACTCAGACGCTTAGTCGGTGGATAAAGAACGTTTTGGAAAAGAGTGGTATCGACACAAAAGTTTTTTCATCGTACTCTACTAGACACGCGGCCACATCGGCAGCAAACAGAGGAGGCGTTAACATTGATACCATCCTAAAGACAGCGGGGTGGTAAAAAAAATCTCAGACATTTGCACGTTTTTACAATAGAAACATTTCAGAGGATAGAGATTCCTTTGCTAGAGCTATATTGGCAAAAAATGTGTGACTATTATACCTTTGGTTCTGGAGGTTGAATATAGTTGTGGCAACTACTGGTGTTTGTTTTTTTTCTTTCATTTTTGTGGGCTTGTCGACTGTCATGGATCGGTGCGATATGAATTTTATCTCTTGCAATCAGATTACCGTAACAAGCTTTAAACAGCTACATGATGATCTCGAGGAAGAGGCGCAAAATACAATTACACGATTAAACGAACTTACCTGTAAGTGAAGTTCGATCGTGATTGTATGAAGCGCCTCTTCTGAAGAGATCAGTCCCACCCAATGATTATCCCCATTGTTCTATCACCGTTTCGAACACCCGATAATGGGTTACGGCAATTCTTTAAATGAATGAGGCAGTTAAAGGATCAGAAGTGAGATCCGGAGAAAAACAAAGAATTTAGGCTTTAAAGTTGTGACTATCGGTACATGAAGGTGGTACTACATGATGATCTCTTCGGAAGAGGCGCTTCATACAATCACGATCGAACTTCACTTACAGGTAAGTTCGTTTAATCATGTAATTATTAGATTTCTCCAGCGATAACGCTGCACGGAAATTTCTCACAGGGGGAAGTAATGCGATGACGAGACGACTGCATTGTGCTTTTGGCGTAATTTCGGATTATAATTCCTCGATTACTTTTTCTTATTGGTTAAATATCTTGCTTTCAAAATGAATTATTAATTTTTACTATCCGGCAACACGTTTTCGGTACCGTAGCTACAACAAATTAAAAAGCAACATTCTTATCCAATGAGAGGATTCGTGCCCATACTTCCTTAAAGCGTCAAACAAATTTTCATTACTAAAACCATAATAGATGTCTGTACGCTTATAATTTTCACTATTTGACATAAACCTGCACCATTTCCCATAATCATTGTGATGGTTAAAAGCATGATAAGGGATATTTTGATTGGCTCATGACCATTCGGACCCCTATTGTGTGAAATACTACAGTTAAAGCATTTTTCATATATCGGATTGTTGTATCAATCAATCCCTATTATCACTCAGTACCCAATCAGGATTTGATTGGGATTCCTTATTACAGCATTTCTCTCCGGAATCCAAGGAGGTCCCAAGCCATATTCCGATGAGCGATGGTTATACGAGTCGGTACGTGTCCGGAATACTCTAATTGGACATTTTTTTACTGTAGGTCATGGGTTCAAATGCTAATGTCAGAACAAAAATTTCATTCTGTTTTTTTCGGTAAAATTGATTCGTGGGCAAGTTACCATCAGTAATGTGTATAAATAATGATCTATGACATCCACGATACATTTTTTCTCAAGTTTTCGCGTGTTTTTAAAATTTGATTATTGTGGCGCAACTCGGGAATCCATAGTGGGGTCCTACTCATTATACAACTCGAGGCTCCATTTGAGACCGTGGCCGTCCTCTATATGCTCTGATGAGGCTTTCTGACCAGGGCCCTACCATTATTGGGATCACCCGACAGGGGCCCCACTAAAGCCTTATTACATTTTCCACTCGGAAATACGGTTTGGCATCCCTATTGGCATCCGAAGGGCCGATGTTACATTGCACGCTCAAACCCCATTACCTAATCAGATTCCAATCAGGAAATTGGGAATCCCAATTACAATCCACATGGGTCCCGACTGAAATTTCTGCACGGATTACTGTATAATTCACTAACAACACTATTCGACGTATGATTGTTTTCAGATTTATTCAAATTTCATGATCATTAGCTCCTTTTGCGGCGGTGATAAAACTGCTATCATTAACGGCGATAAATTTCCCTACTTGAAGATTGTATATTACCAAGATGGGGTGATCTTTTATTATAAGGACTGCTGCATGAGGCTCCATTGACTTAGCGCTACCCACGAAATTTCAGCGGCAATCATGGTTTTTAGTCAAGTCAAGTAGTCATTATCACATGTAGCAAATTTACGAATCAATGTTACATAGGCTACAATCTTTTGGTGCAACATTGTATGAAAGCAGCTGTTCCAGACAAACTGTTTTAAGTTCTGCCTGTGTCACTCGAGAGGTAGCCCATATCGAACAACGCTGCTACGCGCGCAGTCGCATTGTCTGATATATTCTGGATTTTAATATTCATTTTACTCCAAGAAGAAAATATGAAATCTATATGCTGATCATTAAATCTTAAAAGTAAACAATTCATAAAAAAGACCGTTGCATAATTAGTATCTTTTAAACCGGCAGAATTGCATTAATGAAATTTCAACTTTTGGATTAGATGAATGATCATTCAAATAAGGTACACTGAAAAATAGGTTCCGTAAATCTATCCTTCCAAATTTGAGCAACCGAAAATCGGTAGA
Source organism: Heteropelma amictum (assembly GCA_959613375.1). Classification (NCBI taxonomy): domain Eukaryota; kingdom Metazoa; phylum Arthropoda; class Insecta; order Hymenoptera; family Ichneumonidae; genus Heteropelma; species Heteropelma amictum. The sequence goes on along the minus strand of OY390720.1, from coordinate 12,756,368 downwards.
ATGGATCTCATTTTGATTAAATCAACCGTTGAATGGTCAGATCAACAAAATCATTTTATCAGCTACGACGATGGCCCGTTTGAAAAAAAAAGATATAATGTGTTTTTACATTAGCAATATTTTTAAGGTAATGACTCTTGATACGTGTCGAGTTAGAAATTCAAGTACTGTAGAAAGAAATCAAGTACTGTATGAAAATCAATGACATGTAATGGTTGTTTCAACAAAATATTCAATTAAGTAGACTTCCCAAATCTATTCAAACGATATACATTAGAATGCCTCTCATTCCGTTTGAATCGATCATAGTGTAGTCAAATCAACAAAATCGATTTAGTTGTTTCAACGCGGCTATTTGTTTAATGGTATTTGTTCAATCTGACTATATCTTAGTTCCAGTTACTACATATTTTATAAATCTGATAATTCATCTAATAACCATGAAGATATTTGGTTATTAAAAAATCGATATCGTATGTTGTTACGTGAGCAATCTTTATATAACGAAAACTCTTTACATGTTTAATAGAAAAAATAAAGTACAACTCAAAGAATATGGTACAGTATCATTGGCATGTGATGATTATTTTGACCTAGAAAATTTGGTTGATGACTATGATTGATACGGAACATCTCATCGTTAGTTTAAGTAAATTATGCGCTGAACTCTACTCAATATTTGTTTAAATAAACCCTGCGAAATTAGTTGGTTGAATATATGATTGCACTAGCAGCGAGATGTTCAGCGTTGGCCGCAGCGCGGCGCATGGCCACGATCTCGCTCATAAGCGATCACGAGCTAGGAAGAAGATATATAGGAACACAGCAACGATGGTTATTGTCCTCAACTTTAGGACGATTTTTTGAAGTCTGATATGCTGGCTCCTAAACCGGAAGGCGATTCGTTCGGAAGGTAGCCGAGTGGGTTATAGCGACTTTATTATACATATATTTATACAAGGTGTTTCAAAAGGGTATGTTATCCTCGTAATGGTAGATCGGGGGTGAAATTCTGAGACGATTGATATAGGCATGTATGGGCCTTCGATCCACCCTTGATTTAATATTAATTTTTCAAGTTGACCAACCAGATGCGCACGCTACATCCGTGAGTACCACGCGGTAGTAGTTGTGCCGCGAGTGGCAAAGCCTCCACTGTGCCCCCACCACCCCACCGTGTGAGCGCTCGCGTGTGGTAGTGGGAGGAGCCCCTCTTCACGGACGATTTTCGCATCTTTGTATGTGGCCGAGGCAACTCGATGTATCGGTGTGAGCGCTCGAACGCAGTAGTGCGCGATCTTTTTTCAGTAATTCCAGCTGCGTTTCTACCTTATTCTTTTCATTATCAATCTGCTAAAATAATTGTTGTCCATGACATATAATAATTATTATAAATTGATGATTAACAAATAATTACGCTGCAGCATTCAGTCGAAAGCCGTCTCGATCTCGTCATGTTTTTTCGAAAAAAAAAGATAATGATAAAAAAAATAATCTAAAACACAAACTCTATTACGAACACACATTTATGACTTCCCACAACGGTATTATTTCAATAAATGTTTTTAATGTTTTTAAAAAAACCCTTGAATGTTTCAAAGTTGACAATTCGTTATTTTTTTATTGTCTAAAAAACGTTGATCTATTCGTCATTGAATGCCGCAAATCCCATAGTGGGCCAATTTCTATTCTATCTTTTTTTTCATTAAAATTTTTTACATGTATTTTATTGAAAAACTTAAAAAAAAATTTCAGTTCAAAGAGAAGGGAAAAAGTTTTTTAAAATTTTTTTTTAATTTTTTCAGTCATGCTATGACATTTTTTTTATTTTTCCGGAAAAAAGCATTATATTTTCGAACTTCGCAATTTTTTATTTTTTATTTGAAAGAAAACGCTAGTTAATTCATTGTTGAATACTGCAAATCCCACGGTGGGCTAACTTTTTTTCTATCTGTTTTTATTGGAATCTTTTTTTCATTTTTTCCAATCTGAATTTGTTTTTATGTTAAATTAACATTTTCAAATGTATGCGATTATAAAAACCAATTCAGATTAAAAACGAAGGTACATTGAGGAAAAATTTCTAAAATTTGTATCGTCGAAAAAAAATTAAAATCAGAATTTTTTCAATTTAAAACTTTTTCTTTTATTCTTCGGTAATCTATCTTTGTTTTTATAAAAAAAATTAATTTCCAGAATTTTATTTTGTTATAAAAATGAAGTTAGTCTCAGAAAAAGTTAAAAAAAAACGTTACCAATGAAAGAGAATAATAAAAACGGAGAATTTTGCTTATAATTTATACGTATGACTCTTACGTACAACGGTTAAATTGATTCACGTGTTGTTGAATTTATCGATCGTTTTTTTCAATGTATCTTGACATTACCAGTCTACATACAACAGAATTGTTAACTGGTTTACACTATTAATTTAACTTCAAGATATGACTCGAAAAAGATTTAATGGATAATAATATAATTCTAAAAACTTAAAAAATTTGTTGCATAATTGATATTTTTCAATCCAATAGAATATATTTTTAAAATACTAAAAAAGTTGATTATATGTACAGTGACCAGCACTCGAAGTAAAACAAAGACGTTTTTCCGAATTTCGATGAGAATTGAGCCGATTAAAAAAATCTAAGAAGTACTTTCTCATAAATTCTGTTACCTTTCGAACGAAAAAAGTTTTATAATGATCGGACAAGAATAGCCTAATCGTCATTGGATTTTGTGAATTTCTACAAATCTCTGCTTTGCAAAAATATCTGTAAATTCAAGGTAGCCAGCGACAGACAATTTTTGGCATATGACAGTGAGAATAGTATACCGGAACGAAAAAAAACTATCTTTAATTCGTATTAGATTACTCGAAAAAGAGAGATTTGTTCGAGAAGCTAGAATCGTTTCTGCTTGATTGTACTGAAATAGCCTGGTCAATCTTGCTCAAATTTCTGATGGGTTCTTATTTTAGTATGCTTTTCATTCTCAAAGTAGTCCTGTTGTTCTGGCTGGATTACTCATTGCACCTGAAAAATGTTTGTATTGGAACTGACTATTAAAAAACGTCATCGTCATCTCTCGTCATCCAACGAGAGTATAGATTTGTTACAGAATACACAAAACATATTTTTTCTCAAATTTCAAATGCGACTAAGTCGCCAACCCTCACAACAATCACTACGTAATCACTGCTGATGTTTAGAAGAGTTTCGAGTTCGGCGACATAAATTTTCTCTGATTGCCCCTTAAATTGGCGAGTCATACTTGTTCCTTGGCTGTAGTTCCAAAAGCGAAAACTCTCCTACGGGGCTGGGATTTTAGGAAAAGTTTGTCTTCGGCTTATATATCAAAACCCTCAAAGGATTTTTGGCGCAAACGTTTTCTTTCCCCCACACATTCCCTCAAAGTTGGGAACGTTAATAATAATTTTACCGTAAATAAAAATTTCTCTTCAATCAATAGCGTCAAAATACAGTCAATATTTTCAAAAAACCTTATTAATTTTTATAAATTTGAGAAGGCGTTGGGCATGAACGAATTATTCGCGCCAAAAATTCTTCAAGCGTTTTTAATCATGGCTTAAATGTAAGCTATTTTAAAAATTTCAGGCCAATCGATGGAGTGTCGCTATTGGCACTTTGTCTTATGTACGTATATGTGTGCATGTGTGTAAACGAATTTATATGTGTTATATTTCAGATCTAAGCGTTCGAGTTCTATCGTTCCGTCACTTGTCGGTTCGATGAACAATTGCTCGCAAGCCTGTGGCCATATCGGAAACCATTTAATCCCAGCAGGAGATCCTTTCAAACGCGTAGTGCGGGATAGAAAAATGAGCCTGCTCTGAAATAAGCGGTCATATTACTATGCGTATGAACGATATAGCCTTTTAAGCGAACGCCCTTGCTGTGGGAATTGACTGTTTCGCACGCGAAACGTGCTATGAATTTTCACTATCTTCGCATTAATTCTTCGGCACTTTATACTATGACTTTCTTCATTTTCTCCTTCTTTTTCACCCAAAGATGAAAAATGCAATGGTGAAGAATCGAAACATTGTAATTTAACCTTAAAATCTGTAGACTAAAATTTTTTTTAATGATTTTAAAATTGATAAAGGTTTGCTGTAATCTAGAGACGTGGCAGCGTCTCGACACCAGGTAATGAAAAAAAATTTGTATGACCTGACGTCAGAGACCTGCCACGGATATTATACAGGAGAATGGGCTTCCAGCTGTCAACCAAGAATGCAAATCACATATAGTTTTGAAACGGTTAATCGAAAATGTAATGACATTTTCACCGATTAAATATGATTTTTTTCTTTCCATTGAGCCTAGTTAAAGCACCGTTTGATCTGCCGATATGTGCAAACTCATAATTTTGAGCTGATTTTTTCTCTACTAAATTTCAAAATAATATATATATCACATTCGTCACGTCACGAAGTAGGCAAAACACCGAAAAATCAAACCGTCAGTCCTGACTGTCAAAGTATTTTAATCTTTTCCAATGTCAAAGTCTTAACCCTTGAAGACATTTTTTTTTGTTTCTTTTTGTTTTATATGATTAAGTTTGATGGTTTCCTACAAGAAGAAGTGAACTCCACATTTTCAACTTTAAAAAGTAAGAAATATACACGTAATTAAGATGGTAATTTTCTTCGAAAAGTATTTTTTTCAAATAGTGTGAAAAATAAAAGTAACGTTTTAAAAAAAAAAATTAAATTTAGCGTGCATGATTAAGGAAAAGTGGTTCCATCCACGCCAAGTTTAATTTTTTTTAATGTTACTTTTATTTTTCACACTATTTGAAAAAAAAACTTTTCGAAGAAAACTACTATTTTAATTACTTGGTGTACATTTTTACTTTTTAAAGTTTAAACATATACAATACTGATCATAATGAAGTACCCACTTCCAAAGATTTTACCTTTTTTCAAATATTTTACTGAAATTGTGGTAGCGTCGATTCTTGACACATTTTCTAAACCTGACCACGCGAAAAATCTCCGAACCGTGACACTCCCACCTTCGTATTTTATGGTCTTCTGAAGATTTTTTTCCAAAAGTTGTTCCCTTCATTTTAACCATACTCGAAACTGTTTCTTATGACTAAAAAGTTTAAATTTACTTTCATGTGACAATAAAACTTTTTTTTTTAAATCTAGTGGCTCATCGACCTATTTTTTTTGTTGCAAATCTTAAACGTTTCATTTTATTTCGATTTTTGATGGAGCGGAGACGCAATGCATTGTTTTTTAACCTTTTCCTCCGATATTTAACGATTAGTCTACGAATTTGCATGCAAATTTTCTTTTTTCTCATTACAAATGAAAGAAAGTCGACTGTTTTTCTCAACAGCGAATTGAAAAACTAACAAAAGAACAAAATCACTCGTAGTTTCAATGCCTTACATGTTTTCAAGGACTCTACTGTGTTTGCGAAGTCAAAAGAAACTGGTGCCTACTTTATTATGCCGAATAAAAATATGTTGTTATTCACAGTGAAAACGTCGAATCGGTCATGAAAATTGGAGTGAAAACTCCGAAAGTACATGAAAAAACTAACTTTTTATCGCTGTAGTTCATTTCAGAATAATAAATGACGACTTGTGATCGAATAAACTCACTTTTGAAGGTATTTCAATACAGGTGATACTGAAGAATATTACATTAATTTAACTGCAGTCCGATAGATTCTATCACATGAAGGGATCAGTGTACAATCTACATTTTTCTTTCAAATGACGCATTATTCTCGAATATATTCCTTGGCCGAATAGCATATTTTATTTCTCTAAGGTAGGTATGCCGATTTGCCCATATGATAATTTACAGTTATCAGTGAAGCAAGTATTGCAGCTTGTTCAATGCAAATAAACAGTTTGATTATTAATCGGTTAGTATATTATGAATGAGGCTTATAAATTTTCTTCATTCAACGCATGCTATAATTTAATCATTTAAATTATCGCTTTCGAAACAAAACGGATATTCTCAACAACAATCGTCATTAAAACGATCTCATATATATACCATTTACAACTATTACTTCAACAGTACTGCTTTTGTTTTTATCAAATATAAAACTTGACTTAACCACGGCGTGCTTATTACATAGCCTAAATGTGCAGTCAATGTGTACTAATTCTCTCATGTATCTGATGTATTAAAGTATATGTCCGATTGCGCTGAATAAATTATGGTGTCCAGAAAAATTGTTGTACTATTGAAACAGTGTAATTTTCGGTCGTTATAGTTCTTCCTATCCCATTATAATTGAAACGGTTTTGATTCAGCTGTTTGCTAAACAGCAAATTGTAGCTGTTTAACGTTGGTTACGACTTATTTATATGAAGCAAAATTTCCATAACTTCTTTATTAAGTTTGAACGAGAGTGATCAGTGACATACAAGGGCTATTTCGAGTTCAAGACTGTTAACGCAAATTCTCTTCTGTCAGTTAAGATTTCTCCCTTGTAAAATCTAGCAAAGACTAGAGACCTCTCCGTTCAACCGGCAGTTCTCCTAATACAATCTAAACTAACTCCGCCTTTGTCCGCTGTTGAGGTCGCCGCGTACCTAGTGCTGTAGGCCTTAAAATAACTTACATTTATACCACTATTCCGCAACGTTTCTTTTATCCAGCGACTTAGCGTAGCCACCGAAACAGCTTTATGTAGCTTCTTTACCGAAATTAAGAGGTGGTAGTCTGAACCTCTCAGGTCCTTGGTCCTTTTTATATAGTCTGTTGAGGTAACAGCTGGGCAGATTAATGCCTCCTCTTTGAAGAACGGTAAGAACGGTTTTGATTCTTTCTGTGATCTTTATCTTCAACCGGTCATTTCTTGTCATAATATATCGAGTGTCGATGAGCGTCAAGATCTGCATACGATGTCCCGTCGTCAGCGCTAGAAGCGTGGTCAATTTACGCGATAAAGCGTCTAAACTCAGACCGTCGTTCGCACCCCATTTCTTAAACTCGTCCAGAGCCAAGCCGACGGAGGCCGAAGCTTTGCAACACCCTTAAAAAATCTCTCGACTCTCGGATCTACGCCCAGCTCTAGACTGTATAAAAGAGCGACAGCCGAGCGAAAACTATTTTACACGTGACTCACATAGATCAGAATCTTCAAACTTCGTTCCGGTACTGATCGGTTCCTCAGTGCTTGTAAGATAAGATTCCTGCCACCAGGGTAAGATTCTTCCACAGTGGATGGGGTTCCCTGTTTAACGATGATAATAAATAAAAATCGGGTTTAAAAAGGATGGGCTCAGTCTCGAGCATCGATTCCAAAATCGGGAACCAAGGCTGCGCAGGCCAATTTGATATCACCATTATTACACTTCTCTAACCTCATTTTACGAAGCGCGTGTAAAATAACAGAAAAGGGCGGAAACGCATAAAAGAAAAAATCCCAATCCACTGTGAAGGCATCGACGGCCCAGGCGCCAGGATCTTTCTTCCACGAAATATATCTCGGGCATTTGCAATTAATCTAGATGCAAAAATATCGATTTTCGGACTCCCAAAATTCTTAGCAATTTTATCGAAAGCTTCGTCCTCAAAAGAGTGTTCGGTCTCGGTCTCTAATTTGCGCGATTCCTCATCCGCCTCTCGGTTATCTTCAGATCGTATGTAAGACGCAAAGACCCATACGTTCCGACACTCGCACCAATCCTATACTTCTCTGGCAACGTTATCTAATTTTGGGAACCACACTCCGCCTTTCTTATTGATATATGCCACAGTTGTGGTATTATCTACTTGTAAGAGAATGTCGCAATCTCGTAAATGATTCGCGAAGCATTTAAGGGCAAATAGCGCGGCCTTTAACTCCAGATGATTAATATGGAGCGACTGTTCCTCTAAACTCCAAAAACCATGGGTTCGTTACCGGAAGAAAACGCACCCCAGCCCGAGAGTGAAGCGTCTCAGAATATCGCGATTTTAGGGTTAAATATCGTTGTATAATTCCTCGCGTTTACTGTATTACGGCCCCACCAACCAAACTCCTCGGATAAATTTGACGCAATTTCCATTGTTTTCTCGAAGTTTTCTTCGTTACGTCGAAGCGCTAAGAACTTTGTTCTCTCGAATTTTCTCATGTGGACTCTTCCATATTTTAATGTCGGACAACACGACTCTAATGTCTCGATGAACGAAGCAAAATCTTGGATTTTACAGCGCTCCACCTTGCTGTGTCTCAATAAAGATTTTAGTTTTATTCATCTTTTCTAAAGGAAGTTCAACCAACATGAGTACAGAGTCATATATCAGACCCAAAAACTTACACCTCGTTAATGGTGTCACAACGCTTTTAATCGTGTTAACTAGAAAGCCCAAGCTTTCCAACACGTACATTATCTGTCGAATATTTTCAAGGCAAGCTTCATAATTACTCTCGAACATTAAAATATCGTCGAGATAAATTACAGAAACTAAACTTTTAACTCTCAAATAAGACATGACTGGCTTCATAATCTTCGTAAACACGTACGGTGCGGTACTAAGTCCGGAGGGCAAACATTCGAATTTATACACCTTTCCTTGAAAATAAAATCTCAGATATTTTTTATCCTTCTCGTGAATCGAGATTAAGTAATACGCGTCCTTAATATCTAATGAGGCCATAAAATCACCCGGGCATAGGAATTGTTGAACTGTTTTCCCATCCTCGAGTTTGAAATGGTGAGTATTTATAATCTCATTGAACTTTTTTTAATTTAAGACCAATCGATAGCCCCCACTAACCTTAGGTACTAGAAAAATGCTCGATATAAACTGGCCCTCGCACGCGGGAACCTCTTTAACAGCAGCTTTTTTTTCAAGCTCTTTTATTTAAACTGTGAAAAGTTTCAATTTTTGTGAGGACCATTTCTGTTCTGTAGGCGAGACGCGCTGACTAACTCGCTTCGAAAAGGGGATACGATATCCATCAATCCAGCCCAGAATTGTCTTATCGTCGGTAAATTTTGTCCATGAGTGTTTGAATTTTTTTAAACGCCCCGCGGAATAACTTATTTAACATTTATTTATAACAGAATTTATTTATAACAGAATTATTCAATTCTTCCCGTAACTCCCAAACGTGAGCGAGGATAGTTCCCTGATCGGGTCGTTTTTTGCCCGCTCGGCGCTCCTCTGCTCCTTGTCTTGAATCCTGATCGTCAGTGCGGGCCCTTCTCATTTTTTTGAACCAGACGTCTATGCTTTTGTTACTTTCGGTTTCAAGGAAGAACTGGACAATTCCAAGGGTTTGGCCGCCTTGATCCTGTCCGCCAAATCCTTTTCGAACAACCATGAGTCTGTGTCCGAAGCGCTTAAAGAGTCTCGAAACGATGCATCTATGTTTTTCAGAATCAAACTCCTTCTAATGAGCAATTCCTCTCGTTGCAAATCCGCGAGGATTCTCGCGATGCCCCTTGCGATCTCAATCAGAGGTAACTTCGCGTTAATATTCAGAGAGAAAGCCAAGGACGTTAGTTTTGCCATGCCCGCTAAATACGCTGTGATGCGGTCTTGCTTTTCGATTATGCGCTCGTCTCTTTTTGCGACGACTTCCTGGAGGCAAGCTTTTACTTCCGGGTTAAGCTTGGGCGGATCTATGAACAGCGCGTTCGTTGGTGGGGGAAATTTTTCCAAGAGAGATTTCCTCTTCTCTGTCGGTAGCCCTTTTTTAATAATATCCTGAATCCGGATTGAAAAATCGGTATGGATAGCGGGTGCCAATGCACAATCCGGTATTATGCGATCTCCGATAAGCTGTAATACTTCCGCATCCAGGGCGTCCTCCGCGCGCATTGCCTCATTAGCCTCCACCGAGGATGACGGTGGAAGTGCGAATGATGAGGAATCTGACAATTGACCCATGGGTAGCTCGCTTAAATCCGGTGTTGTAAGATTATTCGCAGTATCGTTCGCTGACGTCTCCTCGCTCGAACGTTCACTCTCATCCTGATTCCCTTTATCTGACGATAGACGATTCGGGGAGTTCGAACGACTACGACCCGGCATACTAGACCGGCTATGACAACGACGTTTTCTACTATTAGACCGATATCTACGGTGCCTACCTGTCGAAAATAAACAACAGCCATGAATTCTGTTTTCTCTTTCTACTAAATCTTTCCTCCAGCATCTTTTCCAATCTTCTAATCCTTTTCTCCATTCGGTTGTCCTTTTCTCTTTCGTTTTCCGAATCTATCTCGCTGTTACTCTCCATAATTATAATTTCTTACACTCCCATCGAAAAAACCGTGTGACGTGTACGGCACAAGAAAGAAGAATGAGGAGATCGAGTGTCGCGGTAATGGTGGCGAGTTTCTTTTCGATCTTTAAAGTGTGGCGACATGGCGTGTGGCAGGGGTACTACAATTCTCTCTCGGAAGAAGCGCGAAATACAATTACCACGAGCACCGTGGTAGTTTTGTGAGAAAGAATCATAGAGACTAAAGTACAGGAGTAAAGACATGGCCTTCTAACGCTCCCTCGAGATCAGAAAAATATATTGTCCGTAAATATATAAGCATAGGAAATGTGTTTTGACGGGTCGTACGGGTAAATAAACTGAATGTAATTTCAATGCTCAAAAATTGAAAATATATTGACGAGAACAAAAAATTAATTTACCATTCGGTTGTTTGATATTCTTTTAACATAATAAAATCTATTCCATTTATAAATTTTCTTATTATCATGAATAGCGAATAATACAAATAATTTTTCTTATGCTGTAACTAAAGATGTTTTTCGCAGACAAATTTGAAAATGATAGGAATGGTAATGGAAACATGGTACGTTGATGTAATCACTCATTGAAGAGTTAAAGGGTAAATAGCAGATTTATTTAATGAAAAGAAAACAGAGTACCAGGGTAATCTATTTTTTAGTACAGGTATTTGTGCTGGTGTTATAAAAAAAAGAGTAAATCACGTATTTCTTACGTCTTGTTTCATTAAATTATTTTGTTTACAATTTGGAGTTCTTTCGGCATCGTCTCGTTTTGACTCGATGCTCATTATTATTAGCATTGAACGATTTGGCTAAAAAGTGGCCGCGCATCACGAGGTAAAAGTTAATAATTTTTGCGTTTTTTCTTCTTTGTATTCTAAACCTACCATTGGCAAAGGTCGAGGTGCCGACAATCATTCAAGAACCGTATGCAATGTATTGATTTTAATACCGAACTTCCCAATGACATCCAAAACTGTCGATTCAAGCTTTTCGGTTCATGTAAATAGTTTGTCACTTGGATATATCAAATCACCGTACTGGTTCATCAAATCTATTACCTTGTTCCGCCAGTATCCTTCGTTGTCGTCACGAGACTTCAATGATTGGATGCAATTTCCGCATTTTCATTGGCGGATCATTTTTCGAATCACGTAATCGGCGATGTATGCCTAAACCTCCGGACTCATACAGCACACGGCATCCGTGTGATCCTGCATACTGTCGTCCCGCGTACTTAAGGACGACCCCTCGTAATCATGATCTTGGCTGGTAACTTCGATCGATGTATCAGCGAGTGATCGTTTTTCCGCATTAACACGTGCAACAATTCGGTTCCGTCGACGTTGGAACCTTTTGGTGGTTTGACCAATGAGTAGCTACAGAGCAAACAAAAGGTTTTCGCAAAAAACTGGGGATTCGGATGATCGTTACTTCCACACGCGCCACGCACTATTCCGAAAAATCTCTGGAAAATACAAACCGAGTTATCTTCATAGATATCGATTGAGATAGCTTCATAGACTATCGATGAGTAGTAAAAAGATTATGCTCAAAAAGCTTCCGGGGTACATACATTGGTTTTTACCCAGGCAATGTAGATCATACCTAAAAACATAAGAAATATTTCTTTATATATATATATCTCTCTGTTTTTCGTGCAGTTAAAATCTATTCATTCCTTTTTTGGGATCGAATTGTAACAAATGAAAGGGATACCGCTGATTCTCCATTCCTGTTCCACTGCCGATCGAGAAGTTTTTCAACGTATCCAAATACGCACGGCCATCTATCACAGATTTCAAATGGTCATTCAACGAAATAACAAGTACTTTTCGTTCGAACCTGTAACAACAAGTACAATACGAGGATATAACAATCTCGCATTTTACTACCATAAACTCAAATCTACAAACCAAAGTATTTTTTTTCATTCGCAATATAGTGTAACATATGCTTTGTTAGGGCGTTGTTACGCAAAATCTTCTATAATAGATCAATCTTGTAGCAAAGATTCTCCAAATCATACGAAAAAAATCAGAAAATACTTTAAAGTGTAAAACGATTTTCGTACGTACCGTACGAATTATAAAATGAAAATAAAATGAGAATAAATCTGAAAAAATCATACGTTCTGAAAACAACGCATTTTGACATCTTTTGACAAAGAAAAATTCTCAGTTTTAAAACACACCCAAAAACATGAAGAAACTTACCTTTCATCCATTTTTTATTTTTCAACAGTCATGAAATTAAGGGTAAAAAACGTGTAAAATTAATTATCTTAGTCGTTAATAAGTTCAATTACATATGAAATAATGGCTCATAATACCTGCTCAGATCCGCACCAACCTTATAGTGAAGGATTGGAAGTAGCGACGATCAGTCAAGGAGGGTGAAAACTACACCAGAAGGCTGCAGCGTCCATACCCACGACTCGATGACAATGCAAGTATTCAATTGCTCCAGAAGAGAATTCATAGTGAACGAAGGTGTGTCACAAGACGGTTCGTTGTCCGGCTGGCTTTGTTCTACACGAGCGTTATTCGTTGACTGCTGTTCCTCTGAAACTTTATCCGTGACTTCATTTGCCGAAACAAACGACGTAGCCAACAAATCATCAGCAGGAGCCGAAAGGTTTTGGTAAACGTTTTTGTTGTGAAATATGAAAACGTTATGTACGTCTCAAAAAAAATAAAGGCCCGAAAGAAATGGATAAGTACATCACATGATAAAAAACGCACATAGATTATTTTATGATAACAGAGGAAAATTTTTGAGCTACAGATTCGTTTCATTTCCACCCATTTCAGACATGATGTTAAGGGGCACCACTAGTGTGGTAATTTCAAAAAATCGATTTTTTTCGTACATTTTCCGGTAGTTCATTCTTTTAAAAATAATATACTAAAATTTTAAGTATATCTCTTCAATAGTTTTTTAGATACAGAAGTATGATATTTCTTATTTTATCACTATGAAATCGGTACTTCAAACTTTAGACGCGTTTTTCTCAAAACTTCATTTTTCAAATTTGCTGCAGATGTAACTCAAAAACAGATTATCCGAACGACCTTTTTTTCCCTTTTTTGTACTTAATTCTCTGTACAATGACCCTCTAATTTTTCGATCGCACACAAATTGGCAATTTTGGCAAGCCTATCAGTTTTCGAGAGAAATTTAGACATTTTTTCATAGCTCCGCAATTTCTTCAAATTTTGTTCCTATCGTGAGTCAGTCTATGGGGAAAATATTCTAGTTTAACGCCTTTATTTTATTCCAGGCACTGTGAAGACCGCAATCACAGCAGCAGTGGGGCATCCTCGTTTTGCCGTTGAGGAGATATTCAATAATTTTGCAAATATTCAACAATTTTATTCGAAAAAATTTGTATGTGTACTTCAAATGTGTGATAATAGAGCCTAAAAATTCCGAAGTAAACGCTTAATTACATTTGTTTGGAAAAATTCGGTCGCATTAGTGGTGCCCCTTAAAGATTGCACCGTTGAAAGTAGAGAATGAGCGATTAAATTTACTATTATCAATATTTTCTGAAATTTGTACACATTTTTTCCAATTTGAAAGCTAATGCCGTGCCCAAACATACAAAGTCAAATAAATAAATGTCAATGGAAATAAGTGTGAAAAAAATAGTTAAATATCATATTCTTATGGGGTCCCAACGCTGTAAGCTCCAAACACCATTATCATCAATATTATTTTTTTAAAGCTCCTTGTAAATTCTGAATACGCAGATATTTAAGATATTTACGTCGCAATCCATCGTTGCATGTTGAAAAATCGGTATTGCATCAGCTTTCAGGGTCCAATAGACACGTAGCAGCTCGTGTACTGTTCCATCCAGCATGATAGTTTTGTCCGACTTTTTTATGTCATTCTCCATAAAATAAGGTTGACAAACAGATTGAGTACTTGGCAGCTTGTACCCGAGTCGAAGAATTTTGAAAAATTCGTTTTTCCGTATGGATCACATAAAAAAAATCTTTGGATTTATCAACGTCAGATAGATTCTCGCATGGAAAATAAAGTTGGATAAAATTCATCAGATATAATCGGAAATAAAGAGCGCGCAAAATTTTAGGGTATCGTTATAGGCTTTGACGTAAGCAGCCCTCATGTTATCGACAAAAAAAGGAAATAAACAACGTAGGCTCAGAGCTAATCCCCCCCCAAAAGGTTCATTGAAGGTATGGCACGAACAGATATAGGTGCATCAGAAATAATTGGCCTAATCGGGGTTTGATTATTCTCGACGACTACCTTCACCGTCAAGCGCCTCACCAAACCGAGACTAACTTTTGATTATGGACCAATAAACTCCAGACCATCTGAATAGTTTCCACGTAGTATTTGTATGAGCCAAAAAATGTTCATTTCACAATGTTTTTGAATCTAAAGAACTTGCTACTTTATAAAGCGTACCTGTCATGCATGCAAATGTTGAGTCGCATTAAAATTCAACTTTTACGCCAAATGCTCCATTTGGCGGCCACATCCACTGTACTTTATTTCGATACATTTGTTCATAACTATCGGAATCATTACGCCGACATTCTTTTGTATGAAAGTTGCGCCAGGAACAGCATAAAAAATTGTCAAATTTGCTTTCATAGTTTCAGGTAATAAAACAGTTAATCTTTCCCTTCCCCATTTTCATCGTTCAAGCTTGAGTCGAATTTAATAAAATTTCCTAAAATTTTAATCAGAAGCAAAATGTTCAATTTTTGTCAAACATCTGCGGTATGCCTTATACAGGACGTTGACTAAAAAAGCATGTTTTGTATTTAACTAATTTTTTTTTCTAAATGATTATGTAGGCTTCTCTTGACCAAATCAATTTTTCGCGTTATGTCCCATATTAAATCATCGAATTTTTCGTTCATGTAACGTTTTAACTTATCTAAAAATAAGAAATAAATTTCGGTTAGTAAAACACTGCAGAGTTTTAATACTATGTAGATCGTACGTATTTCATTCGTTCGATATTTACACGCTGCATCGTTCGATTTATAAATTCATTCATCAGATGAGGAATTAGTAATTAGAAGATTAATCAAAATAATTACCCTTGAAAAATTCGGCCTATGCTTAGTCCGGTATTCACCGCCAACCACTAGCACGCCAGATTTGGCCCAACCATGGGCCATCCGTTTGACCATGTGTTTGCCAGTGACAATTGGAAGGATGGCGAATCAATGCTGGGCCAACGTTGAACCAACCATCGGCCAACTGTCGGGATTGAACGTTGGCCCCGAGTATGGCCCAACCGTTTGGCCCAACGTACTACTGCCAATGCTGAGATGTCATGTTATAGAATTAAACGATCAAACGTACCGTTTCCATTATGAAGTATTCGAAAAGTGACTCATCAAACGGTCTCGCAAGACACGCGAAACCATCATTGGTAGCATGCAAATTTAAACTTACTACTGCACCAAAATACAAAATACACAAAAGCGATTTATACGACGTAACAATTGATATACTTGAATTTTTATTTAAAAAGATATAATAAATTGCGAGAAAGTATTTAACTTATACATGTTCGTATAAAATATAATATTTTACAGTGAAAATACTTGGAAAGGAGTAAAGTTATGTATTTTAGGACTATTTGAAGAAATTACGTGATTTTAGAACAAAAATAAATCAAAATAACAGCAGAAAAAAGAATTGATTATTAATTTTTTTTACTAGAAGTTATTTAAATCCCATTTCAGGTTATGGCCCAAAAATATGGTTTGTAACGTAGAATTTTGTAAATTTTTTTGAAAAAAGTCAAGAGTGTCCCATTGAACGAAAAACTAATTCTTTGACTACAAATGGCCAAACAAGCATTCAAATTTTTTTTTTATTTTTCAAATTTTTTTCAGAAAGAGTGTTAAAAACGAAAAAAAATTACCCCCAATAAAGTTAGATTATGTTAATTATTGTTGAAGATATAAATTTTTTAAGAATATTTCTTCAAAACTCAATAACTCCTGAACGAGTGGAGATTAGGAGCTAAAACTGAAGCTCTTAGCTGAAGACTTCTTTCTACGTGTATGACAACATATTAAAAAACCCATATACACTATCGCTCAAAAGTTTGGATACACCAGTCGATATTTCTTGCCGCACTTGAATGTTGTTATTTATTGCGTGTGTATTAGTTCATTTCTGTTATTAATAATTAGTCGTTATTACCAAGTGATTAAGGTGTGTGGTTATTGTTGTGTGAAGTTATTTTGGTAGGTTATTTTTGACCAGGTTTTTTTTTGTAATAGGCATTAAAAACATTGTAACAGGGTAAGAACCATCTATAAACAATCTTTCCTTTCGAGTGAAAATAATCAACGACCCTTCGAGGTAGACGTTATCAATCCGACAATTTTTTCAATGTGAGTAATCTATTCATTCACATTTCACCTGGAATTAGAGTACTTCATAATAAATCAATGTATAAATTCATTAATGAATTTATAAATAATTACTTTTTCGTTTTTTTTTAGTTACATTTCACCTGTGAAATCAGCGCATAAATGAATGCATTACTTCATAAATGAGTAAATAAACATGTAGAAAACATTTAGAAATAAACAAAATAAAATTTTTATGCTTTTTCATTCGCAGCTTACCTCGTAACGGCACGTACAGTAGTAAAACCGAAATAGAACGAGAATTTCGTGTATTTAGCAACATTATATAAATATTTAAAAAATGAATTGCATAATTTGAAGATGATGAAATTCATGAAATGAATGGTTATAATCATCATTATCGATGACAATGACAATTATTGCGAATTATTTTTTGAAAAATAACCACAACTTTAGATAAAATGAAAAATAACGAATTGCCAACTTTGAAACATGCGTTATTGTTTTTAAAAACATAAAACAATTTCATAGCAAATGATTGAAACATTGTGGTTCAGTTGGATGTTGGAACATGGTTATTTTTCAATAATTAATTCGCAATAATAATTATTATTGTCGATAATGATACTAACTGAATAATTTAAATAATCCCAGTGCAAAAAATGATGAAAGTGTATTCGTTATAAAGTTTGTTTTTCAGATTTTCTTGCATTGGCGCATGAAAAATGGCGCATTTGTAAATTTCTGGAACAACTTTTTTTTGCCGTTTTTCCGAATTTTCTCCGTTAATAATAGTCCGATCGAGCCGGTCCAGAGCTCATTTTGTTCGTCTTTTCATCCTGCACATTTTTTCAGTTTTTTGGTAATAACAAATAGAGTCGCTGAGATCGCGAGTTGGAAACATGAGAGTTTTTACAGGTCATGTAATAAAAAGTACAACATATTTTGTCCCTGTAAGAAAAGTTTACAGATTCATTCCTAAAGAGAAGAAGAAACAGTCCTGAATGAGCATCTTTCTTGACGCATAATTTCTTTGCCCGCGAGGTATAAGTGATGTGCGTGTGAAAACGAAGCCGTCATACATTTTCACGGATCAAACGCAAGCTAGCTGTTAGCCCCACTTGTAATAATCAGGAAGAGAAGGAAGGAGAAAGGAGTCTGAATCAAGGTTAGAGCAGCGAGTAACAAAAGCAGTACACAAACTCCCGAATATTCGAAAGAGCAAAAGAGAGGGAGAAAACGGGAGATGTAGACAGAGATGGAAGAAAAGCTTCAACTGCTTTCTTGATACTATGGCGTACTGGCATGGCAGAGATCCTCGCTAAGTTTCTTCCTTTTACTCTGCACGTACAAGCGACCCTCGAACTCTTGATCCTTCTGGTTTGTTTCTCTCCTGGGGGTTTCATCTATATCTCGTTTCGCTGTAATACACAGCCAAGAATTCCATGTACATAAACTATTGCTGTATATTTCCTGTTTGTCGGATTTCCCGCTTCAATTTCATCCCCTTCTAATATCGCTCTCTCGAATTCGATTTAGTATGCTACAGGGTTGTTGTAACAGTAGCAAAACACCGAAGTATCTGAGTAAATTAGGGGTGCGAAAGGATCAATTGATTGATATGAGTAATGAAAATTCCTGTTTATTAGTCCCGTGGAGAGTTACCCGAACACTTTGTTCGGATAACAAAGTATCTTTCTTCTGTCTTTATTCCCGAGGGAGAAAGGCAGGCAACTTCAAGAAATTACGGGTAATGACATACAGCAATGGCAAACCTTAAAAGACTCAGGATGATAATGACAAGAATAAAAAAAGGCACAATATGGAAATAGCAATTAGATTCAATGACAAAAGTGGATCGAACATGTTCAATGGTTGTTGAGGGGTTAAGGATAATTTAACACGGTTTGCCTTTGCCACAAGATAGAGTAAAAGATAACGTCATCCGCATAAGAGAATGGTGAAAATAAATGGCAAAAAGAGAGAGAGACTTGGAATCTTACAAGATGCCATCCAAAGTAAAATGCCGCCGGCCATAAGTCATTTGTGGACGGTCGTGCAGTCTCCAAGGCGAGAAGTTGAAAGAGAAAAAACGAATGATACGGAATAAACGCGAGGGAGGAAATAAAGAGAATGAATGGAACAGGAATATATAGAGAATAAGAGGAAAGGAGTGAGAAGTGTCCCCCAAAAATCGTGAAACCCACACGCGGAGACACGTTGGAGTTCATATATTTTATCCACTCCTTATTCCGTTCAATTTCTTCTTCGTTTCATTATCCTTTTTTTTTTTATAAACTCGGTCTTCTTCTCTTGCTGCATACATACATACATGTTCCTCTGGTGCTACAGAGCTATCGGTCTTATGCCTCTTTCGAGAGTTCTCTCTTGATTCTTATTATATACCGCGTATGGTATTTATGTGTCGCCGCCTCGCCTAAGCGTTTGATATATGAACTATGAAAAGGAAATGCGGACCCGTAGCACGATCCAATGAATAAAAAATAACCCATTCCGCTCTCTCTTTCTCTGTCTGTCTGAATCTTTCGCGCTTGGGACATAATCGTGCTACGATTTCGTTTCTCCCGCTATATAGACTAAACTCTCAAAATGTGTCTTCGTAGAGGACCATATTTTGAAATAAAATGTAAATTTGAAGAGAATCGTGAAGACAATATTCAGAAAAAGCTTTGTCATCAATCGTTATCACATACATTGTCAATTAGTTGTGTTCGTACTGAACTCGCGCCGGTCTCTCTGTTCCAATAACGTTAGCCACTTAGCTATTTTTCATTAGCAAGTGGTTTGCATACATCAAAAATAAAGACAGGGACTATGGTCATTGTGAATATTTCCTAAAGGGGCGGAATTTTTTTACAGCCTTCACGTAGAGAGATCATATAACGACGAGAGAAAACGAGGAAATACACAGTTCTCTACCAACCATTCCTGGAACCTTCATTGGGTTAACCACTTAGCCCCGTGATTGCTGTTTGTGACTTCTGCGCCATTTCTCTTCGCCCCAAGGGATCGCAGGACGAAACGATGACATACAACGATGAAGCGGGACAAAAAGGGAGAACACTGTACCGCATACACGCGATTGTAATACATTTTTCCCTGCTATCAAACAATAAAGCGTACCAGACATCACACGATGCGAGACGCATTCAATCATACAACTCATTTTTTATTAATGCTTCTCTACGTCAATTACTATGTAAAAAACATCGTAGAAATAATGTTTTCCGTGTACATGTATCAAGTGTTTCAAAAAACATAATCTTAATTAATAAATTTCCACAAGTTCGATGCAGATGCTACATATTTGAGAGTTTAACCAAGTGGTAAACTTATATTTGAGTATAAGAAAAAAATCACAAAAACACCAAAAATGGTGTGCAAAAATTTCAGAAAAGTATATTCATATGCAACGTATTCCCGAATATTGTCCATCTCCAAAAAAAAGGTGCAAAATAATTGCATATCTTATATTATAAGCCAAGTACATAGACTTCATAACTTTACCGATTAATGTGGAATAAAATGATAAGAAACAGGTGATTAATTAAATATCTAGATGAAGACTTAACGTCACGATTCAAGGCATACATCGGTATACTTATCTGGCTCATCACTTTTCATTCGCTGTTATTGAAAAATTTGAATGAAAAGGGTTCCGAATACTGTAATATGTGAAAAAAATTGTAGTATTTGTCGCGGTTGAACATAGCATTCCCGTCATTGACATTGACATTTGTATCTTCTCATCGTGTCATTTATCATATGATTGTATGACGTATATGCCAACTTCAGATGTCTGACAATTGCGTCGAATAAAGCGTCGAAAATTTAATATCGTAGTATCATTAAATAAGATAGCCAGAGTACGCTTATGGCTAGAATTTTCCTGTCTTTTAACATATATATTCAATTGAATAATATTAAATGAAATTCTGGTAAAGTACAAAAACAAACTATTTGGCATATAGAGAGCCGCGGTAGCAGTACGATGAGATGTCGACAAAGCATTAAATGTACCCACGAAAAATATGCCGAAGTAAAATACATGGCCGACGTTTGGCACGGTAGTCGATACCAACCACTGGCCCCCCAGTGTTGGGCCAATCATGAGCCAATCGTTTGCCGATGTATTTGCCCATGCTTATTTGGAGTATGGCGAACCAATGCTGGACCAACGCCGGGCCAGTATTAATGATCACCACTGGCGAACCGTCGGAACTGAGCACTGGCCCCGAGTATGGCGCAACTGTTTGGCCAATTTTTCGCCAATGCTCAACTGGAGCGTGGCGAGCCAACGGTGTACCAGCGCTGGGCCAGTTTGGCTGCCAACTATCAGCCAACTGTCGGGGCTCAGCCGGACATACTTGTGCCAATGCTCGGTTGAAGTACGGCAAACCAACGTACTACCAATGCTGAGATGTCATGAGCGTTATAACTTCAAAATTCTAACTTTCAAAGTATAATGTTATAATAATCATATGTATGTGTTTCATACTGTTGGTGCCTTCAAACAATTAATAAGCTACACAACACAATAATTCAACAACAATTAGTATTAAAAATTGAGTGTTTCCATGAAAAATAAAAGTATGTCCGCGAACAATACTATACTTAATATTATACTTATACTTATAGATTTTGTATCGTAATATTCATTGTGTGTATGCAGCCTGTCCCATAATGGTCAACCGACCGCTGAGATGTGGGTAGGTGGCGAAATTCTGGACCGAAAAGTCGTCTGTCATTTTTTCCTCCGACGCCCCCCCTGATGAGATATTAATTAATTAAGTCTTGCCAATAGTACGCGCCGAATAAACGGTCGACACGGCGAGTAAGTGGTGTGCGTAAAGGCGCAGGGGGCTTAGAAGTGTGCGTGTAAATGCGCGAAAAAAGGTCGGAAAAAATCGAAAAACGGTCGGAAGACAACGTTCCTTTGACTATCGTCTTTGTTAATTAACAATGACAAATTTCCACATTTAAATCATTTACCTGTGATGTCCCTCGAAGCGCTACAATGCCCTGAAGCGCGACCATGAGAATCGACAATATTTATTAACTAACATTAATTGAAAATTAAAAAAAAAATTTTAGTTGAAAGACAATAGCCAATCCTTCTACTAAATTTCAATAAATGTTTATTTCCTGTATGTGTTTGAAATTTTTTAATCAAACAAATCTTGCGAATCATTACGTTATGTAATCTCTAGCGAGATAAAAATTTATGGACAAATTCGTCCATATTTATTTGAAAATAATTGAGCTTCGGAAGTTTTTGTAAACAACTGAATGAATGAATTGATTAACCTACGACATTATGACATTATATTTGAGTCTCGTTCTCATGATTACTACGTAGTATTGCTATCTGGCAGTGTTGCCGTTCGACAAAATGAAAAGTCGCTAGTAATCTGAGAAATTCCGCTAGATATGGGAAAATAGATTGTCCTTAAAATCTGCTAGATGTCGCTAGACTGTCGGATTATGCAAATATCTTTTATTTCACTAAAAAAATCAATAAAACCGTAAAAACGGCCATAACTAATAAAAAAAGAAGCAAATGGATATATATATATTTATTAAACTAATTCAGTACAAACAAATATTTAAATTTACATAATCAGTTACAATTACAGAAGCTAGGTACAACTACTTGTACCTACATTTCAAAATCGAAAGAAATGTGAACCGGATTCGCAGAGAAAATATTACCGGCACTGGAAGTTGAGGCCTCTCCAATATCTCTTCCAGCAGCTTTTAGCCTTGGCTTGCTGATTTGGTTAATAACTTCATCTGGCAGATCATTACTTCAACAATCCTTTTTTTATTTCTCAGTTGGTTTCGGATGAGAAGAATGGAGTTTAATATTTTTTTCGAAATTTTATTACGGAGTTTGTTCTTTACAATGTCCATTGTGCTAAAAACTCTTTCTATCTCTGCGTTTGAGTTTGGCAGTGACAAGATTGTTATAGCGAAATCGCATAATCCTTATATGTATTTATTCCTATCGCATTTTTATATGCGTTGCTCCGAAAACTGACTGGATCACCGTTTAAAGGTGTCCAATCCACAAAGTGAATGATTTCCAAGATTTATAATTGATGTGTCCTTCGATTGTTTTAGCACCTTTTCCTCGCTCAATAATGACATTTTCTTCTAGAGCTTCATAGTCAGTTGGAAGCCGCTTTTTTATTTCTTCTGCTAGTTTTAGATTAAATTGAATACACCGTGATCTTATTCCAGCAATGTTGACATTATGGGTTATTGGAAGTTTTTGCACTTGCGACTCAAAAACTGATATCTGAAGTAAAGTACAGAATTTAGGTTATCTGTAATTTTAAGATTTGAGAAATCTTTGTCAGTTGTTGCTGCATTTGGCAATATAATTCTTTGACAGACAGAATGTAGCAATGCATCAAAGAATTTAACAGTTTAATGCAGTTTGCTTTTTCGCTTTCAAAAATTTTAATTGTTTCTTGTACTTCACTCAAAATGCATTTCGAAAAGTACATATGGAGTCCAATTTGTGATCATCAGAGTACATAGCATACAGTATTTCAGCTGGGTAACAGCGATTTTTAGTTGTAAAAAATGTAGTTTTAGTTCGACCCACTGATATAAAATTCTTGCTTTTGCCGGTTCAATCGAAAGCCACCGCATGTCAGAGGCCTTCAAAACTCTTAGTAGCGATTCACCACAGTTGATTAATTCATAAATCTTCTTATACTTAATTTGGTGCTTTGTTGAGTGTGAAAACGAATTAAATGTTTCACGAATAAGAAACTCTATGATCCGTGACATAGAGCTTTCTGATGCATGAGTTACTGCCAATTGTAATGAATAGCAGACATATGGTATCAATATGAGATTTGGAGATTATACTGCGTTTTGAGAATCATATAAACGCTGTTTTTGGATCCAGTCGTGACAGTAGCGTTATCGTTCCAATGCTGATCAAATTTTTTAAGTCCAGATCGTGGTCCCTTAAACATTTGACCAGAGCAGTAACTATTCCGACAGCATCAGAACTCTCCAGTGAATTCCAGAGCTAGAATCGCAGATACCACTCTATTTTGGTTTAAATTAAAATACCTCACGCCGATTCTGAGGTATTTTGAGATGCTTACATCTGTTGACTCGTCTAATAGTAAACTATATTTTTGATCACCTATGTCGCACCGAAGTTCCTTTTCGAAATGAGGTGCAAAATGTAATTTATCATTTTTGTGCTTTTGTTCTGTGCAATTTCATTTCGGTGGTTGGTTTCGAGTCTTTGACATATTTTTTACACACATCAGTTAAATGGTCAATATGTCTTAATGAACTGTGTTCAGCAATGTATAAAGCTAACGTACATTCAGCTCTTTACGGCTACCGAAGCAAGTGACAGTTGTTTATTGTGAGAAATTAACTCGCATTGTTTTTTTTATGTTTTTTCGATTCCAAATGCTTTTTAAGATCAGTAAGTTTCACATACAGTTGAGAATGACAATAACTACAAAATGCTTTACTTGAGTCACCTGGCACGGATTTCAACCAATGTTTGAAGTCTTCACCTTTTTCCCATTCACTTCTATAATGCTGAGTATAATTCTTTTTTTTTTATCGGGACTTCCATTATAATCCGTCGGTACCGTCAAAATCGGGTTTATTTTATGCACAGTAATCACTAACATCAATAACTTCAAATGATATGAACTCGAAAAGAAAATTATTGTTCTTACTTCTGTGAAAGTATACACTAATGTATATGTGTCTGAATTTAATGTGATGTTATAAACGAGACAGACAAACGAATGAACGAAGGAAACTTTACTGACTCTACATTTTGTTTATAGCAGGGGTGTCTCCGTGTGGTCTTGGCGCATTACTACGGTAGAAAAAAAGGAAGCTATGCCGATAAGGACACAACACTTATATGCCAGAAATATGACTGAGACGCTTGGGAAACCGGAAATTTAAAAAAAGTGAAGGCCGAAAATAGTGTCCTTTTTGTCGTGCCAGTATATTTCATATCTTGCTCTTTTTTTTGTTGTACTTCCGATGTTTTCGTAGTGGGCATACCTTAAATTTATTCTGCCGTGATTCCACGTAAAACGCGTTCCCAGCAGTAGATTTGAAAATTAGGTAAAAATGTAAAAAAATTGAATCACATTAAGGATATTAGTTTACATTATTTGTTTTAAAATAAGTTCGTTAGCCACCTTGTAGGGTTGTAGTGGCCTAGAAAATCAAAATTTTTATTTTTGGAAAAGTCGCCTACCCTATGGTTCAAAAGTCGCTAGAAGTCGCTGAATTATTTTTTGTCGCTAACTGATATTTTTTCGTCGCTGGCCACTCCTGAAATCCGCTAGATCTAGCAACAAAGTCGCTAGAACGGCAACACTGCATCTGGTACGCGATCTTGCCACAAATTTCAGACCAAAAACAAAACAATCTCCTGTTCATCCTCCTCGCTATCACGGAAATCCCATTCTGTCATACGTTGTTCTGTGCATGCCAAAGCCACATCGAAAATGTTGAGGGGTGTTCAATTTTTGTAAAAGTTGCCCAATTTTAGGAAAAAGATGGGAAAGCATTTGAAAAGGAAGAGAAGTCATCGTCGAGATGAAATTGAAGATTTATTTCGACGAATTAAAAAATTGGAAGAGCGTCGATGCGGTTCTGAGAGTTCGTCGCACACGGATGGCGACAATCGAGATAGAAGCCTGCCTGTTTTTAACCAAGAAGCTAATGAAAATGATAATTCAAGTAAGCTTCTTATTTTGTTTGACGGTAAGCAGTAAGCGGTAAGCGAGAGGCGAGATAAACCGTGCATATCGGCGATGAGCCCTCACGAGAGGAGGGACATATCGCGATTTGACATGACGACAGTTGATTACGACTGGCAAAAAAAGGGTATGCTGGAGATTAAATACATGAATTTTGGCATCTTGGATGCTCAAACGCGAATAACCTTTGGTTGTTCAAAAGTTTTTGTGGTCATAAAGAGGAACACTTGCTTATATCCTTCCTTGATTCCCAGATTTATGCGATGCGTCAGAAAACGGGGGTGACAATGAGAAACCTGAGGTTCAGGTGTTGCTGGGAGGCTTGGAGGATGATGCAGAAGAAAGAACGACTGAGGATATAATGTCGACTCCTTTGGATGATGAAACGATGAATTTAGATTCCTATCCTCGGAAAGGGAGTATGCTATTAGAGGCCCCCGCGTTAAACCCAGAGATTGAAGGTACGTCAAACGACTCGATAATGAAAAGGAATAAATACTTCGCAGCTGATCAAAATGTTGTGGGGTCGGCGATATCGGCGTTGGCTTCGAGTATCGAGGTCTTATATTACTCTAAAAGGAGTTTGACAAAAAAGATCGAAAAATGTAATCAAATATCAGTTTGATACGATTAAATTATTGTCCGAAACTCATCATCTGGAATGGACAACATATCAAAGGCAGTGTTCGAAAAGAGCAAATCGAATGAGTTTTTGTTCGGTTCAGGACTCGCGGAGAAGTTGAAGAGTGCGCAGTCCATCGAAAAGGCCGGTTTGGCATTAAAACCCGTGCTACCAACAAAAAAATGCCAACACGTGCGGCACCATCGAGAAACTGGCGAGCCCCGTCTGTGAAGACTCAGCTGTATCCACCGACAGGGACCATCTCTCGAGGCTGTCAGCGATTTCCGTATCAGTCATCGAAGGGTCAAGCTGATTTTTGAAAACCATCCTCGCGCAGCCAGCAAATTACTTATACTTGGAACTGCTTTATGGCAAAACTAGATTTACAGGATGCGTATTTTTTGGTCCCAATGCATCATGAAAGCAAAAAATATCTCAGATTTGTTGGCAAGGACGGTTATATCAATTCGTATGCTTGCCCTTTGGTCTTCGCACTGCGCCGTTTGTGTTCACAAAGATCATGAAGCCAATCGCTAACCACTTAAGAGAACAGAGTCTCTTATCGGTAGTCTACTTAGATGACTGGTTATGCTTCGGGGTAGACTCTCAGTCTTGCAGCAACAATATTGGGCAAACCATTGGCCTGCTCAAAGCCTTGGGGTTTGTAATAAATTTTAAGAAAAGCCGGGTGATTCCTAGAAAAAATTGTGAGTTCTTGGGGTTTGTCTTAAATTCGGAGTCATTGTCACTTGAACTTCCGACTAAAAAGCAAAGAAATGTGTCGGCTATGATAAAGAATATGGCAAACGAAGAGAATGCAAAATTCGAGATTTTGCTCAATTTGTAGGCTGCATAATAGCAATTTGTCCAGCAGTCGAATATGGATGGTTGTATTCAAATAAATTCGAACCAGAAAGATATTTGGCATTGTTAAATAATGCCAACGATTACGAAAAATATATGGTTCTAACAAATTCTTTTCAAGAGGACTTTGATGGGTGGAAGAAAAAAGTTATCAGGGGTTTTAATCCAATTCGATCACAGATGCTTTGCTCAGTGAATGGGGAGCTTTTTGTGGGAATGAACCAGTGCATGGTTTTTCGGGAAAAAAAGAAAAAGGTTCCCATATTAATTACTTAGAGCTAGTAGCCGCGTTTTTTGGTTTCAAATGTTTTGCAAAAGATTTGAAAGATTATGAAATTCTTCTCAGAATTGATAACACAGCAGCAGTGTCGTAAATTAATTGTATGGGCGGAGTGCAATACCCCCACCTGAACCAGATTTCTCGCGAGATTTGGCAGTGGGGTGAAAAGCGCAAGCTGTAGATGTTTGCATCTTACATTGCTTCAAAAGATAATACTGAAGCTCACAAAGGTTCTAGGATCACAAATTGGATACAGAGTGGGAGTTATCGGATAAAGTATTCGATTTAATTGATTGAAAATGGGGCCCTTTTACGGCGGATGCATTTGCGTCAAGACTCAAAGCAATATGCCAAAATTACTATGCATGGCACAGAGATCCGGAAGGGATTGCTATTGAAGCGTTTACGAAGAATTGGAGTAACGTTTATTATTATGCATTTCCACCCTTCTCTGTAATATTGCGGGTAATAAAAAAGATTATGTCGAACTAAGCTGTAGGAGTTTTAGTGATACCAGACTGGCATACACAGCCTTGGTATCCGTTATTTAACTCACCCTATAAAATTAGTTAAAATTGTAAAGCCCAACCCTCGTTTTAAAAGTTATCTGAACTATATGACAGAATAGGATCTCCGTGGTAGCAAGGAAGGCTGAAGTTTGTGGCAAGATCGTGTACCAGATAGCGGCACTACGTAGTAATCATTTCGAACGAGACACTCTACATATAATTACGATCGAACTTCACAACAGGTAAGTTGTAGGAAATTAACTGGTCTATAAAAATGGTGTCTCATGTTTTAGCGATTAAATTAAGCGTTCAAAAGATATTCATCATCAAAATCAGTACACATGAAAGTTTGATGATAAATATCGACGAGAAAATTCACACTTGTCACCAGGAAAGTGTTGCACATTCTTAGCAATTTTTTTTGTGCTACTTCCGCCTCGTCAACTGTTTTTAGTTGACGTTAAAACGAGTTGGAAATGAGTTGAAAAACAGTGTGCGATTAGTCGAGTTTCGTTCGCGAGACCTTGAAGTTATAAAACGTCGCATCAAACCAGGCACTACCATAATGTCAGATTGTTGGAAGGCGTACAATTGTCTCGCAGAAGGGGGTATATTTTTTTAATATTATTAGGGTTTCTTTGGATTTTTTTTATATAGGTGTGAGTACTGATATTACTGCTAGGTATTTTTTTCATTACATAGGATTCAAACATCTTACAGTAAACCACTCAATAAATTTTGTGGATCCCTACTCGGGAGCATACATACAAAATATCGAACGTACGTGGCGAGACATGAGAGCTATGCTGGCGAAGTTTATACGAAGGGATTACAATATGAGTGGCTACATTGCGAAGTTCCTCTTTTGCCGAGCGCACGAAGACCTTCGCCAAAGGATATACACAACCTGTTCCTCGCCATTGCAGAATTCCACAAAAATAATGCGTAAACGTCTAGCATAGTTTGACGTTTTATAACTTCAAGCAGATAAATAAAAATTTGAACCTCCCCCGACTGATTATTGTTATTAGACATGCCTATTAACTGATAGGAAACAAACATTCTGTTACCATGTTCACAAAAAATTCTATCACAATTTTTCAGAAAAGTAGCGCAAAAATTCTCATTTTTCAGTAAAGTCAAACTTCGAAACCACGAACTTATGAAATAAAAAAAATTGAAGCTTCCCCCGATGGAATACCCTTAATGGTGACCAATTACAGCAGTCCATATGAAAAAAATGCTATCGCCATTTTTCGGAAAAGTGGCATTTCTAAATATTCACCAAAAAAATTATTTACCAAACAATAAAAGCGGATCCTCTTTTTAATGCTAAACTATTTTTTTCCTATCATGTTTTTCTTACTTATTAATCTGTCCACATATTGAATCTTTTTAAGGATGCAGCCATTCATTTTTACGACTTAATTAAAACTGGAATAATTCCATTTTCAATATGAAATGCATTGAGCGTTGTTTCCATTTCGAGGCTTCCGGAATCTTTCTTATATTTCTGGAACTGTTCTTAGCTCCTATCAAAAACGAAAAAAGTCGCGAGTTAATGCCAAAAATTAGAATCTTCCAAGTAATTTTCCTTACGAAAAAGATTTAATATGTGAACAAGTGAATAAGTATGAAAAAAATTATTGGAAAAAATGAGTTTTGCACTAAAAAGAGGAATCCATTTTTATTGTTTAGTGAATAATTTTTTTTAACGATAATGATTTTCAACTAATGGTGTATTTTATTTTTAATTGTCTTGTTATTTTCATTTTTAAAAAGTTATTAGGAACTTTTTATTTTCCAACAGCTGGTACGAACTATGAATCGAAAAAGAAAATGATTACAATTATTATTTTGTGGCCATGTTTGAAAATAAAAATGAAAGAAAAAAAGCTTTCACAGGTAAATAAAAAAAAATCTAAAAATGTCATGGAATAATCCCGGACGTATGTCGTCACATCGGTCTCCGCTGATTGGCCCATCTGTAAAAATCAATAACAATTCGGGGGTTTATGATATAAAAAAATGGTAATAGACGTTTCTACGCGAAATTATGTCACGAATCTACCCTCACGATATTGCAGACCATTCGTGGGACAGCCTGTATATGTCTACTTATTTACGTATACCTACAAATTTATATACTCATATGTATTTAGTATAAAAAGTAAAAAATCTAGACCAAGTAATAAAAATAGTAGTTTTCGTCGAAAAGTATTTTTTTCAAATAGTATAAAAAATAAAAATAACATTTACCAAAAAAAAAAAAAAATCAAACTTGGCATGCATGCTTAAGGAAAAGAGGTTCCATGCACGCCAAGTTTAATTTTTTTTTTTTTAAATGTTATTTTTATTTTTTACACTAGGTTCCCAGTAGTTTGTGAAATGTAAAAATTATTAAATTATTAAAAATTATTTAGACGCTACGAGTGCCCAGTACTCGTTACGAGGAGACAAAATAAGACTTCCAAGAGCATTCTCACACTATCTCGAATTGGTAGTATAATCTCGATACAGTACAAAAACTGCAACGCAACGCGAAACTTCCGGAGCACGTTCAAGCAAAATCTTCAGTCAAGTTGCATTACTCCAAACGAAATTCCCTGTGTGCAATGAGGAAAATGAACGAAAATATTTAAACGACATTCGCGAGAAAATGGAAGAATGGAAGATCGGTGCCGAAGGGAACTCGTTGAGGGAAAAGAAAGACACGAATATGTTTGAGGCAATCATGTAGTTTCATTCACTCTGCTGGAATAGCTTTCACATAGTTCATTCGTTATTTATTTCGTATCACAATTTCATTGGTAAACGTTATTTCGATATGTCAATTAACAACGACTGCTTAATTCGTTTTTTCACGTTTTATCTTTTATTTCATTCTGTAGCGTTCTTTTTTCTTAATTTTTTCGGATTTTTTGGATATGCTTTCGCTGATTCCAGATTGTCATCTCTTATCGGCGCTCGTGATGGAGCTCATGTTATTCTCTCCTCTTCAGCCGTCTTGCCGCTGCTTATTTCGGGTATTCCAATTTTTACATTTTTTGCGCTCTTCATTTACTCGCTTCTCTCTGCTTCGCCCGTCTTTCCGCTGCTTTTTCCGGGTTTTCCGATTCTAAGATTTTTTGGCGCTCTTTGTAGCGATTATTCGCTTCTCTCTGCTTCGCCCGTCTCTCCGCTGCTTTTTCCGGGTTTTCCGATTCCAACATTTTTTGGTGCTTTCTCTTTCGCTTATATATTTCTTTCGACTTCGCCCGTCTCTCCGCTGCTTTTTTCGGGTTTTCCGATTCTAAGATTTTTTGGCGCTCTTTGTAGCGATTATTCGCTTCTCTCTTCTTCGCCCGTCTCTCCGCTGCTTTTTCCGGGTTTTCCGATTGTAAGATTTTTTGGCGCTCTATGTAGCGATTATTCGCTTCTCTCTTCTTCGCCCTTCTCTTCGCTGCTTTTTCCGGGTTTTCCGATTTCAAGATTTTTTGGCGCTCTTTGTAGCGATTATTCGCTTCTCTTTGCTTCGCCCGTCTCTCCGCTGCTTTTTCCGGGTTTTCCGATTCTAACATTTTTTGGCGCTTTCTCTTTCGCTCATATATCTCTTCCGACTTCGCCCGTCTCTCCGCTGCCTTTGCCGGGTTTTCCGATTCTAACATTTTTTGGCGCTTCCTCTTTCGCTTATATATTTCTTCCGACTTTGCCCGTCTTTCCGCTGCTTTTTCCGGGTTTTCCGATTCTAAGATTTTTTGGCGCTCTTTGTAGCGATTATTCGCTTCTCTCTTCTTCGCCCGTCTCTTCGCTGCTTTTTCCGGGTTTTCCGATTCTAAGATTTTTTGGCGCTCTTTGTAGCGATTATTCGCTTCTCTCTGCTTCGCCCGTCTCTCCGCTGCTTTTTCCGGGTTTTCCGATTCTAACATTTTTTGGCGCTTTCTCTTTCGCTCATATATCTCTTCCGACTTCGCCCGTCTCTCCGCTGCCTTTTCCGGGTTTTCCGATTCCAACATTTTTTGGCGCTTTCTCTTTCGCTTATATATTTCTTCCGACTTCGCCCGTCTCTCCGCTGCTTTTTCCGGGTTTTCCGATTCTAAGATTTTTTGGCGCTTTTTGTAGCGATTATTCGCTTCTCTCTTCTTCGCCCGTCTCTCCGCTGCTTTTTCCGGGTTTTCCGATTCTAAGATTTTTTGGCGCTCTTTGTAGCGATTATTCGCTTCTCTCTTCTTCGCCCGTCTCTCCGCTGCTTTTTCCGGGTTTTTCGATTCTAACATTTTTTTGCGCGCTCTCCAGCGTGCATAATGCTCTCTGTTCTTTGCCCGTCTCTCCGTTAATTTGCTCGGGGTTTCTGTTTCCAACTGTTTTTGGCGCTTTGCCGTTTTTTTTTCTACAATAAACACGACACTTTCCATCGAGCCATCTTCTTCCTTTATTGCTCTTTGGACCTCTGTAGTTAAATATGACATCTGATTGTATTGTCGACTTCCGGATGCGTTGGTCAACTCTTCGGCGATGATGAAGATAACACCCTCCATGGTGGGGGTTTCTTCTTTTACCAGCCTTAGGAACTCTCCGGGGAAAAACGGCATCGCTCCGTCCCATTGATCGTCCGATGTCTCATTCGCCTCTTCCTTCACAATGGCGAGAAAACTCTCCGATGTTTCCTTCCCTTCTGCCACCCCTGTAAGTTCCATCCTCGAAGCATCGGTATCACCCGTTGATGAGGATTCTCGAAATAGCTCGTTACATGTCCTAACCTGCCTTGGAACGCGTCGTCTTAACGGTCTCTCAGTATCCTGATAATAGGCCAGAACCGATTAGTCCAGTCAAATAAACTGTTCAAGAGCCCAAAATGACGATTTTCGCCTACCCGAAAAGTAGCTGTGGATTCCGGCAGAAACAGGTATCCTTATTATCCCCTAAAGTTTGCGTCAGATTCTGTCCGTGCGTTTAGCAACAAATAGCGGTTGAATGCCGGAAATCAGTATTTTTTTTTGTTTTTCGCTTATACATATAATGAAAACTATTGGTCGGATCGAAAAAAGTTAAATTGAAAGTTGTAGAGAATTGGAAAATCTATCGATTACCGTTGGTCCGATGTCGATATTCTAATTTGTTGCTTGACTATTGCGCTGGGAAATTTAAAAAAGGCGTTTTTTCCATTATTTTATTAAAAAATGTTAGAATGCATTTGAGGAGTTGCGATTATGGATTTGGGAAGCTTTCAGCTAGTAGAAACTACAGTTTTAATTTGGTTAAAAAAAAGTTGATAGTTTAGTAACAATCTAATTTGCAACTACAAAAAGTGTCCCACCAGATTGTTATTTCTTGCCCTATGGATAATCGTAGAGCAATGAACGAAACGGTTTTGGATAGTCAAAGAGTTACACTACAACTTGCCGTTTTTAGAAAATCGATTTTTGCAATTTGAGACCTTCAAAAATGGCGTCAAAAAAACAACGTTATTCAAAGTAAAAAACAATGAGGAAAAAATGGTCGTATAAAAATGCAACAAAATGCATTGGAAAGCTGCTATTTTTTTACGAATTTTGCCAACCTGACTTTTGTTCCACGATAATTAGGAGCCGAGATAACACTTTTTTTGTTTAATTCCCCCTCCCTTTGTTTATTTATATGAAGCAACGAGACCTCGACGACTGCACAGGAGAAGAGTCATATTATCCACAGGAACCAGCAGAATTTGTTTTCCACAATTATTTATCGTATTTATTGATGGGGGAAGTGGAGGTTCTTCCGGGACCGTTCGACGTGCCGCGCGGAGGGGGAGCCGGAGAGAGCGACCCAGCGCTACGCGGCCGTCGATTCGATCGCGCGAAAAGTGATTTCAAAGGTTCAAACTTACCTCGCTGTCTGTATCTCGGGAACTACTTGACGGATTTTGATTATTTTTTTTTTTAATTTGTACTAGTGCATCGAGATATGATCGAATATCACTATGGCTTTCCCGGATTGTTATCGGAAATCCCTCAAATCACAAATAATTCCATTTTTACGCTGCAAATTTTGTGAATAACGTGAATAACGTTTAGTGAAGGTTAATAACGTCGTTACGTAGGAAATGAATGTTGACTTGAAATAGGATTGTTTCGTAGAAGGACTGAATAATTATAAATATATATTGATTCTAATCAAAAAATTTATTTTACATTTTTAAATATTTACATGTCCTTACTATCCATACATTTAAAGCATTTGTTTACTCCTATTATAATCTTGGTCGATTATTTGCGATAGGATATTCAATTTCGCTGCGATGCGATTCAATCCTTCTATGAAACAATCTTATTTCAAGTCAACATTCATTTCCTATGTCACGACGTTATTAACCTTCCGAAAAATCTATTTATTCACTAAATATGCAGCGTAAAAATTGAATTATTTGTGATTTGAGGGATTTCCGATAACAATCCGGGGAAGCCATAGTGATATTCGATCATATCTCGATGCACTAGTACAAATTAAAAAAAAAATAATCAAAATCCGTCCAGTAGTTCCCGAGATACAGACAGCGAGGTCAGTTTGAACCTTTGAAATCACTTTTCGCGCGATCGAATCGACGGCCGCGTAGCGCTGGGTCGCTCTCTCCGGCTCCCCCTCCGCGCGGCACGTCGAACGGTCCCGGAAGAACCTCCACTTCCCCCATCAATAAATACGATAAATAATTGTGGAAAACAAATTCTGCTGGTTTCTGTGGATAATATGACTCTTCCTCTGTGCAGTCGTCGAGATCTCGTTGCTTCATATAAATAAACAATGGGAGGGGGAATTAAAAAAAAAAAAAGTGTTATCTCGGCTCCTAATTATCGTGGAACAAAAGTCAGGTTGGCAGAATTCGTAGAAAAATAGCAGCTTTCCAATGCATTTTGTCTCATTTTTATACGACCACTTTTTCCTCATTGTTTTTTACTTTGAATAACGTTGTTTTTTTTTACGCCATTTTTGAAGGTCTCAAATTGCAAAAATCGATTTTCTAAAAACGACAAGTTGTAGTTTAACTCTTTGACTATCCAAAACCGTTTCGTTCATTGCTCTACGATTATCCATAGGGCAAGAAATAACAATCTGGTGGGACACTTTTTTTAGTTGCAAATTAGATTGTTGCTAAACTATCAACTTTTTTGTAACCAAATTAAAACTGTAGTTTCTACTAGCTGAAAGCTTCCCAAATCCATAATCGCAACTCCTCAAATGCATTCTAACATTTTGTAATAAAATAATGGAAAAAACGCCTTTTTTAAATTTCCCAGCGCAATAGTCAAGCAACAAATTAGAATATCGACATCGGACCAACGGTAATCGATAGATTTTCCAATTCTCTACAACTTTCAATTGAACTTTTTTTCGATCCGACCAATAGTTTTCATTATATAAGCGAAAAACAAAAAAAATCACTGATTTCCGGCATTCAACCGCTATTTGTTGCTAAACGCACGGACAGAATCTGGCGCAAACTTTAGGGGATAATAAGGACACCTGTTTCTGCCGGAATCCACAGCTACTTTTCCGGTAGGCGAAAATTTTACGAAAAAAGTTTATTTGACTGGACTAGATATTTACATGAGCATTGATCATGATTAGGAGCTTTCGCCACAAACAACATTTGAATTTTCATTTTTGTAATATTTACCTGTTGTACTGAAAAGCGCTTTTTCTCGAACTCTTGACTGGTTCCCGTGAATTCCTGCTGCGCTGGACAAACGATCACAATATCGAGGACGATTAAATAAATGACAACGACAAAATAGTAACTCGACATATCTACAATCAAGTATGAGAATAGTTTTCAACTGTTCTCGGCTGAGACTCGCGTAAGACTGTATTTCAATATCTCCACGAAATATCGAAGAAGAAAAATGAGCCGAGTGGCGATAAAGACGAAAAGATGGCTTTCAACTGCGTGGATGTCGTCATCAGACTTGACTATTTATACCTTTATATTTTTGAATGTTCGATTGTAAAATGTTATCTCAACATGTGTGACAATGAGATAAGCAAATTTATATAACAAAAGTATTCATTTGCGCGATACTTTATTTTATGTTTCTACGTGATCGATAAATTTCATCAACATCAAGCATTAACTTCTGTATCTATCCAGTTATACAACAAAAATATCGATTTTTTGAGGAAGCATATTTACTTTTTACTCGCTGTCTTTTTCACACTCAACCAGTTCTTTGCACGTGTCGACGTTACGCAAAGATTAGTGGTACTTTGATAATATTTCTACCGATGCTAATGAGTAAAGCTGAACAAATAGTCGATATTTTATGAAGAAAAAAGTTGCTGCGTAGAAGAACGATAAGAACATGCGTGATCGACGTATAACGTTGAAGAATAATGAAAAATTGATACACTTGTAGCGTACGAAATAAATTTTTCAAAAACACGTAGTAATGAATAACAACAATCTGAAAGTTCGAGCGGGCCTTATTTTTCTCGATTACGTTGGACAACTTTTATACATTCCACCGTCTATAACAGCACCCTTGACATTCCAAATTTTTTTAAAATAAATGTCTTTTCAAACGTCTCTAATATTCATAATGTATATATTTAAAAGTAAAAAATGTAAACCAAGTAATAAAAATAGTAGTTTTATTTATTTTTCACACTATTTGAAAAAAATACTTTTCGACGAAAACTAGTATTTTTAAAACTTGGTGTACAATTTTTACTTTTTAAAGTTTTAAATGTGGATTGCACTTCTTTTTGTAGGAAATCACCGAATTTAATGATGTAAGTAAAAAAAACAAAAAAAAATTCTTCAAGCGTTAAGACATTGACATCGGAAAAGGTTAAAATACTTTGACATTCAGCACTGACGCTTTGATTTTTCGTTTTTTTGCCTCCTTCGTGACATGACGAATGTGATATATACATTATTTTGAAATGTAGTAGAGAAAAAATTAGCTCGAGATTATGAGTTTGCACATATTCACTGACCAAAACGCGCTTTAACTAGGCTCAATGGAAAGGAAAAAATCATACTTAATCCGTAAAATGTAATAACATTTTCGATTAGGGGAACGGTTTCGGAAATATAAGTGATATAAATTTTTGGTTGACAGCTGGAAGCCCATTTTCCTGTATAATATCCGTGGCAGGTCTCTGACGTCAGGTCACAACATTTTTTGATATTACTCGGTGTCGAGACGCTGCCGCGTCTCTTGATATGTAGCTTGATATTTGATTGAATTTAACTGCATGTGTGGTTAATTCAACTCACCAATTTTGTGTTTTGGAAATGAATGTGCGATCAAATTAAGTTGGCCGATTTTTAAACGTACTCATGCGCGAGGCTCGATTGAATCTCGTAGGCCATTTTAGGGCCAACATTGATAGCCGATATTGGGCCGGGGATATCATCCATAGACCCGGTCGATGATCGGGCTGAACTCGGGTGCCGATGTTGGCAAGCTCGGCGTCGAGCTTGAGCTAATGATTCCATGATTCTTGATACGCCGACAAAAATATTTTTAAATTGCGTATTTAATAATATTTTTAAATTATATTCAAATATTTAAAATTGCCTTCGCTAAAATTTCTTCGCTTTCATTTCCTAAAATTGAATCTCCAACTTGAGATATTATGCGAAGGAAATTTTAAAGTAATAAAGTGAAATTACTCGTGAGCTATTAACTTTAGGGCTAATAAAGGTCTATGCTTTTTTACTCAGAATTTAATATTTTACCATATTACGCTACAAAAAATATAGCATTCCGTTTAAAAAAAACAAAGTTAACCTTAAAATCTTCGAAGCGCCTCCACCTAAAAAAAAATAAATGCACCACATAGTGCTTTATAAACCATGTAACATTTGTATCTAACATTTTTTCATGCAACGCATATTTTGCTCGTAAAATAGGTGCACACGTTGCGGGGGCCACCTTATATAAACCGATTACACTTTTATAGCATAGAAGTAAGTGTTAATAGTAAACATTGTAAAACCATGTGGTATATTATCAGAATAGAAGAAATGACTTACAAATTAAAATGGATTTTTAGTTAAATTTTTCACAAATTGCGTTTGCCATCAGCAGCATATTCATAAGTATATTTTATGTATCTCGTTGTTTATTTTAGTTCATAAAAATGTTAATTGTATGCGAAAAGAGATCGAGCCTCAAAAAAAATCAACAAGCCACCCGAAAAAAAGCAATTATATTGCTCCATGAGATTACATATTTTTAAGCAACCTTTATAAAGTTATATTTTGAGCGAACATTTGTAGGATACCTTTTGTTTAATGTGATAACAGTTGCCGCCGTGAGAGAAAAATACAATTATAAAAATGATGATTTTACCCATTGTCGAAATTCATAAAATTCTTGAGTGACTTCTACAGAATGTTCAATTTATCTAACTTTTTGAAGGGTATATCAAATACAAAAAAGTAACATATTTTCATACGAGATTTCGAAAAAAAAATATTCGGGCAAAACTGATCTCCCCTACTACACAACCTATAGCGTTCGCTGGAGAAAGATGATTTAGCGGCGGACTCTCATAAATTATAAATCGAAAACACAACACAGAGTTATATGTACATACATATATATGTATACATATGAGATCTTGGCCCTCTTTCTTTTATATTCTTTGGCGCGCGACAAAGAGAGTTACGGTTTCACGTTAAATATAAAATACAAGGATCCACACGTCGTGTTTCAAGACTTTTACCACCAGATATTAAGTAGCTGTTTAACATATTTTAATTACCGCATTAAAATTCAAATTATCCTTATGAGAAGAAATTTTTGTGAATCATAAAAGATAGACAAGGGGGAAATCAATTCTTCTCAAAGCAAAGCAATATAATGATAAATTTCTTGTATAACTAAACATTATTGAACGAAAATTTCACAATTTTTTATATTTTTCATTTTAAACGATCGTGGACATAATGACGATAAACTCATTATCATATGATATATGCAACTTTATTGTAGATTTTTTTTTCAAATTGATACAGTCATGAATAAAAAGCCATTTATTCTCCTTTATCCTTACATTCGCAGAAGAGCGGTCAATTTGTTGGTGCCATCGACAGATGCACGAACGCATATAAGTTTACTTATATTGGGACTTTTCATAATGAAATAACGTATAACGTGGTGTTCATCGTGAAGCTACGGATGTGCCTCGTTAAAAGGATCCCGAATTATTATATGTTATATATATTCTTTTAATACGCGTCAATCGACAAACTGCTACAAGGAGGCCACCACGAAGCAGCGATGACTGCAGAGGGAATCTGTTTTATGAGCTTTGTTTTATAGATTCTTCACTGGCGTCTCATATTTTAAGTTTTATCATGAATTATAGATGTATATGCATTTTAGGCCCCTGATTTTATTGCTTGGATGATATCCGGTCTGTCCTGTCGGTGGTGTTTCAAAACAAAAAACCTGAAGGGTCGACTCTGAGATGTTGAAAAAAATTAAACGATCACACTGTTGCGAATGGAAGATTTTTTTACATCAACGCTGGTTAATTGATCGCACATTTTTTATCAAACATTTGCTTGCATTAGCTATAAAGTTTTGATAACAGACAACGAATACAGCATCAATTATTTTCTTAATGTTTTGATAGATGAAGTGTGCATAATGGTTGTTGAATATATGATACATGCCACTCTCTTTAAATTATTAATTCCCTGGCATCAATTGCGGATAATGAATCTTAACATTTCTTCGTAACCACTATCGACCAGCAAAACGAAAACTCGTCGATTGTACATCGCGTATTATAAATTCTGCTTTTATCGCTATACATGTATATTATGAAATGTGCACCCAATGTACAAGATTCTCCAGTATCGATTATTGATCACCGAAATATTAAAATTGGGCGTATCCTCATCACTCTCATACAAAACCATTAAGCAGTCGTTTTTCTACCGTGTGTGATACGCGACGCGATAATAAATCTCGTCTGCGTACACACGCGAACACACAGTATCATATACATATGTATCTTTTAACCGATTAGACGGCGTCTTTTTCGGTTCATTCATAAAGATTATTTTATAGATGTCTCGACAAAAATCACTGGTCTTGTGGTAACCGTTAATCCTTTTCCTTTTTCTTCGTTCCGAAAATTGGACGAGACGTCAAATAATTTAATATGTTGACCTAACTATTATGATAACTGTATCGACAATCGTTGAGCAGTTAACTATTGTTTGCGATCTAGAAAAACATACTAAGAAAGCGACGCTTAAACAAAACGAAAGTCTTGCTTTTACAGGAACATGGCACTTGTACACCGTCTTTTAATTCTTGTCATATAGAGATATTACTATATTATTTTGTATTCATGGCTATACAATTTTTTGAGGTTTTACCCATTAACGTCGGAGCGACTATGAATAATAGTTCAGTCTTCCATACATTACAAAACGCAAATGAATCAAGATATGGTTTTCTGGATATTGTGCAGGGGGGCTTAGAATCGCTTACTTTTAAATTGTGGCCCAAGATTTGTCATGAGCTTCTTTCGCTATCTTGAAAAAAGCGATAAAATTCATTTTTTTGGGGTAATTCGGCTCATCATAATGACACGAACATTGCGATCGGAGACTTTTTCTTGTTTTTTTTTACGCTTTACAATTTTGGTCTCATGGATTTCTTACCTACCATTAATCGTTGTTGCAATATCGAACGAGAAAGTAAAGAATTAGAGGTAGAAACTTGTTTTATACTGTTTTCTCTTTTCTTCACATCCACTAATAAAAACAATGTGTTTATACAACCGCACGAAGTATGAAATCGTAACTTCGCCCAGACTCACCAACTTTATGATGCGCTGAAAAACGTAATTTTTGTTTAAAAAAATAAAAAAATAAAATTTCAGGTTCGGGGATAGTCATTTTTCGCATATAACGAGAAAGGAGGGAAAAAACCAATTTGAGTAACTTAATAGCTTACTTTCTCCTTCGATAGATTGTTATCTCGCACATCCTAATCTCGTCACACATCATCGGTATTACGTAAAAACAACAGCCAAATGCACGTCTGCTATTTCCACGATCCCAGCAATATCTAATAATAGCCACATTTATTTCATTCTTATTAAGATGACACTCAAGAAATCAACGGTGGATATCAAGATTTTCTTTGTATTTCGAGTGTTTTATGTTGTTTTTTACATATTGGAGGTTTATGTTATGATGTCTGACCACTATTTTAGGCAATGTTATTGGTATCTACGTTGCATAATACTAATAAAATACTTTTGCATGACTACAAAAAAATTCGATTTTCAATTTTTTTTGCGATATTCCACCAAACTCAAAATACTGGAAAAATTCTGGAATATAAAAAAATACGAAATACTTTTTTTGTAAAAATCTCGTGATTGCATGTCAGGGAAAACACACTTCAAAAAATGATTCCATTTTTATTTATTTTTTATTGAGTTGGCTTTATATTCGAAAATAATACAGAAC
The DNA here is from genome assembly GCA_959613375.1 of Heteropelma amictum. Lineage (NCBI taxonomy): Eukaryota > Metazoa > Arthropoda > Insecta > Hymenoptera > Ichneumonidae > Heteropelma > Heteropelma amictum. Next base: position 12,715,219 of record OY390720.1, on the reverse strand, counting down.
ATATTTTCACCTGTTCGTACTCCAAAGTATTTGGGAAAAAATTTAACATTCCATAATTTTTAAGTTCTCTTTAAAAAAATAAAAACGAAAAAAGACGTATTGTCAATTACTGGAAACCTTAAGATATAAGTTTATGATTAAGAGCTGAAGTTTGGGTCAAGTTACTTTTATGTGGTACCAAAGTGATTCCCAAAATATTGATCAAAAATACCGTGTCAGCAAATTCCTCTTGCTTATCCGCCTGCGTCCTTCATTTGTGTTAGCTACAAAATTTTAATAACAGTCGGCGAATCTTGGTGGATGCAGTATTATGGTGGATATTGATTTATTTACGATTTAAAGAAATGTCATACCACTTTCAATCGATAGACGATAAAGGTATCAGAGTCGGCGCTTTGATTGACAGAGACGAATTTGACTTTTTCACAAAATAATTATCAACATTAATTGTCGCAAGAGATTAAAAATCATACGTTCGACTAAGAATAAGCAGATTGATGAAGAGCATTTGATATTTCGCCGACATAATGAACATGCAGATAACTCCTGCCAGAACATAGATCACATGCAAAGTGATCCACCGTGGATGTATATAATGAACATTGTTAATCAATATTGTTACGTAAAGATAATAACAAGACGTTTAGTTGCGATGTAAATAGACTTACCAAATATATATATTCGGAGTATATATATTCCGAAGTATACATATAGTATATATATATATATATATATATATATATATTGATGTTGATGTAACGATTTAAATGCTGCGAAATACGTTCAAAGGTAAAAAGACTCGCCCATCAACCCTGCATAGTTTGCAGATTTTGATCTCGACGAGCTGCATCCGATGGCTAACCGCAGACGCTTTGAGTCCAATGTTTAGTGAAAAAGGATGTGATGGGAGGGTAGCGGTAAATAGCAACTGGAAAATGTACCAAAGTTGTATGTATAGAATCGCGAAATGATCGACGATTACTATTATCGTATGCTTGTCTTGTTCCCTATCTGACGATCTATCTTTATACGCGTTGCTCTTCAGACCGTACAGGGATGTTCCCTCTTGCTTCATAACTGTCCAAGGGTTCCTGCCACCATAGCGACCCTTGTTCTTCCTGCCAGCGGGATACTAATTGCGGTAGTTATGCTACCGTTGCTTCATCATCCACGCACTGACTTCCTTTTTTGTTATTCACCCTCATACACTTTTTCAAACAAAACCTTGATAGTGCATTTCTTCGTTTCGCTTTATATCAATAGTAACGTAAAGTACGTTAATATCGATTTCAAGATAACGAGAAGAAAAAAAATTAAGTAATTTGCATTTTTTTATCTTAACAGACTTGCGTATGCACACAATCTCAAAAGAAGACAACAAAATATTAAAAGGCGTCTGCGGTTACTCATCGGATGCAGCTCGTCGAGATGAAAATCTGCAAACTATGATGGTTGAGTCTTTTTACCCTCGAACGTATTTTGAGGCATTTAAATCGTTACATAAACATAAAAAAAATAAAAAGATAAAGAGTACTTGAAAATGAATATCTTGATAATTTAATACGAAAGAATGGATTGTTCCATATTGTATACTCGAAAACAAAGCCCGATATCGAAAAAATGTTCATACCCGAGTTATAGAATTTCAAAAGAGATAAAAGATAGCATAAGTAAAACCTTCCCTATATACAGGGTGGGGCATTAACTATTGCCACCGTAAATATCTCTGTAATTATCGACATCACAAAAAAATGTTCCAAACAAAAGTTGTACCATACAAAAAGGGCCATTAAATGCGACCATTTTTTTTCATTTCAGTGGAGGCGCTGACGCACAGTGAAGGTCACCTCCACTTTTTTAAACGGGATGGTACATTTTTTTTCCTACCATCTTGTAGAGCATCGCAAACTGCATAAAAAACATTAAGGGGTCAAAGTTGTTCAAGGTTATTTTGAGATGAAAAAAATACCTGAACTTTATTTTTATGTTCAATGAACTTTATTTACAGTAGATGTTCAAAATGATTGCCATTAGAATCGATGCAGTATTCCAATCTCCTTATCGCAGATTGTGTAGAATTTTTTATCACTTTTGCACTTATCGAATCACATGCTTATTTCATATCGTCTTTCGTGCAAAATTCAACCGTAGTTTGGCCGTCTAAGTCTTTAGAAACGAGAAACAGAATATGGAATCAACACGATGGGTGTCCGGCACATTTTTTCGCTGATAGCTAGAAATGAATTGCATCAGAGATTTCCGAACCGTTGGATTGGACGCGGCGGAGCTGTATCGTGGCCAGCTCGCTCACCAGACTTAACGCCTTTTGATTGTTTTTTGTGGGGATACTGGAAAGATCTCGTTCACAAAGAACGTCCAACTACGCCGGATGATATGCGCGACAAAATTCTTCGAGCATGTGATTCGATAAGTGCCGAAGTGATCAATAATTCTACACAATCTGCGATAAGGAGATTGCAATACTGCATCGATTCTAATGGCAATCATTTTGAACATTCACTGTAAATAAAGTTCATTTCACATAAAAATAAAGTTCATGTCACTTTTTCATCTTAAAATGACCTTGAACGACTTTGACCCCTTAACGTTTTTTATGCAGTTTGCGATGCTCTACAAGATGATAGAAAAAAAAATGTACCATGCCATTTAAAAAAGTGGAGGTGACCTTCACTGTGCGTCAGCGTCTCCACTTAAATGAAAAAAATGGTCGCATTTGATGGCCCCTTTCGTACGGTACAACTTTTGTTTGGAACATTTTTTTGTGGTGTGGATAATTACAGAGATATTTACGATAATAGTTAATGCCCCACCCTGTATATAGATGCAAGCATTAATAAAGTTATTCGATGATCAACTTTGTTTTATCGTCTTTGTTGAAAGTACCAACATTAATGTCCTAAAATGTGCACCATCAATGTCCTAAGATTTTTGGATTATGAGATATTTCGAGAAACACTAAACTTTTTCCAGCAAGTGTTCAAAATGATGATTAATGACATCGATACACTTTTAGAAGCGCTTCACGAAAGAGTGCCGAAGATTTCTTCTGACTCTCAGGATTTCAACATATTTTCATACAATTATTGTTCTTTATTTACCACAGTGTCCATTGACAAAACTCGACGCCGTTTTAAAAATCGTCGCCGTAGATACAATGAAATGTGGTATAGACAGAATTTATTACGTTCCAAGATTCGAAGGACGCTTTTTCGAGAAATACCAGAATTACGTTCGATATCTCGAGAACTTCCCGAGTATAAATCTGGTAAGCCTATCTTGAACATTGGTTCGGGCCTGAACAAGTTATAGTAAGACAACTTCACTTACGGCTAGCCGTGATTTGCCTGATCAAACCCGAACAAGCAATCGTCAGAGAATCGGATTTACGGATTCCGTCACACCGCCTGCTTCAAATAGCTCAAACATTCGATGATTTTTGTAATCAGCGGAAAATTTGCAACGGAACAGGCAATTGAACCATCGAAAATTTGAAAAAAAAAAAATTTTCGTAATTTTTCCAGAATTGTCGAAAAGCCGAAATTTAAAGTGGCCATAACTACGTTTTAAATGGCGTTTCATCGATCTATCGGGAGTGTTTAGGATAGCCGTGGAGTAGACTTAAAAAACGGTGAAAGTTAATGGTCGTTATATAAATTCCTTCCCTCTCAAAATGGATGCTGAAAATTCGCGGAAAGAAGGGGTATGTATCGGAAAACTAGCGAAAATCAACGGTCAGAATTTAAAAATCTGTCAAAAATAGAGATATCTCAATGAACCAAACGGTATTTTGACGCTTTAACAACTGCTCAAAGAATGCGCACAACTTGGAGTATCCACATCAATCAGGGAGAAAATGGCGGTCATTTTAGTGGTTTAAACCAATTTGGCAAAAAATGGCGAAAAATTTTCGATTCTTAAAATTCGATTAAACAGTCTATATCGACGTATTTTTCCCTGATAATTACGAAACATACCGGTTTATCATTAAAAACTCAATAATTTAATGCGAACTTCCAAAAAAACCAATCTAGTCAAATAGTTACTACTTTGTTTTAATTTTATCATCGAAATTTTATTTTGTCAGAATCAAAAGCGGGTGTTTCGCAATCAGCGGAAAATTTTTGAATCGATGGGCGTTTCAGATATTGTAAATTGAGAGAAGAAAAAAAATTGATAGAGTAGTTGAGAGCGTGTGTGCTTAGCAATGGAGGTAAGGTTTAGGTAAGTGGATTCCTGAGTAGAAATTTCATGCGGCTACAATAGGATCCAGATCAGGTTGGCTTTAACCGGTTCTGGATCAGACCTTCATCAGATGTGTAACGCGATTTCTGATGTGGATGTGATTAATTCACTGCTTCGATTTCCTGCCACAATGTGGCCAAACCACCACGTTCGTTTTCAAGTTTTCTATTCATTTTTCAATCTACTCATGACTGTACATAATTGATGGAAAAAAATCAGTAAATAATATATTTTGTACCTCTTAATATGTATAATCCATTAACTCAATTTATGTATTTTCGAAAATAAAACTGCTCGGTGGCACGTATTCTCCTTATCCCAGCGCGTCAAAATTTTACACAGATTTTTTAAATCATATCTTCATTACTTTTTTTGCTAGACATAATAAAAATTTTACCGAAGCTAAAATAACGGTCACCTTAATATATATACAATAGAATATTGTAAGTTTAAAAAATTGAACTGAGAAAGCCTCATGTGCCTTAACGGAGTTCCGTGAAGTTTATTCGTTTTTTACTTCTGATCAAATTCGTATAACTTCACGAAAGTTGTGAATGATAGCTCCTCGCAATTATATTTTTCGATTACAGCGTTCATTCCCTTCACAAATTCTAGTTGCTTTGTAGCAGAGGCTTCAACTTGACTGATTTTCAAATCAGCAAGCTGACTTTGGATCTGTAATTCCGACATCTCGATGAAATGCAACGAAGAACAAAAATTAAATACAAGGATTATGTAATTTCGTCAAGGTCACCAAATAATACCGTACTTTTACACGGAGGGACAATTTTGCAACTTAATCTTATATACAAGGCGCATGGCAACGATGAAATAAAATTGCAAGGAAAAGTGTACAAGGTAAAAAATGTATTTTTAATTATCCATGTGACTCGTCATTTTTTATATGTCGCAAGTGAAAGAAACTCAAAACATTGACATCGATTCATGAAAATATGGTATTTATGGATATAGGAGATATATTCTCACAAAAATTATATTGTATTCCACTTCTTCATTCATGATAACAAAATAAGTGGTCACATCTCGTACAGTGCAAAAAAGGCACCGAGTCATTTCATATATTATTATAGTTATTGTAAATATAATAATAATAATAAATATTCACAATTAAATTCATTCAGAGAAAGTGCATAACATTCTTTTGCACTATTCCTCTTATTTTCTACCATCATTTGAAGCGATAGCAGAACCTAAATCAGATCGACAAAAGTCCAGCTATTGTTTATGTACCATATCGAATAATAATAATAGTTTCTTATCCGGCAAAACCTACCAAAACATGATCCGGCTCGAAACTGGTTATCCTGATCATTCATAGTACATTCACTATAATAAACTATTCTTGTCTAAACCTGAGCTGGCCCTGATTTTATATCCAGCTGGCCGCCTGATATTCGACAAACCTATAAGTCCGGCTCGGACCTGGTTGTCCTGATCACGGTTACCTTACCTACACCTGAGCTGATCCTGATCCTAAATCCAGCTGGCTGGACAAAATTTCTACTCGGGTTCGAATCCCGGCGTTGGCGACAAAATTTAATACAGGAGTTTTTCTGTACAGGAGCATCAGCAATTATTAAATAATACGGAAAAGCGCCCCGAAGTGTGACAAAGTTTTTTATTTCATTATTTTAATAGTATTACACATTATATTCACTATAATAAACTTTTCACGTTACTCAAAGCTTCATATTGTTCCTTGTTCAGGCTCTGATGATTTAGCCTGATCAGGCCCTGATGATTTAGCCTTATCCGGTGTAAATCAGTAAAAGTATTTCAACATTGGTCAAGGCTTGATAACCATCCTGATCAAGGCCGGAAAAGAAGGTCAGGATTCCTGGCCCGGACCTGATCATAGCCGGAATTGGATTTTTACTCGGGATTATTTCCGGTTTATATGCTTCTGCAGATGACATTTTTTTAATTGCATTCCCATTAATTTTTTTCATTGCTTAGAGAAAAACGAGTCGTCTTAGCATCGTGAAAAAGAATGGGAAACTCATTATGCCATTTTCATACTATTCCTTGATGTGCTTGAAGTGAAAAACCGCTAATACGTCGTGAGAAAATCCTGATCCATACAATTCATATTGAATTCGTACATTGCAAATAATTTTAATTGTGAATAGACTATACAATGTAGAGAACGGATAGGGTATAACTGTTTTTCATAATACAGTCCGACCTCCAAATACGAAACCAGGCAATAAGAAACTTTCCCCAGTTTCTCACTCGAGCGCTTCCCCCACTCTGACTCGAACTCCGAGCTCGAGAATTTCGTGCGCGTAACCTCTGGTTAAGAAACCAGCCTGGGAGAGATTATTCGGGCGAAATAAAGTGCACGTTGTAGTGTAAATTGATGTGTGCATGCGTGCGTGAGTATGTGTGGGCGTGTGCGAATGTAACCCAAGATCTACAAGTTTATTAGAAATTTTTTGTAATCGTCAAAAAGATACATATGTGTTTTGACAAGATATCATATAAAATAAAAACAAAGATCAGGGCGTTTAACACAATAATATTTAATAGTATATTAACGTGAAACAAAAATTCGATAAATAAATGTTCATGCGCTTGAAATGTTGTTGAAACTCGTTCAAGTGTGTTTCTTGTTGACAGGATCGGATGCGAAAAAGAGTGCGAGAGACAGACAGAGGTAGTGAGCGCGGAGCGCGCGTGTCTGGTAGGGGTATGCGATGTATACGAAAAACTCTTCACTTGGGGGTTTTTGGTTTCTTATTCGCAGGTCGGACTGTATCTCACAACCTAACAATTTTAGGACATTCATAAAATAGTACTCTTGTTCTCGAAATTGAACACTAGTTATTTTCATTTCCGGCAAGGAAAGTTTACCAACCCATTTAAAAAACAAAGTTAACCACCGAATAACCTTATTGCTCTCAATTAAGAAACCATTCATTTACGTCATCTTTCACCTTCCTCGAAACTCTACAACTCGCGTCTGAAACATTTTTCGATATCTCGCTTATCGTTTCCGAATAAATCGCCCTGGCCACTTTCGATTCTTCCGTTCTATGACAATCTATTCTTTCGTTTTAAATGATCAAGTTAGATATTCATTTTTGAGTACATTTTTGTGCGGTAATGCTTTTTTGTACTATATTTTTTCCTTTTCAGATATGACGCAAGTCTGATCAGATCAAAAAATTCTAATTCCATACAAACGTAGGCACGGATAACAGTAAGATTTAAATATCGATAACAAAATCAGCAGGGCACTACTTGAAATTCTTTTTCTTCTCACTGCGTATAACCTATTGACAGACAATAAAATACTAATTTCTTATAAAAGTTCATATTAATTTTAAAAAATCGCACTCAAAACATATCGATGAAGAAAACAATTTTCATGAGGTAATTTATGTCCTTTCTTGAGATGCACACTATATCGCTCTGCAAAATTTTATGAAAACCGGATCAGCGATTTGACTGTGGAAAGATAATAAACAGTCGGCGTTACTTTTCCATTCATAATCATAGTATGAAACGAGTATATATTAATGATCAAAACAACAACATAGTGATATTTCTGTTGGGTGATGGAAAATGGAAAATTAATGATTATATAAAATGTTACAGATATTTCATTGTTTGCTTTTGGCTGATTATCATCACGCTGACAAGCAGACATGCACCGATGGTTATTAAACAAAAGAGCTTGTACAGTATATATCACCACGATTATATTCAACACACAAAACGGAGTTATTCAAGTTTCTTTTGTTAGCCAACATTTAATGCACAGTGTATCTTCTTGCTGAATGAGCTCTGAGATTATACGAACGTCTGCGTTAAACGTACCGATCGCCGCGACAAATATTCATCGATTAATCTCGAGGCTTTCGAAGGCCCGAAGAATATAACAGCCGCAAGAGATCTTTGAAAACCCAAAGGTTCCTAAACGGGTTGCGTTACCTGCCCCAGCAAAATATTATATATATACAAGGTACCCCATTTAACTTGAGACATGAAAATAATTTCACAGCAAAAAAAAAGAAAATATCGAGGCAACACATTTGCAAAAACACTGCACGCATGTTGTAGACAGTCTGATGTAAATAACATTAAAATGCCAACTTTGTTCCATTAAAAATAAACCTATATTTTTTAATGCACAAATCATTAAGGTGAAAAAAATCACGCCAACTATTATTCTGGAAATATTTTCCGATTTTTTATGATATTGTGAATAATTATGGAACGTGACCAATAAAAAACAGTAACAAAATTCCCCGGAATAAGGCTCGAATAAAAAAAAATAGACAAAAGTTAATGGTTCTTTAATCATGAAATTATGGTGCTGCTGAATAAAATACGTAAACGTTTCTATATTTGAGAAAATAAAGTTGCCTTTGGTACCACGTTAAAAATTTCGTCGAAATGACGAATCGTACCATTATCTTAACATATTGCAGCAAATTTCCATTTCTTCTCTGTTTTCGAAATACTTCAATTGCTCAATATTAAATTAGACACCCTGTATATTCTTCAAAATATATATGTATATACTGTATACAGCATATATGAGAGAAACGATTATGAGAAATCGTGTACGTATTTATATATTGACTTATGTGTATACGTTGTATTATATTATTCACTGCTAGCAGTGAATCGGTATAGTTGTAATTTATAATATACGATAGTACGGCGAGGAGGAACCAGGTGGTCAGTGCTGTTCAATCGTCGAGAGTTAGCAGCCTCAGCGTGATTCCAGCAGCATCATGTTTTACACGCGTCCTATATTCTTCTTATATACGAGAAAGATAGATCGGCAGAGAACGCCGAAAATGGTGATGGTATAAAGATGAAATAAAAACAGAAGTATAAAGTAGAGACATAGGAAGGCGAATGTCCCGTCAGAAAAGACTCCCAGCTGAGAAATATCCTTCTTTTCTTATTTTTTTCACACGACCCCCTGCGGTGTTACCTCTTAATTTCTCTTTCTCTCTCTCCTGTCTCTCTCCGCTTCTGCACTCCACTGCATTTCTGCCTTCTTTTCTTTTTTCCACTTGGCGCACGTATTATACCTACATAGCTATATTCTGCATTTTTTTTATCTCGATCTCGGTAAACCATATCTATTCGAATATGTCGGGACGCAGAATACACACAGAGAAAACGATAGAAAATAATGTATCTGGAAAACGTAGACGAGATTAGAAGATCAATGTGTCTTTGTACAAATCATATAATTCGCCTATGCAACATTCGTGGTATATTTATGAGGTGAATATCAAGCGCGTTCTGAATAACCGAAGTTCATTAATAGAGTTATTACAATCATGCATGAAGAATATACTTTGAGTATTCGCTAAATGTGCGTGACCTTGAAACTAATTCAGTTTTGATAACAATCGTACTGACAACAGGCGTAATCGACAAGCTTTAGATTTTCATAATTTGCAGCGTTTGGGATAATTAGTGTTGCTGGTGAGGAATATAACGGATTAAAAGCGTAAGAAAAGTGGTGTTAGTTGTCGAGTATCACCGCGGTGATAAGATTGCCAGGGAGTAAAATGTAAAATTGTAAAATTTCTGCGGCCATTCTCAGAACCCAACAGTATCGAGGGCCCTGAACAGACCATCCGATATTAATAACCTCAAAAAGTATCAAGAAGAAACCAAGGATGGCTCCCTTACCGCTCGGTTGTTAATTGTACAAACAATTCCTCGAATTTACTGATCGAGAATGATATTGTATAAAAACCCGTTTTCATCATGAAATCCATTACGATTTGTAGTACTATCTACGTATCTACGTTGAGTTATAATACTCTGACACATACAGCTATATGTATATACATGTAACACATATAACAGAGGACTATCACAGTAGGACAATAACGCGAAATTCCCAGTCCGTTAGAAAAAAAACGACTCGTTTTAAAGCGTTCAAGTATTTTGTATATAGTTCATTTTCATTTTCATCGCCTATAATATGTCTAAAGTCTAACCTAAGAGTACATAAATAAAAATGGTGAACAAACCTGTGAAGGGCAATGCTTTGGTAAGTGCACCAAGGTATTAAAATACGCCACATGCGGCGCTAAGGTATTCTTACACGTAGCAAATACAACAAATATAATTTCATCAACCACTATGTTTCGTAAACGCAAACAAAGAGACGAATGACTAATCACATGTGCAGTAAGTCGTACAGTTTATCGAATAATTGCAGCTGATTAAAATAAGGATTCTTGATGAAAATCGAATAGAGCCTAATTGGCATCGGAAAGGGATGAAATATCACAGAAAAAAACCGTTGGTATTTACAACTATACTAGCATGGTAAAAATAATATAGTGTAGGGACGAGGGGAGGAAATTGCAGTAAATCTCTTTTAATGAATTTTCGACAAGAAATGGGCCTTCGAAGGGATGGCCGGAGCCTCCCGAATCGATTTTGAGCAAAATCATGGCTTTAGTACTAAACTAAATGTTAATTTTTCCAAACGGAAAAAATATGTAAGATATAATGATTATACTCAATATTGGCCAGTTAAAAAGTATAATTACGGGACGTGATCGTGTCTCACACAAATCAGTATTGACGCTTTCACGACCGAACACAAAGATAAGTCGAGCTCTATATATACCAGTCGCACGTTTCTGATGGGACCCAAAAGAACACAGGAAAATGAAAACATTAATAGTAAACACAAAGCGAGCATACATCTTAGACATGGCCAGACTACCCGAACGATATCATAATATAGGTGAGCTAATAATAATTAGACGGCACAATGAAACATACAGTTGTTCGGAGTACGCATGTGAGATTTGCGAAATGAACATTCGATATTGTAACAAACCCAACTATAACCAACTCGTTATTTCAAACAAACTTAAGAGGTCACCGTTGCTATGCAATATACATATATTTTCTTCTAATCAGTTTAGTGATAATTACACATTTAGTATGTTCTGTCAATTTACATCACGTATGTAGTAATTGTTAACATGTACATAGTCCAATTGTGTGAAATGTATATTGCCGGACGCTGTAACGTTTCCGAATATACATATAACCACACAAGAAAACGAAGTTAATATAATTGTTATACGAAAATATATCATATTTTTTGCCAAAAAAACAGCGCAAACTTGTGTTGGGCAATGTATGTTGTATACACAACGCCATATGATATAGTTGTTCCCTTATACGAATGTAACACGTTCCGCAATTTTTTGAAGGTGTATCTCTATCGATCAATACCTCTATGTATTGAGTAGTTACAACAATACACAACGAAATACTACACGGTATTTCATTGGCATTCTCTTATCAGACTAATTATGTGCGTAGCATACTAGTACATAGTGAAAAAAGAAATAGATAATAAAAACTTCATATCAAAGTTATATTTCCATTAACTTATTTTGAAACATGTAATATAATAATTGAAGTTATGCTGCATCGCTGATATGTGATTTACAATACTTATTTGCGAATCATCTCGAGGCCTTACATTTTTATGTAATAAGTAATAATAATTATAATAAATTTATAATGAAAAAGATATTGGAAGAAAGTATTATGCACTGCACCTACACTCGCCATATTATCCGCAAATAAATCATGTTCTTAATAATATTTATAATATACGAAAAATAGAAAATAATCGTTTTATAAATAATGTAATTTTAGAAAGCATTATTTTTACGTATTTTTCGAGAGGAGGTGCATATCTTGGAATTTCGGCATAATACGGAGTTAATGGAGTTAATGAAGAAAATGTCACGTATAGTCAGTAGCGTAATAGGTAGCGTGCTCGGCTCTCAAATTAATGACTGTATAGGTATCGAATGGATGGGTCGAATGGATAAAAGAGGAGTCGGAAAACTATCTCAAAGTACGAAAAAATTTTTTTAAATGTTATTACTACTATTTATTATGTGAAAAGCTTCAAAAAAGCTATGTAGATAGTACTCGAATAAGAAAATAATTCATTCAGAAATTAAATATTGTATCATCAACTATAGTAAGATGTTTAAGGTACATTGCTGCTTTGCGAATAACTTCAGGCAGTATTGCGTCGATATTTACGATATCACGCGCATACGAGGACACACTAATGTACACACCATGTTTTCTCCTACATTTGTTTTTCGACAAATATTTATCCATTATAAATTGTTCGGAAATCGCTGAGCGAGTAGCTACATATCTGAGTAGAGTTTTTTTCGATAATTTCGGTCAACACGCCACTATTGCTATTTGTCATTTTTTTTAAACCGAGAACAAATCGAAAGGTACAATTTTTTTTCGATATTTCAGAGCTTCGGGGGAATTAAAAAAAACGAATAAAAAACGCAAAAATACAATAAAGAATAGCTCTTCGTGTAAATGTTTTGTTCGAAAAAAAGTGAAATTAATGCCTATCGATACATTGAGCATATTTGTAAGAACTGGGCAGTGTATTTATTTTCGTAATGCGGCCCGTCACAGAATAAACACAACCCTAAGGACAGCGTCTCGTTTTTTTCTTATGATTAGTTTTTTTGAAAATCGAAAGCAAATTACCAAATAACCATATACAATATTTTTTTTGTTACTGTATGGCAATTACTTAATTACACTTGTTCGAATCCCTATGGAAATCTCTACATTGTTGATTGATTCTCGTGATCGTATGCGAATAATACTCGATAAATTCATGTCAACAATGAAATAATAAATAAAAATACCAAGAGCTAAGAAAAATATTGACGATGGATTCACTGCCAGTTTATTTGCTGAACGGATAACTCATCGTACCGGACCAATACCAGAATTTTCTACTATGTAGAATTGTCGATGTATACCAAAGGGGCAAATATCGTAACTCAAATCCTGTTGTAAGCGAGTGACGAACGTTGTCCTTGTGCGTGCGTTTCTCTTTGCAAGGTATAGAATCGTTGGCCTTGTGTCAATACAACCCTATGTGTCGAGTATATATAGGACGTTTCATGTATTTGTATTCGAGCGTATTGCGGTAGAAGATTGAATTGAAACAACAATTTTTCGGAGCCTCTGGTGATGATCCCTATGGGACCAACCAAGGTCTGTTTGTCTATCGTGCAAACCTGATATAGTAGTAGGAGATAAGATGGAGGTAAACGTACACTGGGGGGGAGGGGAGGTATCAATGAGGAAAAAGATAGTGGAAAATGGGGAGGAATCGAAAGCTGGAAAAGCGTAGACGAAAGGATAAACGTTTGTTGAACTTTGAGAATATACGCTTTCGCGATAATTACGTTTTTGGAAAAAAAATGGAGATTTATTGTCGAAAGATTCGAATTATGGATCGTCGCAACTGTTCCGTCGATTCTACATAAAACGCCTCACATATATTGTAGAATCTCTCTCTGTCTCTGCGAGACCTTGATGCGAACTCATCGTTGATAGGTCGATACTGACAAGTTGGGCGTTACTATACGGTTCACCGACCACCAATGAAAATTGTGTTACGAAGTCAACGCCCACATTGTCAATTTCACCAGTAACGTCCCATCGACGCTGTACCCCGTTGAGTTTCTCGCGCCTTTGCCGCCTGGCGAAACGTCGGTAACTCGTAATACGTACAGACGAAGCCACGAGAAGGATTCGTATAATCCTTCGTCATCGCGCAAGGGCTAAGTGTCGGGCGATTCTCAAACACCGGCCCGCGAATAATAACAAATATTATACGCGTTATTTGCAATAATCAACATTTTTTCATTTATTCATTTTTTTCGCATTATCATTGTTATATAATCGATGGGTCGTTGGCCACACCTACACAATTGTTATCTTTTATGCGAAAACTCTGGCACCGGCCAGTTCCTAGTTGTGTAAAAACAAAAATATTGTAATTAAAGAAAATTAAACGAAGTCGACTACGAACCATCTTCTTCCTTCGAAAATGTTATCCCCGAGTGCGCGATGAACATAACAAGCTCAGCTTCTGTAGTTCGCGCTGATGATGTTGAGGACCAACACATAGTATGATCGTAATAACGAAAGTATAACGCGCTAATGTACGTGTTTGTATTTTATTTACTCCTTTCGAACGAGAATTTATCTCGTTTTTTTTTATCAAGACAGTAAATAATCGGAGGATTTTATCACGCGAAAAGCATCTTACCATCGTCGAAAGCATGAAGGTGAGCATTTTTCATTTTTCCTTACTTGATGTCGCGCGCGTCTCTCCCGTCGTCGCCGAGAACTTGATATATGCGAAACTTGGATGTGAAATGTCTCGTTTATTGTGCAGAAGCGTGGGATTCTAGAATATATACAACTGTCACCGCTTTCGTTCGTGCACAAAATCCCATTGTTGTTATGTTTTTTTCATTTATCGTTGTACACTCGAGACGCAAAAATTCTGTGACAATGCGAAAAGCTAGAGTCGTATAACGAAAAGGCATAACAAGAATAAGGTAGATATAAAAATGCACGTAAATTTATCGACAATTATATTGTCGAGTGCGTCTCGAGCGCAATGGCGGTATTTCTATATGTCCCGTTCTGGGTTTCTGAACATTCCCGAAAAAAAACAAGAAGAAAACACAATTTAGACGTGTGACGCGTGTTATAAATTAAGGGCCTTGTAATATATTTGCCGAGTTTTTCTCGCCGAGCTCGATTTATGGTGCATTATACGTATCATGTAAATAAATGCAGACGTCGGCTCGGAGATGCGTTTATTACAATCATTGTTCAATGTAGTATACGTTTGATATTCTTGTAAACATTCGTTGATTGTTCCCAGAGGAAGACAATTGTCTAATTTTTGCTAGTTTCAAAGAAGAAATGACAATTTTACAAAATCACATTTACATCTTATACAACCTTTGTTTTTATTCGAGCGCAGTATAGATTGTTGCAAAAACGTACAATGATTCCAAACAACATTATTATCCGTAACATTTTTTTCAGAGAATTTTTTTCTGTAGTCATTTTGCAATGGGAAATTTGTTGTTTCGTTTTTTCATGTCTGTTAGTTTTTCATTGAAGAATCATTCTCAAACATACATTTTTCTTCGGTCCCAGCGTATGTTATAAAATACGAGTTATCTTTTACGATTAAGATCTGTGTACTTGTATGTTTAAAATCTTCAACCCAATTTGACGAAACCTGAGAAATAGAAACATGGTTTCCAATTGATTTGAAGCTCGAATTGATTATATAATTAAATGTATATTGTCGAAACATATATATATATATATATATGCTATAAATAACTGTCAACGACTGAAGAAATTTTCAATGATTATTTTTATTTTCTAAATCGTATTTCAAAATATACATATAGACCTCTGTAAATGGTTAACCCCTTATAAGTTAATCATGGTTACATTCAAGAATGTATCAATAAGCTCAGACTCCTAGTCAGGAACAATAAGATAAAATAAAACACTGAGAACATATGCAATATGTTTCAAAAGTTCATTAATATTAAATTACTTAAGAACGACAACCACGTACGTCACGGTAGTGTGGAGTATGCAAGTTGACACACCACTTTTGAGCTTTAAGAGGGCAAATTATACCTTCTCTTTTATCGTAATCTGAAGGAACAGCCGACCACACACGCTCGACTGTTGTCCTTAAAAAAACTGATGGGGAACGAATGAAAGCTCTCCCCGATGGGCGTAGTAAAGCAGCATCAAGATGCTGCTTCGCGGTTCAGGCATTCTGACCGTAAGCGTGGGACGTGCGCAAAGTATTTCAAATGGATCTTACACGGATTTACGATTTCGCCCATGATCGCACGCAGGAGTGATCGGATTAAACTGTGCTAGCACGTGCTCTTTCGCACTTGTTCAATATATTTTATCTACCGTCGTACGATTTTCTTATCGATATCAATAATAATTTATCAATATGTTCTATAGTGAATTAAAAATTAATTTATCGTGACAAAATAATAGCATCTTCATTTATTAGACGACAAAACGTATTAAAATCTGTTTGATGTAACTTATTGTTAGATGAATTAAATTAATGAACAATATGAAACGGAAATGATTTTTTGCCTGCCTGTGGCGGAAAGTTTCTTATAGGTAGCTCCAGATATGAAAAACAAATGAAAAACATGTTTGCAAATAATTACTCGAGGCTTTTTTGTCTACTCGCGTATAACTCGAAGCTCGAAAAAACCTCGAGTAGAGAATAGCCAATAATATACAGGGTTCTAAAGGACCAAGTGAGATTAAAGAGATCGTAACTCGCGATGATCCGATTTGCGCAAAACGCGAAGGCGCGGTACCGCGCAGCAGCATTGAACAGACTTTCCATGGAGGGAAGTGCGTATCCTCTGCAAGTCACCGATTGTACACGAGATTCGTCAAAGATTTATTATCACAAGCATTTAGTGTATAGATTCGCTGCAAGCAAACAAAAACCGATAATCACAGCTGTTTCGATCAAAAAAATGTCTCCGATGTATTGCTGAGGAATAAGAAATTTCAAACAGCGCGTCATTCGTTAATTGATCAAATATATTAGTAATAAGACAAATGCGATGGTTATGCAGCTCTGTGCATGCCCGTTGGTTTCGCTCAAAATAAATGAATACGCTTTGAGAAAGAAGTTAATTAATTGAGATTTTTTATGAACTCTGAAATAGCAAACTTAACGGGAACTTAATTATACTTAATTGAAAATGTTAAGGGTCGGGAAAAAATCATAAAAAATCAATCAAAAATCGTTCTCGCAAAATGACTGACAGTAATACAATTTTAGCATATATTCTTTCAATACGCTTTTTCGTAAAATTTTCGTACTTACTGAAAATATCCATAGTTACTAATTATTGTTCGATCTATAGTTTTTCTGTGAAAATTCTTCGATTTTAGTAAAACTAACTCCACTGACTGCAGTTGAAGACTATATAGCTAATCAATACTCAAAATAATATACTGAAGTAAAATTGTTCAATCTTTTACTGATGTACGTACACTTTTTCAACTCACTGAAATGGGGTATATAAGTATATACCTGAATTTATACTATACACATATACTGTGGATAAAAGTTTTTACACTCGTTGCAGCGGTTGCAAATCAGTTCGATCCAGCATGTCCATTCCAATTAGCCACCAATCCTCGCACACGCTCACCCATGTGCTGTGGAAATGAAAAAAAATTTCCCTACTCCTCACTCTGTTGAAGAACGGTTGTTGTATTATATACATATATAATATAGTGTATTATGTATATGTATAAAGTCATATGGAAGAACCTCAATAGTATATAAAAAGGAGAATAAAAGAAATACATGCAAACAATTCAAAAAAATACATATATAAAAAAGAAAGAAAACTTCTCAGGCAGACCTTCTAGAAGATCTCTTCTCCCTTTTGCCTTCTTCCTAAGTTCCTCTATCCGCTTTGCCAACGCCCACACGCGCACTTCGCCACAGGATTGTGTCGGGAGACGAACATAATCGTCCTCAGCACACGTCTCGTCCTTCTGTCAAAGAAAAAAGCGGGAACATGCCAGATAGAGAAGGAGCGCGTTTTTTAGAACTATAGTATACACATGTATATGTCTTATACAGCTTCTGTAGACAACGGCAAGTTGCTGTTCAAACGTTCTGCTGCATCTTAGATTCTTATCATCAAAAGTTTAAGTCTAAATAGCTCTGGCCGTGTATAAAATACAATTATATCTAGAATTGCCGTTTTTTCGTCTTGCAGAACAATGTCTTGGGAATTATGCCACTGAATGTTAATAACAACAACGAAACCTCGTTCCTTACCCCGATGCTTATTATTTCACCAAGTCTCAAAGACAATGTTTACTTCAAACATTACATTTCTTAGTTCCTATGACGAAAAATTATTTTATTACGCGTGAAATACAATACAACCATATATGAACATATGTACTACGAAACACTATATAACTATAGAGCAGCTTGCCGCAACCGTCGACTCATAGTTTTGTCCACGGAACGACGTGCTACAGCTTCTTCCGTCTTTCAGCAGACATTATATGCGGATAAATTTAACGTTTGTATCACAAACGTATAGAATGTTAACGTGAACGGCTATAGCGGAGAGGCATGGAGTACATCGCTTATTCTGATATACATGTCCTTTACAAACGTGAAGCCAGCAGGCCCGTTGTTCATTCACTTTTGCTATAGAAAAAAGTCCATATACACATATATAAGCCCACAAGAGGACACATGAAAAACCGTCGTCTCTGAGAAATGAAGAAAAAAAGCTGTGGCGTAGAACCCGCGCCCGTTAAGAGGCGAAAAACCAAAATCGGATAGCGATTTAAATGGATTTTGAGTGTATTCGAGAGTCACAACGGGGGGTTTCTTCTCTTTTTCTTCTTTTGTCATTGTCGACTCCATGTCCCTGGTGTATACGTATGTCCTCAAGCACTGTCAAATTTTTTCACGACCGTCTCTCCTCTCGTGTATACATCGGAGCGTGTAAATAATTTGTGAAATTTTCTACGAAGGCGTGAAAAAAAGGCTCGTGCCCCCTTGTCATATATATACGCGATCAACCACAATATACGGATTCCACACTCGAGAAAATGGCTTCCGATGCATTGGTTGAAATTTACTATAATATGCGTGCCCTGTACATGGGTATGTACGCGCGCGACTTTTCGTGGAAATAAAGAGCGTATTTTGTTTTTAAGCAGCCATGAAGAGAAACTGTTTTGCATTAGCAGTCTGTAATCTTTTATTTACTCTGCCTCAGCTATTGCAAAACCAACAGCCTGCTATCAAAGTGCGCATTTTAATTAAAAAAAAACCGAAAATCAAATCAAAAATATATTTATAGAGAAAAGAAGAATTTTCACAAAAAACTAAAAGTTTATGAAAAGAAATAAAGACAACCAAACAGGAATCTGCTATTCTCACATTCTCTAGAGAACTGTAACTTTCGGAACAACAAGTGGCCTATGTCCTTCTTTGAAATTTAATCGACCCCCTGCGGAGTGTTATCAATACCCGTTTAGCCGTTGCAGCCGTGAAGCGATACTAACAACCGAGTTATTTTCGTCTTCACAATATTAGTATAAATTTAACAATTATTTCTTTCCTGAATTTTCATTGTTTTCTTTCGCAGTCAATTGTCTTTTCAGTTATATCTTTTTCTTAGACAAGGATATATTATATCCCGCCTCCCGAAAAAAAGATGCTCTTTTGCTTGCGCCCTCTTTCACAAATATCCTCTCTTCTATTTCATTTCATTTCCCGAAGGCAATCGCACCACGTGAAACGAGCAGTGGAAAGCTCTGTCAAGTCGTCACCTGGCGGTATGTAACAAAAACCCAAGGGGTCGAACGTACCCTCTGGGCCGAAAAGTTCGCACACTCCTTTTCTGCTGGTCGGGGGTGTTTATTCTGTATTTCGATTTTCCTTTTTCTCCGCACACTTGAAATATTTTTTTCGAGAATTTACTTCACTCGTATGGTAAAGGATAATCTTATTAGATGCAACTTTGAAGAATCTGGTTACCCTATATTTGTATATTATCCAGTTTGGATACATTTTACTTAAGTTGATAAAGCAACATGTTAATAGAATAGCATGTAACCAGTTAACCATTGGTATTATATCAATGATTTTTTCAAGATTTCATGATGAGCATTTCACGCTGAATATGTACATTATAAATTAATTAATTAAAAAAAGAACAAGAATAAACATTTATTTCAACATTTTGATAATTTCAATTCAGAAAAATCTTTCAGAGAATATCTTTCGTTTCCTACATTTCATTACTTTCCATTTCATTGATTCACGTGTTTCAGAATTTGATTCGAATGGATATTATGTTTATCCAATAAATATCCAATCATTGAACGTTACAATCGACTAATCCACCTTGACTTGCTTCTATGATCCGCTTTCGTCTGTAATCTCTTCGCCATTCGATTTTCTCAAGTGCGGTATGTATTACGGCACATTATGCGAAAGTGTCTACCTGGAGCAGTGACACCGTTGACATATTTTACCTGAAGAATCCTTGTGGTTGAAAGATCCTCTAGAAAAGGAGACGTGTATGGATCGCGACATACTTGAAGAGTCACAAACAGGGATGGAAAAAAGGTAGAAGAAAGCAAAAGTATCGATTACAATAGAAGGCATGACCATAGATCCGCAGGCAGCAACACTGGGGCCCACGAGACTCTCGAAATGTTCTCGGGCGCATGCCCTTAAGGGCGTACATCTATACTATATGGGCAAAAGGTACGAGGAAAGTGAGGGAAGAAACGAGAAGCCAATGGTTCAGGCCTACACATTTATACGTTATATGTTTGTATCGGTGTATGTATATTGGAGTGGATGCAGTCCCATAAGACCCCCCGTTGTTTCGGCTCTCCGCCTTTGAAAGTCATACCTTCGGACCTTTTTTTCGAGAATGAAAAATATAGTGTGAAAGAGAGAATGAGAGGATATATACAGACAATGGCAAGGACACGTAAAATCGAAACTGAAACCACTCGAAAAAGATACATCCTTTATATATGCAGTATTGAATAGCTTCATAGTATGGGTGTAAAAGAAAGAGAGAAGGATAAAACGGTAAAACGCAAAAGGGGGATATTATCCAGTGTCACTGGAAATGGCGAAATTTTCACAACGAAAAGGCCCAGTGAGTTTTGGCAAAAAAACAGAGGGCCCAGCTTGCACTATTCGACATACCTACGAATCATTTCGAATGATGACTTTTTGTTTATCAGCCCACGGTAGACACTTTGGTTACCCGGACATTCGAAATATCATACTCTTATGTATTTTAAAGTAACTTTAAATGACATTGAAGCATTAAAAAACATTTAAGCCTGTACAGCAACAACGTGGAAGAGATGTTCGAAAAAGCAGAATAATTTTCGTCCATCGGAGAAAATGCGATGGGAAAATACCAGACACAAAAGAAAATTAATCACCTCTCCCACAATGCAGGGTTTCAGTCCAATGTCGTGATGAAAGATCCGGCCGGAAAGCGCGGCTTACGATGAAAATAGTAAATATTCTGATAAGTGGTTTGTGCTTATATTGATCGGAAGTTAGAAATCCGATAGAAATACGTGAAAATCAATGCAGAACAGCTTCAACGAGTCACTTGAGTATCTGGTATTACCGGTAATTACTGAAAAATTTCCGCAAATGTAGATCGAAATAACGACATTCAAAGTATCGAGTAAACTGAAACTCGCAGAACGAATCATCACATTCCCGGTACATTGATCTACTGATCGGTGGTGAACTATTTTCGAAGCTCTTGTGCGTAGATCAGGAGGATCTTACTACAACGTCGCTTAAACACGCACGCGCAGCTAAAGAAAGCATATATAAAGTTTCTAGAAGATCTAGAGACGTGGTAGCCAAGTATAATTTAAAGAAATCTTATATTTATATACATGGATCACATGACGAAAAAACTCAAAGAAATTAACGAGAATTTCTTCCTTCCACGTCAGCCCGTCATATACGAGAGACGAAGTTTTGATACCAGAGATGGCTCTGCTGAATTATCTTCGGGGGCGTCATTGGACGATAAGTTGCTCCCAGGGCATAATCTAGAAGAAGGAATAAGAGTTTCGTTTTCGATGTCACACATACGTTGTCACTACCGACATAGAGATGATGTTTAGAGAAATTCTACTAAACAATCAAGATCGTACATTGCAACAAATGCTCTTGAAAGTATGCTAGGACCGTATCTTATATGCGTTGTCTTAGCTAAAAGAAAAGAATCTCAACTGTATCCTTATAAAATTTTCAACTAAAATATTATGATAAGAAAGTTTGCTTGCTAATGTACGATTTCCTCTTCGAAGATGGATGGGAACGACCCGGAAATTCTTAATATTTATAATGGAAAAGTAAAGCAGTGGGTTGGTGGTTCTGGACAAACAAGAATCTCTAAAGACTCTGGAACTACTATGGGATACATCATCAGATACTCTCCAGTATTCAGTAGAAACTATGTGAAAAGCGATAATCTAACAAAGCGTAATATATTCCGTCTCAAATAGTAAGAATACGATCCCTTAACGCTGATCAGACTTGTTTTGATGAATGCGAAGATAATAATGCAAGAAATGTGGAAAGCAAAGATCGGCTGGCATAAGTCGGGTTCACATCCCATACACAATCTCAGTAAACAATTATACATCTCCCTAGGAGTTCACATAACAAAACTAAACGAATTGCGAATATCCAGCAACGTGAATAAAAGCAACTGCTCAAAATATTTCGACATGTACGGTTTCGGCGATGCGTCAGAAAAAGCCTATGGAGTCTGTGTATATTGCACGCATCATTCCAGTAACGGCGAGTCGAAATCTTTTTTCTGTGCCAAAAGTGCATGTCGCGCCACTTGAAAACAATCTCTTCACCGAAATGAGAATTACGTGCTTTTCTATTACTGGCTACAGTCGTTGATTCTGTAACAAAAGCATCTCACGGGGCGATAAGGGACACGTTCTTGCAGACATATTTGACAACTCTCTTCTGTTAAGTAAACAAACTGTCGCCTAACTGTTTGGTCTGTTAAACAAACGCACAAAAGTTAAATAGCTGCATATTCTGAAGGTTCAAAATCCAGCAGATATGCTGTCAAAAGAGATTCCAGTTGAACATCCCATCAAAAATCGACTATGGTGGGACGTCTCTGAATGAATACTATCGAAAGCAACTTCAATAACTCTCTTCGTTAGTGCGATTATCAGGGCCGAAAATCAGCAGTCACGCTTATTGTTGGTAAGCTGGAATTTTTTATTCTACAGAAGTGCTTAAATTTTGCAAAGTTGCAACGAATATTTGCATGTTGTTCAATATTCATACGAAATGGTGAAGGATCCCGCGAAAAATGACCCTCGAGAAATTCCAACGAGGTACTAAAATGATTCTCAAGGTTATCTAAAGAGAAAAATACGCTCGTAAATGTAACGAGATACAAATGAATTATCTCGTCGGTAGTAAGAGTCCTTTGCGACAACTCAATCCACTAGATGATAAAGACAAGATAATTTGCGTTGGTGGACGTCTCCATCGTGCAAACATTTTAGAGAACGAAAAACACCGTTCTACCCTGCTACCTTCCAAGCATCACATCACTACGCTGATGTTGAAGTAAAAACATTTACAGCTGCGTCATTGCGGACCTCGGCACCTACTGAATTCAATTCGATTTAAATATTGGCCGCTGTCAAGAAAAAAAAATCGCGAAAAATCACGCATGGATATCTGCCATTTTTTCGATACAAGCCGTGTGTTTCAGGCAGTCTTTTAACGGCTTTGTCATCAACTCTGGTGAGGGAGTCAATTCGGTAACGTTTGCCTCTGCCCTCCACAATTATTGCATCATTATCTTTGCATTCATTAAAAAGGAGTCTGAAAAACTACAAATTCTGGCTATTTGAGACAGAATATATTTCGCTTTGTTGGTTTGCTAGTCGCCGTTCACAGTTTCTACTGAATACTGGAGAGTATTTGATGATGAATCCCATAGTTCATCTAGAGTCTTTAGAGGTTCTTGTTTGTCCAGAACCATCAACCATCAAGCAGATCGTTGATCTGCTTTGGTGTTACATCTTAAAGTCAGTTCAGTCATTTCGTTATCATTCGGATGGTCTAACACTAAATGGTCTTCTATACACGCTTTTAAAGAATAATAGACTCTTCTTATCAGAATCGAGGCAATCTTAAATTCGACACCTGTAACTCCCCTGTCCTCAAATTCAGCACGCATTTCCTCAGATTTTTTGACCGATAATTCACTACCGCAGCCAGTGCAAAGAGTATATCGATGTACCTGGCAATCGTTTAAACAGATGGCAACATTTGCTAAAACATAAACAGCATAATTGAACGAGATATAGACTCGAAAATATTTACAATAATTACACATCAGTATAAAATGGACAATGGAATCTGAAAATCTCTAAGCTCACACACTACTTTCACTTATTGACGATAATTCATTTCTTCTTCAATAGAAATAGGCAAAGGCGATTGAGGTTCATTCGGGTGAACATCGTATGGTACTTTTACTACTTCTGTTAAGATATCGTCTACGATTAACAAAAGATCAGTAAAAAATATGTTCTTTATCTTGTGACATAGAGGATGAAATTAAATAACGTTCAATCAAAAATAGTGCTAATAGATCATTAAATACTGTGTACATCAAGATTTTAGGTAGTTTATTTATTTTAATTCATTATCATTTTGTTTGAAAGATATGTTCTTTCAAGGCGGTCGAGATATTCGTGCTAAAAGTTACCACTAACGATAGCGCAAGAACGATACAAGTTCAAAAAATACCGTCCACTATTATTCGTTTTTAACTACAAAATTAACTAACATGTGCTTGTATTTTTGTCCTGGTTTGAATTTTAGAAAAAAATCGTTAAGGTTTCCGTGAAAGAATTGATATAAAAAAAATTGGATCGATTGGTCTCGCCTTCACAATTATACACATATGCATGTATACATCTATAGATTATCGGGAGGATGCACACTCGCCATGTATATCGATGCGAGGTAACCTGTTATGAGATATCCGAAAGCAACCAAAAAGAGAGAAAGAGCGAAGCTAGCGGAGACTTCTCGGTCACTGAGTGGTAGTTTTTCATATCGAAACGCATATTTTATACTAATAGCCGAAACGGTTTTAATCCGGCGTTTTACGATTTGGGGCTTTTGATACGCGCGAACAGAACCCGTCGTACCTATTATTGTCGCCAACAATTTTTTTTTCTCGTTTTCTTTTTTCACATCCCTGTTTTTCTCATTGCTCTCCGATTTCCTGGTCAGCTTAAATGTAGATGGTACAATAAGAGCTCATGAACTCAAAATAGCTTGAAACTGAATTTTCAATTAATCGAACATTCGATCAAACAATTGCCTCATTTTTTATTATGGTCACAATCCATAACTATACTCAAGCTGAAACGATAAAAAAAATGTCCGCTACCGTTGAACAAAAAATCTTCGATATTTGCTATACACTAAGCGTTAAAGTTCTGTGTAAACAAATGACAATAAGTTAAGATTCGTAGATCCAGTTTTACTCATTATTTATGTAACTATTAATTTAACTAAAGCAAATAGAGAAGAAACCCGAAAAGCAGAAGATTGACACGACAAATTCACAGCACCCGAAGCTTGACATACCCTAACACGAGGTTCAAGTTATGGTATATTATACTATGTACACATATTGGATATACCATGTGCGAACATTTGGCTACGTGCTGGTTATGGTCGACGGGTTAACCACGTACGTCACCGTTGCATCTGCAACAATGGGGCTTGCTCGCAGAAGGGAGTTATACACAATGTGTAGCATTGGTAACATAATACTATCCGACGTCTACAGGAGCATGTATGTATGTACATAAGCTTATGGGACAGTGCACATATGTGGAGGGACTTTGAAACCCCGACTCAGAATGTACGAAAATTTATATCTATAAATCCACGTGACTATTGCTATAGTCTGCACCGGAAGCTCTGAACCTCCCTCTCTGTTTCATCTTCGCATTACAAGTTGAATTTACATGTCGAAAAATATATTTCTATCCGGCTGCAACCAGCATCAATGACTCAAACAAATCGAAACTTGTCTTGAAAAAAAGAGCAAAAGAGTAGGCAACAGTAGAGTAAATTGAGAACAAGCCGTAAGCCTTTGACGTCAGTTTTACGCTTTGAAATCAAAGACTCTCTAGAAAACAGCTTTTTCCCATCCAATAGTCTTTTTCTTCGAAAATAAATCTATTATTTTCTCTCTAATTGAACATTAATTCCAAACTCTCCCTTTAACCTATTTCATTTCAAATTAATCATGAATTATCCATAGACTTATATCCATACTTGAAATCAGCAACCATCTCAAGTAGAGACTCAGGTATACGCAATGTAAAAAATGGCGAAATATTTTTTTAGAGACTCCGTACCCTCCCAGACCTCTGTCCAATCCCTCGCCGTCGATCCAATTGAAAATGCCTACATACGAAATCCTTGTATGTCTTTCACGAAAGGTGTAATTCATTTATTTGATTTTACATTTTCATCATTACATCGACGCTCTTGAAACGTTGGACAAACTCGCAGCCCTTCGAGCCAAGAAATTTCATGTGTTGTGATGAGACTTTCGAAACTTTCTGAGACCGTAACAGTAGATAACAACTGCGAGATTTTATGTTGACAAAGCGATCTTCCGATAAGAGGTTGAAAAACTTTTGCACATCGAAGATTCCTGATATTTTTTATTGACAATATACTTGACCATGATGCGGAAAGTGTCGTGTATTTTGATGGATTTCTCATGATACGCTGTATGGATCACCTTTTTTTTTACAAGATGGATATTTCACCTTAGCTTCAAGTACTGAAAAATGCATGCATAGTTTCAGATCCAAAAACATGTAGAACGGGTGAAAAAAGAACAAAATTCTCTATCGAATGAAGTTACTGCTTATTTAGGGTACTTTCTTACGCTGAATACAAAAAAATGCTGTTTCAATCTTTGCCGTTGTTCTTTCACTAAAATGTAGCCAGTATTTTACGTTGTGTTAAACGACAAATATGACGACATACTTTCCGATTTTTATTGAAGTACTTTAGCGCAGATTGTAAGTTATCAACATTTTCAACGATGGAAAAAGTTGATAGACTCAACATCCAGACTTCCCTTCTTGAAGAGTTTCGAGTATCTCACCTTTCCTCATCATTTTCTCTTAACGTTACCCCTCCAAGTCCCGCCACGCTTCACGTATTCATTTATTGTACACGCCCCTGCGATCGACACTGCGCGCGCGTTTAAACAGGGGAGCAACGATTCGGTTGAATACTCACATTTATATATGAATATGTGTATAACCACGTGTCACAGCGAGAAACATTCATATATCTCATATAACATATATATGCACATTTATATATATGAATAATTTTTGTGCGTGTACATCGAATATGATGTAAGCGTGATAATATAACGTAACAAGACTGTTAAGACGTTAACAGGAATGGGAACGTACGCGGCAGTGGACGTAAAACATTCAATTAAATATATATTATCATTCTACTTAATCAAACAAATCGATCACAAATGAAGTTGATTGAATCAACGGAACATCCAGAGTTCAAAAATATGTAATACACTTAATATTGCCTTTCGATGAAAAAAAAAACATTTATTAATAACATTTCAGTCGAATTCGTTCATGTACCCATTAAACATAAGCATAACATTATAATGGATTGTGAAAATTCACGAGATTTTCAATTCAACACTCGACCACGTGGGTATCGTTATTCAATTCAGCGGAATTATTTGAAAATCATTTTGTGATGATTTTCGTATCTGCGAGCTGCACAAAGTTACAGTTTCCGTTTACAGTTTACAGTTTCCTTTTAATATATATCCTGTATCCGTGTAATACGCAAGCCGAATAAAAGCAAAGAGGGCTTGGACGAACATCGGGGATGTGCAAGTTTCAGGGGGGTGCTCCGGAGAATCCTGCGTCTTTTGTACAAACAGTTTTGTGGCATTTCTTCCACCATACAGAGAGACCGCGACGAGACATCCTCTTCATATGCGGTCGTGTCAGCAGCCGTGTACCTCTCAGCGGGGGATTCTCATTCCGCTTTCACCCTCTCCCCCTCTCTCTCTCTCTCACTCCCTTCTGCATATGTGCTTGACCAGCTGCGTGTAGAAAAACGGTGAGAGAGCCAGTCTCGCTCGTCCATTTACGATTGGACACACGATTAAAAAGGTGTAAACCTCAAAAATATCCTTCAATATTAGCATTTACACCATCGATGTTAATACCATCGAAAAGATGAGAACTTTGTAATTCACACTCAACCTTTCGCTTCCGTTTACCAATGAAGACGAAGATCCCTATAAATACTCGTCGAATATATATGTACGATGATTTTCATGATTTCCTCTGTATTTAAGTGTACTATAAAGCCCATGTGTTTGGCGATCATAGTGATTTTCCTGCTGCATATCCAATTGTCCATACTCGAAGACTTATCCGACACGAATTTCGATTTACGAGCGCTCTTGAAAAGTGTCGTGCCCTCAGTTTTTCGTCACGGGATACATTTGCCATGGTGGGCTTTATTATTGTACTATATGCAATATTGTCATGTGTATCCACATCATTCTCAAGTTGATTTTTGTACATTGAAAAATATAAATAATTATTGATGATGCATTACGAATATTTACGCATCATCAATGACTCTGTGGAATAAGAGCATAAATAATTGATTCGGTTGTAGCATTTAATGAATCATTACAACATTTATTTTTACATCTTTCAAGATTAATTATTATTATTCAGGGAACAAATATTCTATCCATAATAAAACTAAGAATGAGCGTTGAAAAAAGGGAAAAATTCGCATTTTTGAGATGCATTGCTATTGGGCGTGACTTCACAGCGTCTGTGATATTACCCGCGCTCCCAGCGATGCCTACCAGTAGCTAGCCGAGGTCCACTGTTTTTTAATTTTTTATACTCTTTAAAATTTCTTTCGAAATTCACAACAACAAAAAATGCAATATAAATAAAAAGATTCATGTATCTTCGGAAGAATTAGAATTTTCTTTATATGAAAAGGAAATAGGTTCTCAATTACTTTTCCACATTTTTTGTTATAATTGCTTACGCGTGGGTTATGCGTTCAAAGCGACGATTTCTAGGTCGATGTGACGTCACGCGCAGCAGCTTAGATTGGTTCGGATCTTTCCCGAGTGTTCGAGGGGCTCGAGCTCTTTCCGATTTTCAAATGGCCGTAACTTGGTGAATAATGGATGAGAAATTTGGAAAAAAATGTACATCTATAAGATAGTCGTATGCGGAAATGGTACAACATTTTTTTTAATGACCATACAACCGAATTGTTCGCAAGAGGGACTTTTTTCGCACGGTCTATTTTCTCGTTGCTGGTACAAATACATAGTTGTGATTTGTAACGAATTCGAAATCAGTATAGGGGGGTTCTTCACCGTACCAGACATACACCACATCGTAACGGATCATCGATGATTTCAAGAACGCATCAATCAAATTCTTTCTGTATATACATATGGTTTACATTGCATGTACGCATGCGGATCGTTGTGCTCGGAAGGGTTGGGCAGCGCGCTTCTTATTCCTGGATCGTTCCAACTCCCTTTCACGCTCACTTTATTGTCGAGGTGTACGATGGTTTTCATCCCGGGAGTGGAAGACCTCATCTATATAAATCCCAAAGGGCTGATACTGCCGGAGCCACAGGGCGAGGGGGTGGTCGGGATAAATATCTCGCGTCATTAGAGATGTTGCACGCAGTTCACCCTACAAAGGGAATCAAGTATTGGCCGGCTGAAAACTTTTGAATAATTCTCGCAATTGCCGAATTAATATCTTACACTCAATTCGACTTTTTTTACCGTATAAAGACTGCTCTCTTTCAGGTAATTTACATTCTTTTGAGTTTTTTCTTCAGATAAAATTAACACTCTGGTGAGTTATATTAAAACGATTGAAAGGTGAAAAGAATTTCCGAATGTTGAGATTGAAGAGATCGCGATTAAAAACATGACACGCATATTTTCAAGCGCTAATGGATATTTCATCGCAGAAACGAAATTAGTCGCTAACCTCTTTTTGATAAAGTAGAATCTTGACAATTAATGTCACGGATGCGTTTGAATCATTCACGTTTGTGAATGTGCTAATTAACTGTATGTAACGCACTTGACAAGACGGAAGAACTGTCAACAGTCTGGTGATATTGTCGTAAAGACACAATGTGTCTAAAGACTCAATATCTGAACGTTTTACAATTATAAAGAAATGTCGAACAATAAGAAACCAAGCTGTGGTCTCAATTTCACAGTAAAATATTATTATTATAGTTTGTATGAATGGCAGGAAAACTATAGATACTATCGATATCAATCCACTGATATTTGATGATTCAGTCAACTCAAAGAATAGACCGATACGGTACATTCTGGGTCAGAAAACACCACCTAATTTTTGCGGCCCGTATTCCCGCGACATTATGTAACTTTTATCAACGTATCAAAGAATTCCCACAATAACCCACAGTTCCGTTAAAGTTTATGAATGGAATTTCCGTTTGCTCATTCAACAGGTATGATACTACAGTACACCAGGCGATATTCTCAATTAATGGTTACTTGTAAAAAAAAATATTCGACTTTTGATAACTCGACATTTTTTGTGGAATCAATTTGTCTTTTATTTTTACCAAAGAGCGGAGGATAAAATCCTCCAAACTCATCAAATTTCTAATTTCGTCATTCATACAAATGTGACCGTGTGTTTTCTAAAACGTAAAAACGACTTACATGTTTTTTTAACATTTGTGTTACGTTTTTCACTGGATTTTCGTGCAAAAGACGGAAGTGGAGGACATGCCACCGGAAAGCATTTGCGAGGGAAGCCTGCAAACAACCCCCCTACCTGCTGCAACAGCTGGAATCGTTACGAACGTTACAACGGGGATTCTGGAATGCGGTGGTTGCGGTGAACGAGTTAGAGAACGAACAGTACTCTGCGTAGGCGGTACAAGCTGGCACTCGAGATGTCTAAGATGTTGCGCCTGCGCTCGGCCACTTCATGATCAACACTCGTGCTTTTTACGAGGCATGAGACTGTACTGCAGGCACGACTACGCCCTGTAAGTTTTTCGTCTATTCCTCATTCTCGTAATTTATTTTTTTCTCTTACTCGGAGTAATTCGCAATCTCGTCTATTTACATCCAATTTTTAAGTAACTAGTACACTGTATATAACTTATATTGTAAATTTTTTTTTTCATATGTGAGGACAATTCATAATTTTTCGGTCTGTACAATTTATCCATATTCTATGATATTGTTTTTTTTAGTAATCGTTGTTTTTATTACTAAAAATCTCTCTGTGCGAACATGAACGAAACAGAAATAACTCCACTTCAAACACACGACATAAAAATGTAATTATTCACATTTGTAAAGTCTGCCCATATTCGTAATAATATTTTGAGGTCCGAAAAAATTTTATTAATACTTTAGAAAATGTTTACGGTATTCAGGTTTGGTTTTGCACATAAATGCGTCCTCTCCTGATGAGAGCACGATAATTACGCTTGTCGTCAGATCGATGAGAACCTGCCGAAGTTGAACACTTTGCACTTTGTTAATGGATGTGTCATGTCATTATAACTTTTACAATTTGGCAACAATTGTGAATGGCGGAATGAGATAATGATTTTGAACCAACATTTACAGAGCTAACATACAAGACAACAAATTCCACAGATTTTTTTGGCCTTCACTGAAAAAAGACTTTGCACCTAACCATGTAGCTGACCTATTTTTCCGTTTTCCGTCAACGCAGACCCAATCGCGTGAACAACGATTCTGAGGACCAGCATGCGTCTCGAATATCGATATGAAAACCATGTCTTCTTTTCGTCGACGCATCGTCATAGCTCCTCGCACCACAGCATCTCTGGCGTTACGATGTTGATTGACTCTCACAATCGTCTTGCGCTATTTTTTTTCTTCTCTCACACATTAATCGTAAAAACTTACAACTGCAAAAAGGAAATTCAAGCACGTAAACTACTGCAGCAAGATTCGATCTTTTTACCCTCAAACATTAGACGTAGGAAATTGTTTATATCTGCGGCTGTCAAACTGGCACGAGAAGTGACTCGTCGATATTTTATTACACAAGGCGGTCCTTAAGACCTAAAGATCGAGATTGAACAAATAGACGTTTCAAAAATGAACATGAAAGAGAGAGAAAGATGAGGTGGATGAGTAAGATATGTACTGCATATCGTTCAACGTGTTTATCCAACGGTCAATCAGATTGGCCGAGCCAGCAGATCTGATCCTCCCATACGAACACACGAACATCCATGTACATATGGTGCATATAGATGTATGTAAAACCCATCGCTGGAGTTGTCTCGTGGTGGCACCGACGCTGATGCCAACCCACCTAATAAGTCACGTATCTCAACATCCGATCGCGAGAGTTACTATGCATATATACAAGAATTGGTGTCATATCGGGCCAGTCGGTAAATTCGAATCAGCCGCGATCTTTAGAAATCCCGATAATACAAAAAAGAAGTACAATAAATTGGCACTGTCATTGTAAACGAAAAAAAAAAACGAATTTCTCACATAATGTTCTATTTTGTAAACAATGTTTTTTTATGATTGACAGAAAGGTAATTATTTACATCACGGACCCCCTCTCTCAATTTATTTTCCTTTGCAGAATGGAGCAAAGAACGTTGTTCTCAAAATTTCTATACGGATATGTTGGGCGCCCCTGTGAAACCTTATACTGAAATAACGATTAAAAATCTGTATCTCGAAAAACTGAAATCGTGCAGAAAAAAATTTCGTACGCTTCACCGACACTGGTACCGTTTGTCCACCGTATCGAGGAACACAAAGTCCAAAGAAAGTAATTAACGATAAAAGTACGAAAAAAACGCTTGTAAAACAATGATGACAGATAATGCTGATGGATATTTTCATTCTAATATTTTTCGGTCATCATCGATTGCGTAAGGGTAAACATGTGGCATGCAGCTCCGGTATCATGTCGCCGGTGCTTTGAAGCCGTATATGTTGCGGCAAACAATTTCGTCGGGAATTGCTCTGTGAGAAATCGTAAAAACCAAACAACTACGAGCACGCCCGATGCATGTACATACAAATTTGTTGAATACCGTATACTCAACATGATATTTGTAGTTCCTTGTTCCTTGCATGGAAATTTGCACTGGTGTAATTTAAAGGTAGACTCAGATCCAGTCTCAAAAAATCTCAACACGGCATTTTTTCCTAATTTTTCGTAATTTTGTCAAGAGGTATCCCAAGATTATGACAATTTCTTTTCCATTCCAAAAGACTATAACTGCTTTTTTAATTAAAGCGTATTACATTAAATATAAATGTATGTACAAACACGTACAAAGATATCTCAAGCGTTAATATATATTCCCGTTACGATAAATAATAATACGTCATGTGCGTATCGATGATCGCATCGATCGCCTATGCGGGAGGTCTTGAGGAATCTGCCACGTAATTTTTGCATTCGTGATGCTCTTCCTCCCTTCATTCTCCCCCAGCGATGCTTGTTGTCTTCGATTTTTGTTTGCTCATTTTTGCTATACATGCCCGCGGTACCGCGGACCCGGTATTGCGGGTCCGATGGAATTTTCGTTTGTAAAATTTAGAAAAATAATGAAAAAATCATCCGCAAGCGTGAGGATCACAGTTTTTTCATTCCCAATAATATTTTCAATGATTTATTAGTTTCGCAATACCCGGGAGATCTTGTGGCAACAATTTCTCATACAGAATAAAAAAGATAAAACAATGTATTATTTCGCTTTTGATGCGACATGCAAATCCTTGAAAAATCCATCCGGTGTCGAGAACAGGAAAGAGAAGATTATGAATATGAGATTCGGAATGGGTGTGACCATCAGCAGTACATTATACACGTATATAAATCTTTCTTTACTCAGTATATTATTACAGCTGTTTATACGCGATAAAAGACAATAGCTATGAAAGATAAGCAATCGTGATAAGCTACAAGAAAAAAAAATCACTGAAATACATCGTTATCCTTCGTATGAAAATAACTCAGAACAAAACGCGAAGATTAAAAACCCAAGCGAATGTCTTAATAGCAACGTAAAAATACATAAACAAGAAGCTATTTAAGGTCGCTCGAAAGTTCACTTTTTTCAAAGTAGATCTTTTTACGTCGACTGTTTTTTCGCGGGGAATGTCGCAGAACAGAGGAGGGGAAAGTCAGAGGAATTTTCGGTAGCCAAATAAGTCCGCATTCAGCAACCGGCTGTGAGTCGCGTGGCTGCAAGTTCAACGTACATCCCTTATGCTCCTTTTGAAGATACATATCGTTGAACGCGGTCGGTATAGCGCTTAGAATCTTGCGAATACGAGGGACAAGAATCAGCAAGAAAAAAGGTAGAAGAGAAAGAGACTCAAGCAAATGGAGAGAGGGTTACTGACGGATAAGATAGGTCGCACGTGCTCGCTCTTATATGCTATTGGGCGAAGAACGCAGGGAGCGAAAAAACGAAACCACGTATGGAAACAGCGTGGCGATGGCATCGAGTACACGAACCGAAAATTTTGTCCAAAAAAACGTACGGGGCGCTATTCCGAAATAGTAATGTCGGTAATTCAGCGTGATTAAAAAAAATTGCAAACAAGGATATCGAAATAAAAATTCGTTGCCCACGATTGTAGGTATATGCTGGCTCGAACGGAATGTCTTATTTTTGTCTAATTTTTACTAGCCTTCTGATGTTTACGATAACGTTTTGAAAATTTTTTGTTAATGAAAAAAAAATAATTATCCAGATTCTGCACGGAGAACCAAGAATTTCCAAGAAAAATAGAGTATAGCCCGAAGAATATTAGTTTTTTGTGTATCTTTTAGCACATTGGAAATGAATGATTTTAATGTTCTGAAGTACAAATGAATTTTTTTGTCAGTAGATTTATTATAAAAATTTTTTTTTACCAGTTATAAAATACGTATCGAGCATAAAATACGTATAATATTTAATATTAAAGACGTTTTTTTTATCTATTATCAAATCGTCAAATACGCTGGTAAGAAAGTCGGCGTTGGGTGCGCCGCGGTCGGCGTGCAGCTCGGGGTTCACATCAATATAGGCCGTGTTGTAAGCGAGGAGTACTGGGTTAGATGACGGCTTAGCCATGCTTCGGCTGGCGCATAGAATCGCCAAGCTGGAGATGATTTTTCCCGCAGCCTGGTAATTTCTCCGAGAACCACGAAGCTTTGCCGAAATGGCAGACTGTAGGGTCCAGTAGGGGAAGGCAAGACGATTGCAGACCGTTGAAGGAAGGAAAAATGGAATAGTGGATTACAGGAATAAGGGAGAAGAACTGTAAAAACCCAAACGGGTATTTAGGAGAAATAAATAAAGTAAAAAAATACTAACGCTCGTGAGTCGACTACATTTTTCTAGTATGAGTTCGCAATTTTCGGTTTGCATTTTGTGCAATCTTTTTCAAAGTTTCCAACGTAGTCATGCACACCAGGCTCTTATCGAATTGATGTGAAATGCCCCATATACATGTACGATATTTTACGCGATATAGTATGCTCTGAGCAAGACAAGTGTGTATGTTATATCGCGAATCAACGCTGGCAAAAGATGTGCACAACTATCGTCGTCTCGCATGCATAACGGTCAGTGAGCGAAATAAAAACAAAAATACAAAGATAAAATAAAAAATACAAAATGAGAAAAGAACGGTAGGAAGAAAAAGACACCCAATCGACTGTATTAGCAAAGTGAAATGAGAGTGGTGATTCTCCTCTCTTGTTCATGAAAGTGAGAGAGAGCTCGGGAGGATCGAGGAATCGGGATGCACTTTCCATGTTCATGAATATGATAATGGGCTAATGGTCGGCAAGTCGTTGTTTAATTACTGGAGCCGCGATTCTCTAGAAGCTTGGGCCCACCGCGATCAGTGTTCAAGCTTTAATTTTTCTTTTTTGTTCCTCTTCCTTTCTTCTTCACTGTGTTCCCATCTCTCTCTCTCTCTCTCTCTCTCTCTCTCTGTGTGTGTGTGTGTATACATGTGTGTGTGTGTGTGTCGCATTTTTCATCTTACAAATTTTACGAATTTTCGAGTTATATTTCCGACAACCTTGCTACAATCGATGATCTCTTATTTATCATTTCATTCGATTAATCTTCAATTCTTCGTACATATATACAACAATCGAACAATGTTCGTTTATTCTGGATAGAAAAACAATCTTCTTAGTCCCAAGTTTGAGTCCCAAGTTCCACATTCCGAAACATCGTTTTGAAAGTGTCATGTAATTAAATTAAGACGGGTAGACCCGTCGTATAGCCGGCAGTTCGAAAAATATCATTCTGATCATATCAACGAAAATTTCGGCAACTAAGATTCTGACGAATAAAAAAGAAAAAATCACCGTAAGCAAGAAACCTTCCACGCATATTTTAATTACTGAGTGGATTACAAAATGGTATCACCGATTTCTCGGTTGCTATCAAACCAAAAGCCTAGAAAGCTACAACAAAACCGCACAAGAGTCTCTTCCCGCAGTCTCCGTTTAGTATATTTATAGTCAAACAATTTCTCTTTTGAATTACTTGGCGTCGATACACTGCCGCGTCTCTAGATATAGTTCAGTTTGTTAGCATCGAAGGTATTTCAAGATGTGTAAAGTTACGCTTTCTAAAATAGTGTACATGAAATATCGAAATCCACACGAACCATTAAAGTAGTCTGCAATTTGTTTTTTTAAATTTCCATGTTCTTCGTTTATTATGGGACTATCAAATGTACAGGAGTATCGTTGTCTTGAGAAGAATGTTCCTCCTTTTTTATTTTTTTGTTGGCAACCAGAAATGTCCTCTTAATTCTCAACCCATCTACCAATAAGGGGGTTAAACAATGTAATACACGAAACCCATTTTTTCAGAATAATCCAATGGCTAAAATAATTACACTCCATGCTCAATGAATCGAAAGAATCAAAGTACAATATGAAACGAAAAGTTGTTCTCAAGTTCGTCAATGATTTTTTCAATATTGTTTGTTTTTTTATTCGATAAAATAAATGATATATATATGTGTAATCGATGTAATTCTTGATTAATGTCATCAGTGCGTTCGGTGCTAAATGCGCGAAATGCGGCCGTAGCGTTAGTGCCGGTGATTGGGTGAGACGCGCAAGGGAAAGGGTCTATCACTTGGCGTGTTTCGCCTGCGATGCCTGCTCGAGACAGCTATCAACCGGTGAACAATTTGCTCTGCTCGATGCCCGATTGTTATGCAAGGCTCACTATCTGGACGTCGTCGAGGGCAACAACACCTCGTCTGATGGTGAGATATCACGTTTTCCGAAACGTTGATTAATCGTCCGACATACAATATATGTATAAACCTAAAGGAATTACTAGTCTCAATGCCTAACAAAACCCCTTATCGAGAATAATATCTCTAAAAGGTTAAGGCGTTATTACTGAGACTGTAACGCGTTTAAAATTGTACAATCGCGAAGGGACTCGCAGGATTAATTTTCGATAATTCCTTTTGCTTGGCGATAGAAAAAGACACCCCGCGAGACAGACTTAAGTATTAATAAAAATTCTCGTTTTATTGAAATCATTAAATCCTCGTAGAGTTAACATTTATTTAATTCAATATTTAAACAGTCTTGATATATGTTTGCCAACTGCGAAATTACATGATGTTCTCCATATTTTTATATATCAAACTTATCAAAATCGTTAATAAACGAGGGATAATGAAAAAAAAAACGATTAAGCATCGTAGATTTGATCGAAATACTTGGTGTTTTGGTTTTCGAGTACTGCACTTTAGAGATTTTTTCTTTTCCTTTCCGGATGTGTTGGATTTGATTATTAGCAAAGAACTGATGACGATCGAACGATGCTCGGCTCTTTACCCGCAGAAGGCGGCGATTCCGAGAGTGGTCACAAAGGTGGAAACAAAGCGAAAAGAGTGAGGACAACATTCACCGAGGAGCAATTGTCCGTTCTTCAAGCAAATTTTCAACTTGACAGCAATCCAGATGGTCAAGATCTCGAGAGAATAGCTCATGTTACGGGTCTTAGCAAACGTGTCACTCAAGTTTGGTTTCAAAATTCAAGAGCGAGACAGAAGAAACATTTGCACACGGGAAAAATGAAGGGACAACACGGTAATGGCGAATGCGAAAACAGGGAATGTTTTTCTTTTCAATTAATTATCGAAGATAAAATGCTGAATAAATGTTTTTTTTGTTGGTATCATAAAGTTCATCAATCGCCACCAAATTCCTCAACATCGCCCGGTGATTTTGGAAGACACATAAATCTTCATTTAACTTACTCCTTCCAACATCAGCAGCAACATCAGCAGGGATCACATCAAACACATCTGAGTTCCGTAGCCTGCAAAAGCCCAACTCCTTCCATGTATCATAATAATGGTAAGTTATATTGTTGTTGGAGTGGTTTTTTTCCATACAAGTAGGTTTCGAAATTTTTTTGTCATAATAATATATACAATAAATAGTTACCGTTTTGTAGATACGAATTTTCGAATCAATTGTTTCCTTGCAATTCATTTGTTTTTGAAGTTTTAAAAAAGTGATAGTTGTAAAACAAAAATGTACAGGTTCTGAACAATCGATGGACGAACTGTCGCAGGACTCCGTGATGCTTACGATGTCTAACGAGGTCTGAAAATCCAACCACATCGAATGTTTGTTTGAGCTTTCTCAAACAACTTTCTTCCACCTCCTCCTCGTTTTGTCGCATATTTTTGTAAATAATTATTAAATAGTTTGATAACATAGAAAGATAATGGCGGGGGACGTACTTCCGGTTTGACACTTGGCGGATTTATGCAACCGGTAATTCGCATTATTACGTATTACATGTAATGGGCTCGGATATTACTACGGCGTCAACGAGGGTGTCGTGAAACTTTTCCTCTCCCTTTCTCTCAGCGAATCTATGTAATTATCCAACCGTGGAATCGCGACTAGCATGAATGATTAGCCGAAACTCTCTTCGACCCTCGTTTCGAGGTTTCGAATTCTCGCAATGAAGCTTTGCGCCATTTTTTAAAATAATTTCAACGAAACATTTCCTCTTTGATAAGAAGAAATGCAAATATTTCACGTTTCAAAAACGTCAATTATTACCATTCTTCGTTCATCGAAGTATCGAAGGGAGATATTGAAAATTATATATGTATATTATATATATAAATAAAGCTTTGATATTTGTTGGTATAATTAAAATATTATCCCTTTGCTTAATTCAATTGGGCAAACATCGACCTTTTTCCTGTTATACATAATGTATTACATATAAATAATATACATATTAATGTGATAAACTAGAATGACGTTTGTAAAAGTTAAACATAAAAAAAAACGATGAAACTGTCTGGCGACCTAGTAAAATTTTCGATCGATTCTATTGAAATTTCGATGTGTATGGAAGATTTTCAAAAACAACTTTTAGGTACTTTTTTCAAATAAAAATATATTTTCAAACAAATTGTATCTACGAAAGATCCTTCAAAATAGTAGAATAATGTACTGGAGAGTTAACACGAAGTACATGTAAGTGTGTACGAGAAACATCAAATAGATTACCGTTAAATCTGTAAATATTGTAAACTACTTGATTATGTAACTAATAAAAGAGTACAGGGATACACGTACCTTATGTCAATTCGATGTGTCAATATCACCGCATTTCCATTTTCTCTTTTTCACAAAGAAAAATACAAAAAGATTTTTTCATTCCAAAAGTATGAGGAAACGGAGATGGTAAATATAATAAATTTTCGATCAACAGTAAAAGATCTTTGTCTTTATTGATAATAATAACAGTACGGTATTTTTGTTGACAATATTCACAGGAATTCTTTTATACGAACCATCGATAACCACATGTTCCTCGAGGCTCATATTTTCACTGTGATTGTTTTACCATTTTATTTCCTATCGTCCGCATTACGATAAAATGAACTAAAATCATTTCATTCATCCTGGGTATATATAATTTCATTTTTTTCATTTCTCGTTAATTGCCAATCGCATTGACGACGACAAATAATAATAATCATAAAGTACTTGGGGAATAAATAAAGGTAAGAGCACAACGATCTTGGAATATTTAATATGTACAAAATTCATTCGACGCGCCGTTCGTTCTTCTTCCTCTGAATGTATCAATGATTTTAATAATCAATTAACG
This sequence comes from Heteropelma amictum, assembly GCA_959613375.1. Lineage (NCBI taxonomy): Eukaryota > Metazoa > Arthropoda > Insecta > Hymenoptera > Ichneumonidae > Heteropelma > Heteropelma amictum. The sequence continues at coordinate 12,675,084 of OY390720.1, read as the reverse complement.
TACACCGCCGGTACGCATGTAAATTATAATAACATACAATAACGGCGAATCGTTGGTACACAAGCGACTTTTTTATAACTTCATCTCTTTTCTCTTTAGCTCGAATCGGCGATATTTACACAAGCATTGAGAAAGTAACATGGAAAAATCGATAAAACCGGAAGTCGTTGAAAAAATTGTGAAAAGATTGTCGAGAAATTTTTTTTCATTTTTTCATGAAAACGTACGTTTTTTTTTGGTAAATTCTTGCCATGGTAAGAAAACGGTCAACGCACATTTTTTCCTCCTTCGTTTTAGTACTCCAGTCTGCGTTTCGGTCTTTTTTGTTTTTGATCGGTTTCACAAGCCAAATATTCTCGAAAATTTCTTACCATATTCGCCGTAGAGTTCCGGCAAGCTCAACGAGACGAGAGAACCGTGTGAAATGGATTTTCAAACGAAAAAAGTTTTACCGCCGTCCATTGTTTTGTGTCGAGTCGAAAACTCATCCATTATGTTCCCTGGTGGCAAAATTGTGCCTGAAGATGGTGGGTCGGGGTCGTTGGGGTCATCGGCGTAAGGGGCGTCAAAGGAGTCATTGGACTTCCGGGACTCTCACTACCTGCACTGCCACCACCTTGATAACCGCTTAAATATGTTCCAACCATGCTAACACCTCCTGGATACAATTGATCGCCCGGATGATGCTGCAACGGGGGTGAATGATGCACTGAAAATAATAATAATTATGGGAAACTCGGCATAAGTTCTTGAATCGTAACAAAGAGCTCATTATGGGCAAAAAAGCTTCAAGAACTCTCCAACATTGCTTTGCACATTACTTTGGTGAGCTTTTTCTTCGAAGACCATTTAAACAAAATGACAACAAATACTCACGTTGTGTTTTGATTTTTCCGCTATGTTTTTTTTGTCTAGCTCGCGAATTTTGAAACCAGACTTGAGTTACGCGTTTACTGAGACCCGTAACGTGTGCTATCCTCTCGAGGTCCTGCCCATCGGGGTTGCTGTCCAATTGAAAATTTGCTTGCAACACCGACAACTGTTCTTCCGTAAATGTCGTCCTGACTCTTTTGGTTTTGCTTCCTTTTCCACCGTGTTCCGAATCGCAATCCTCCGACGACGATGTGTTGTTACCCTCGACGACATCGAGATAATGAGCCTTGCACAATAATCTTGCGTCGAGCAAGGCAAATTGTTCACCGGTTGATAATTGACGGGAACAAGCATCGCATGCGAAACATGCGAGATGATAGACCCGCTCTCTTGCTCTTCTAACCCAATCACCTGCACCCACGCTTCTTCCGCACTTTGCGCATTTTGCGCCGAATGTTCTGTAAAAGGATAAATGCAAAAAAATACTGTAAATCGAAAAACTCTAAAGTGTATTATGATTAACTTCGATATTCCTTCATGTGTGCCGTACGCTACTACCATTTGATGATTCTATAATTGTATGATTACGTAGAAAATTTAACGCGTCGTAGTTAATACAATTGGCATCATTGAACTATGATAATTTTCACGAAAAAAATACGTGAGAACATTTTTTTAGTTTTTTGAATAAATAAATAATTCTTCAATTCAAATATCATTATTCAGAAAAAAGCTTGTTAATTACTGTTTTGCGTCGTTTGGTTGCACAGAAATATTTGAAAAATCATTGTAATATTGAATATAACGCATCGAATTTGAACCATAATTTTTTTTTACAAACTCTATTGAAGAGCGCTGGCTATTGATTGGGTTAGTGGTTCAATCGTAGTGGAAGGTTTCTTTTTCATCTAGCGTAAAAGATCAAGATTTTTGTGCTACACATTCATTTATCGACTTGACTATGGTTTAATTGATTATTTTTGGTTTTCAACAATGATTGGTCATGTGTTTGGGATTATATTTTGGACATCCCACGATGCAATCTATGGAGATTTTAATTTTTTTCCACAAGAAACAAAAGGATATCGAAAAAAAGGATGTGTCGAGTATATTTCGAACTAAAAGCACAAACCACAAGTCAATGTTCCTTGGCTTCATTCATGAACTCTTAACACGAGAACGAATCCCGACACGTTGGCTTCATTAACATACTACATTACTACTGCGAACCAACCGTGTGGATAGCTGTTGGAATATCGAGAGAAACTTACGGGACTACATAGGCAAGAGGAAGAGTAGTTGGCAGAAACGTGAACACTAAAGTATGGGGAACACTGTCTTGTGCTCGCTTCAGAATAGAAATAACATAAAAAGAAACAGTGTGGACAACTTGAAGGCCCCTTTCGAAAGTATTTTTCTTTTTTTATGTTCATGATTCTTATCGTCATTCAGAAGCAGATTGTTCAACGGATTATTCTCGATGTCTTCAGCTTCATGTCCATGAACACAAAATATACATTTGATGGTAGCAGAAAATAGAATGCATCTTCTTTTTTGCGAAGACTCGAAGAGAAAACGAAAATATTACAAACCAATGAAGCAAGTAAATATTATATGATAAATGATCGTTAATAATTCAGAAAATAGCAAGTTGCACGAAATGGTATCAATCGTTAGAAAACAATTTCGTTAAATTCTCGTGCTGATTCATAAATAATTAAAAAATCCTCAACGATCTTCCAAATAATGTTGTGTTGACAGACGGAATATAATCCTACATATCTAAAACTAATTATCTTTTGATCCCGTCATTATACTTTTTCAAATATAAAGACTGATTCGTATATAAAAAAAACAAGCCAGTCTGAAAAAACTCTCACAACGACCATCGTATTGGTGTCGTCTGCAAAAGGAAAACAACGGAAATAAAAGACTTGGAGGACAATAAACGTCGCAGAATATAGTATCAGAAGAGTATCGATCCCATCGCACGTTTCGATATGTACCCTGTGGATCTTCCTCTTTTGTATCTCATGTGCATCAGTGCAACGTCATCGGTGTCTTAGTATCATTGCATTGATCTCGATATACCATAAGTATATGTATATATGGGGCATTCTACATCAATGTAGACAGTTTTGAAACTTTGATTTTTTTATGTCTGAAATTTTTGTGTTGAATTCTACAGTCACTGAGGGAAATTTTCGTAAATCGTTTCAACTATTTATCAACCCGTTAGGGTGACTTCGAAATGAATCGACGTCTCCCCAACGGGTTTTGACAACTGGCAATTTCTTTCAAATGGCTGGCAACTTCATGAAAAAATAGATCGATTTCAATTATTTTTTCTTCTTAAATTTTATCAAAAATTTTACAGGTGTTTTTCCTCGTTTTATCATTTTAAAGTTACAACCTTTCGAACGAAATTTTTTTTTTAATTCTGTGAATGAATACCACATTGAAAACTTTGAAACGTTAAAAATGCACACCAAGTAATTAAAATAGTAGTTTTCTTCGGAAAGTATTGTTTTCAAATAGTGTGAACAGTAAAAGTAACATTCTCCAAAAAAACAGAAAATCATGCGTGCATGGAACTTTTTTTTCTTAACCATGCACGCCAAGTTTGATTTTTCAGAAGTTTCACTTCTTTTTGTAAAAGGCACCAAATTTAATCATACGAGACAAAAAAAAACTAAGAAAAAAACCCTCAAAACTTAATGTCAATAGAACTTTTATCACAAAGTCTTGTTGGTAGAGTGTTTTTTTGTATAACTTGCGTCTATAGTTTGTATCGAAAAATGTTGTCAATATAATTTTTCTCAAAACTTCCGTCAAAAGAATTCTTCTGCGAAAATCTCATCCATAGAGATTTTTCACTTTTATCTCTAGAAGTTATGCGGAATCGGAAAACGTTAAGACTTTGACATTGGAAAACTCTGACATTCAGCACTGACGTTTGGATTTTCGGTGATTCGTCTACTCCGCGACATGACGAATGTGATAGGTATATCATTTTGATATTTAGTAGAGAAAAAATCAGCTCAAAATTATGAGTTCGCACGTATCGGCTGAACAAATCATGCTTTAACTAGGCTCAATGGAAAGAAAAAAATCATATTGAATCGGTAAAATGTCATTAGATTTTCGATTAAGGGAACGGTTTCGGAAATATACGTGATTTAAATTCTTGTTTGACAGCTAAGAGCCCATTTTCCTGTATAATATCCGTGGCAAGCCTCTGACGTCAGGTCATAAATGTTTTTTTTTATAACTTGGTGTCGAGACGCTACCGCGTCTCTAGATGACAAAATAATTTCAGACGAATACAAAAATCGAAGTTCCGAACCTGTGTGAATTGACGCGAAATGCCCCATGTGTGCGTCTGTGTGTGTCTGGGTAGCATTAATACGGGTACATGAGATATTTTACAATACAAAAAGCCGAACCCAAAAAAAGTACCACTTAAAGAAATGTCAAAAACGTATTTTTGGTTGTTAACTTTCGTTTTATGAATATCGAATACATAATCATTCGACTATGTGTATATCGATTATGATACTCGCGTTTGTCGAAGACACGCCCACGAGTCAGCCTCCGATTCGGAGACACATCCTCATGTGTTTCAAGACTCTCGATATTTCTGTTACAAAAAATGTTAAAAATAACTAAAATGGAGAATAAAGTGGCGTCCAAAAGTTTCGGGTCACTTCGTTTTTCTTCCATATTTCATAGACAAGGTATTGTATAAAAAGCCTTTTAAAATAAAAAATGATTCTACTATATTGCAGCATAAGTTCGTTTAGTTCAGGATCTTAGGCATACAATCATGCGCGTGTCTTCATACTGAAATGATTTAAACGTGCTCAAAAGTATCCGACCAATCGCGGTCAACATAAATAAAAGTGACAATAAGCTGCACTACACAGAATTACAATTGCGCGAAGCTGTTTTACGACTTTCTTGAGGTGGAAAAAGTCTCGAAACCTTTCATCGATATTAGGCGTCGCAAAGACTACCGTAAATAAAATTATAATAAAAAGTGAAGCTACAAGAACTACGGCAGATTGTCTGCGGCATGCTCGTCCACGCAAAACGTCTCTGCGTGTGGAGAAGATTATAAACCGTAAGTCAATCTTGGCCGTAAAAAAATGCTCTGAACATCACGCCAGAACATTCGGCTAAGAATCTTGTATGATAGGCAGAAGCCGCGGCACCTTGACGTCCGAATCATATTAAGATTATTCGAGTGTATTGGCGTTAGGAAGCTCCTCTTTAGTAAACAAACAAACGAGAGGGCCCGATTATCGTTCGCGTCAAAATGCGGATCGTGGAAAGTTGAACATTGGCGAAAGGTGCTTTTCTGTAACGAATGTTCTGTTCGAGGATGCTGGAAGAGTTTATGTTTGATGTCTAGCACGCGCTAAATATGGCGCACAGTATCGAAGCCCAACGGTGAAATATGTTAGCGGATCGGTCATGATCTGGGGAGCTTTTGGCGCGCACGGAATAGGTCCGTTAGTTGATACCAATCGAGTGACAGGAAATTGACCATCTTCAGGATGAATTCGGGCGTCATGTTCAAAAGAAAGAACATACGAATATCCAAGAGTTGTGACTCCTTTTGCAGGAAGAATGAAGTAAAATCCCACAGAATTCTCTTACCCGCTTCATCGAATCAAATGCCTTGATTCTGCGCGGCAGTAATTAAATCTAAGGGCATGGCGACAAAGTATCGAGCGTGGGAAGACGGTTCTTTATATTCTTAATGCAAAAATAATTTTTTTTTGTTAACCCTTCGCGATTACACGTCAAACGGTCGGAAAGAAGTGCCTCGATGTCCATGGCAATTTAGTTATTCACAAAAAAATGTAGGTATGGTAAAATTATGTAAGCTGGACAAAATTATAGAATAATATAGTGTGTTCTTTTTTGTTTGGACATGCTTTTTTTATTCCTTTCTTTATCAAATAAATAACAGAAAAACATTGTCGGGGCCGAAGCTTTCGTCTCAAAGTGTTCGAGTATATTGGAGATAGAGCCCATTTTCATTTCGTGTCCGCAGCGTACAGTGCATCTATATTGCACTAGGCTTTAGCCTAGACAGAGAATAAATAAATAAAAATGTTGAACACCCGCAAAGGGCAATGCTTTGGAAGGTGCACGAAGGTTTCAAAATACGCAAGCACATGCGGCGCTGAAATATTCTTGCACGTAACGCAATATATGTGCAACGCTGCTAAGTTCAAAAACGCGCATAATTTTTGTAGTTCATTATTCCGTTCTTAGATGAAATGTTAGTGAAATGTTAATGTTCAAAAAACTAACCGTTTTCATAAGTTGATATCTTCAAAACTAGCTAGTTAAAAATTCCCGTGTTTATTTTTCATCTATTCCTACGATAGTACTTAATGCACGGGTGGTTTCATTTACAATTCTTCAGGCTCGTTCAGAATATATAGTTGAAAATGTAAATGCAATCTATCGGTTTGTGTTACGTATATAACGATCATGTAAAATAGACCCATTTTTAACTGCAATGACCTGATAAACTAGATATGGTCAATCAATTGAAAATTTGTTTCCATGGTAGCCAAACTTTTGAACCTGTTTCTAAGAAAAAATAGAAAAATATTTTCTTGGCATCACCCTGTTCTTGTTATCACGAAAAAAGTGTTCCTCTATTTTTGGGTTGTGCATTTGTGTGTGCGCGCGTGTGTGTGTCGCTTGTATATATGTTATGTCGTAGTAGTATCGTGTTTTATCTCTTTGGTTCTAGGAGTTCGTTTGTATGTATATGCGGAGATCGTTTGCATAAATCGTTTGGCGCCACCCTTCAGGCGTTCTGCTTTGCAATCCTCGTCGTGAAGTTGAAATTTCGTGGCTCGAGATTCAAAGATACGATTCGGGAGGTGTACGAAAAAGAAAAAAGAGAAAGAGGCGGATATGCAACCAGTCTCAACGGACTTAATGAAGAAAAGCAAGTGCATCCATCACACAACTGATTTATTCCAATCGGCAACATTTTGCGCTTTTTTAGACTACAAAAGATGTACTATCGTTACAAAAAAAAATGATGAGCAAATTATTCTTCAACACGAAACAAGAAAAAAACGAAATTTAATAAATAAATTGTGCTGAGCGCTATTGAACGATTATTCTACTGATAAGGTCTTAGTAAACGTAAAGAAATGAAGAAAATTGCAGAAATAAAGATGCTGTGCATCGCGAGTATCGAGAGCAAGCTACATGATAAAGTGCATCGAATATGCACATGCACCGGAGACATCCCATACCATGTGCAAAGTGGTATACAGTATCGATAAATCTTGAAAAAGAGAGGGTGGGGAAAGATAAAAGGGGAGGCTGGTACAGTTGAGCTCTTCGAGATCGCGCTACTACCAAACCCGCCCCGCCCTAATTTATTCATTTGTTCTTTTACCAGTGGAGGAGAATATCTTTCGCAAGGCTCCGGGCGTGCAGAAGCAACCACGAGGAATCCTCTATAAGTCACTCGAGGATTAAGTCGAGCGCGAAGGATCATACAGCTGTTGTAGGATCGGTGCGGCTATTATACTATAGGATACTGGACTTGATCTCATATCATATGTATATGTATATATATATGTATAGCATATTTACTACGATATCTGTGTGGTTAGTATGAGATAATTCTTAAAACCCTATGGTCAATACAAGCAACCATTCTCCAGAACCATAAAACGGCGTCCACCTTTGAGTAAACGTCAATATTTTATAAATTTTCGTTGCATTCTATAAATAAATTTCTGCTGGTTATTCTGCTGTACAATAAAAAATATAAATGGTTGACAAAAAATGGAAAAGGTTAATTTTTTTCAGATTGTGGTTAATATGAGGTGCGTTATTATATCAGAGTATGTTTTTAAAAATATATCAAGCACAAACTCGAATCGGCCATTTGAACAATCGAACATTTTTCCATCCATCAACGTGTAAATGTTATAACGAGCATTGTTCAAAACAACTGGTATTGTCACGTTGATTGATGAAATAGGCTAACTACGACGATCTTTTAGAACGATGATTTTTTAAATTATACTACACATTATACGATACATTGCGTTTTTTATTAGCAAAAATTGATTGTTATCCGTACATTTTTGGCCTCGATTTCTCTCGATTGTTATTTTTTCTGTTCAAAAATGATTATTCTTGACGTGCACGAAGTTTGTATCGGTCTCGATATCACGCAAATGTAAAAGTGCATAGATAAATAAATGCACACAGGGGGGTCATACAAGCCACAAGGAAATAATGTTACAGCTATGCCGAAGGCCTATATGTGCCCATGTATGCGATCCCTTATTACAAGGCAAATTCCTCCAGTCTACTCAGCTCATATCCACCATCACTGACACTCTTATACCCATGAATTTATTTTTTCCTTCATCTCTTTTTGTCTCACGTGACTCGGCACCCACGTACGTACGACGTTAAACATACTATACGCGTCATGCATATATGCCTATGCAGACTTATTCGACTGAATCCTATTCTATATGCACTCATGAGACTGCACCGTTTACATAAAAACGTAAGCGAGTCACATTCACTAATCTAGAATTTGTTCAGGTATCATCAAATTTGACATTATGCAATAAAAATATGATTAAAAAATAAGTGAAGTACAAAAAACTGTTGATAGTTTCGCGAAAAGCTCAACGTTGTTTGAGAATTAGTTTATTACCTGTAATTTTTTTAAAATTTGTATCGAAGAACCGCAAGTACCTTCAAATTTTTCAGCAACGTCAGTAATCATAATGAATTTGTGGAAAGACAAATGTGAGCCACGAATTTTTAGTTGTTTACGTAATTTTTTTTCCATGCGAGCCTCAAGAATTTTCAGATCGATCCTTGTAATCCTCTCGTTTCATCCGAAGATTTGAGGGTAGAAGCATGAGACTGACGCAAACTTCAAAAGCTTAATGGTAAAAGACACATATGGCTTTACATGTTTACCGACAAGAATACGGTAGCAAAGACACGTAGACACACAGTGAAAACTCAAACAGCAGGTAGTGAGAAATAGGATGGTGTGATCGCTTATCAATCGGTATACACACGCGATCTACTCAAACCTTCAATACGAAAAATCATTTTTTCTCATATAGTTCGTACGACAGTGTGTCCCGTTTGGCAGAGGGAAAACAAGTTTTTAAGCTCTAAAGACTTTTTTTGAGAATACTTTGTCATATATTGGTGTTATACATATACAGTCCATCTAACATTCAATGTTGTCTCGAGCTGACTTTTCTCCGTGGGGTGCCGACGGATCACGCGGATTAGATTTATTTGTCCGTCTGTTATCTCGTACTGAAGGAAACAAAAAATGTCCACCGTGATCCTACTTTTCAAAAAGGACGTGATTTTTGAACGCAGACGTCATCCATGCGAGATTGATCGATATATGCAAATTCCCTATATCAAGGTCGATTGAATCAACGAGAATATAATTGAGGAACGGCCTAATTTGCGACTTGGATACATCAATATTTTTCTGATGAAAATACTATTCAGCTGGTATCTATGAGAATCAATGAATAGGAGCTATTTCGATTCAAACCCCAATATCCTTCTCATGTCATTTTTTGGAACAACGATTGCTATTTCTGTTTGTTAAGGTATTCACGGCTAGAGTTTAGACAAGTATAAATGTAGTCCACTACAAAAACTGGAAAATGCACGTTCAAATTGCAAAATCGATACTACAAATAATTTTCGTCGAAAATAAGATCTGCGTGATTGCGTATGTTCCAACTTAAATGATATATTGATTTGAATGGTGATTAAAATTTAATAAATCCTCTGGCTGACTCAGGCCCGTATTCATACTCAGTACTTATTGCTCAAGATCGTCTTATTCGTATGTTAAGTCCACGTAAGAGTAGACTTAAGCAATTGCTTATCAGACTATGAATACGGGCCTCAGTCATTAGTTAGACCGACCTAACCTAACTTATCTCCCCTTCGACATTAGCAACAGAACAGTGACCATCGTGACAATATAAACATACAATCTTAAACCATCGATTGCACCATGAATGAATTATGAGCTTCTTCGGCTCGTACTTATGTAGAAGTTATTGAATACAAAATTGTACGTTTTCCGTTCAGTATATCTACATGAATTTTATTAATATAATTATAATACACATTTATAAAATTCAATAATAAAAATAAAACCAAATTTAATATCGTGGCAAATACTGATTGCTCATATAATACAGAAGTCGTTTCAATTTTTGGTTGTTGCGTCATCATAATTATCAACATAAGTCATGCACAGAGAAATCTGCCATGTGTTTAGAATTTAATTCGTGATTTCTCAGAAATTATACGGTGAATTCATTCAATTTCTTCAAGAACATGCTCCGTACAACGTAGATTAGGAGCAATAAGTTCTTTTCGTGGGTTGTCCGACGAATTTTTGAGTACCCTCAACTTGAAAGTTCTAGCCTGTGCTATCGTATGCATTCTCTTACACTCGGATAGCGTTGTTAAATGAAGATTTCTCACAAGCTGTACGATTACATGAGTTTAAAATTTAGTAGCGTGTACAAAATATATGCTTTCGATTTCTTGCAAAAAAAAGTATGGGATCGAGCGTGGATGAAAACTCTAGTGAAATACTTGTAAATATAGAGTAAAATTAGTAATTTTGACTCACAGCGCATAGTCGTGCCTGCAATAAAGTCTCATGCCTCGAAGGAAGCACGAATGTTGATCGTGGAGTGGCCGAGAACAAGCGCAACATTTGAGGCAACTCGAATGCCAACTCCGTCCACCGACGCACAACACTGTACGTTCGCGTATACTCTCACCGCAACCCCCGCAATCCAATTCCATTCCATCGTTGCTCTGATCGCTGTGATTGTTGCTTATACTATTGTTATTGTTATTAACAACGATGGCCTTTTTTATGCTTGCGATATTGTTGTTGTTCGGACATAGCAAAACGTCGCTCGGTTCCGTCTCAGTTTCGATTTCGGTCTGAAACAAAAGGCGGAAGCATCGATAAGCGCGCAAATTCACATTCACATTCACAATTCTGTAGAAAAGTCGTTAGAGCCCTTTTCGAACCAACATTAAAAAACATAATTCATTCTTAAAACTTCGCGTGAAATTCCTCGAATGTGTCGTTAAAAACATTGAAAGTAATATTACTTTTTCATGATCTTGAAGTTTGCAACGTTCGACTTCGACGAAAACCGGAAATTCTCGATTTTTCACATTGAAATTTCCTGAATTATCGTGATACTTTCTCTTTTCTCTTCACGAGTTTCATCATTTCGAAAAGTTAATCAAAAACATTTCGCAAATCGTGAAATATTGGCAATAAAAAAGAAGTTTATCGTACGTTTCGATAGATTCCAACGACGCAAACTTCAAAGTCATACTTTTTCTTCGAGAACATATGTGAATTAATACATTTTTTTAACGTTCTCTGACATTATGTTAAAAAATACACTGGATACGAATGAATCCACTCCGTTTGTTTGGTAGTATCAAATACCGAATAAGCAACATTCTTTGTATTCTTTATGATTTCATATAAATCCACAAAGGTGGCAAACGTGTTCGCCTTTTGTATTATATATATATATATGTGTGTGTGTGTGTGTAAGTCTGGTTTATAAACACTTGTCCAAACATTAAAAACCATAGAAATTTTGAAGTGCCGTTCTAATCATGTAATTTATCCCCAAATAAAGCAGGGCACACGCAAGTGTGATATCAATTTAAACTTATCGAGGAATAACAAGTTCTTTATGAAAAATTCCCGACGATATAGATGATAACCTCACTATCTGTGGAATCGAAACACGCGACTGTACATTAGCACATTTATGAGAATATAAGATAAAACAATCATTTTTATTAAAAAATGTTTTTTATTCACTCCCGTGTTACCGAAAAACTTCGCTATATACGCGCGGCGGACGTTTCGTTTCAATAAACTTTCCGATGGATTTGAAAATACACGAAGCTCTTTCGTGAAGCTTCAGTTCACAGATGAATGAATTGTACATTTTACAATAAGAATGATTGCTGGGCAAACGAACTGTCCTCTGTCCCGTCCCCCACAACTCCGCCGCAAACTCTTGTTAACAAGAGACGCAATTGGAAATATTAGGCAAATATGGCTTGCCGAATTACTATTTCAGAGCTGTCAGAGGCCGAGGTCGGGCATTTTTGCATAGCTGAAGAAATCCAGACGACTGTTTTACGACTATAACGAGCAATAGTTAAAGCGAGCAATAGTTTCAATGTGAAAAAAAACACCGTAAAATCATTTTCGTACTGCACCAAAAACGACATCATTTTTTTATAATCCCGTGAATTATCTCTTGATTTTTCGATAGAAATTTTGCTAGGTCTGGCCAATTCATAAAAAATAAGTTCCACGTTTTTTATTTCTTTTTATGCGGTTCATGTGTATAAGCATACGTTACTAAAAAGGAGTTTGTTTGCGAAAGAAATGGCCAAAGGCCACAAGGCTAATAGAACTTTTTCCGTCTCACGCGGCAGACGAAAGGTTGTTACAATTTACGGCAGGGTGGAGAAATCTACCAATAGCCAAGGGACTCTTGGACGACCTGACGGAATTTTCTCCCATTGTTTTCGAATAAGAGAATAAGAGTATCCGAGTATAATTCTTAAATAAAAGATCGACGAGCTTAAGAAAGTTAATGCGTCACGTTAATTAATGTGGTGATCTTTTTCGAATGCTATTGAAAATCCATAAAAATCAGGATAGAACAAATGTATATACGTTATGATTTTTTCAACAGTTATTATTATTCTTTTTTCTTGGTAAGGAACATTTGTTCAGTTGGTATATTGTCTATTTGAGCTGATAACATTATTCTCATAACAGTAAGCTCATTATGTGTTCTGTTGACACAGGCAATTCTATATCACGAGTTTGACTGGGTTTTAATTCAAGGAATGGATACAATATAACATTGACCTGAAATGAGTATTTATGAAAAAAAGTCTCTACTAGGAAAAATAATATTTTTAATAAAATAGGATTTTTGAATATTTTAATAATTATATACCTATATTATGCCTTTAATGAAGAGTATCGGAAAAATGCATAAGCATGCACAATATGCATATACATTTCTGTGAATCATGCAGTGATTATTTTTTCCAATTGCCATTGTTCTTCATTAAAATTTGTCTTGAAGAAAGTATTAAAGATTCGTCATTTATTTATCAGGTCAAGCTACCATCGTGTGTTTAGTTTACGTGTTTGAAAGTCTCTTCTTAGGAATTGCATAACCATTTCAATAGTCGATTCAGAACACTAATACATGGCCACTCGCAAAATTTTAATAAGATTCACCACTCAAATTCAGAAATATTTCTCACAAAACGTACTGCCACTTTGGATCGGCGTCTTATGCGGAGCGATAGAACGTTTTGCGATAGCACTTTTTGCCACAATTCTACTACTGTTGTGCGAATTTTTTCGTTCCAGTCCGGAATTACAAACGAATAGGTATATCACAGAGTTTTTGAAAAAACTTTAGCAATTTTCTATATCTATAACTTTGATCGCTTAGTTTCGGAGATATAATATAATATTTTACGCCCAATACGTTCCGACCATGCTGCAAGTTATGCGCGTTTTTTGCGTAATAGCTGGTAAACTAACTTTTCACAGGGTCTCTGCAAGACAAACTACATTACGTTCGCGATAAAACAATTGAAATGCGCACGAAATGCTTTTTCTGTTGATCATAAAAATTTCTCGAAGTACTTCCTTAACGATGTTTGTACGTAAACATATTGAATAAAAAAAAACAAGTTTGGGCGGGCAAAACATGGATACTTCTCATCTTGAAATGCAATCAACGGCGGGTAATAAGGACGAGTAATGACGGCAATCCGTTATTCGTCGGGATTGTCAGTCCTCAGTGCATGAGCGTGGAAAACTGAGAGTCGGAAGATACACAAGTGGAATATTAAAAGGCAGAAGGGATAGAGAATAACGTTAGTCGTAAGTGAGCTGACAGGGTGAAAAATAATCTTACAATTAGCCACGAAGGGTCAAACGATCTTGCACGCACGGAGACTACCGGTCATCACTTTGATAGAAAGCTTTATATAGCTTTGTTTCATTTTTCGGATCTCACAAAACCAATCTCACGCCAACTATGATTATATAACTATTCTTCCTTCCTGACGGTCGTTAATAATTCTCGCAACCACATACTGATCAACGCACAAAAAAAATGCTCCCGAGAATCTGAAGATTAATGTAGCAAATGAATTTTGAATGGATAAATTTGAAGAGAATTGGATTTTCGGTTAAAAGTTGATAAAGCGAGAATTGGAAATTCCACAATAAGTCATTAAAGTCTCCCTCGCCGCTTACATACGAATAATTATTTTATCTATAAATACCATACTAACGAAAATAACTTTGCCGTATAAAAAAAGCTTACCTTCATGTTTAATATCCAGAACAAAAGAAAAACAAATCAGCAAGGAACCACGAAAAAATTTGCATAATCCATATCCTTCAGTGGATTGTTACCAAAGCAGTCACTGAGAGAAATCTAATATCCAAACAACAACAAACAGCACGTGGTTCAGAAAGAAAATTGTAGAAAAAATGCAGTTCGCCAATGACACTTCGATCGACCCCGGTTCGCACGTTCACAAATTTTCCTTTGATTCGTATTTCAAATGTCAATCAACATTTTTACAATGCGGATTCGGTCGAAGAACGATAACGAATATTTCAGAATGGAACAGTGGTTTTGATAATCGTATTAAAGAACGCGTAAGTACAACACACGCACATAGGTGTTTCCGATAGAAGAACGCCGAGTAATATACCGTCCGGATCGTGGCCCGGATGAGACTGGAGCGTACGATTCTTGCCCCTACCACGTTCAAAATGTTCGATCTTTTTCCCTCTCTCTCTCTTTACACATAGATATACCACCAGACACTCGTAGCCTTTTGACACACCGTGTGTTTCCCCGCATTTGGTTGAATCCACATCCACCCGCACACTGAATTCGTACAGTGACGAATTCACCACCCGTCCCAAAGTTTCTATTCGGAGGATACCGTTAACCCTCCCCCCCTCCCGAACTCTCGTCGACCTTTCTTACGAGTCCACTTGAAGCCCAGTCGCGCGAGTTTCCAATGTGGGCATGAGAACCGGGAGGCTGGATCGAAAAAGATGATTAGAGATGGGGATAGACCGAGGGTACATCCCCTTAGGATCGTATAGAAAGGGATTTCAAAGGTATGAAGTTGAAAATCATAAAGGCGCAATTCCAGCGTTACAGAATGCAAGGATACGAGTGTTGCGACCTTTTACTTGCTACAATTCGATACATTACCTTAGATATACGATCTGTACGGTATACGCCAGGTTACAAACTCTCTTAGGGCGATCACAAAAAGCCGAGAATGCTCCGCCTTTGGTTCACGCCCCAATCACAAATCCCACCTTAGTCCAGCTACATACAAACGTGAATTGCTTGCGTTAGTGAGGTCGGTCTCGTATGACGTACATAGGATCGGATCTTTCCCTGTATATACATCGTATACACAACACATTAATACAGTGCCGGCTTGACTGATTCCGCAAAGTACACAAAATATATTATAATATTAATTATAGAGTTATTTGATTTGGGGATAAAATACTTGAAGTTAGGGTACACAAAGATAGATGACTTTTCCGAAAATGTCGAAAAGTTTTTTTTAACGGTTCTATCAACTAGTGGGCATCACGAATAATGATTGTCAGCCGCTCGCAACAGCGGATAATACAACATAACATTACCTTCGAAAAAAATCTATTTTCGTGTGTTTATATTTTTGTGATCTATATATACAAAAGGTACAAATTTGCACAATCACAGTGTCGGATATATGACGGACAATCATTATTGGGGATGCCTACTGGCTGATAGAAAGGTTAAAAAAGTTACTGCCGTTTGTCGGAAAATACTCTTCTCTGTAGACTTACCATAGTTTGCAGGAATTTCCGGAAAACTTATTAACGTGTATAATGTCGACAGGCAAACAACGCTCGTTATTACAAATATTTTTTTAGTAATAATGCGGGTATCCTCAAAAAATGAACGGAATTCATAATTTATGCAGTATACTGGCTGTTACTCGCGACTTTGTCCGCGAGGAATTAATATTTTGTTTATCTCATTAAGCGCACGTTTGCACAGTATATAAAAAGAGAAAAATTAATCCGCTCAGTATACGATATAATACGAAAAATCTGTTAGAGGCCTTTTTACATATCGAATTCTTGGAGATTTCAATGATAAATAAAATCATGATTGATTGTACAAATATTTGAACGAAATTGTACGTAATTCCAATTAAATTAATTCCGATTAGGTTGCGTTTAGTATTCTGCTATCATTAAGGTTCGCGTGAATTAAGGAACGTGCCGGTTTGGTAGTGACGATAGAAAATAAAAAATAAAAAAAGAAGGTGAAAAAAAAGTCAATTCGCCGCGAGAACGAGACGTATATATAGTGAAGTAAGAGAAATAGAAATGGTATGAGAGATCGAACGAGGGTTCACAATGGAAAGGCTTAACGTTTCGTTGAAAGAGATGATTGATTATCGTTTTCGTGTATACGTATATTCACATAAAGTCTTTGGCGATATTCGAATAGCCGTAGTATACCATGCTGGACGATTATAATATATCGAAACGTATAAATATCGAATACGTATATTTATCCCGAATGTCTCGACGAAATCAGCATACGAAGAAAAAGTCCTGAATGCTATGGCATACGATATTTAAAAAGTTGAACGCATGGTCTTTAATAAAAAGCACGATTTATTCGTTGCACTTATGAATGTCATAAACTATTCTTGTATCAGAATACTTGGAAAATCAAATTTTTTCAAATAATTTGCATTTTAATTACGACCATCGTAAGCATCAAGTTAATTTATTGCTACTTTGAAAAAAAAGCAGATAAATGATCAACTAACAATAATTTCGGCACTTATTGTATTTATTTTCGTAAATCCAAAATATTTTTCAATTTGATAATTCATGTGTTCGCAATCCAAATAAAAAAAATTTACAATCATCGAAAATGTTGTTTAATCGAGACACGCAAGTTCTCATTTCTTTAGTTGTTAAAAAACACTTTTCAAATATAATCTCTTATTTTTCCAGTGTGACTTTTCTCCAATGAACTCCGCGTTTGATACTTTCCATTTTATTGACTCGCTGATTACGAATATGGCAACGAGAACAGCCGTAAATTTGGATTTCGACGACGAACATCACGAAAACGGTGTTTTTTTTTGTTTTCCTATTTTGCAGTCTATAAGTCGATCGAGCGTTTATGTTCTGTAAGTACAGTTTGTGACTAAAACTATTCCAAGTCAAGAAAAATGGGTTAATGCTCTAATAAGTACATTTAGCTTCACACGAATTTTTCGTTTTGAATTCATCTGCTTACACACTTTTCCCAGGAAAACAAAGTTCAGACTTTAAAACGCATGGTATTTTGTTGTTTGTGCTCGTTTATATTTTGCTTTTTAGTATGTTATTTCTTGCTTTTTTCGGTATTTTATTCTGTTTCAGACTTTTTTTATATTTCATTCTATTTTTTTTCTTTTTTGTATGTCGTACGTAGATGTTAATGTTTCAAGGAGAAAAAAACGAAAAAGTTTGTTACCTTTGTCGGAATATCACAATTTAAGGTTGATGATGAATTGTCCAAAAAGATCTATGGTGTATATGCTATTTGGCCATGTGCATTTCGCATTGTTTGGATATGCATGCTTGTGTGTTGTTTAACCCTTTTCGGACCAAAACGCCACTTTCCATACACCGTTGTTTAGCGGCCTATAACTTATACTATTCGCGTCTGAAAAAAATTGGGAAGTACACATTTTTGTAGTTTGAAATGTGCCCTTTCGAATGGTGTGTATTAAATTTTTCCAAAATAATTTTTATTATGGAAAAAAGCCGTTTAACGCTAAAAAAACACAAATTTTTCGCACCTATTTTTTTTTCAAATCGAATTTTGAGCAGGTTCCTGGTCTGCAATGGTCCTGGAACCTCACTAACCGGTGGAATAAATGTCTGAACAAAAATAAACGGGGGTTGTAAAGTCGATTTGAACCCCTATTGGGTTCAAAATGGCGCCTAGACCGTAACATTTTCACGAAAACATTCATGAATTTTTTATGGAAAAATGATGCACTCTTTCGAAAAGTTGTCAAGAACAAAAAGTTCTTGAAATCACTCAAAAAATGCACCTGATATTTTTTCAAAATGTTTTGAGCATTTTTTTTTATTTTGAGAATGGTCAATTTTGCCAAAATTCGAAAAAATACTCAAAAAATTCTGAAAAAATTAGAGTACATTTTTTAAACAATTTCAAGAACTTTCTATTCCTGACAATTTTCCGAAAAAGTGCATAATTTTCAAGAAAAAAAATTCCAAAACTCAAAGTGCTATCAGATCGTCACTTACACCAGAACAGCAGCAGTCGAAAATCATTGCAATCCTTTTACTCTGCGTAATCAATTCACTATTCAGTTTTTGACATTTTAATGTAGACTTTGAAATAATAGTTCCTTGAAAAATAGAAACTATTAATAGTACTTCCGTCGAGTACTTGCGTGAGGTAGGAGGTGAGAAGACGTTCACCTATACTATGTACACGAGATCAGTTGCGCAATACGAACTTGAATAAATCTGATTACTATTTCAAGGAACTATTATTTCAAAGTCTACATTAAAATGTCAAAAACTGAATAGTGAATTGATTACGCAGAGTAAAATGATTGCAATGATTTTCGACTGCTGCTGTTCTGGTGTAAGTAACGATCTGATAGCACTTTGAGTTTTGGAATTTTTTTTCTTGAAAATAATGCACTTTTTTGGAAAATTGTCCAGAATAGAAAGTTCTTGAAATCGCTTAAAAAATGTACTCTAATTTTTTCAGAATTTCTGGAGCATTTTTTTTAAATTTTTGCAAAATTGACCATTCTCAAAATAAAAAAAATGCTCAAGACATTTTGAAAAAAAATCAGGTGCATTTTTTGAGTGATTTCAAGAACTTTTTGTTCCTGACAACTTTTCGAAAGAGTGCATAATTTTTCCATAAAAAATTCATGAATGTTTTCGTGAAAATTTTACGGTTTAGGCGCCATTTTGGACCCAATAGGGGTTCAAATCGACTTTACAACCCCCGTTTATTTTTGTTCAGACATTTATTCCACCGGTTAGTGAGGTTCCAGGACCATTGCAGACCAGGAACCTGCTCAAAATTCGATTAGAAAAAAAAATACGTGCGAAAAATTTGTGTTTTTTTAGCGTTAAACGGCTTTGTTCCATAATAAAAATTATTTTGGAAAAATTTGATACACACCATTCGAAAGGGCACATTTCAAACTACAAAAATATGTACTTCCCGATTTTTTTCAGACGCGAATAGTATAAGTTATAGGCCGCTAAACAACGGTGTCTGGAAAGTGGCGTTTTGGTCCGAAAAGGGTTAAGGAGTAACCGGAAAATTCCTTCCTCGAAATTTTATCGTTTTTTTATTTGGGATTTTTTGTGATTATGTTGATTTTTTATTTGAGATCTTTTTATATGGTTTTGTTGTTTGGGTTTTATCGAAACTAATCGAATTTAGCATAATGTACTTGTGATCCTATTTTTCTCGAAACAGCAAATTTGCGCCTATTTACGATATCATATTTGTAAGCAGCGAGACAAAATACATGGGCACACATAATTATGTCTCTGCTTATTCTTTAGATCACCTTACGGAACAAAATATATACTAAAAACCTTGTTAGAGAACGCATTTTTTAATAGAACGAAGTATGGCGATAAGCGTATAAATGGTTCACAAGATCCTATAAGTATGCATAAACGCACAGGCAGAGGTATAGACGTTGAGTTTTAATATAATTATACATAAATTAATATGGAAACATGGATTATTTTTCGAAAATTCTAATAAAAAATGTCAAAGTTGGGGCACCGGTAATTTCAATTTTCTAAAGTTCATTAATTTTATCATTTTGAATAACTGTTGTAACTGAAAAAAATTGTTTTCTGAACCCAATTTTGAAAATTGATCGAGAGGTGGCAAACACAGCGAGACAACAACTTTTATAACAAAAATATCAGACAAAATAAGAGAAAAAAGTCTTGGGAAAGAAAAGATCAGCAAGTATGGGAGAAAGTGTGACATGCTAGTGCGTGCGACAGAGAGAAAAGTAAAGCGTGACCAAGCGCGGCCGACGTGTCTCTACGGAAATGCATGCAGCCGTTTTTATGTGCCAGGGCATCAAAATACATTTGTGCATGTACCTGACTATCGTCATCATCTGCTTCGGCGTCGATGATTTTCAAACCCGCCTAGATATTTTTCTCGGTCTTTTCTTACTTCTGCATGGACATAGATACATATACAGTCGACTCAAGAACCTGGAATGCGATAAACCGCCTGTTTGTACATTTCCACCTTCCGCCGACACATAAATCATTTTAGGAATGGACCAACGTCTTTTATCACATGCGATCTCTTCGTTTCTCTCTCTCGGTCTTTCTCACTCTTACTTTTTTCTGTGTATCTTCGGCAGTTTGGGAGCGACTGTTTGTCGGAATTTGTGTTTTTTTCATATATCGATTAAAGTGCTCGAATCTCAACATGAAATACACTACCGTCTTTATTACCGTCAAATTTTTATCACCGTAAAAATGTTGTTCTGGATTGTGTTACAAAATTTTTTTAAACTTTTCAAATGTTTTTCTTTTCCTTTTTTTTTTTAATTAGGTGCATCCAAAACGACTGTATGTAATTTTTTACCTTCTTCGTCATTTTACGAAAACTCAAGAGTTTCAGAGTCAGGCTTTATTTTATAGATATGGTCGTTTTTTGCAAAAAGTTCAATATTTATGCGAAAAAAATCGTGCGAAACTTTCTAAAAAAGGAAATTGAAGGATATACTCCCTGCCTTAAGTTTTTCATGGAAAAAAAAGTGAAAAAAAAATTCCACAAGACGCGCGCTAAAATTCCAACCCCCAAAAAAGCAAAAAAACGACCATATTTCAAAGTGCGTACCGGGTTCAAAAAAAATCCTAAAAAATGTTTGAATAGAGGTAAATGAAGTTTAACATGTCCCTATTTAAACCCCGCTTGGCAAATTAAGACTCGGTATCGGGGCAAGTGTTTCCAAACTTTTAGACGGTAGTGTAAGTACCAATCTTATCAACGGATTAATCATTCTGTGTTTTTTTATCTTTTTTGAATTGCATAGAGAATAAAACTCTTGGAAATACTGTTAGCATATACATAAATTGATTAGCAAGTTTGGAAGACGAAAACATCGGAAACTGATATGTCCTTGAGGAAAGCATATGATTCTCAATAAAGTCGTAATATTTAGATATTAGATATTTAGATATTTAGATATTTAGTCGTAATATTTAGATAAATTGTTCATAAAATTGCGTCTGCTTCGGCGAATTTTTAAAGAGAACCTTGTATCATAGTTAATGAAGGTACGTCTATATTTTTGACATTTTAATCATTGATAGATATTTGTTGCTTGCTATTGATAGGAACTCTATAAAATAATTAATCGTTTCTATCGGTATAACGATATGTAATAACATCAATGAATTTTAATTTTTTGTTTTACATAGATTACAAAACTTTTCAATTGTTTCCAACGTTTAGTTGCTCGCCTCGAGATAATAAAACGATTTCTCGATCGATTACAATTATAAGAACAATGCAATAATAGATGCGAGTAAACAAACACGTGAAGTTTGCCGATTAGGATACAGCAAGATACATATGTATATGCATATGTGTAATATACATACTGTGACATGGCATTTATTATATGTGAATCATATCTAACAGCAGGATATTACGGTGCGAATAGATACATATAGTATAGAAACAAAGATGAAATCGTGTTTTATTAATCGTACATGCAACTATATATCAAATTCCTCACCGAGAATTGCATGTCATATCCGCGATTACTATTGATGACAAAAAAAATTATCTATGCAATTTCACAACACCTCAATGCAGTCATGAAAAATATAGAGTCGAATTATGAAAAAAATATTGACAGTGAGAGTTTAAAAAATTAATTGTAACATTAGCCGCATGTAAATGCTTTTTCACATCGAGTATGATTTCTTTTAAGAACAGTAATTACAATTACTTTCCACAATACTTATACCAATTATTGATAAAAACTAAGATCCGTAATATTGTTTTTGTGATAATTTGTTAATGAATAGTCAATAAATTCAATCATCAAGTAATCATTTCGATCGGGTCCAACTATACAAATCAGAACGATTTTCCGCCAAATATTTTCTCGTTGCCTGAATAAGAAATATACAAAGGAAGTACTAAGAGATTTGATTGCAGGTCGCAGCACAAACTTTCACGTTTCCGCTGGATCCTCGAGAGAGTCTCTTACTCTCTCTTATTTCTTTGCCTCCTTTTGTCCTCTTGGCAACTGCAAAAAAAATTAGTCCAAACTTTCCCCAAACCGCGCCGCAGCATCTCATAAGGTCACAACGGGGGTTAAACCAAGACGCGAGGGTCGCTCTTGAAGTTATCTGCAATATTTTCGTCGACCCGAAAAAAAGCTTCCTCACTCTGCAAAGCTTCAGTCAAATTCGAACCCTTGTTCGTTCCCTTCTATATTTCGTCACATTTGACTTACACCCTCGTACATGTATTCTCTAAATATCCCTCTCTCTCCCTCTCTTTGACTGTCTCTCAACATCAGAGATTCTCAGAAAAGTGTTGTTTTTTAATGATTTACGAAACAAATATTTTTTAGATTATTTTCATGTATATCATGGCAATAATTCCGTGATCGAAGATTTTGTTTTTTTTTTCTACTCGACGTCACACCAGCACTTCCGCGCAAACGTTTTTTCCACGATTTTTTCCCGAACAAAATTCAATATAATCTCAGAATCGTGATAAAAGACACAATACTGTGTGTAATTGTCAAAATGTCGTATATTACAAAGTGATGAACTAATTTTTTTTTTCTCGAGACAGTACTTAGTTTGTATCAAATGTTGCTGATTATTATTACTTGCATGTATGAATAAATAAAAATATATACATATACATTGGCGGTATATTATGACCGTTGATCACAGCGCAGAGAAATATGGTTATTCCTATTGCACGTGTTGTCGTTGTTGCAGTCGGCCATTAGTAATGCTTATACTCCAGTGTAATGCGTGGAAGAATTACGCTCGAATTATTCCAGTGGTAGAATACAAGTCGAGACGAGGGCAGACAAAAATATGCGATAAATCAATTACAAATTAACCATTATATTTAAAGGCTCGGTTTATAAATTCGCGTCTAAATCGGATTATAATTTTTATTCGATCACTAAGATTTTTTTCAATACCAATTTCTTCATTAACTATATCTTCATCGACATAAAAATTCTCATGTTTTTCAGACTATAAATTTAACGACCATTGTAGGTTTTTTAAGACTAGGTATTTTATCGATATAAAACTATAGGTTTTAAAATAATGTTTTGGGTAGATATTGCAAACAATATCGTATGCAACATGTGCTGCGGACAACGAATTGTTACGCGTAAAGTTGCCGAATTCGCCTCGGCTTTTGGTGGAACTATTCACTCGTACTCGCATAGTTTCAACAAATACTGTCAGCAACTTCACGCGTAAGATAATTCATTGTTTTCCGCACTTGTTGCGTGAAGTTTTACAGTATTTTGCACACCCTGTATGGAAATTGAACAGCGAAATTCTAAGCCACGCTTATAATTTTTTAATATTTTGCATTGCTTTATCGCCATGTCAAATTATCTCATTTTGACTGGCTCTAGTAACAGTCCCAGTTTTAACACATACGCTATGTAAAAAACATAGCGTGGGTATAATACGGAATAATAAAACACGATGTGAAACTCCGCGTCAGCTCTCGACGTCGACTCGAGCAATCAAACTAACCCTTGTTTTTTTACTTCAAAAATCGAAAGAGTTTTCGATTTCAAAGAGAAAAGAGCTACTTAAACTTTTATTCCAGTACTTCACGAAAGAATATTGATAATCCGGACCCTCATATTTTCAGGCGTACATGGTTATCTATTTTCAATGTACATACATCGTACATTGAAAATAGGATTACCTTTAAAAATAAATCGGTGTACGGCCGCTAAGAAGCTTGATGTGATTTTTGTTTATGATAAAACGCATAAAAATTCAATTGCAGCGACCCCAGCGAGAGCGCAAGCTGGCCGTCGAACGTTTGATAGAGTTGCGATAAACATTTCAGAAATGAGAAACGGTACAATGAAAAATACAAATCAACTGAAGTTCGTCACAGAAAAAAGTGCAGAAGCGGCACCGTTGGCTGCAGTAGCTTTTGTGACCCGGAAATAAATTCGCGGAGAATCAAACGTAATGCTGGTATCTCTCGAAGAAGTGTCCTCCGAATTTTGAATCGTAATAAGTCCAATTCGTACGACATTAAATTGCATCATCAGCTCCACCCAGATAATTTTTAACACCGCGTCGATTTTCGTTAATAAAGGCCGCTGTAAATACGGAATAACAATTTTTCGAAAATATTATTTTCTGATAAACCAACATTCACAAACTATGGTCAAGTTAACAAATCGACATAACATGCATGCACAAGGGAGAATCCACGATGGTTACAGTAAATAGCACATTAGCGGCAATAGACTGTAATGTTTAGTGTGATGTTCACCATATATATAACCGTGTTATTGGACCATACTTTATCAAAGGTACAGTCGATGGAATAAAATACAAGAACTTTCTGGTTCGGGAGTTAACAACGTTGCTTGAAGATTTACACATTGCAGGCTGATGGAGCATGTGGTTTCAATATAATGGATATCCATCGTATTAGGTCGCTGGATGGGACGCAGGAGATTGGTCAACTGCTAGTCGACCCGTTCACCGAATGGACATGCATGCTCCGTTAGATTTTTTATATGGAAATCCATTAAGGCCTTACAAACGTCCAGAATTTTTAGAGAATCAATTTGTCTTTATCAGATTATTTTGTTCTTTATAGTTTTCGGCTTATTTCTGTAAAAGTCGATTGCAAAAATTCCCCATGGATCCAAAGTTATGGTAGAAAATGTGACTGCCCGACGAGAGTTTGCGAGCAGGGAGCTGATGTCCTGCGCGAATTCGAGCAAAACGCACTCAAAACTTTAAACGCGTTGTTTTCAAAACTAAATGCTGACTTATACAGTTTTAAATATTTTTTTATGGGATTTTTCTTTAAATATTGGAAATCGTTTTCTGTATAATATGTCGAGTCAGATTTTCGATATTTGGATGAAAACTTTTTATAAAAACAAAGTGAAAATAATTAGAAATAAATAAAAATTTATGACTAAAAAGCATACTTTTTCTTTAAACTGCCATAAATTGCTAAATTTTTCGATATTCAAAACTCCGGCTCAACATACTATAAGTACAACTTTATTCTACAAGATTTTTCTAAAATTTTGCGGATCGATTAACATTCACTGGAGATATGCCGACTGTGAAACAACTTTTTTTCGTATAGCAATTTTTGTAAAAATAAAATGAATAAAATGTTCTCTATAGTTTCAATGCCAACAAACAGTGTGTACTTTTTTATTATTAATTTCTATTGTTATCTCTACTAAAATATATTTTCTTTTAGCGCATTTTTGGCGCTGCTAGACGGATGGAAGGCCTTGAAATAAAAGTGCATGAAGAGGCACCAACCACACTTCCAAACAAAAGGGAAAGAATGATTGATGTATGCCCGAGTGTACGTAACGAAACGTTTATCAAAAGTCAACCTTAACGTAGTTCTATCGTTCCATTCAAATCGAAAAATTGTTTTTTAGTTTTTCTCACATAGAAAATGGTTTGCGGGCTTAAGTTAAATAAGAAAAGTTGTTGCAAATCGACTAAAGAACAGCATACTCCAAATTCAAGGTCATCCAAGATAATATGTGCTTGCTGTATAATTACAAAAATTGCGAAAACTTTGTTATTAAAATGTTTTTGAAGAACCGAAGAAAGCTTTGATGTTGCATAAAAATGTATACAAAGTTTTAGAAGGCTTCACCACGTAGAAGCCAAGATATTTATTGATGAAAATGCAACTTTTAACACGCGCTCTTATGAGAGACTACCGAAAAACCGAAAATTTTTAACAAAATCTTAAGAAAACGTTAAAACGATAGAACTACCTTAATTGATGAAGTTTGGGTTGGGGAAAAAGTAATTTCGGAATTTTTCATGTTCTTTAAAGTAAATTAACCGAAATTACTTTTTTCCCAACCCAATATATCAATGTCAATGGTCATCATTTCGAATACTTGCCGAATTAAAATTGTGAGCAGACTTTAAACAATGCAGAGAACAGATACGCTGTAACAGTCTTGCGATGTATCTCATAAGCTAACAATTTTGGAGCATCAACAGAATAGTACTCTTATACTCGAAATTGAGTACTACCAGAATTAAGCTCGAAAAGTTGACCATCGAATAATCTTAATGCTCTCACTTAAAGAAGGATTCATTTCCGTCATCTCATGCCCCCTCAATACCCTACAAGTTTTATCCGAAAAATATTGCGATACCGCACTTCGTTTCCGGATGATATCATACCGTATTATTTTTTAACTATTTGTCAGTAAATAATTATTTTTTTTTATTGCTTCTCATTTCCGAGAAATTCTCAGCTACAGTTCCTGTTACAAGAAGCAACAATTTTCAACTTTTTTTTTTGAATAGAGAAAAATGGATAGCCGAGTAAGTTTGAATTCATCAGGGAATCTTCTTATTGGATGAAATAATTATTCTTGCATCTGATAGTGACAATGAGATAAAAGAAATCACCCCCAGTGAAAGGAAAGAATGACACATCCTAAGAGTAAGATCGAAAAGAGAGCGAAAATATCTTCTATTAAAGACCGGAGAGTCTTTCGAATCGTGGGAAATAAAAAATTTCTTTAACTTCCACCTTGCAAGTCACTGGGATCGTTTACCTTTTCGAGACAGGGAGTTACGTGAAGTGGTTTGTGAACCGTGAAAGGGACAAATCTTTTTCAGAAAAAGACGCTTATAACTTTAATATTGTATATATTTCATGCTTGAAAGCATTTCTTGTATGACATTTTTTTCCGATCTCCTTCATTGCTTACTTTATATCCCCACTTTCTTGGACCTTTCCTTCGAGTTCTATAAGTGTGTACTACATTGTACATTGTACAGAGATCCAGAGCAGTACCGAATTTATTCCAATAAGAAAATAAAATTCTTGCACAGGGTGCAGTCTATGGAAGTTGTACTTTACGTCATTAGCATGATAAAAGTAGAAGTTAATAATACACTGTATGGGATGGCAGTATCTTGAACGGATTCGTAACGCTTGAGAAAAAAAAATTTTCTTCGCTTTCGCTCTCTGCTATATCGACCTGACTCAGTCTCCTTTTCACGATCGACCAAAAAGCGTCTTCGCGCTCGCTACGCCGTAGTCCAAATAAGAAGAAGGAACAAATATATAGGTCCATATATCTATCATCCGCAAAGGCAAAATATTAAATTGGAGAAAGTGGCGTGACAAGTTGCAGTCTATAAAAAAGAAACAAACAATGGACCATATTGCCACCTGCTATGCAAGCTAAAACCATAAATCCGGTAAAGAATTTATTCTCTCATCCATATACCGATCCCATTTCCCTTCATTGATCCCAATCATCAAAGTATACTTTGATCATTATTTTATCAAATCATCAAAGTGTACTTTCATGATTATCGTTGATATGTCAATGAAGCAAAAGAAAAAATAAAGAGTTCTTCATAGAAAACCGGCAGCGAATGACAGTACCACACTGGTTACGCCGTATTGTGCGAGGACGGTATACTGGAATGGGTGACCGCTCAGCCATGCGTATCGCTGCGTGGAAAGTCATTTTTCCGGAGTCGGGATCACCAAGCTCTGCCGAAAGAGCCGATTGTATCGGCACGGGATTTCTGCAGTTTGCCCATAATCGAGCAAATGCGATACAGTAGGGGGAGGTAAGATGAATGAAGACGAACGTTACAGGTATTCGGACGAAGGAGACGTTCCTCCTAACCCCCACATTAGAAGGGGGTTAGGAGGAAGGAAAAATGGAAACATGGAGGATGGAAAATGAAATAAAAAAATACGAGTGAAAAGGGGTGAACCGTAAAATCCCAAACGGGTATACGAAAAGAATAAATAAAATAAATAAATAGTTCTTCAGAGTCAATAAACAATTGTTTATTAAGATTTTTAAAGTGAAATCCAATTTATTCCAAATCGTTATTATAACAATCTGTTCGGATTAACTTGAAAAATGTGTATTTGTACATTAAATTTATATTATCCTTAAATAATTATGCGTAATTGATTGAAAACGTTTTTGTTACTGCATATAGTTTGACAAATTCGAAACCGTATAATTTAAAAATAAAACTGCAGTTAGCAGCATCCAATCAAGAATTTGGGTACAACTATTTTACTTTTTAGGAACTAAAAAAATTATTCATTTGTATAAATACAAATTAATTAATAATCAACTGTATGAAAATGTTCCAAATAATGCACACATTTTGCAAAAGGTATCATGATAATTCATTTTGATATCGGCAACAACCTAGTCCTGTATACTATATAGACCTGCAATTTCGGAATTTTCACTTTATCAACTCGACGATTATATTATATATATATTGGTATATCGTTTTGCAGCCCCAACCTCTGTTGAAGAACATAACGATACATCGCGAATGAACAAACTGTACTTCTGTGTACATAAATATGTATATAGCATACACACATATACATATACAGTATATTGAGAGTTTCACGTAGTTTCCTACTCTGTGATCTGGTGTCGTTTCTTCATATCGCGGCATGATTCCTCCTCGTCTCTCCGTGAATTTTCATCCCTCTATATCGATGTAACACATCGAGTTTCGATGTCGAGAGTCGAGAGTACAGACACCCAGAGAGGGATGATGGGACAATGCGGACATGATTGCAAATCCGCTCGTTATCGTCATAACTCTCGTTCTCGAAGGGCTTCGAGTCTCAAACTTCAGTCTAACGGTATGTATACGAAAATCGATGAAAAGGATACAAAAAGAGAGCCTGATGAGGATACTCTTGGTTCTGTACTTTTGTTTCATCCGAAAAATACGTCGAAACCGTTCTCTATTCCGGAGTGAACTACTCTCATATATAATAGTGCAGTAATTCGTTATTAACATTGCAGTTTCAATCTTTTTTTGTAAATCACATTAATCATAAAGTGGGATGAAACTTCGCGTGTGAAGTAAGTAGTTTTTCTCATGCACCAGTCTGGATAAATATTGATGACGATTAAGGATAAAAAATAAATAGAATCCGTTATCAGTAACATTAAGGCGTATCACAATATAATTTCGAATGAATTTTCATCGGGAAACTATGCACAAAGCATTAACTTTGCTCGCTACAATTTGTATCAAAGCCAATCAAAGCATCAATTTCCGTTAAATTACACGTTCTTGTATGTTCCAAGTATAAACTGCGCGCCACCTCATAAAGACGGAAAACTTTCATTGTATACAATCTTTTATTCGGACATCATTTTATAAACAAATTTATTGCGTCCAGATCTACATTTTCTTATCACCGGTTCTCAACGATCAAATTATACGATCCACAATTATTATTATTTTTTTTCTTCGCTTTGTACCAACAATATGGAATCGATTTATTGAAAAAATTCTCGATAAATTTACGAGGCCATCAGCTTCGATTGCACATATAGCCATATTTCAATGTAGTTTGTACACGACGATGGGAGGATACATAGAATGAATTCGATGGATGAAAAAAAATAAAGAAAGTAAACAAGTGTCCCGAGTTTAAAGTGACAAGTGACAAGTTTTGATAGTGCATACCAGCAAGTTCTTTTATTACAATACATATCTATGTTCGAGCCATCAATACAAATGTATCGTCGAATATGCCTGTATATACATGTGTGTATTATATATATGTATATGGGTCATTCCATACGTAATCACCTAGTTTTAAAACTCATATTTTTTTATTTAGCTTATTGTTATTCATGTTTTTGTATTCAAGAAAGTCAATTTGAGTGTTTTATTTTTAAACGGACGTAATTTCTGAATCTTTGAAAATTAAAAAAAAGTCGTGGTTTGATAAGTTTCAAAAATTCATACCTATTGGTTAATTTGATATGATCGAATTATTCCGGGGGCAATTTTCTTTCTGAAATGTAATTCACAAAAAATATATTGAAAAATCCCTTCAGTGTTTTTCTGTATTTCAAAGTGAAATTTGGATTTTGTCAAAGCCCGACACTTCCGATTTTGATCCAAAAAGATCTATGCTATTTTCGACGAAAAGATAAATCTTTCGAGCTACTGCCGTACAAGGCCGTCGTCGAATATCTTTGATTTAAAAAAAAAACATGAAAAAGTGGATTAAAAAAATGTGGATATTCAAATCCCCTCTTCGGCAATAGCTTAAAAAAATTGTTTTGTAGCCTAAAGTAACATATATTTTTTCAAAGATATCAAAAGCACTGGACCTTGTCAACAATCTAAATTTCAGTTGATATTTAAAAAAAAATAGTAAAGGAGTTTGTAACTACGCTTTGAAAGAAAAAAATGACCACGATAACAATTGAATTAAATCCAGAAGCAACCAGAAACTAGGAATTTTCAAAACTAGGTGACTCGGTATAGAATGACCCGTATACTTATGTATATATGTATACAGTATATGAGAACAGAGAAGCAAATCAAATACCATCATCGGGCAAGAATGCTGCGATGCGCTTTTATATATACGAATACCCATCGTATTTAACATACACATATATGTACCGATAGAAAAAACACGATACATAGAAAGCGACGTCGGCGTATAGTATAAGAACTACCGACAACGTTGCCGATGCCCATAATTCACCGATGGAAAAAGCGAGTGTGGAAAGATGGTCTATACGAGAAGAGTTCTCGTGGCTGTTTTCATAGGTCCCGCAAACGCCCGCACCTTATTTAATTCCAAATATATACACATGCACCCATAACAAAATTTAGGAACAGCCGGACCTTGTCCCAATACTGCATCAAGTGTACTCTGAGGGGCTATTCACTGCGACGGCCAGTGCGTCAGCGATTGCAAAATGAAGTCGATTTCAAGTTATTTCAACGATTTCGCACGTTCCCCGAGTGATTCGAAAACTACGTGATTTCACGCGGTTCCATGCGATTTCACATAATTTCAAACCATATTCGACTAACTAAATATTGTACGAATTAAATCAGAATATTGATCAATATTTAATCGTTCTTCATCGTTTGAAAATCGAATTGCAGTACATAATTATATAGGGCGAGGATCAAACGAAATGATAAATCGTGATAACAATATTTATATTTGGAATAATTTAATATTGTTATCACGACTCTTCATTAATAGCCTACATATATTAATATATTAATTATGACATCTTTCTGTGTATAATAAAAAAAACTGCATCAATGTTAAGGCTCCGGAACTTGGTGTTTTCGACCGTTGCATACCTCGGAAATGTCAAAATTACGGTTTGTGGGGGTTAAAAAAATTCTGTTTCGCGAACGAAGCGAAACGCCATTTTTCTTTTGATATATATTCATTATGACGTTCTTCTGTGTAAAATAATAGCGATGGAAATCGGTCGATTCGCGCCGGAGATCTACGAAAATCAGAGTGTTCCACTTCGAGTGCGCTGGGTATGATATAGTATTTTTAACGGTTCAATGTGATTACTGGTGATGCGCTGACTTCACGCGGTTTCAAGAAGATTTTCTGCGATTTCGTGAGATTTCGATTCCAATTTCACGGTGAAGTCCGGCAATGATTCCACAAATGAATAGCCCCTCGGTGTACTCGAAGTTCGGCTAAGAATTGTGGCAGTATATACAGCAGGGCAATAAGCTAATTAAGTCCGTAAGGTTACCTCAGATATCCTGCCATTGGCAAACCACTTTGGTCCAGCGTTGGGAGAGGCCAAGCCGCGGCAACTAACGCTGAATTACTGTAAGTGCCAACGCTATCTGCTAGCAAATATCAGGCCCAAGTTACATCTGGAACGAAATCCATCTGTAACACTGTATTGGCTACGACACTTGGCCAAGCCAAGCGGTTTTTTTTATGATAATTGGCTCATTTCCAGGTATCACCAACACTTTACCACTGCCTGGTCATTCCTACGACAACCGCCAAGCTCTGTCGGACGGACCGCCTTATCGAATGGGATTTCTAAAATTTTCCCGTGTTCTTGTGCGAATGCGGTACAGTAAGACGGATATAAAGTGGCAAGACGGATATGAAGACGCACGTTACAGGTGTTCGAGAGATGGAATAAATGGAAGAATGAAAGGCGTAAAGAAGGAATATAAAGAAAAATAGGAGAGCCGCTATAAAAACCCAAACGGATATACGTGAGGACTAACTAAAATAGTATAGTATCAACAAACAAACTTGCCGTGCATGGTGAAGAAAAACAAGTTCGGCGAAGGAATTCTTTATTGCTCCATTATCGTTACGCGTATACATACCTTTTTTATTTCACAATTATACGTATACTCAAACCGCGCGCAGTTGTCGCGAGCAGCTTCTTGTTAATAGCAAATTAGTATTCCCTATTTTTGTGAACTGAGCTGCGTATTCTACTCTTCAGCATGGTATCGTTGACTGATCTAGTATACGTACTTATCGAGCAACGCACCATACGGGTTGTTTTACCAAGGAATAAATTATTATGAAACGTGTGCATTATTCAATGAATGGCCATTGATGTAATGGCATGTACAACAAAACAACGTATCATGTACAATTAACATGCTACTACAAAACGTTAAAAAGATAGAAAAAAATGAACAATGGATCACCAGAGACAAGATATTGCGGAAAGAACGAGAAATGACTATTGGCTGATTACGGGGTCATGTGTGTTTTTTTAACAGGATCGACCGAGTAGAAGATTCGGAAGTCTTCTCCTCCTAACCCGATTCCTTCGAAAGTTGTAATCGAACAATATTAGTGGAAAACGCTGGCGGCAAAGAGACCTTTTCTGTAAAGAAAAAATGCACAGCTCTTGTAGCCTTACATATTAAATCGGGTTAATTCGTAGACAGTCTGTATTATACCGTTGGAGCGATCAAGTATAGGACATTCACAGCTAGGTGAGGAGCCACCTATATATATATCGAAGATCGAACACAACGAGACACGTTTAATTATCACTATTTCGATTGATAAAAACGCGGAACAGTGAACTTTCAAAGTACGGATCGCATGAAATGTTGTGTGTACCAAGTCCGAGAAGTAGGCGTCTTTTTTTAAACATGCACGTAAAGTTTGTTTTTTTGATACTCTACTGTTTTAGCTATTTTTCCCGCATACCCGTTTGGGTTTTTACGGCACCCCGCCTTTTTTCTTTATATTCAGTTTTTCCTTCAAACTTTTTTCATCCGAACCTCTGAAATGTACGTTCATCCATCTCCGCAACGAGCATCCGTCTTACTTTCGCCTACTGTCTCACATTTGCAGAAGGCGATAGGGAAATTGCACAAATCTCGTGCCCATATTGATGAACCTTTCGACAGAGCTTGGTGGTTTTCGTAGGAATCGACAGACACTGGTAAAACTGACCTCCCGCTCAGCGATTCCATGCTCCAGCCGACGCGCGGCTATGCGGTCGCCCTGTCGCCCATTCCAATACTATCGGCGCACAATACGGCTTAACTGCCTGAGCTGCACGTCGACCGCGCGCATCCATCGCTGATGGTATTTCATTGGCGACAGTCGGCTGTTTTCCGTAATTTTCATTTTTTGTACAATAACTTTGATCTTTAATACTATTTTTTAAATATACTTTCCAAGGAAGGCTACTATATTAACTGAGTTACGTACATTTTCACTTTTTTAAGTTTTAAATGTACGTTATAATATTTACTATATATAGCGATAATACAAAATTTTATCCGTTCCGAATAATTTGCTATATGAGCGAGTATACTTTGATTACAGCAGCGTTGATTGTAATTACAACTTTTCCCCTATATTATTAGTAATTACTTCAGTTGAGGCAGCACAATCAGCCTTTGGAATAATTAAACCAAGATATTACGTATACGTATGCAGGTAGTGAAAGAGCTAGAGAAGGAGCTGTTATTGCGTATATATACGTACACACATGTATATGCATGTATATAATATACATGGAAAATCAGGAACGAACGGAGACAAGCAAAGCGCGAGCAGGCTTGATCGTTAAAGCCATCAATTGCTGCGAGACGGATTTATCAAGACTTCTCCACAAGCGTACGTACACGCTTACATGCGTCCATAATACACCTGTGAATGATCACAGAAACGACCCGTTCCCACACATTTTGTGCTACACGAACAAATCCGCTGCAAGATATCATTAGTATTAGCAAAATGACGAGAGAGATATGGCGGTGGAGATACGAGATTCGAGGGCGAGGGGTGAAAAAAAGACGAGGATAAAATCGTTCTCGGAAGAAATCGAGTTTTATTCACTGAAACCATGAAAGGCATGTGAGAACGATGTATGCACTTCAATCGTCCACCCTATGTAACAAAACTCACCCTCATTTTGGTTATCGTAAAACGTGAAAAGACAAAAAAAAAGAGACTCAATGAAGAAGTATCATTACGTTGATATTCTTTATTTGATTTTTCGGCACGCAGGTGTATGCGCACGTGCAAAGAAATTATTACTGTCTGATATTCAAATTGTGATGAAGTATATGATATGGATATAAATCTTGATAAGAAAATCTGTAGGTTAATCTCGTTTATGGTACATTTATTTATACTACATTAAATCAAATGTATGAATACAGGGGTCCAAGCGATATACTCACATATTACCGTATCGCGTGAGCTTGTGAATAAGAATGTCTTTTTTTTATGAAAAAACAAACATAAATTCATTTTTTTCCTTCGTAGAGAGAAACACACCCTTGTATGTACATTCATTTTTACATGCACATAACCTCATCGATATTTGCACGGTATTCACGCCTTCAAAATCCATCACTTTATAAATTTATTCAAATATCAGTTTTAATTTTGATCCTTCACATTTTTGTCCATATTCGAACAAATTTCTTCTCACAGCCGATACATGAATAATAATTTCTTTTTTCTCTATTGCTCATTGACGAGGATAAATTAGCCACATAAATCGAAGAATGATTATTTTCTCATTCAATGTTCGCCGACGATAATAATCACGCTCGACAAGTCCGCGTGGGATTGTCCGAATCTTTCAATCGTCGAACCGGAAATGACCGATGATCCGCATGCAGAGGATATTTTAACGCATGTGCGTGTTGGTTTAACGCCGAGATTCTTCGTCAGAAGAATGGAGGCCACAAAATTGATGCACGGTGCATATATGTATATACATCTACATACATGTAAGAGAAAAGGGGCGCGAGTGGTGTAACGAATGAACAAGAACCAAGGACGGACGCTTATATATACTTCTCTAATATCGTGTAATAGGTGACACGTGGCTTTAACCAACAACCCCCGTTTGGACTTCCCTCACAGTTCTACACCCGGACAACATGATCATCCAGATTATACGACATGAATTCGAAATATTGACATTGTGCACTGTCTTGAAGCAGAGTTCGTCTCGATTTTATTGTCATTTTTTTTTGTAGAATAGCTAAAATAAATATTTTTGTGTGCTTCCGGTCAGTCGGCCAATTTTATGATTATGCGAAAATCCTTTAAAATCTTATATTTATTATATAATTAAAACATAACAGTTTTGAATAGAATGCGAACCGTAATTAAAAAAACGCCGCATCGTTACTGAAAGCACTATTAGGTATCAAAAACAAACAAACGCAAAATATTTGTATGTACAAACTTACGCATCGGAACGTGTACAAACTGCCTCAATTTTAAAAATATACGCCATATATTGAAATTTAAAGATCCATTTGAAAAATGTTTTGGATAAAAGTTGACCATAAACTCTTTTCCTTACGATAAACTTTGATTAATGTTTTTATTCCAGGTTGGTTTCCTACTGATAATCGCCAGAATTAGCGGCGTCTTTAAGATTCCAAAAGTTTCGAGCATAAAAATTTGTTCTAGGGCCATTTTCCCACCCAAAATCCACAAAACAATAGCAGTCGTAAGAATTGTTTTTTTCAACTGATAATTATATATGTTGGTTTCTACGGCATAGCATAGTTTGTCGTGTTTATAAGGATTGTGATGTTGCTCGATACAACGTCACCAGTTTTATATACAAATAACAAAAATATTATGAAAATAATTTATATATTTTTTACATTCATCAATCCGGAAGAGCATCGAATTCCAAAACCTATATATGTAGTTGAAATTTTGGTACAAAACCTTGGTCACGTGGTATATGATGACCCACCCCGGCGTAGTTACGTTAAAGGGACTCTTTAAAAGGACGCGTATATAGCTAACGAAATTGCAAGCATCATCCCTTTGGAGTCAGACGTTGCTGACAATGAACTTGCACCCTACATATGGTGGCGGTGCGACGACGATGATGCACGCCATGTACGAGTGATTCCGAGCGAGAATGGTGAGTATTAAACGCTGTGATCCGATTATTTCTTTCAAATCAACGCACACTCGACGTAACGTCGTGCGACCAACGTTCTTGATGGCGTATACACATTATACAATATGGAAAGGCATAGCAATGCGACAGCATCATTCGACGAGAAATAGAATATTGAATCATCGAGTTATAAGACGCACGTGTTAATACGTTATATTATCGTTGCTTATTTTCCGTCACAACTGAACAAATTTTCGAAACGAAGAATGCAAAAAAATCATTTATTTTCATTCGGAGCATGAATGGATATTTTTCCCGGATTTCCTTATCTATTTCTCCACTATTATATCGAACGACGGTACTCATCGACGTGCATGTTATTTATTTATGGACACGATATATCATGCGAGAAATTCCGAAGGAATAAATTGAAGCACCCCCCCCCCCCCTCCTCCCCCACCCAAAGTTTATGCACGTATGTTGTACTCGGGGATCTCGACGCAAAGAAATCGGTGGATACGAGTGAAGGAATTAAAAAATACAAAAAATTGCGGCGGGCGAGTGAATAATTACAGGCAGATGACATACTCTTATCAGACTTTGTGCAAATGAAATATTGAGAA
This sequence comes from Heteropelma amictum, assembly GCA_959613375.1. Lineage (NCBI taxonomy): Eukaryota > Metazoa > Arthropoda > Insecta > Hymenoptera > Ichneumonidae > Heteropelma > Heteropelma amictum. The sequence goes on along the minus strand of OY390720.1, from coordinate 12,637,819 downwards.
AAAGAGAGAGGATGAGAGAAAAAAGAGAGCAAAAGAATATATGGAATAAAAGACGAAGAGTCGCAAACAGCGAGAAATGTCGAGTATTTCTTTGCTACTGTAACTGATACGAAAACGATGAGAGGCGAACAAAGAAACAACGAGTGCGAGAGTGAGGGAGAGAGGGAGTAAAAGATAGGAAGAAACTGAATGTACAGAAACGCGATGTTAGCGAATTGGTATTTAAAAATATGCACGCGACAGATGCGGTTTTCATGTCGTGCGCTTTCAGTGCCTCCCATAAATATGATAAGAGACTATTGAGAGATATACGAGTCTATAAAGAGCCATCCTTCTCCAACCTACCGCGTTTACCACCTTAACATGAATTTCATGACAACCAAAAGGACTCGATTCAATCGAATTGAAAATCAAAATGATACAAAAGTTACGTCCTTTTATTCAGCCTCGTTCGCTAACGCGAGATCTCGAAACATCGTGAACACAAAGCTAAGGGACGAGGACCGACCGTCCTCTTTCCGGTTTTTTTTACTCACTGTATCTTACACAAACCTTATATATACTTAAATAAAAAGACCTTTAGCAAGCTTCATTAATTAGGTCGTTAATCGGCGCATTCATGCATTTCTCTCTCTCTTCTATGTTCTTACATATTATACACTTGCATATACATTATACATATATGTATGTATCTACAAATGTATATACACACGCGTGTGTGCGTGTGTGTGTGTGTGTGTATATGCTGTATATCTATTATATATATGTGTACATATGCTACACTATCTTTATTGTTTGTTTCTGATTATTTTGAATTGCATTGAACACCGCATTTTACTGCTGCAAGATCAAAACGACAGATGTTTTACTTAGTTACTACGGAAACAATTATATATTTGCGGAAATTTTATGTTTCTGCCAGCAATAATAAGATGCAGAACATGAAGATTCAATTTTTCAACGGTCTATAAATAATTATTAATTATTATTCGCGATTAAACAAGAATTTATAATGGTTCAAAAACTTTACCGATTTTTTTTTCTTTTAGCAAAATTTATAATAAACAAGGATAGTTATGGGATATCTTCCAAATCAACAAAATAAATGTATATAAGTTATATTAGATTATATTTCGCGCCTCGTTCTCGAGATTACAGATGTAGTACCCCCCGTGTCCACTAGATGTCACAACGTTTAGAGTGAGTTAGAAAGAACGAACTCGTCGCTCCACCTATCGCGTCTATCGTCTACGCCTCGCGATATTGCGTCATATTCTTTCGTTGTGCACTGGAGAGCACACGCGTGAGTGAGTTGTCGTCAAGTTAGTTAGTTTGGTTTTTGCGGAAATAAAGAGAATTTTGCAAAAAAGATGCCGAAAAGAAGTAGAGAGAGAGAAAACATCTTATTAGAGATGGCAAAGCGTATGAAAGAGATGCAGACAAAATTAAAGGAATTGCAAGACCAAGAGATCAGCGATCAAGATGGCGGCGAGCCGGGCGAGGATAGCGGCGATGACGGAGATGGAGTAGAGAGCGAAAAATCGGAAGGTAAAAAAAAAAAAAAAAAAAAACCCGGGGGAAACAGAAAGATGTCTGATGAGCTTGCACGGGCGGCAAGACAGTTTCGAAACTATTACTGATGCGCTTGCACGAGCGGCAAGACATATCAGAGAAAAGCCTGACGAGCTTGCACGGGCGGCAAGACATGTCAGAGAAAGGCCTGATGAGCTTGCACGAGCGGCAAGACAGATCAGAACACCCTGATGAGCTTGCACGAGCGGCAAGACATATCGGAGGTTAGGTCTGAGGAATTCTTTGACCCTAGGGGCAAGAAGATGAAAATTAACTTATGTTTCCTATGAAAAAAAAAAAAAAAAAAGAGAAAGAAAGATGTGTATATATTGTATGTATCTTAACAGAAGAAGCCGAGGCCGTAGGAGAGGAAAAAGAAAACGAGGAGCCGTCTGGAAAGACCGAAGAAAAGCCCGTAGAGAAGAGTCCGGTGTGTCAGCAGATGCTAGACGTGCTAGGGGACGACCCGTTGGCGTCCGAAGCATCACGTGTCGATTTACATTCATCGATAAGGGACAGATGGGCTCATTGGTGTTCCAATGGAATAAAAAAGGAAAAAAAGGAAGAGCTAATCAAAAAATACGAACGATTGGAAGGTTTCGATGCACCGAAGATTAACCCAGAAATCGAAATAATAATGTCGGAATCGGTATCTAAGAGAGACAAGGCGATGATCGATTCTCAGAAATTATTAAGCGCGGCATTAATGCCGCTAGGGGCAGCGATCTCGGTGCTGCTGAGAGAGGAAGAGGGCTTCGATATTGTAACCTTCACAGAATGGCTCAGCGACTCGGCTCAATTGATAATCCAAACGTTTTATCAGCAATCGGTATCGCGAAGGAAGGTTATTACTCCTGGTCTAAAAAAGCAGGTCAGCGACGTACTCGAAAAAACAAAACCGGACGAATTGTTGTTTGGAAAAGGCGCAGGCGAGAAGATAAAAGAGCTGAATGCACTGGATAAACTGTCGCAAAATATTAAAAATCAACCGACAGCAAAGCCTTTCCAGAACTCGACCAGAGGTCATTTAAACCTGAAGCGCCTGCAAGGAAGAGGACCCTATCCCAGTCAGGCGAGCAATCCCCAGAGCGGGTCGAGAGGCTTCTTCCGAAGCAAACGCCAATTTTTCAACACAAAAACTCAGCCTCAGAGAGGAGGGAAAGCGAGAAACCCGCCGAGATAGAAGATGTAAGCGTATGCGCAGGCAGACTAAAAGATTTTGTATCTGAATGGCTCAAGGTTACAAGAAACGAGTTTGTTTTAAGTTGCATTTCAGGATATAAGTTGAATTTTGCTGAAGAAGTGGTGCAACATAAGGTCCCAAGAACAATCATAGCCCAATCAGAATTGCAAAACTATAAAATTGCAATTAAGAAGTTGTTGGGGAAAGGGGCAGTAGAAGTGTGCGTGCCAGAATCAGGTCAATTTGTATCGAGTTATTTTTTAGTACAAAAGCCTGACGGGTCTTACAGATTCATTTTGAATCTAAAAAGATTAAACGAATTTATTTGCCCAAGTCATTTCAAGATGGAAGATATGCGAACGGCAGTGAGGCTATTGGCCCCAGATAGTTTCATGTGCTCGATTGATTTACTTGATGCATATTATTTAGTCCCAATACATAACAAATATCGGAAATATTTAAGATTCGAATTTCAAGGCCAGTTATATCAGTTTAATTGTTTACCTTTCGGTCTCTGCTCGGCACCGTATGTATTTACAAAGATTTTAAAGCCCATAATAAGCGTGCTTCGAAGAAAAAGCCTAGTGTCGGTTATCTACTTGGATGATATTTTGTGTATTGCAAATTCTGAGTCAGAATGTCAACAAAACGCAAAAGAGACGATTAAACTGTTAGAGACCGTGGGTTTTATTATAAACGAGAAAAAGAGTTGCCTTACACCAAAGACAGTATGTAAATTTCTGGGGTTTATAATTGACTCTGTCAATTATCGTATAGAGCTAACACCAGAAAAAAGAGAAAGGATAGCGAGGCAAATTATTGAGCTTAACAGAAAGACAAACTGCAAAATTAGAGAGCTAGCCATGTTGATAGGGAAATTAATAGCAGCATGCCCCGCGGTCGAATACAGTTGGGCATACACAAAAAGTCTAGAAAGGGAAAAACAACTGGCACTAGTAAAAAACGGGTTTGATTATGAAAAAAGAATACCCGTACCGAGATCCATCGGAGCAGACTTAGATTGGTGGTGTAAAAAATTGAAGTCTGGATGTTGCAAAATAAAAACAGGCAATTTTCAGTTAACTATTTATACAGATGCTTCAAACACAGGTTGGGGTGCTGTAATGGGAAAAAATAAATTGTTTGGACATTGGAAAGAAAACCAACAAGGGTGGCATATAAACTATAAGGAGTTATATGTTGTAAAAATAGCGTTGGAGCAATTGGCAAAAGAAGCTCAAAATTGTCAGATCCTTCTGCGAATAGACAATACCACGGCTATCTCGTATATTAATAAGATGGGAGGTATTAAATATCTTAAATATAACCTATTAGCACAAAAGATTTGGCGTTGGGCTGAGAATAGAGACATTTTTTTACATGCAGCCTATATAGCGTCAAAGGATAATGTGGAGGCGGACGCATTATCAAGGATAAAAAATCTTGATACCGAGTGGGAAATATCACAGAACACCTTTAATGAGATCGCACAAAGGTTCGGTAGACCAACAATAGATATGTTTGCTAGGAAAGCAAACGCTAAATGCAAGAGGTTTTTCTCTTGGTATCCGGAACCAGAAACGGAAGTTGTTGATGCATTTACGGTTAGCTGGAAGGACCTGAAATTTTACGCTTTTCCGCCATTCTCACTAATCCTAAGAACGTTAGCAAAAATAAGAAGCGATAGAGCTACGGGAATTATTGTGGTGCCTAACTGGCCAAATCAACCTTGGTTCCCGTTACTAGACTCGTTACTTGTAACCGATATATTAACCTTGAACCCTAAGTATAATCTTTTATTATCTCCTTGTAGAACGAGGAGTCATCCCAGGTGGAAGGACCTGAGTTTATTAGTGGGCATAGTCTCAGGAAAGCATTCGAAAATAAACAGGTACCGGAAGAAGCGATCGATATCGTACTAGCTTCGTTATCAGATTCCACCAGAAAACAATATGAAAATACGTTGAAACAGTGGTGGGATTTCAATAAGAACACCGAAAAAGAGTTTTTCGAGCCAACGGCGGCTAGGGTACTAAAATTCTTGGCTAAAAAATATGAGGAGAACGCTAGTTATAGTACGCTTAACACAATTAGATCGGCGATATCGTTGTTATCAAAGGATAAGATAGGAGACGATCCTACCATTACTCGTTTTTTGAAAGGAGTATCGAAATTAAGACCTCCAAGACCAAAGTATAGCTTTACGTGGGATGTATCGGTTGTGTTAAGATATTTAGAAACACTGTTCCCTTTGGAAACGCTGTCTTTCATAAATTTAACAGAAAAAACGGTTATGTTAATAGCCTTGTGTACGGCTCATAGAGCCCAGACATTATCGAAAATAGATATAAATAATATTATTCAGGTTAAAGAGGGCTTAGAGATAAGAATACCTGATCAAATTAAGACGTCTGGACCAGGGAGGTTACAACCAAATTTGATAATTCCACCGTATAAAGAAAAACCGGAATTGTGCGTGTTAACAACATTGGCTAGATACTTAAAAGCATCGGAGGCATTCAGAGGTAACGAAAAGAAACTCTTTATATCAACCAGGAAACCTTTTAAAGCAGTTTCGAGTCAGACCATTGGTCATTGGTTAAAAAGAGTATTGGGAAAAAGTGGAGTAGACGTTTCAATTTTTAGTGCTCATTCAACGAGACATGCGGCAACATCCCTGGCATTTGCGAAAGGGGTAAACATCGATACCATTCGTAAAACGGCAGGATGGTCCGAAAGATCGGAAACCTTTGCAAAAATATATAACTGCCCAATAAACCAAAATCGGCAAGAGTTTGCAATAACAGTATTAAGAAATTAGGATTAAGAAGACCCTCTCTTTGTAAAAAAAAAAAAAAAAAAAAAAAAAAGAGCGATACTATGTTAGGTAAAATCGGTCATTATATATTTTAATATAAACTTAAAAAAAAAAAAAAAAAAAAATGTGTTGCAATCTCTAAACAACTACATCTGTAATCTCGAGAACGAGGCGCGAAATATAATTCAAAGATCGAACGAGCCCGAAGGGCGAAGTTCGATCAGAATTATAGGAGCGCCTCGTTCGAAGAGATTACAACCCTTCCCAGAAACTGTGTTTTTAAAAAATTATACAATACCCCACCCAGGGGCAAACAAGTTGTCGAAAATTTTTGTTTTTTTTTTCTAGAGGGAAGAAGATACTCTAAAATTATGACGCAATATCGCGAGGCGTAGACGATAGACGCGATAGGTGGAGCGACGAGTTCGTTCTTTCTAACTCACTCTAAACGTTGTGACATCTAGTGGACACGGGGGGTACTACATCTGTAATCTCTTCGAACGAGGCGCTCCTATAATTCTGATCGAACTTCGCCCTTCGGGCTCGTTCGATCTTTGAATTAATCACAGTAAAGCATGTTAATTGATGTTCGAACAGTTAAATTGTGCTGTGAAAAGAAAAAAATTCAGAGATAATGGAATACGCTTTTTTCATTATCCTCAAACGGTATCACGAACCTTGAAAAAAATATCGAAAAATATGTACCCCTAAATAATATCCTCGAAAAATAATGTGCAAGTGAAAATGATCTATTAAAAAACAGTCTTTGGAAAAGAATATACTCGAAATAAATTATTTTCTAATATCTCTTTAATTATTTCGTGTCGCTCCAATTTTTTTGTATCCCTCCAATTATTATACTGTTTTCACGATTTCTTTTGTTTGGTTTTGTCGTAAGCTTTACGTTAAACGTGTACTGTTGGTATAATTTTGTAGCTACATTATTAACTCACTGTATTACAGTTATAGTATTTTCGGGGTTTTTATCTTTTATTCTTTTCGTTTATTCTAGGATTTTTTTTGCGTGGATATTTTTCACAAGGATCGGCAATCCCGTAACCATTTTTAAATGTACTCTGATGAGAAAATGTAAAGCCACAAACACGGTGCACTTTTTTTATATTTCATATTTTGTTATTATGGGATACACCGTAATGGAACAATAATATATAAATACAGAATTTCCCATACTTTCCCAATTTTAATGCGAAGGCTCTAACACTTACATGTAGATGTTTAGAAACAATCTATGTATAAACTATTATCTAAATGTTGGAACGCGAGATTTACAGAGAAAAATAACTTGCGGCAAAAATAAAATGGACTCCGTGAGAAATGCACTGAGAGCGAGAAATAGAGAAAGGAGATAGAGAAAGAGAGGAAATTCACGACGGAGGAAGCAGCGGCTTCTGCTTTTGATCGATAAAAGCGTCGCGACGTCGCTCTACTTGCTGGGCGTGTCCGGATCATTCCGCCCCCGCAACTATGAGCGTACATCACGCCATACATAGAATAACTCTTACACGGCAAAAACTCGTACGATGCTTTTTCCAAAGTTATTTAGCTCAGCTTGAAAAAACAAATGTTTTTTTTTTTCAAATATATTAAATATTACGATCAACAGTTTCCAGCGTCTGGCGTGATAATTAAGAGGCTGAACCTGATCATGTGGTAGAAAAAGGGATATTTTTAAAGATATCTCAAGTAATCATTTATTATTTACTTTCAACACCAATCGCTTTGACCTCGGAAAAATGTATACTTCATTTTATGGATGAATTCAAGAAAAGTACGAGCAATTTGTACGATGGAATGGAAAAGAACATACATATCAAGTTTTTGGTATAGAAAGGAGCATAAATGGATTAGGAGGGTCGTGACGGATGACTAAGTTTTCGAGTGAGGCCAGAAGGATTTGTACTGTATAAAGGCCAAGCAACAGCAGTCCCGAGGCCAAATCCAATTTGATCTTAACGTTAACTCGATCCTATAGCGGGTACGGTTACACGGTGAATTAACCGCGATGGTGTTTCGGTATATCCCGAGAGGACCATCCACGATTTTTATGACTTTTTTTTGAAACGCCTCCGGTAAATTTTGCTTTATCGTAACCGACAATCAACGTTGAAAAATCGTCAAGATTTTGCAAAAATTCGTTTGCTTGAAATTCGAAATTTATACATTTTTCTTGTACAACCGTCGGCACTCGACGTTAAAACCCACGTGTGCTTGCTAATTGAGCGCTTTAATTTTCGAAGAAAATGAGTAGATTAACGATCGAATAAAATATCAGGAAAAAAAAGAAAAGCAAGAGAGGGCAGAAGAAAAATAAGAGAGAGTATAACTGAAGCTTAAATAAAAAGTGTTGTGTCATGGTGGATGATTGGCCTAAGAGACGATCTTTGCTGATCCACGTCTCATTTCTCACTCACGACCTCTCCCTCCCTCCCGCCCTCCTTTCTTCATTCACCCGTTATTCCCATAACCCTGAATTCACACTTGAATATTATTAGCGGCGATCGATCACTCGCCAAAGAGTTGCAAAATACTTACGGACGAGCCGTAAATTCAAAAGAGAAAAAGAAAATCGCTGAAAACGGGTATGGCAATCGGTTTTTTTTCCAAAGACCAGAATTTGAATATTCCGCTTTTTTTCAATATCGTAGATTTTCTTTATTTCATTTTTCTCTGGATGAATAATCGAGATGAATGGAGCCAATTTATATCGTCCCATGTCAATATTCGAATTCATTTATACACGATTCCACATATACGGAATATCAAATCAAAACCGAAAACTTTTTATTCCCGCTGACATAAATACTTGGCAGTCCAATTAGTGTAGTGTTTCCCTATACAGACTATTGTTTCAGAGCGGAATGGAATCGCTACGGAAAATGCACTCAGATTTGGTAAGCACTAAAAATATTTTTCTTTCGTCACTGGCTTTCATTATATAATTATTAATCTCCTGTAATATTTCGTTCCACCTCGAATATACGAAATATCCTCTCACTCTATGTAACAAACCAAGCCTACGAAGAATAAAATTTGTTGAATTTGATGGGGGATGAAAGAAAAAAAATAGTCAAGACGAGCGAGAACAACCAACCGAAAAAGACAGTGAAGGTATAATATAGAGGGAATAAAACGGGCCGACTTTGCAGTATTCGTAAAATTGGGGAGAGCACGAATTCGAGTTGCCTCCCATGAATACTCTGTGTGTCCTTGTGTAGTGCTGTAGGGATCCCAACAGAGCACACCGAGTCCGGTTTATCGAGCTGGAACAACAAGCGGCAATCAGGCATAACTCGATCATTTCATTCTTCTGCCTCCCTGGATCTACTCCCTCAACCCACACGAGGTTAGTACCAACTTTTTCTCAATCCTCCCTTCACGTATCTTCCGCTTTTTCACCCTTCTTTCGACACCGGTGAGATTCTACTTGAATCGGCAACATCTCCAATCTGATATACAAGCACGGAAAAGCAAAAAAACTCGGTACATATTATAAGTAAAAAGAAGGAAAGCTGTAGATACGTGCTTTTCCTCTTATTAAACTTCGTCTTTTTTATTCGTTCGGCACAAAACTGAAAAATATTCTAATCACTTTTTTTTCCCATCATAATCGTCATCATTTTTCGATTTTTCGTGGTTTTTCAAGAAAATACATACTGAATTAATGAAAAAATTATTCGGGAATAATAATTTTTTGAACGAAACCTTGTTCCAATCGTCCACTTGATATTTTTTCTAGAATTTGTTATACAAAACGTGGAAAAGCTTTAGGATACAGCGGTAGCAGGCCGCCATTTTTTCCGACGGCGAGATATACTGTATATAGACCAACCCCGTATGTTTAGCCAAGCCCTCCCAAGTTCCCTCTCTTTTCCTCTTCGCCCTCTCTCCCTTGCTCTTCCTAGCAGTACTGGTAGTTTCTCTCGCTTAGTCCTGTATCTGTTCTCCTCTGGTTTTGTCAATCCTTCCCATGGCTGTATAGTTTACCCTCTGACACACGCACCCCCGAAATTGTGAATCCTAAAACGCAAACATGTCTACTCCCCCGAAAACTCCGGATTTCTGCACCAATCTCCTGTAGGGGCTTTTTTACTATTTTCTACCCTCCGCCATCGTACCATTATACCCTCTGAGGGATGCTTCAGCATCGAGGCGGAGGAGAAGGTTCAGAAGACTTTGAGAAACACATCGCGCTGCTATACTTGTAACAATTCTTTTGAAAGTTTTTCAACAAAATCTTGTTACATGCATGTATCTAGAGACGCGGCAGCGTCTCGACACCAAGTAATAAAAAAAAATGTTTATGACCTGACGTCAGAGACCTGCCACGCATATTATACAGGAATAAAAGATAAAAGTAACATTTTCGAAAAAAAAAAAATCAAACTTGGCGTGGAACCTCTTTTTATTAACCATGCACGCCAAGTTTGATTTGATTTTTTTTTCGAAAATGCTACTTTTATTTTTCATACTATTTGAAAAAAATACTTTTCGAAGAAAACTACTATTTTAATTACTTGGTGTACATTTTTTACTTTTTAAAGTTTTTCAAATTTATTCCCATACGAACACAACCGATTTGTTTGTAATGTCAGGTTCTTATTTTTCACGTTCAGCAATGTGAATGTATTTTCTTGCAACATTTGCCTTCCTTGATTTTTTGGTGCTAGAAAGTATCACCTTACCGCAACAGTGCAGAAAAATTCTCTTTACTGCACAATGCGACTAAAATCGCTTTTCCACAATTGTGTAAAGGACTTCACTGCACCGCACTAGTGCGGTTATAGACTAAAATTTGACGTAATTCGTTGTTTTCCGCACTTGTTGCATAACGTACTAACATTTATTATCTAATTTAGGAAAAATCTCACAGTAACACCGAGAAACCCTACATTTTGATACCATTGGTTTCTCATAGGGGATGTCGTTTTTTTGTAATATTTACTACCATATGAAAACCATAAATATGATAACTATTCCATAATAGGGACACTCCCTCAAGGCTAAAAGAATTACGATACGAATTCATAAATGCACACGTTTTATCATGTTTTTGTAGACATTGAATAAATATTTGCGAACAATGATTGTCTCATGTATTGATAGGGATATTTGTAATGGAAGAAAATGGTGAATGCGCGCAACACGAGTGTGAGTATGGTAAAGAGACAGGTGGTAAATATGCACCCTCGTTCAACGCAACAATACGGGAGTTTCGGTCAAAGGAAAACGCCGAAACGCGATCAGAACCCCTGAAATTTTCACCCACCATAATAATTCCAGTCATTACACGCTCTCTTCTTCCAACTCTTGAATGTGCGTTTCCATATATGTATATTGCACACATCGAACAATTTATGAATTGTGTTATAAACAGCACCCGGTCAAAGAGCCAACAAATTGTGCTATACATATGTATACGAGCGTATATCGATATTCTCAGGATTTTTACACCCCTAAGAGTATTAAAAACGGACAAATCATAGAATGGTCATGTACTGATACCACTAAAAGGGCGTTCTGTTTTTGTTCTATAAAGGCAAAAGTTGCCATCGTTTTGAATTAATTTCTACAATCACCTCTTCTTCATATATAATAATAAAATTTTACAATTCATTTCATACAGGAATAATGTTAACGAAGAGTTAAGGTGGTACTACCGTCTATAGAAGCTTGTTTTTAAAATAATTTTTAGGAATCAATTTTGCGAAAACTATCAATCCCACAGTGCCGGGACTTTTTACGCATAATAAGACATATTTCAACTAACAACACAAATTTTTATAAATCTATGTGAATGTGTTAACTACACTCACTACTACTACAGTGTTAACTACATTCACACAGATTAAAAAAAAATTGTGTTGTTAGTTGAAATATGTCTTATTATGCGTAAAAAGTCCCTTCAACTGTAACTAAGTACGAAATTTTTTATCAAAATCGCAGCTATTTCAAAATTAAGGTTTAACTTTCCCGGAAAATTGTCAACTACAAGATGAGAGTAGGGCTAAAATATTCAAGCTATCGGTATGATTCTAGTTCAGACAATAAATGCATTCATATAGATTTTTAAAAAAATTGTTCTTCTGTTTCAGACGACTCGAACCGCCACAACCTGCGCGCTCGATTGGCCAAGCACGACCTGCATAACAGCGCATAACTTGTACAGATTTCATTAAAGTATTTCATAAAAATGTGTGTTATTAGTTAATATGTCTTATTATGCGTAAAGAACCCCGGTACTGTAGGTTTTGATAGTTTTCGCAAAATTAATTCCTAAAAATTTGAAAAAATACCTTCTAGATGGTAATACCCCATAATTTCAAATACATCCGTTATCAAATTACTTACATTTATAAAAACTACTCAGGTTGTAAAAATTATACGAAAATATGCAGAGTGCGAGGTCTCTTATAAGAGAAAATCAACGTGATATAACATCTGCGCGGGTATTCCTGTACGTGTTAATACAACATCTCTCAATAGTTTTATGCTGCATTTAGCGTAGAACTTTTGTAGATAGGGTACCAAGCAAGATTATTTTGAACCGTGTGTGTTAGAGGGTGCCTTTTTCTGTAACGAATCAACCCCTAGATGTCACCACGAACCTTCGCCAATACCCTCGACTAATCCTGTTATCCGTGCAGCCTTTCGGCACGCACCTACAACTCCAAAAGCATCGGGAAAAACTACAACTGCGTGTACGCATGTTCACAGTTTTTTAAGACTCGAATTCACCGAACAAATAAGTAAAAAAAGTATCATTTCTTCTCAGCCCGTTTTAGTAATTAGAATGATAATACATAGTCGACACGCGAAAAATATATTTTCGAGACTGTGCATAATTTTCTTGAAGAGGGCAAAATATAATATTCATTATCAGACACATTCCACTATAGGCCATAAATTACCATATTCCATAGTTACACGTTTTTATATTTTCATTATTGTCTTATTTTGAGGCCGACACTGCAAATTAGGCATTGTTCGAAAAAAAATCCAGTGATAATTCAGTAATAAGTATTTTTTAATGTCTTTTACCACTAATAAGACTAAAAAATCGAGATTAAAAATCATGATTTAAAAATTAAAATAATTTTCAAATATTGAAAATTCACTTGAAAATAGTCTAAAATTCTAATTACCGTTGGCCCTCTCGAAATTTAGTCAGAAAATCCTTTTCTACTATAGCTACTCTGCTAACTAAAGGCGATCACTGCATCAGACTTTGTCTCGAAATCAAAGTCTTTTAATGAATATCAACTGTATGGAAACCTTTTCAACTCATTGTGTATGTATTTCAGGGTAGAGATAATCCAGGCACTACTTCAAAAGTGGCGGGATAAAAGTTCTTTTTTATTGCAGTTCCACGGAGTCTTTCGTACTTTGTTCTTGCTTTTGCTCTCTTAACCCTTCGACGATAAGAGCACGACCAGACATGCCCACTCGGTGTATAATCCGCAAATTGAAATCTCGTCTACACGGCTTTTCTGCTAGACTTGTCGAAGACAAAAAAACATATAAAAATTATTAGACTCTTGTGCAACAATACAATACGACGATCTCGAAAATAACAAGTGAAGATTTTCTCCTTCAATTCAAGATTCTATTCGACGCTTCCGTATAATTTATTCCCAACTACGGATAAAAGAAGAATAAGATTTAACTCACCAATAGCAGGAATTTCAATTTATCGTTACAGTTACAGCAATGAATATGATAAAAAAACCGGAATAAAAATTCAACTATATGACATAATTTTTTTCTTTTCATTTTAACGGGCGCGTTTATACGATTATTTGAGTTCTACGTATTGCAGCATAATTTTTTTTATCCCCGACGCTTGACTCCAAACAACATCTGAAGAATAAAACGCCGACGCGCAGTAAAAGTAAAAGATCAATCGAATGAAAATTCGCACCGACTGTCTTGTCCTACGTAGGAGAAAAAAAATGAGATAGGGTTGGGAACGACGGATAAAAAAGAACCCTCATGAACTTTCAACGAGGCCTCTAACTTTTTTTCCGATTCGTGGACTCTCTCATTTAGGGATGAAACAAGTCTCGGTTTGACGGGAAGGAAGATAAGTCTTGTACCGCAAAGCGTAGATGAGTGGGAAACTGACGTGGAATCAAATAAGTGAAGAGAGAATAAGCGCGATTAAAGGAAAAGGAAAAAGGAAGTACAAGAAAAATCTTTTTATCTCTCCCTCAATTTGCATGCAATTTACGAGTTCGATGCTGCTATTCTCCACTGTTCTTTGATCTTGCAATCCATCTTATCGATTAACAAAACTTTTTTATATCCTCGCTGACTGAACTGCTACTTTATACAGGGAGTTTCAACTAACTTGACCAACTTAAATATCTCGCCTATTTTGTATGATAGAAAAAATGTCACGAGGAGAAAAATATTCTGTTCGAAGAGCGCCAATACGGTGATGCACCGTATTTTTTTCTCGAGGGCATTTTTTTCGAGATTTCAAAGTCACTCTGTATTTTTTTTAAATGGAACTACATATTTTCACTACAACAGTCTCTTAGCCTACAAAAAAACAGATCCAACAAGGTGCAACATGTTGACTGCCATGTGATCTTTAGCGAGAAATTCATGAAACGTTTGTCAGCAACATCAGTACGCGTTCGAGACAGTAAATGAAGAAATTTCAGTTTCAATGGAAGGGTCTTAAGTTAAATCTTTATTTTAGAAGCTGTTCAAACTGTGCACCATAAACCTGGACACATTTTTGGAGGCGATTAATAAATTCTTACTTTACATTTTCAAGTTATTTTGCAACAATTCATCTACATACTCCTAGAATCCTTTACAAGAACGAGGGAAAATTACACGGTACACGGTTCCAACAAAATTGCAATTCCTTAATTTACTGTCCCTGAACGCGTACTGAAGTTGCTGACAAACATTCCATGAATTTCTCGCTAAAGGCCACATGGCGGTCAACATGTTGCACCTTGTTGGATTTGTTTTTTTGCAGGCGATAAGACTGTTGTGGTGAAAATATGTAGTCCTATTTAAAAAAAAATACAGTGACCTTGAAATCTCGCAAAAAATGACCTTGAGTAAAATACTGTCCATCACCGTATTGGCTATGATCTATGAACGGAATCTTTTTTTCCTCGTGACATTTTTCTATCAGACAAAATAAGCGAGGTATTTAAGGTGGTCAAATTAGGTGAAACACACTGTATACTATATGTCTCTAGGGACACGGTATGGTGTCTCGACGCCAAGTAATTTAAAGACATTTTAAAGTATCTAAATTTATAAACCTACGTATCAAGAGACGCGGCAGCGTCTCGACACCGAGTAATATCAAAAAATGTTGTGACCTGACGTCAGAGACCTGCCACGGATATTATACAGGAAAATGGGCTTCCAGCTGTCAACCAAAAATTTATATCACTTATATTTCCGAAACCGTTCCCCTAATCGAAAATGTTATTACATTTTACCGATTAAGTATGATTTTTTTCTTTCCATTGAGCCTAGTTAAAGCGCGTTTTAGTCAGTGGATATGTGCAAACTCATAATCTCGAGCTAATTTTTTCTCTACTACATTTCAAAATAATGTATGTATCACATTCGTCATGTCACGAAGGAGGCAAAAAAACGAAAAATCAAAGCGTCAGTGCTCAATGTCAAAGTATTTTAACCTTTTCCGATGTCAAAGTCTTAACGCTTGAAGAATTTTTTTTTGTTTTTTTTACTTACATCATTAAATTCGGTGATTTCCTACAAAAAGAAGTGCAATCCACATTTAAAACTTTAAAAAGTAAAAATTGTACACCAAGTTATAAAAATACTAGTTTTCGTCAAAAAGTATTTTTTTTAAATAGTGTGAAAAATAAATAAAACTACTATTTTTATTACTTGGTTTACATTTTTTACTTTTAAATATATACATTATGAATATTAGAGACGTTTGAAAAGACATTTATTTTAAAAAATGTTGGAATGTCAAGGGTGCTGTTATAGACGGTGGAATGTATAAAAGTTGTCCAACGTAATCGAGAAAAATAAGGCCCGCTCGAACTTTTAGATTGTTGTTATTCTTTACTACGTGTTTTTGAAAAATTTATTTCGTACGCTACAAGTGTATCAATTTTTCATTAATCTTCAACGTTATACGTCGATCACGCATGTTCTTATCGTTCTTCTACGCAGCAACTTTTTTCTTCATAAAATATCGACTATTTGTTCAGTTTTACTCATTAGCATCGGTAGAAATATTATCAAAGTACCACTAATCGTTGCGTAACGTCGACACGTGCAAAGAACTGGTTGAGTGTGAAAAAGACAGCGAGTAAAAAGTAAATATACTTCCTCAAAAAATCGATATTTTTGTTGTGTAACTGGATAGATACAGAAGTTAATGCTTGATGTTGATGAAATTTATCGATCACGTAGAAACATAAAATAACCTATCGCGCAAATGAATACTTTTGTTATATAAATTTGCTTATCTCATTGTCACACATGTTGAGATAATATTTTACAATCGAACATTCAAAAATATAAAGGTATAAATAGTCAAGTCTGATAACGACATCCACGCAGTTGAAAGCCATCTTTTCGTCTTTATCGCCACTCGGCTCATTTTTCTTCTTCGATATTTCGTGGAGATATTGAAATACAGTCTTACGCGAGTCTCAGCCGAGAACAGTTGAAAACTATTCTCATACTTGATTGTAGATATGTCGAGGTACTATTTTGTCGTTGTAATTTATTTAATCGTCCTCGATATTGTGATAGTTTGTCCAGCGCAGCAGGAATTCACGGGAACCAGTCAAGAGTTCCGGAAAAAGCGCTTTTCAATACAACAGGTAAATATTACAAAAATGAAAATTCAAATGTTGTTTGTGGCGAAAGCTCCTAATCATGATCAATGCTCATGTAAATATCGGTTCTGGCCTATTATCAGGATACTGAAAGACCGTTAAGACGACGCGTTCCAAGGCAGGTTAGGACATGTAACGAGCTATTTCGAGAATCCTCATCAACGGGTGATACCGATGCTTCGAGGATGGAACTTACAGGGGTGGCAGAAGGGAAGGAAACATCGGAGAGTCTTCTCGCCATTGTGAAGGAAGAGGCGAATGAGACATCGGACGATCAATGGGACGAAGCGATGCCGTTTTTCCCCGGAGAGTTCCTAAGGCTGGTAAAAGAAGAAACACCCACCATGGAGGGTGTTATCTTCATCATCGCCGAAGAGTTGACCAACGCATCCGGAAGTCGACAATACAATCAGATGTCATATTTAACTACAGAGGTCCAAAGAGCAATAAAGGAAGAAGATGGCTCGATGGAAAGTGTCGTGTTTATTGTAGAAAAAAAAACGGCAAAGCGCCAAAAACAGTTGGAAACAGAAACCCCGAGCAAATTAACGGAGAGACGGGCAAAGAACAGAGAGCATTATGCACGCTGGAGAGCGCGCCAAAAAAAGTTAGAATCGGAAAACCCGGAAAAAGCAACGGAGAGACGGGCGAAGAAGAGAGAAGCGAATAATCGCTACAAAGAGCGCCAAAAAATCTTAGAATCGGAAAACCCGGAAAAAGCAGCGGAGAGACGGGCAAAGTCGGAAGAAATATATAAGCGAAAGAGAAAGCGCCAAAAAATGTTAGAATCGGAAAACCCGGAAAAGGCAGCGGAGAGACGGGCGAAGTCGGAAGAGATATATGAGCGAAAGAGAAAGCGCCAAAAAATGTTAGAATCGGAAAACCCGGAAAAAGCAGCGGAGAGACGGGCGAAGAAGAGAGAAGCGAATAATCGCTACAAAGAGCGCCAAAAAATCTTAGAATCGGAAAACCCGGAAAAAGCAGCGGAAAGACGGGCGAAGCAGAGAGAAGCGAGTAAACGAAGAGCGCAAAAAATGTAAAAATTGGAATACCCGAAATAAGCAGCGGCAAGACGGATGAAGAGGAGAGAATAACATGAGCTCCATCACGAGCGCCGATAAGAGATGACAATCTGGAATCAGCGAAAGCATATCCAACGAAAAAATTAAGAAAAATGAACGCTACAGAATGAAATAAAAGATAAAACGTGAAAAAACGAATTAAGCAGTCGTTGTTAATTGACATATCGAAATAACGTTTACCAATGAAATTGTGATACGAAATAAATAACGAATGAACTATGTGAAAGCTATTCCAGCAGAGTGAATGAAACTACATGATCGCCTCAAACATATTCGTGTCTTTCTTTTTCCTCAACGAGTTCCCTTCGGCATCGATCTTCCATTCTTCCATTTTCTCGCGAATGTCGTTTAAATATTTTCGTTCATTTTCCTCATTGCACACAGGGAATTTCGTTTGGAGTAATGCAACTTGACTGAAGATTTTGTTCGAACGTGCTCCGGAAGTTTCGCGTTGGGTTGCAGTTTTTGTACTGTATCGAGATTATACTACCAATTCGAGATAGTGTGAGAATGCTCTTGGAAGTCTTATTTTGTCTCCTCGTAAAGAGTGCTGGGCACTCGTAGCGTCTAAATAATTTTTTATAATTTTATAATTTTTACATTTCACAAACTACTGGGAACCTAGTGTAAAAAATAAAAATAACATTTTCCAAAAAAAAAAATCAAACTTGGCGTGCATGGAACCTCTTTTCCTTAATCATGCATGCCAAGTTTGATTTTTTTTTTTTTTGGTAAATGTTATTTTTATTTTTTATACTATTTGAAAAAAATACTTTTCGACGAAAACTACTATTTTTTTACTTGGTGTAGATTTTTTACTTTTTAAAGTTTTGAATGTTGTATTTACGCGATCGTTCATTTATTTATTCTTGTTCGTATAATCGTTTATTGACTCGCCAGATATTTTCAATTTATCCATTATCGCGAATTTATTGCTCGATAACGAGATCTATTCAATTAGCTGTTCCATATTGTATTTATTCACTTGTCTATGTATTCACTGTTTTATAATTTTTTTGCAATAATCAGCGTTTTTTTCCTCCTACATTGAAAAATTGAAAAATTCGAAATTGCTCTGTACAGGGTGTCCCAAAGGTCGATACTGATCGTTTAAATCTGAACTTTGAATAAAATTTCGAGTCGGAATGTATTTTGGTATTTTTTTGTACGATCAAAACCTCGTGAGTTATTTATCGTTAAAGTTTGAGCCAATCTAATGCATGCGCACTATTGGTCGAATTGTATTAATTAATAACTCAGCGTGGATTCGTCGGATCAAAAAGTGCTTCAGGACTTTTCGACTCGGAATTTCATCCTCAATGCAGGATTAAATTACCCGCATCAATTTTTCGGAAACCCTGTATTCACCGACGTTAAACTGTAAATCCTGAGTCGGCGTCTGTCTTGCACGATTGAAAAAGGATAGTAGACAAGACATTGCACTTTGATGCTCTCAGAATCCAATAAGAAAATAATGTCCTTGGAGAAATCTTCACAATCATACTGTACTCATAAATTGCATAGGGGTATTATCGATCCACCTGTACCACATTGAATCCAGGTTTCTCACCATTCATGCGTACCTTTCATACGATTTTCCAGTGAGTATTACGTTAGAGAGTTCGTCTGAAAGCCTAGAAGACGGTAAATGAAAACGAACAATAAGATTTATAAAAGATTTTTCTTAAAAAAAGTATATATTCGCTCTACCACATCTGCCTTATTTTTCATCTTTTGATTTAGTCTCCTGACTCTCACCGTCGGACCTTCAAATTACTTTGCCACTCATTACGGAATTTTCGTACTCCGAATTAATCGATTCTGGGTGAAATATCTTTATACCGATTTTTCCAAATTTTCGAAGTAATTTCGAACGAAAATGTACGAAAGAGAAAGGGAACGAGAAAGTCTCTCGATACGATGGAGAAAGCTTTTTTTCTCTTATTCATATATGTATAACATTAAGAGCACATTTCGCTCGCGCTTTTGTAACGCTGGTTTGATGAAGCAGAAAAGAAAAAAAGGATGAGTCACGGATAATTTATTTGGATTGATTTTTTATCATTCAAAAACTTGCCATACTGGGCGTATCAATTATCTCTTTATAGTGGAGGCGTTAAGTATCTAGAAATGATGTTCGTATGTCACACGTGCCCCACATATATATACAATACTATTGGTACGCATATATACAAATGTATATATATGTATTTCTCCAGTGTTAAAAGGGGATGAAAGTTTGGGGGGATTATGCGATCTGTCGAACTGGCTAATATTCCCTGACAATGCCCCAGAGGATTTTCTTGTAAACAGATATATACGTCTCTACTGATGTTGCACTATGCATACATGGCTTACGCATACCTTTTAAACAGACCTGTATTTATGTATAGTACAACTAATATACTACTCGCATATCCGAAATTCATGGGCCATAAATTGATACGTCAAATATATAGTATCATTTTCCGCTTCAGCTACAACCACTAAATATTTGTTCTATTTATCACAATAAAAATATGGTGAAAGATTGAAAATCTGTCGAGGTTGTGAAGTACAAAAATAAACGGACGATTACAAATTTGAGTTATACGTCAAATTATTAAAAAAATAATTCAAAGTCCTGTACAAGGGTTGCCTATATTATAAGCCAAAATATTCGAAGAGAATAAACGTGATACAAATTAAAATGAAAAGACGAAAAATATCCAATCTTTGCCCTCTAATTGCCGTGTAGTAGAGATTATTTCCCGTAAGGTATTTTGCACCCCGTCTATTATTACAGTTGTAACTGTCGTCGTTAATCCCCCGGGCGTAGATCCTCTACGTACGAATTCAGTGGATGAATTCTGTACAGCGGGTGCAAAAGCCTTTACAACCCCGATCTTTCTACGAACCCGTGTAATCCCATAAAAATGTAAATTCACAGTCCCCCGCGTGCGCACACATAAGGAAACGAAGAAACAGTCGTTGACGTTAATATAGACACGAATATATAAGGTGACCCAGCTCTGGATGTTAGTCAGTTGGATTCGGCATGAAATTCTGGCTAGAAATGTCTACAGAGGCTTCGATCAATGACAAACCCCTGTTGAGTTATTAATAAATATAAAATTGGTTTGTACTAATCAACGCGTTCTCTCAATGTGCGCGGAAGGAGGTCAACAAACTCTTCTGATTGCCATTAACTTGGGCGCTGGTTGATAAACCATCAGGTTTCGGTCTTATAATTAGTTATCACATAAGTTCTGAGACACCCTATATATTGTATACATGTCGAAGATATATGCGTATTCGGTTTTTGTATGTGACACGGAATATACTCACGGGAGCTTGTAGACAGTTGGAATTAGAACTTTTGCCAATGCTACAAAACGCGTGTACAGAACGAGCAAATATCCTCGCAGATGTTGGAGGAAACGTTGTACATACGAGTAAACTCAGTGCTACGAAGCAGAAGGACACAGCCAACAGAGTTTTAATATTACAGTTGTCTAGAGTTAGGGCTTTTGATTTGTTCCCAGTTGGCACAGGGGACAGGCAGTGTACTCATCAAAGTTTTGCACTGTGGAAATTCCTATCCAGCATTATGTGCGATTCGGACACTCTCCTAATGCTTAACAAGATTTGCTTGTATCCTCTGGACCAGCTCGAAGCTCACCCTCAGAGAAAGATGTCGGAAATTGAACATGCAGGACTGTCACGTTTTTTTGTATCTAAATGACTCCCCTTACTGGTATATTTGTACAAAGTGTATGCTTAATTTAGTATACATAGTTATTATCGGCACGAGTTTATCTGAAGTTTGACCTTAGGTTTTCGTCGGTGGCGATCGCATATTATGCATTCGCTTATTAGCCCAATAAGCTATCAATAACGAAGAAACAAATTTTAAATCGTTTGTCTAGTTTATTTCCATGAATACTTCAGCCGTTGGTACGCAGAAGTCATCTCGCGATCATTAGATACGGTGAGTCGCGTGTGGCCTCTATGCGGACGCGAGAATTCCATAACTATATTCATATACATTATATATATATATATATATATATATATATATATATATATATATATATATATATCGTATTTAAACACACCTTACGATAGAAATGAATGTAATCTTGTGTCAGAGATCATGGAAAGTCCATGGAAGATTTATATCTCTCACTGAAGCAACACATACGAGAAGTCTGTTCAATGCTGAAGATATAAAGGGCTGAATCTTTGGCGGCGATTATGTGACGACCGAGTTACAGATGTAATACTAAATAATAAAAAAAGGCGAAAGTCAGACGATTCGATAGATGAAGGTGAATTATTCGTTTATTAATATTTTCAACCACATCAGTATGGAGTATTTGATAGGTGCGCTGCAAATGCAAGTGTGTGTTGTTTCGACTCATCTATGCGTATAATTTCTGTGTAGTCACTTTCTACACACTTCTAAGAGTGTTATTTTGGTCCACACTTAAAGTATGTATAATTGAGCATATTAACATATCCTTTTGCTTGTGGCTACAAAGGAATTAAACGCATAAGTGTGTTAAAACAATACAGTTGGATGTGCAGTGATGCTGTTGATCCACATTCCTAAAGGAATGTCCAGCATGTATTCACAAAAGTGCAAGTAACTACTAGCACAAAGCCCAGACGGAAGAATCTAACGTGCAGCGATTAAGGAGTTAAAATACACGTAACTGAATTTTAAAATGTACTTTCGGATTTTAAAGTGACTTTCAGAATTTTGATTACAAATAATTATATTAAATAAAATTAATCACGTTTACGTTAGGAAGTATATAGCTCTCCTATAATTTTTAAAATATTACAACAATTCCGTATCTTCGTGGCATCATAGCTGAAACGTCCATTAAGTACAAGAAAAAAAAATGTCATTGCAGTGGCGTGATTCCTTTAATCCATTTGAAAATATTACGAATACATTGTGACGTACAATTATTTAAGATGGATTTCACTAGATCATTTAATGAATAAAAAAACCGTGAACCCGGGGAAGGTTTAATAAGTTTTAATACTTGTAAGAACTTACCGAGAATATGCTTATAAATATTAATTAAACATACTTTTCAAATTTCAATTATTTTTCATCAACGTGAGTGTATATTACTTCGTAAATCTCTGAAGTACAGCCCTTCTTGTCTGTCGTTAACTGGAGTGCATCAATATAAAGTACGAAATAGAATAAAATCTAACGAGATGAACCGATAAAAAAATAATTCTCGGATATGTAAGTTCTAATGTGTCTTCTCGACAATATTCTCATACCTTCATAATTCTTCTGTTCATTATTATTTTCGGTCTTTATTTATTTTCTCTCTCTCTCTCTCTCTCTGTCTTTCTTCCTATTTTGCGCATGGTACTATAGATATTACACCTGCAGTTAGTTGCAAGTGCAAGCGTTTGATTTATACCAACCCGATAATCCACATGATACATTGTCCATATTAAAAATATATTTATTATGCTTACATCTTCGACACTGCATTTACCTTCCATACAGGAATTGTATAATGTATGTAGGGTAAAGTACCCAGTATTCGGCCCTGAACCACTAGTCAGCCTTTTTAGAATTTGCGATGCGTGCGAAGAGTATGAACACTAGTGTCAACACTCTTTGCACGCATCGCAAATTCTAAAAAGGCCGACTAGTGGTTCAGGGCCGAATACTGGGTGCTTTACCCTATACTATATTTGTCCTTAATTTGCATATCGCCTATTGAGTGTTAACATTGACATTTTTACCTTTAAAAAAGTTGAAGCAATCTTGGTCACGTGCATGGTCAACAGAAATAAGACCATTTCACGTTTTTTTAGTAGAAATCACAGTATCTCATGAAAAAATGTACAACTGTTTCGACACCGTGTCATGCGACTCTTCGGAAACCTGGGTAAAAACAAGGTCGCCAGTGTCTGAGACAGCAGTCACCGCTCGTTGATTCGCTCACAACGCCACGGATAACGTAATCGTCAGAAGATACAATCACGTTGTCTTATCTGAAGCGAAATTATTAAGACAAGACAAAAAGCTAACGTAAAAGTAATTGAAAGTCCTTTATTAATTATGACGGACAAACGCTCTGCCTGCTACTAGGTGGGTAGTTGCAAGAACACTGTCATTCCTCCCTTCGTATGTGCGTAATACATATGAAGACTATGAACTATCGTTGTACGAAGACTATGGACAGTGATAATATAAGTACTATGAACTATGACCGTGCGAAGATATATATGAAGACTTTTGGACTATGATGGTAAGCGTAATCACTATAGTATGGGGAATATCGTTACGAGTAACATAACGACATTCCTTTGGACTATAGTTGTATGCGTAATTAGTCAGTAATGAATGCACGAAACGGCAGGGGCAGGCGTATATTTGGGAAGATTAGGTGGCGACTGTGACAACCAGTATTCCGCCCACTCACTGATAGACGTAACCATGAGTGACGGCAGAGATTAATGCACCCGTGCCGAAATAGTATGATCGCACCAAGACTGGCCGCCGATATGTTGTATCGACATCGGTCTTAAAACAGACCTGACAGTAGTGCCGAGGTTGCCCCAACGCCAAGCCAATCGTTGACCAATGAATTCATCAGCGTCGGCGCAGACACAGACCCAACTTCCCAACTTTTCGGAGGTTTCAATAAATGAAATGAAATTACGTTTAAATAACTGATAAAAAATTGAAATTTCATATGGGAAATAATATTCAGATTAGTCTTGTTTATAGATCTAAAAGACTTTTTCAAAAAGACTGGATCATATTGAAAATTTGAACTGTCTTTGCCCCTTGAGCCCCCTGCTAATCGAAGGTGGAAAAACTAATGTATAAATGGGTTATAAATGGGTACAGTGGGTTAAAATGTATCCAAAATCAATTTACATATGGAGAATTAGATTTTGACGGACAGACGTCAAGTTGACATTGAGTGCGTAGGATGCATACCGATATTGTGTGTCTGCCACCATAGGATTTGCTGGCTTAATGGATACGTTTCGCACAGATTTCAAGATGGATCACCTACTATAAGAAATCTTGTACCTTGGCCCTTGTGTACAATGCATAATACAAACGTAGACAATTGCATCTGGTCTAGCATATGTTATACTTGATGTCTTCCACGCAGGGATAAATAAATTACCTCTTTTGTTATCACATTTTTGTATTCACTCTATTCTCATTTTCAAAGTAGATTGAAAAATTGTAAAAATCCTTTCCGATCCTTGAGGATGTATGCCCAGTCAAATCCGCAGTACCACTATTTGTTCTTTCAAACCGATTATTATGTAAAATATCAATCACAAATAGATTTTTTATGAATTAATGTTAATTATACACTACAAATTAACCCGATGAAAGATACAGTTAGTAACTTTAAGAACAATTAGTTTTTTATTTGACTATTTTTTTACTGGGGCTCATATCCGTTCTATCGACCAATAAAAAAATTCCATTTATATATCGAGAAAATTTGGCAACAGTACCGGAAAGTGTTTCGTTTGACAGCTAGTTTATATATTTGCATTTATATTTCATGATTAGACCGCGCTTGTTTGGATTTTCTGTCTCTACTACTGTGCACTCAGTTCGAACTGCCCGCACGTGCAACGTTGCCTTATATTTCCACGTTTCGTACATTTAACATGGCGGCCATCGGCCATAGTTGCAGTTTCGCACATGACACAAACGACTCTACTTTGTCTTGAGATTTTTTAACAAATACGACGGTGACATCGGGTTTTTTTCTCTTTAAACATTCATCACGTTTGTCAAGTAAGTACCAGGTCGATTTCGGAAAAATATACATACTTATGTATTTTATGTATACTTGTGTATCATTTATGGAACATAAATAGAAATGAGAGGACATTTTTTTCATTCGCTTTTTTTTTATTTTTTCCCTATTCCTATTCCTATTTTTTTTCTTCCCCAAGTTGAAAAACTGATCATAAATATGAAAAGAGACATTTTCACGTAGGTATGAAAAACATTTGTAGACAGAAAAAAAATTACATTGAACAAGGAATGTTTTTTCCTCCATTATATTTCAATGAGAAATTGAATAGTTCAATGAATTCAGTCAGCATTTAACCCTTCGTGGTCACCGTGGGTAGAATCCACTCAGTGACCACCTTTCGGCGTAAATATCTACTAGTTCCCGGAATTGAATGGGGCTATAATCGCCATCTACCGATAGTTTGTAATGTCCTCCTTGCGTTGGCGGCAGTAAGCGTACGAATTGAACAATACTACTGCCGTGACACCGTAATCAGTGAAGCCCTGCGCGCCGAGTGGATAGAATCTACCCAAGTATGACCATAAACGAAATTACTCCAAAGAAAATTGATTTTTAAATATTTGTTTTCTGTGTTTCGGTAAAGTGTACTAACCGTAACTATACTTGTAGCACGAGAATAATCTTCTTTATCTTTATCGGTAAAAAACTGTATTCGACAGTGTTGCAGCTGTAAACGCCCAATATGCGATGCACATTGCGTCAAAATGTGCGTTGAGTGTGCTAATGAGTAAAAACAATAAAAAAAATATATTCAGAGATTATTAAAAAAAGATTTGTACAGCTTTTTCAACCATTTTTCTCGTAATAAAAAGCACATCTCTAATAATTTTCCCATTTTTTTTACTCCAAAATCAACCCCCTTCCAATGACGGAATAAACATGTTTTTTTGAAACGCGCACTATTGGACTATTTTTCTCCACAAAAAAACCATATCTGATGAATATCAGGACAAACTTTTAGACAAAAATATTGAAAATTCATGAAGTTACGATTTTTTTGGTGAAACAAATTTTTTTCCCGCTTTTTCTTCATTCTGCATCTTTTTAAATATGTTCACTTTCGATTTCTTTCAGAAGATTGGTCACAATACGACCAATCTATACAAGATGCAAGAAACCAAACATAAACCGGGTAGAATCAATGTAGTGTGACCACCGAGATCGATGGCGGAAGTGTGACAACGAAGGGTTAAACTACATTTTTTGTACGTGGAAATTTCTCTTTTAACATATCTTATCAGTTTCCTCCCACAAAGTAAGATTATGTGTTTGATATGCTTAGGTTTTTTTGCCTTGCTTTTTTGGCAAGGCAAAAAAACAGACAACTTAAATGTGATACTTTTTGCGGTATTTAAAAAAGTGGGATTATGAAATTTTTACGTTTTCAGTATATCTTTGCGACCAATGAATGATAAAAGAAAAAAATCGATTCTGAGATGAAGTAATTATTGATCTGTAAAAAAGTTATTATACATGGTAATCATAAATGCTGGTCAGACTCGAAATTCTAGCCGAGACTTTCGTACGGAAAAGTTTTTGTGTTTTAAATTCGAATATGTTTTTTATTCGTTGTTTTATTTTTATGTGTAATTTGAATTCGTAATTAGTTGATCCTAATCACTCCTTCAATTTTTTTCATTTTATTAATTTTAATTTTAATTTTTATAATTCGATGCGAGTGTGAATACGGGAATAGTATTTGGGCACTACGCATCACGTGTGTGCTTATTCAAATTCGATATTTAATAAATAAATAGTTCATCAAAGTTATAACATAAAGTTCTTTTTTATTATAAATGGGATTGCAGGATTGTCTTACGTTCTTGTACACGATCGTTTCACACGCAACTGTAGTATTGAGTATTGTACATATACACTCGGAACGTTATAAAACGCTCGCTCATACAATGACGGACCAGGAGAAATCTTTCGTACATACAACCAATGTCTGACGTTTGATCGACGAATAAAAATAAAATGATTATAATCTTTGATGCGACACACCGCTCGGAGAGACATAGCGTGGCAGCGAGTTGGACCACCGGGAAACACCTATATACCGCTCAAACGTCCATTATTTTTTTCTCCATTTACTTATTCATATTTCTTCATTTAAGCTTGTATATAATTACACTCATGAATCACCTTTATCTTCTGCATGCATTACAAAAAAAAAAATTCCCGCAATCAAGAGTGTCATTTGATCGTTTTTTTTTTCAGCGAACGCCTCAGCCTTTGTTACGGTAAAACTTTGAAGAAAAAACAAAATCGCAATTGAACAACGATAAAAAAGTAAGTGTCTTGAAAATACTCTTCCCATCAGATTAAAGTTCGCACGATCCGTCGAATGGAGGTTTCTCTGTTCTCGCCGCACACCGAGTGTTATTTTCGTTTGAGGAAAGAGAAAAATCTCGGCAGCATCGATCAATCGAAAATAGAGGCATCTGTGCTTTGTAACAACAGAGCGTGTGCCGGGAAGAAGAAGAAGAAGAAAAAAGAGAAGGACCACCGCAACAGTGATATATCATATCGAAAAGAAACATTATATACATGTCGCACACGAAAATGTGCCAGTCACCTTTCGATTCCCCATCGTGATCTTAGCACATTCGTCAGCTTCTTACCAATGTATGGTATTATACATCACATGTGTATCCAAGCTCGCGAGTAACGGATGTCAAGTTCTTTATGTCCAAGAGTTCATGGGTCAGGCGAGCTCTGGCGGTGAAGATTGTGCGTAATGCCAACGCGGATATATGTATAAGTTCTTGTCGATCCTTGTCGATGGTATGACGAAACAAAGGTTTCAAGGAAGTAAATAAATAAATAAATGAAAATGTGGCATTAGTTCAACCGTCGACGGACGTAAATAATGTTTGCGCATATAAATTTTCGCCTTTTCTCATCTAACTGCGAATATACGAGTAATTACCAATCATTATGATGATAATACAGTCAAACATGAGAAACAAGCTGTTCCTCGCGGTTGCGTTCGCGTTGTGGATGGGGAATCAAATTGTCGTACAAACTTTATAAAATATTATAAACAGGTGATTTTTTTAGTTTTCAGGCTTTCGCGGCCGAAATCTATAGTATTCCGATAGTAGGCTTCCGGATAGATGCCGCGTTCGGTCCAAGCTTTTGCCGAAGTTTCCTGAACGTTCCAGTCTGCATCTTCACGGCTGGAGAACTCTGATTCTCAAGCTATTCGCATTCAGATTGTCCTCGTATACTGGTCGTGTTTGAGTTGTGTTTGATGTCCGAATTGTGTTACTTTTACAGAAAAATTTGGACTTTGTGTCAAGTCCAAATTTGATGTTTGCAGCTCCAGCAGTTTCAACTGACTCGAACTGATTTTCTCCATTAATCTTACTTCCTCTTTTCATCCCTTCAAGGACCGACTATCGAAAAATTCTTCCTCACCGGATGCCTGCGTCACAAAAGGAAACTACCGTCGAAATTTCGTGTCTCCAGCTTCAACGGTTTCGGCTGGCCACTGATAAGATTGTCGGTCAGGACATTTCTGTTTATATATACGTACATAGATCAAATAAATAAATATAATATTGTCGAACCATATCACTGTATGAATTGTTGAAATAATTTAAAAATATTAATATAGCATACGTATTATTTTTTTATGAATAAAGCATAAGCCCGAAATCATGAAAATAGGAAGGCTTTACGCGATATATGAACTCGGGCATATTACACTCTGCTCAGCATTCCAAATTGAAAGACCGTAGCGAGCGAGGAACTCGAGTTAGAATTGAATTTATCCCTTTTGCCCATTAAACTCGGGTGGTATGGTGTACACACGTACAGCGGGTCTATGCCCTACTGAAGAAATTTCATTTTCGTCAGTTCGAAGCGCAATGCGATATGCATTCGTAATTTAACACGAAATTTACAAAGAGTCTCGACGGATTATTCGGGTGCTGTACGATGAAGTACCGCACAGATATTATATACATTTTTACATGTCTATACATATATCAGAGGGTTGTAATACACTGTCCCATTATGACAGCCAGCCAGTATTCGATTTCATTTATATAAGGCTCATGAGAATTTCTACGACTTTCATTGATATTTAGGCTCTGCAATGTAAATCCCGAATTCAAAATTTAAGGATATCCAGTTTTAAATTTGTTCATCGAATCGCGGAGCGGGAAAACAAAAAAAACGTCATTATAATGATAGTGTATATTTCAATTTGTTCAGTAGTTTAAAAAAAAATAAAGGTACTTTATGTTATTGGCCAATTCCATCATTCTTCGCTTAGGCATCCGGCATAAAAAATTAGATGTGCTTGCCATTGTTACATATTGTATGTGGTGAAAAATGATTGCTAGTAAGCTCGATTCCTTCATGCAGTTCGCATAAAAGGCACATTATCGTTTAAATCAGTGTCCCCCGTATCGAATACTGTGCTCTCTTTCAAGAAATAGAGCAGCCGTAATAACAACGAAAGTATAAAATTGTAAAACACGCCTCTACATAAAAAATCAATTTTTTCAGAAAATTTGGAACTTTTTACATGGATATCATGTTTCCAATTTTGAAAATATTCAATAATTGATTCTTCAAAAAGTAGTGATTTTTGGAGGCTATTGTTCTACGAGTAATCAACTTTCACCACATACCGCGCGTAAGAACGGCAAGCAAAACGATTTTTTTTTTAAAGTACCAACCAAGCAAGCACTTTTATTGAACACAAGCGGACCCGACAGACGTTGTCCTGCCAATGGAGCCAATGGAAAATCTTCCAAAATCAACAATTTATAAATAAAAAATTAATTGAATAAACAATTTGAATTGGACCGAATCTAAACCATTCTCGAATCCTCTTGAACACACACAAAAAATGTCATTAAAACCGGTTCAGCCGTTAACGATTGTATAAAGGACATACAGACAAACATTGATTTTTATAGAGTAGAAATAACTAGTTTCTTGAAGATATCCTGCTCTTGAATAGAAAAAACAATGTTCACGAATGCTCAATAATCATATACACATTAAAAAGAAATCGACATTTTTTAAATAAATTGTTGCTCTTCCGCTTGAGCGTGAAATATCTATAAAATAATCAGCGCCCAAAACTCCCTTCGATTTGCTGTCTGAAGCTTAAGAAGAAATCCCCCTTCCATCTGTGTAAAACTCATATAAGATCGTTAAAATTTGATTCAGTATATTATGGTCGTTGATTAGTAACGAGAAAGAACAAAGTTACAATTTCGTAGACGAAGGTATCGAAGCTCCTTCCACGTTGATTTTGCTTGACTCTGTGAGCGGTAAAAAGTTTAAAAAATTAGTAATCATAACGTTCTCCAGAAGTTTCGAGGTTTTTACGGCGTTCGAACGTGTTTTACAGGGTCCATCAAGTTTTTGCAGTGCCGCTTTCGGTCTTTTGTACAATTTACATTGGTTTTTTTTGTCATTTTCATTACGAAGGGCCGTCATGCAGCTCCGAGGACTACCGTGTCTTTAATCAAACTTTGATAGCCACTGGCTCTTCCACATGCTCTTCTTCTCAGACGGATTGCGTTCTATCCACGTGGATAGTAGGAAAAAACGCGGGCTGAAAAATAAAAGAGGAAGCATTCGCTGTTGAATCGCCTATGTGGATATTTAAGGGCGAGCCCGCAGGGAACGCGAGAGACCTCCGAGAGATCGTAAATCAAGCAATCAAGCGCCATAAATGTCCACCCACTAAGATTACA
Organism: Heteropelma amictum; assembly: GCA_959613375.1. Taxonomy (NCBI): domain Eukaryota; kingdom Metazoa; phylum Arthropoda; class Insecta; order Hymenoptera; family Ichneumonidae; genus Heteropelma; species Heteropelma amictum. Next base: position 12,606,738 of record OY390720.1, on the reverse strand, counting down.
CTTTTCGGATATCAACGCGGCAGCCAGCAAAAATCACTTTTATAAAAATACTTGATGCGTATAACGTACGTACGAGTCAAAGAGGACGCGATTCAGGGAGCCACCCTTTTATAGCCTTCTAGGATCACCCTTTGAGTTCTTCCTCCTCTATATTTTTTTTTGCTTTTTTGCCTTTTTTTCATCATGTGATCCTTCTCCGCGATGCTCTTTCTCAACTCGTCCTTCTTTTCTTTCCTTCTTTTTCTGCTTTGTCGTTCTCCATTTTGCTCATCCTCATTTCAACTGCAGCAAAGTGCTCATGGTGACAATGCTCGGACTGAAAATTCTTTTTTATTGCACGAGCCTTGCCCATTTCGTGCATGTTCTTTCGTTATGCTTGAGCGTACGGATGATATCTCGTTGCTGGTCCAACGAAATTCCGTACGTGAATCGTTACAATCGGAGAAAATAAATTTTAAAAAACTCACAAATATTCAGAGCAAACGAATGATCCGATGCATTATCGTGTCAGCCGATACGTTTCATTCTCTTGCGTTTTATTACACGCATATTTGACCCTGAGATTAAAATAACAATGAGATCGCACATCAGCGGTTATTGCAATGTTTAAAAGTTTTTTCAACTTTCCAGTGACGCTTATTGTTTTTTATCACACATGCGGGATAAGTAGTATCTTAGAGCACACTTTTGCGGTTAGTAAGTAGCTCTTTTCTCACTATCCAATCAAACGCTTATTTGCGTGCGACAAGTATACTTACCGCACGCAATTTTTACTTATCGCACGCAAACCGATGACAAAACACTGCTAAAAAAAACAGAATCGAAGTATCAGTATCAAAAACGTGACGTTGAAGTGACAGATATAAATATTGGTATATCATAGGATTTAAATGAAAATATAAACAAAATTTAAAAATGAGTTTTAATCCTCATTTTATTTCCGAAACTGAAGAAAGAGCTGACGGTGAGTTCAAATATTTTAATACATCTAAGCGACAATTTAAAAAAATAATTACTTAATGAATTAATTAATTACTTTTGGTTCCGCTCATATTATGGTTATTCGAAATAAAGTTATGTTGATTTTACTTTTAATTTCGTTTTTTTATTCTGATTCTTTATTCTTTATTCAAACCCCCCCGTCGCCGCCTACTTCGCCCCTCCGCCCCCCTTACTCAAAACCACAATTTTTCAGCAGAATATATCCCCGCATTTGTGATAAAAAGAAGTATCTGAAACTCGTGCGGTGTTGTCGATTGCCCACTCGAGCGATTGAGCGCACTCACTTCGTTCGTGCGCCCAACTTCGCTCTCGTGGGCAATCGACAACTTACCGCACTTGTTTCACAATATACTATTCTCACTCCGGATGGCTTGTCTCGTGAATCTCAGACGTTCTGCAATGTCTTTTGGCAAAAGCCAAAAGTTTGGCTTTTGCGAAACTTTGAATAGTACCATAAAACTGACGAAGACGATTGCAATAGAACAATCGATTTAAAAAAGTGATACATTTGGAATATAGTGAAGGACAAGGGAGTATGTAAAAACACACGCAAACATTTTGTATAATGTCCATTAACATTCGTGTATACATTAGGAGTGTGTGAATAATTCGATATATTCGATTAATTCGAATCAGTCCAAATCCGAAATGCGAACCGGATATTCGATATATAACTGAATATTATTCGAATGTGAAATCGAATAAAAGTGTTCGATTCCAAATGATTTTATCACTATTCGCACAGCCCTAGCATATGTATATACACATACACACGCATGTATGTATATATATATATAGATATATATATACATAATACATATAACAGTTTATTTATAAACGTAAGTGAAATAACGAAGATCATTAGAAAAATAAAATCACTGTAAGTTTCTCTTTTCATTTCGCCTGAATTACCATCTACTTATGGGCTTATCGATATTCTTACAAGACTACTTTAATAATGTCATTCGCTTGTTGATAATCTCATATAAAAAGATCGTCTCCACCGCGCTGTTCTCCCCGACGAAAGATCAACGAGAAGATCTTGGATTTTATTGCATGTATATTGCGAACTTTTACATACTCTGGACGTTTTTGTCGTGTTTCCAATCAGATCATTAGAAAAAAAAGGAACGTGCGATTGTATTTTTTGTTTAATTGGAGCAACAGCTCATATCTCTCGTTCCTTTCCCGAAATCGCTTTTTTTTTCTCTTTCGATTATAAATCGTAGGTGAATCAGTCATTTTTAAGGATACATGCGTTACGATATAATGAAATTCATCATGACCTGTTTGTTTTCCTGTCCCGATGATCCTAAGGTGAATTCAATGACTTGCCTGCGAGCTGAGCAGCCTTAGAAAGTACGATTTGTATATCCATCGATGGAAAGTTTTGCAAGAGTTTAACGTTACTCGCAAAATCATTGTCCAACAATTGATCTCTCAGCAACCTAAAAGTTTTTCGCAATTTGTGTCACCGAAATTATAGGGCGACATTTTCTATTTGCCGACGAATTTATCAATGTGTTTTTTTTTTCACTCACAAAATCATCGCGCAGCAGATATGAGTAAGAAAGCTGAATCTCTTTTCATCGGCAAAGAGGGAATCCCAGATTCTCATGACATCGGGTAATGGAAATTCTTGAGAGAGTAGAAGAGTCAGCCATCTTTGAAAAAGAAATAACACAGTGTCATTTTTATACCTTCCCGAGAGTCGGCAAACAAGTTTTCTTTCATAATGTATTGGGGAAGAGGATAATATATTCTTTAATCGCGACCGCCGCAAGATAAACAAAAGACATAAGTAATCCGGGAAGTAGCGTTGCAAATGAAAGAGCTATGGAAAGGATAGTAAAAAGTCACAGTAAATTTTTTCCCGCGTAACGTTACTTTATCCGTAACATAATATCCGTGGCAGGTTTCTGACGTCGGATCATAAAATTTTGTTTTAATTACTTGGTGTCGAGATGCTGCCGCGTCTCTAGATAAACTGAGCGGAATGATGGAATCGAGTGAACGTGACCGTAGTGTTTTGTTGAAAGGCTTTACGAAGAACGTCAGATCAATTAATCCGAACTCTGTCAAAAAGTGACGTGTTCAATTTCAGTTTGAATTTACTGGAAAATACGCATTTTCGATAACTCATTTCTACAATTTGTAGCAATAAGAAAGTAAAAAAATGGCCGTCCCATATTCGGCATTTTATGGACTACACTTTTAAAAAAATTTTAAAACATTTATTTTTTCTTTCAAGCTCGTCACCTTCGTGCAGCCAAATCTATCGTTTTCTGGAAAAAGCTGTATTTTTTATCGAAAAATTCGTAAAATTTCCTTCAAAAAGTACGCGCGATCCACTCGGTTATTCGACCAGGTGCGAAATAAAAGAGGGTAGCCACTCCTCATGCATAATCTTGTGTACGTATAACGTAACGAAATGTGAAATTTTTGTTGGCAAAACATTAAAAAATACATATTGAAATATGCTGAAAACTGTACTGAAACAAAAATGATAAAGTTTACTCGTATATATCACTCGGAAATCGCACGAAATATTGGAGAATATTTAACATCGAGATTAGCAACAACTGAAGTCAAATCAAAAGTGGATGATAGAATCGACAGCCTGATAATTAATAATATTCGAATTTTCTGTCACCTGAAGCTGTAATATTGTGGACAAAGATCCTGTTGCTGCAAACGCATCCATACTTCGTGATCATTGACCTTAACTTGTTGAGTCAATTTCGACATCATCGAGTTTATACCGAACTCTGCCTCGTCAAGAGATTTTATAAAAAAGTCACGTATCTCAGCCATGAGATTCGTAAAGCAGAAGAAAGTATCGGCCTCTGCGTATTCTACAAACAAAGAGGATGATGCAAGCTTTACAAAAAGAATTCACCCAACGGCGAAAATAAGCTCGTTTGAATGTTTTTATGACAGCAAGTATTCTATTGATTGAGAACATTTTCATATAGCTAGAACGATAAAATTCATCAATTGCATCATTTTTTTCAACAATTTTCATCTTACGAAATTTACCTCGCCACGAGAGATCAGGATCGCAGGCAAACGCGTGATAAATTGGTCCTACGATTTCATTCATTCCCTGCACATAACCCTGACCTGGATTTAATTTTGCATAAAGAAACAGTATTCTTTCGAGAACCTCCCAATGAGCTTCACCTCCTTCGGTCAATGGTGCATAATCCTCCGGTGCTTTCCTCACGGAAACAGCTATCTAAAAAATACGGTACTATTTATTCCACTGTTTAGCCATTCTTGACCCACTGAGCTTGAGAATCTCACAGTCTGCATCTATTCTACATTTTATGCATTTCTTAAAAATATTGTATTTTCATTATCCAAATGATGTATAACAGATTTTGACGGTGGAGATGAAAAAATGAGTGGAGGTCAAGATTTCGATATTCATACCTGCTGTAAATCCATTACGGTCGACGCAAAGAAAAAAATGCATACATGTATACATATGCATAAAAAATTCCGCTAATTTTTAATGACAAAAAATCTTATGAAAATTCAAACGTTTTCTTTACTTTGGTAACTCCGAGTCCTTTTCTCTCGACGTTCGCACTCCTCAGCACGGTATGTTGAACCCTGCAATGCAAACGTTTTGGTCCTTTTGTGCTTACAACAGCCTGGCAAGGATAATCGGTACCTTGCTGAAAAAATGATATGTCCGGACAGAGTCTCCTGGAAATCAAAAACATCATGACCCTATTAACAATAATTAATATAAATATATATGCGACATCGTTATAATATCAAAATATTACAAAGTACGGCAAGAGTCACAAAACAAACGTGTTGAAATTTCTAAAACTTTTGCCGTTCGTTACATTGCGGCTTTTGTCTCGATTCATTTATTTACCTCACGTCTTTGTCTATTTGTAACAAAACCTCGTTATCCTTGAAAAATGTTTGCCATTTGCTACCAGGACTCGAATTCAGAGGATGATCGGTCAGCGTCACATCGACACGTTCTCCGTTCATTGCAGATTCCCCCGGCATCACTATTAAGTCTTCTGCGATGGAAAGAAAAGAAAAGTAGGTGATCGTTTCGCAAGCCGGGGAAAACATGAATTTCTGTCGTTCTAATTACCGATGAATTGTTTATATAGTTCGCGTTTTCGTGACAGGGTTTCTGACCAGCTGGCTCGCGTTAGTGGCAAGTAATTCAATAATAATTTCCAGCACAAAGATCGCAGGCCACCCTCGTCCGGTATGCCTATAATCAAAGTTTCAAAAAACGAAATAACAAATTGCAGAGATTATAATGCAACTTGAACAAAAGCACGCCAACGACATAGTCTACCGATGATTCATCGTATAAGATAAGTGGAATGATAACGACGATTTACCATGAAAGCAAATCCCTCTCAGATTTGAAATGTCAATTTCCTCCTCATTTAGAACTTCTTCAAAGTCAATTAATCTGTAAGAACGGTGAAGAAAAACACGTAAAACTCAAAGCAGATGTCAGCTCATTTGTTGTGAAAGACAATATACAATGCAGTGTTATAAAATTGAATTGTTCTAGTAAAAACAAAATCAAAAAGCGATTAACCGTACGAACCTCTTTCTTAAGATACTCATATTGGAAGTTGTTACTACATTTGATTACACTCGCACGCTTTATCGCCTCAAAAATCAAGTTTCAAAATGTTAATTTTTCCGAACTCGTGATGTCGATATATGCAGTAGGCGTATGTCTGATTTATACGCAATATACGTGCATGTATGCTCGACACTCACTCTTGTACACTTGTCCAAACATTTATTTATAGATATGTCTATAGAACAAATTGAGAGACATTTCCAGTGACATTTCTACATTTGCTCGTCACACTTGGTCACACTCTACTTTATAGAGATGATAGCCTTATCTTATTCTGTATTTTTTGATGCGATACCGTCCCTCTTCTCTCCCCATATAATTTCACATTAGGATATGCTTCGGTGTGATATTGCCAACTTTGATTTCTCTTCTATGCGCACGTGTGTGTATAGAACGTATAGAAGAACTAAACATAACCTATTTACGAACATAATGCTCGTGAAAACTAGAGACAAGCAACGAACATCGAGGATGTTTGTTGTTTGTGATAAGAGATGTGCTAGATGTGAGATGTGAGATGTGCTAGAGATAATAACTGTATGTGTTATCCACTTGGCGCTGCAAATGCTTCTAATCCTCGCTTTTTCTTTGCTTTATTATACAAATTCGATTCCGCCGAAGCATTTGCAGCGCTAACTGGGTCGTACCAGGTCGTACCCTATATTTGCCTATATGGTGATTTCGCATTGCTGTTAAATAACCGTTAAATTACGGTCATATTACAGTAATCACATACAATATGTTTGTCATAAGGTTCAATTTTGCGTATTGTGCAAAATATTTGCTTCTCTTAATTTTTCAATCGAAACTCATTGTTATATGATAGTTTGTGTTGAAAAAATGGGACACATGTTTACGCTCATGGAAACCCTCCATGTATAGTGCGCGCGGTTACACCGGACATCCAAGAAACACAGGAAAATCTTTCTCTGATAATTCAAAGAGTATTGGCCGTATATTAAGGAAAAGAATGCTGGAAGTAGAAAAAAAATGCATCGAATACATTCTTGTTTCGAAATAGATCTGTTTATTGATTACAGAAAATATTTCAAATTTATTGGCATACTTGATGATTTACTCAATATTTTGGCACCCTATAAATATCGTAATCACATTGACAGTATTATTTTGTTTGTGGCCGCTTCGTGATCACATGAGTCGATATATGTCGCTCTGAAGAATCAGGAAAGAATACGTCATTTGCATATATGAATAATATATAATCATATGATTATATATGATCATATACGATTCACAGATCGTCATAGAGAATTCGTATATTGGCTTATATTGATCATATCTGATTATATCTTATTTCATATGATTATACATATTTTTTTTTCCGGGATATCCAATTATTTTCCCATCTTAATGTACATTTAATCATGAGACTGTATTTTAATAAATAATTTGACAAATAAACAATCGTAACAACTTAAAATGACCCAGAAATAAAGTCTAAAATGAAAATCATTAAATCTGTAAGCGATTTTACTCAAATTTTTATCGAATTACCTCATTTTATAATTTACCACAGTCGCGTCGGTAAATGATGGATTTTTCCATGAGATCAACTCGATAAATCCGTAATTAATAAAAACGATGTTTTCATTACTTACACGTTTCATAGTCTTGTTAGTTTCCCGATTCAAAAATAAATATGATATTTTTCAGCCGTTAATTGTACGAATACGATGAATTTCATTCTTATCATTAACATCGAATTTTTCGTTTTCCGAAAACTAAAAGAAATTTTTTATTCTGTTCCCTTCTAACCATTTTTACAACAATGTTTTGTTTTTACTTATTCATTCATTTTAATTCCTTCATTTATTTTATTTATCTTCTTTGACGTGAGTAGTGAGATGATATTGCAATACAGCTTCAATTTATGCATTTATAAACCTCAGTGCCTCAATCGCGACGAGATGAGCTATATAGCGCCGAACTAGAAGCAATCTTAATCGATAATATCTCAAATTGCTCTAGCGGTAGCAATTATTAAAAAAAAAATTATTAAACAATTTCGAAACAATCACTAATTCGACGATTTCCAAGTTATCCGAGTACCAACGGGATTTTTTCTGGGCTCAGAAAATTGCGACTAATTTGCTCATCACTGTCCCACCTTTTTATTTACGCTTTATTAACGTTTTGTTGTTTATTAACACCAGTAAAAGCGGATCTCAATTCAACCCTTAACATTTTTAAAATTCAATTATTATTTTTATTCAAAGAACGTTAATAAAACGCAAATAAAAAGGTGGGGCAGTGATGAGCAAATTGATCGCAATTTTTTGAGCCCAAAAATGATCCCGTTCATACTCGGATAACTTCGAAATCGTCGAATTAGTGATTGTTTCGAAATTGTTTAATGACTTTTTTTTAATAATTGCTACCGCTAGAGCAATTTTATATTCTTCATGAGCAAATTGCGAGCAATTCTTTGGGATATAATTCATTAAGACGGCGGTCATATTACCTTTAATATATGAGATCCGGTAGCGAAATAAATGACGCACGACTTTTACCGAGATTATAAGTTTTATTCAAATATCACAAGTAATAGCGATGAAAAATCGCTTTTGTTACAACAGGCATTGAGTGCCACAGCTATTGCTGCAAGAAAAAAACTCTTCTTACTTTCAACGTTGCCGGGCGTTCAGTCTTTTGGCGATCGACGCGCTGTCGCACGGCCACGTCGTGAAGTGGAGCAAGGCCACCACATACCGTTTAGCGCTGCAGACATCTGACAGCGATGTGTTGTACTAACGCCAACAACATTTTTCAGGGAATATGCCTTTACACTCGCTTTTTTAATACAGAGTAGCGAGAGCGAGGGTAGCAAAGAAAATACAACTCTCGTGTGAAACTCTGACCATTTCCATCTTGTCGCTCAACCAGCTAACAATTCGTCATAAAAACAAACGTCCTGTTGGAAAATCTTGTTGTTTGCAATGCAATGTTTCAATTGTGCGGATTACGAAATACTTTAAATCTTTAGCACAATTTAAAGAAAGACTTTGCGAAGAACATTGTTACGCTAGAAATTTATTCAGTGTTAATTTTGAAGTGTTGTGTTTATGTGATAAATTCTTCATTCAATTCTTTCGTTGATTTGCACGTAGAGGATAAAGTGCGCGGTACGTGAAATATGTTCTCAGGAAATGTCAATGTACATCAATTGTTTGTTTTTCTGTTTATGTCACACCGTAAATCCGTTAGATCAATGATGCCGTCATCTCTCTCGTGCGCACATCTGCCATGCATGCGTCCCCATAAACAAACTTTTCAGTGACATTTCTGATCACTGCTTTCAATTAAAAAGAAAGTCATTACAAAAAAAGGATAAGCGATTAAATATATATTCTGTTACAGGCATATACGAAATAATCGTTGTTGTGTGCAATTTAGTCACTTGATAAGCCTAGATCCCTTTTAATTCCTCAATCAAATGCATCAACGAATGTTAGAAATTGCTGTGAATCTCAGAAATACCAAACGCCGTCTTCATTAACCATATTTCCATTTTATTAAAGATTGAATTGTCTAACTCAAGAAAACTGTGAATTTTCACCATTTTTTACTTTGCTCTTTTTTTCATTTTCAATCAAATTCCTTTGTGAAAATTGTTTATTCTTTTTGTTAATTAGGTTTTAACAAAGATGGTGCTTGAAAAAATTTAAACTTGCATACAACTCGAATAAGTTTGGAAGACATAGTCGTATGCAAGAGGATTTTAGAGTCAATAAAAACTTCTTGTGTTCTGATCTGGGCGGTAACATAGCGAGGATACTTTACACTCCCGCCTGTAATCAACATACCATCTTAAATAAGGCCAAAAGCGATACTCAAATAAGATAAAACATAAGCTGGATGTACTTGAAGTAGAAAATCAGAGCGGAATGAATTATTCAAAAGTTTGCCTCCAAGATGAGGAGCATTATTCGCAACAGTTTATTCATAAAAATCATGAAAGCTTGGAGGACGCGAAACTCCATAACAGATGCATCAACTTAATAAGAGACATGAACAAATATGGCATATGTATTTTTGATGACTTCCTGGGTGCGGATTTGGGAACGGCGATACTGAAAGAGGTACATAAAATACACAACGCTGGAATGCTTAAGGACGGACAATTAGTTTCGAATAAAGCTGTTGTCAACGGCTTGGAAAGAGTAAGAAGCGACAAAATGGCATGGGTGAATGGCAAGCAAAATGACAGCAAGAATATTGGGATGCTGTTAATGAAAGTCGATGAAATTATTGCAAGGGTAAGAAAAATACCGAACAAAGGAAAATGGGCTAATTGCAACATTCACGGAAGAACAGAGGTAATTCTTTTTCTCTATTGTAGATCGCGATTGTGTGTGTTTTTTTTTCATATTCATTAAAATCGCTCAATAAAACTTGGAGATTTATGAATAAATCGTATTCTATGCTATCCTAAAGAACAACATTTTTCGGGTAATTCCCGCCATTTATGTGTATGTATATTTCATTTCATCCCCTCATTTCATATTTTACTAGACAACATCGTTATTCACCTTCACAGTACCTAAATCGGTGCATAGACTGCGTACACACGTATTTCTCATCCAAAAAATGTTCATCCTCGGGATTCTTTGTGAAACTTTTGATGATCTTATACCTACTCTTTATCTATTCTAAAAATGATCAAATCTATTCTCGCGTTATTGCAACGAACGTCAGTGGTTCAACTTTCGGAGTTTCTTCCACAAGATTTTTGTTCGACTGAAGAATAATGAACGTTATTAATTTCGAGCCAATTGATTTTTTTCGTCAAATTTTTTTTCGAAATTTCCTACTCCCGGTCCTCGAGTTTCTTTCGTTTTTCAAAAATATCATATACGTATTCAATTTAAAAATAGTAAACTAGTCGCGCATCATCGTAGATATATTTTATCTACTTGAAATGCATGGAATGCTTGTGCAAGTCTTTGATTATTGACTATTGAATATTAGTTCTATGTATACGTGCCGTTTTTCACGTACCACCGCTAGATCGAAATAAAATTTTTATTTTTATGTTATACATTCATAAAAAAAGACTGCATTATGCAGCAAAAATAAGCATTAACGGTCAAAAGTCGTTGAAATAATAATCATCGTAAAATACTCGATAATGAAACATTCTGCACCAAATTATAATTCCCGGAAACTTGTCATTTTTATTTACATTACAGTACGTTTTTTTTATTACACTATACACTAGCGAGAAATCGTTACAGGAGAAAATATAGCTATTGGATCACGTACGCGCCAGTAAGTCCCCTCCCCCAAGCATCCTCAAAAGTTGCTAAAGACGCGGCAGCGTCTCGACACCAAGTCAGAGACCTGCCACGGATATTATACAGGAAAATGGGCTTCCAGCTGTCAACCAATAATTTAAATCATGTATATTTCCGAAACCGTTCTCTTAATCGAAAATGTAATGACATTTTACCGATTAAATATGATTTTTTTCTTTCCATTGAGCCTAGTTAAAGGACGATTTGATCTGCCGATATGTGCAAACTCATATTTTGAGCTGATTTTTTCTCTACTAAATTTCAAAATAATATATATATATCACATTCGTCATGTCGCGAAGTAGGCAAAACACCGAAAAATCAAAGCGTCAGTGTTGAATGTCAAAGTTTTTTAACCTTTTCCGATGTCAAAGTCTTAACGCTTGAAGAATTTTTTTTTTGTTTTTTTTTGTCTTACATGATTAAATTCGGTGGTTTCCTACAAAAAGAAGTAAAATTCTCATTTAAAACTTTAAAATGTAAAAAGTTTATTCAAAAAAAAAAAACAATCAAACTTGGCGTACGTGGAACCGCTTTTTCTTAACCATGCACGCCAAGTTTGATTTTTTTTTTTGGAAAATGTAATTTTTATTTTTTTTGTTTATACGACAAATAAACAACGACGCGAAAGAATCATGAAGAAAAATCGAATTAAAGAACGCACACTGTAATCTGTCGAAAAATGGTTACAGGGAAAAGTATGGCTATAGGTGCAGAGAGTCACGTACGCCAGCAAGTCCCCTCCCCAAGCTTCCTCAAAAGTTTTTTTCTATCCGACACATTATCAACTGCTCGGATGAATCATGAACGAAAATCGAATTCAATGAGCAATTTTGGACGGGAATTTACTGGGTAGAGTAGAAAAAGAAGTTCGTGCCGATCGGTTTCACAAAACTCACACAAAACATCTTGAGCAAACGAAAAAGAGGACAGAAAGCAACAAATGAAGGACCGGCAAAATTAAATGTCTGCCGCACGTGACGAAAACCACGTAGTCCAATATCGTATGAAAGATCTCACTCCGGGAGAGCCCTTGAGAAAACATTCATCCTTCACAGGTCTTCCCGACGCATTGATGTATAGTTCGTGGTCTCTATACGCACTATGCGTTCTCAGCAATGACAAAATTTCGTTAACATCGAGATCAATCAGACAGTAATTTTCAACATTTCAAACGGCCAATTTCCGTTTTTGTACAATTTCATATCTCACCCCTTTGCTTTGTCCAAGTAAATAATGATCGAAAAAAAAGATTGTATCAGGATTTGTGTATCGATAAATACGAAGCAATGCCCGTTAAATATAGACTCTGCCTATATTTGCCTGTATTATACAGGCTCGACTTGTATTGGTTCCAACACCGGCACACTTAATATTTTTTACACATGTACATGTTCTATGCGTTTCAGGCAATGGTTGCTTGTTTTCCCGGAGATGGTTCACATTTTGTTAAACACGTTGACAATCCGAATCACGATGGGCGTTGTCTAACGGTAGTTTATTATTTAAACAAAAACTGGGACGTTGAGGTGAGTCGTGGGAAAAAATCCACTTTTCGTATTCCAAATTATATTTGGGAAGAAAATCATTCTTTTAAACGATAAGTTCAGTATCAAGTATATTAAAAACACAACGGATAGTGATCGTCAACAACAGTAACCTTGCATAGTTCTGACAAAATTCATTAATAAATTGCAAATCCTATGAATAGGAGTAACAAAAATACTGTACTCCAAAAAGACATGATTGATTTTTTTCGAAGAAAAGCGACATTTTTCATAACTTTCCAACTTTTTTTCCGGTTATGAAAAGCCGCAAATTAAAATTATTTTCGCGCGTCCGATTAGTTGTATTTTGCCAGCTGATAACTCGCCGGGAAATCGTCGGATCAAAAAGTGCTTATAAACTTTTCAATTTGGGATTTCATCCCCAATCTACTCGTAAATTATTGACTTTCCATCCTGAGATACCCTGTATAAAGTTCGAAAGAATTAGTAGTAGAATAAATGAGAGAATTTATCTTGTACGAGAACAACACAAGTTTGTCAAGTGGTTGCATAATGAATTTTATTCGAACAAACAAACAAACAAACAAATAAATCAGTAAAAATGATGCGAAATTTTTGTATGATCTATTTTACATGAAATACATTTTATTGTAACTTATAGAAAAACGGTGGTCTGCTAAGGATATATCCAGAAGGCTGGCGACCAGATATGGTTGCAAATATTGAGCCTTATTTCGATCGATTATTGTTTTTCTGGTCGGATCGACGAAATCCTCACGAAGTCAAACCCGCTTACAGAGATCGATACGCTATAACATTGTGGTATCTTGACAGCGAGGACAGGAACAAAACTCGTCGTATGCGTCCAAATTCAAGTAAAATAATCATTTAAATTCTGTGTACTATAAATATTGTTTGAATCATTTTATTCGCCTTTTCAATAAATTTCCACATGCAAATACACCATATTCCCTCGCTAATGCACTGAAGCTCTTTGATCTTTAAAAGTATTTGTAAAATAATATATTTTTATATTTTAGGAGTCTATGCGAGTCCCGGCTCAAAAACGCGCCCATAGAGTCAAAATTATGTATAATTCTGGACGTGACTATGGAATTCGGGACTTGGTATCTGCAGATACCACACCAAAAACTTTCATTCCAATTCTGGTAAACTTCAGCCCGTAATTGCAAATGAGCGTTACCACATAAAGATATTAAAATATGTCAAGAACGAACTGATTGCAAGAATGAGATTGATGGTGCTCGACTCCTATGAGTTATCAACATTGATATCAAGTCGAAAATAAATAAATTCCTTTCTCTCTTGAAGTCCCGTATATTTGGGATAATCCACAACAGCGGACACGGAGTGTGTGTAAATCTTAGTGTGTTTGTTGAAAAAAAATCAGTTGATAAAAGTCTTTTCTTCTCGTCCATCAAGATTGAACGCTATGACACGAATGGTCATTTTCTATATGTCAGTGACGCAATAAATAAGAACGAAAATTAACAATAAAATCTTGCACGAGGGAATATCGATAATTACCAACGACTGATGGTAAAGAAACTTCAGAACTTAGCACTTACTTAATCGTTCTTCGTGAATAAATACAAAAAAGTACAAGATTTTATTATTATCATTATTATTCGGCAGAAACGGCTGAATAAGTGTCTTAAGTAATACGTTCGACCACCAATGATTAATTTATAGCAAAAGAACATGCAACTACCTTACTATGTTTCAAAAATCTGATGTTATCCCGAAAATAAAACATTGACGCACAGTACTTGCAGCTTTGCGACTCTTAAATATTTTGTCTCAAAAGTGAATACACCCGAGTCCAACATAAAAAATGATTAAGATATTGTCCTAGTCTAAAATAAAGACTGTGGAAGGAAAGCAAACGTTAACATCGCCTTTGTTCGTAAAATCGTTGCTTAATTTATGCAAAAGGTCTCGTACCTATGGAATGACTAGAACAGTGAAATAATAATCGTCGAACGCCGATAATCAATATTGTACAAAGTCGTAATGTTCTCTGTTTTTTTCTAAATATTTTCGCATATGTAGGATTAAACAATGAGCACGATAATATTAAATTAATACAAATTAGATATAGTATCATGTGTACATTATATAAATGTAAATATAAACTAGTGTAAAAATGGACAATAAAAAAGTGTTATTTGAAATAATTGAAAGGACGTTTTTTTCAATAATATAATGTTGCCGATGTTATTACATTCGATCTTTTTCGACTCATCAGTTATCACAAATGTGGAGAAATAGCGCGAATATTGATGAGAAATTGCTTGAGTTCTATAACTTCGATAAATATAAACAACGGAGACATTTTTTTTTGCGAAGCTTGAAAATCTTTGAAAAGTAACTTCATTATAGTAAGAGTTTGACCACTTCGTCAAATATGAAAAAAGCGGGCCAGCAAGTGGCGTCTCTATGCGTAATTTGTGCAAACCATACCAAGTCGATAAGGTAGATGTCTATAGTATTTTTGATGAAAGCTGAAAATATAAAAATCGCATACAGTAACAATGTATTTTGATTTGTTGCGTCGTGTCGTCATTGTGTGGACACTGCTCTAATCAGTTTAACGATCGATCGATCACGGAATACACAAAGAAAAAAAATAAATACCAATTTCGCAACAAGCGTTTGAGAAGAAAGGAATAACACACGGTAACGGGCAGTTCATCGGAGAGACCAAGTTCATTTCGATGAAGGGGGCGCGATATAGTATACTCAAGTGCGAAGAACTCATCGGGACGGTTATTTTTTTCCTTCAATGAATCAAGTGCGTAGTGGCGCAGAAAGCTCTCGAGCACTTTCGAGTTTCGAGTTCTAAAAAATGGTCGTTGAAATAATTACTACGAGGAAACGAGCGAACATTCGACGCGGACTCTATTGAAAAAACAAGAACAAAATGAACTGTGGGTGGATGATCATAGAGAGACTTTTAGATCGAATATTCGTGTGAAAATGGACTGGTGGTTCATTGATAAATGTGACAATTCTTTTTCCGTAAATTCGATAATGTTTTTCATAAAAATCTGCTGGTGACCCAAGAAATAATAAACGATTGTAACTTGTACGCGTGGTGAAATACAAAAGGTATAGGAGAAACTGCTGTTGGAGTAGTCACACAGCTGATATACACTTAAATCTGTCATATCCAAATGACAGTTGTGTTCGTGTTGGCAATGATTATGAATTGCGTAATTGTGTCAAATTGTGACAAATATACTACGAAAAACATAAGAAGCGCCAGTGAATTATCCCGCGAATAAGTTTGTGTGAGAAATTACGTTGCCTCGATTTTGGTTTCCTTTTCCTTTTGTGTGGGTTCCCGGAATATACGATACCTTACGAATTTGAAGAAACTCAAGACCAATTGTTTGACTTTTTTTCGATGCAATGGCGCTTCTCGATGCCCTTTTTCAATCTAAACAACAATTAGGACCCGAGAGTCTGTCCGATCTCTGTTTTGCAATGATATGTGACAATCTCGATATAATATCTACCAAGGATGAACAGGGAAACAGAACGCTCAGGGAGGGATTGCAACTTCCCAGCGAAATATGCGAAAGACTAATCGAATTTGTACAGAGGGGCGCAGTTTCCAAAGCTGACGATTCGTTTTTTGCTATTTTTCGAAATATCAAAGCTACGAGGCTCGAGAGAGTGAGAATTTCATCAAACTTAATAACCGATCGATCAGTCATGGTTTTGGCAACACAGTATGTTACACATTTGGATTTTGTCGAATGCAAAGAATTAACCGGACTCTCGGTCGACTACATAAATTCCATGGGTAGCACTCTTCAATCACTAGCTTTCAGAGGTGTTCAAACTGTGATACAACCACCACCTCTATGTGAGTTCCTCTTGTTTAATCCATTTTTTTACTTTTTCCAGCTTTTTACTTGTAAAGAAAAAGTGTCCCATCCTTGATAACAAGTCGAGCGATAGTTATACGGCGGAATGAATAATTCAGCTGTTGGTTGCCCCACAAGTTCAAAAAACTAATTCGCCATTCTCAAAATTTTGATATATATATTTTTTTTTTTCAGTTACACCAAACGGAGAAGGTGTGGCAAACGGTAAGAATCGACAATTATTTCTTGGCTGCAGAGCGGTTTTAGTTTTGATAAATTGAACACTTTGTGCTGTTGAAATATGAAAACAGTTGTTTTTCCTCTAATTACAAGCGCGATTTGAAAAATATGCATTTAACGTTGCAACGAAAGAGTATTTTTTACTTTTCACTGAAGAGCGATCGTAAAACTTTGTCATTTCAATAACGTTATATTTTACCAACAGGGGGAAAACTGTTACAACAATATACCAAGAGAGGATACATATTTTACTTACCATACTTGCGATATTTTGCTCTGCACAAAATCAACATACCGTCTCTAGATTATCGTATGGTACTCGGTCCAATGATGAGTCTTACGCATTTGGATATATCTGGCGCGACGGACGTAAAGAGCTATGATTTTTTGAGTGGCGTACCTCATCTTGTGTCGTTATGTCTCTATAACGTTAAAAATATCGGCAGTTCCGATACGTTCGTCCCTAAAATATGTCAACTGAGGAAACTGCGACATCTCGACATTTCCCAATCGAATCCAAAGTACGGCTATTTCGCTCATGCTAACCGCTTTCTCAGTGAATTGGTGAGAGGCTTACCAGAGCTTGTTTCGCTGGATATTGGAGGTACCAATCTTGCCGGTACGGGAGTTACCGAACATCCATTGGAAAATTCATCTTCGCAGTACGAATTGTGCGATATTCAAGGTTTGTCATCCAGAATACACAATCCCTTGCAATTTCTTGGTTTATATGGAACGCAACATGGCGCTTGCCGAAGACACGACATACCAGCGGAAGTGGCAAGTCTTGTTGCTCCTCTTCATGAAGATGATCAGCTATTAATATCCTTCAATCGCAAGTAATACGTTTTCCGTTGTTATATAGATCGCGGGTGATGCCAACGAAGATCAAATATTAGTTGCACTGAGATTATGTATGGACAACAAAAAAGAATTACTACAAAAAATTCTGAATGACCTGTATCACGTATTCAGATACGATAATTGTAAAAGGATGGATCAAGGTCTTCATATGGTATTAGAAGTGATGGAGAAATATGTACCCGAAAGACACATTCAGATTTCCGGAAGGTATACGAATCTCTTATAAGATCTGTTTTTTTTCTTGCTGATCAACTTAAAAGTCAATACGTACCGATTGCCTCTATTCATAATGCCAATAGAGTATTTCTCAGCAACAATTTTCGGCAAACCAATTTGATACTTCTATATTTCCATCACGACCGAAGACAATACGATTTTTTATATAAATTGAACAGTTCATTTTTTCGATCATGAGCGCATTGATTTATTATGCAGCGCGACCCTCTTCTATATCGTAAAAATGAAGGAAAAAAGTGGCCTTCCCGTGCCACTGAGACGAAAAATAATAGGCACTTTGCTGGCGGGTATGAATGCTCATAAAGATGAAGAGACCATGATGCGAAATGGGTGTCTGGCGCTCTGTCAATTCCGTATACCCCAGGATGTCGTAAGTTTTTCTTTTCTCATATAACTTTTGACAATATCTCTATTATCGTCCATGTGCATCGTTGTCGGGTCATACAGGAAAAGAACTGTCGGGCTAGAATTAATCATATACATCGTCATAGGAGTAAAAAGTATACAGAATTTGATACAAATTGAAAGAAACTTTAAAAAAGTAATATTCATCCCGTAGCTAAGTAATAATACGGGGGGTCCCAGAATTCAATGCCAATTATTCAGACCAAAGTAGGAAATGGAATTTCGAGTCGAGAAGTTTATGAGCACGTTTTGATTTGACATTTCTACCGAGTTATCAAATGATATAATTCGGCCAATTGGCAATAATTGGCTCAAACTTTGACAATAAATAACTTGTCAGGATTTCGTCGTGTAACGAAATGTCACTGGAACTTATCTAGTTACATACGTTCCGGGAAACAGTGAATAATAATTTAACCTCAATAATTTAATACGAAAATAATAATAATACCATTGTGTATAAAATATGATATTTTCAATTTACATTTCCAAAGAAATTTTATGGTAACTCCTTTGATACTTCACAGATGTGGAACTACGAAGCTGTCGTAAAAGTATTATTGCATTCAGCAAGGTACGCCGAGTCTGAAGGATTCGTTCAACGTATTGGCATATATCTGTTAAATTCTCTGGCATGCCAGGTTGAAGGAAAGAAAAAGCGCCTTTTAGGAAAATTAGGTTGCGTAAGAACGATGCTGAATCTCGTAAAATATCGCGTCGAATATGCCATGTTTGATGACATTCTCGAAGTTGCTTGGTCGACTATGTGGAATATGACCGATGAGACACCGATAAATTGTCAAAGATTTATGGATGAAGACGGCATGAGTTTGTTTCTTCGATGTGTGAAAGTGAGTTGTTTCGCAAACTTTTCAGAATTGATACATGTTTGGTTTACAGATTTAGTCGCTGAAGATCTTGAATGACAAAGAACATTTCTTTGAAAAATCGCATTCCAAAAAATGAATAGATCCTTTATTCCATTCACTGTACGAAAATTTATAAAAACCATCTTTCAAACGGTGAAATTTTGTTAATTCAGTATGCTTCTATGGCAAATAAATTCCCAACAAACATATTTTATCTGAAAAGCCTTGTTTAAAATTTTCCAACTCGCTCTTTTGTTTTTAATTCTCATTTTAGCATTTCCCATTCAAAGAAGAATTGCTCCGAAACATGATGGGCTTAATCGGCAACGTCGCTGAGGTGGATTACCTTCGTGTCAAACTGATGCAGCATCAATATGTCACGGTGTTCGCTAAATTGCTGGGTTACAGTAGTGGTTTTATCGAGGTATCACGAAACAAATTCTATTTATTTTAATGCAAGTGCGTTTAATTTCAGTGAGCACGAATGAGGTAAAATAATTATTTATAACTGAAATTCAACAAATTATTTGATTCTTTGCCTAGGTGTCTTACAATGCTGGTGGCATATTAGCCCATCTAGCATCTGATGGTGTCGAAGCTTGGACGATAGAAAATCCGACGAGGGACGAGGTCCTCGAGGGTATGGTCACGGCAATCGAGAGTTGGGATCTTTCTGCATATCGAAATATAAATTATCATTCGTTTTTGCCACTTCTACGGTTGTTGGACGTTTATCACACGCCTCAGTGCCAACACTGGGCAGTCTGGGCACTTGCGAATCTCACCGGAGTATATCGTAAGTCGGCGATCAGCGAGAAATAATGCAATCAGCATCCGCGGCATTGCTCGCGAGAGAAAAAGTTATATCCGCATTCTCTGTTTCACATCCAAAAGTCGCGAAAAACATTTTTTTCCGTTTTGCATTCATTTTTCTCCAGAGTATTCACACGCAAAATCAGACTCTCGAAGAATCTTAATGGAAAATTTATTTCTCAACAGCATCAAAGTATTGCTCGTTGGTGGAAACGGAAGGAGGTATCGAGAAGCTCAACAATTTACTCAAGGATTCACGACCGTATAATCGTATCAAGAATCTGGCTGTTCTCGTCATCATGAACTGCGGACATGAAATTTCTAACGGGACGTATAACAATTAAAGCGTTCCCGAAGAAACTTGAAAAAATCGTGTTTCAGTTGTTTCGTGTTTTCAAGAGAGAGAAAAAAAAACAACGATGGCCCAAAAAGCAAACTGACATCCACTCAATCACCCGCCAAATGAAAAATTCAGCATTAGAGACACGAATTATCCGTACAACATGTGATCATACCTGGGAAATTGAATACGAATAATTGTTTTAAAGTGTTAACGGAATAAACAATTCGGGCATATCTCGTCGGCACTTTTCAACGGGAGGAGACGGATGTAAAGAAGGGTTTTACAAGGGGCGAGCATTGGAGCAAGAGATAATCTATCGATTGTTCAATCAATTCGAATCTACGAATAATACAAAACATGGATAAAAGAGGCTGGATATTTTTGCCACATACATACCGCGAAGGATAATTCGTGTAAAATCGTCATTTTATAACAATAAAAAATTCTGTATCGTTACTGTCAAACACAATTTAACATGAAAATTGTATGTTATTCTTTACTTGCCAACGGAATGTGGCTATATGCGGCTCGAGCGAATAAAACAATAAGAAAGGTGTACGTTTTATTGCTGATTATAAATCGTAACAATGCTTACAGAAATGTCTTTGGAGAAAAAAGAAAGTTATTACATATGTGTTGACTAGAAAATTCTGGATTGTGTAATACGTAAATTTTTCGCGTATGAAAATTGAAAAACAGAGGAAAGATGAAGTCAGAAATTATAGCTGTAGGTTGATCTATTCTTACCGACTGTTTGATAGGCTATAGAGCAGAAAAATGAATACGTGGTAAAAAGACTTTACTGTAAATAGCAGTATGTGTAAAGGGTACAAAAGTGTAAAAGCGCTCTTTACGTTTGTATGTTTTTGTACATCGAACATATAGAACTATCAGATTGTTTCGCGAACGGTCGTTGATGCAATAAAAGAACATGTTGAGTGATGGGCAGTGCGGATGAATTAATTGTAATAAAATTTTGTTTCTTCGAAATCAATTTAATTTCGACGATATATGATCCCTGTGTTATTTTGTCTCGAAAGATTTTAATAATGTTACGAGATGTTACTTGTAATTTTGTAGGAAACTTGCTATTTAAATGCAAATCATAGTTGTACTTCGATTCCTCTCATTGCCCGTTTTACTTTTTAAACAATGCTATTATCGTGAATTATGTGATAACCGCAAACTTTTGAATCGTAAACCTAAAAGGATGCGTGATGTAATATCTCTTGTAAATTCGAATTGCATCAAAAATTGTATTTTATGAAAGTGTCCGTTTGTCAATATAGATTCGAGTGTTAAATACAAATCACAATTTTATTCCAATTTCCTTCGTCGTCCGTTCAACGTTCAATACTTCTTAACGGAGCTATTACCGCAAATTATTTCTTGATCGTAAACTTTTATAAATCCTAAACGTAGACAGGAAAAACGATGTGATTTGCTTTGTAAATTGCAATTTCATCGAAAAATTGTGCTTTTTGGCAGCATCAGTTTATCAATATAGATTGGAGTATTAATTGTTATAGCAATTTCTTCCGGCTATTGCAGCCTGCAGCGACATAATGGCAAAGGACGTTTCGTCATGTTTTTCGGGATAAAGTGGTTTTTACGTTGCCTTTACGGGCTGCTATATGCGGTGTCAAACACAACTCGATGATGCACATTCAAATGGAGCTCCGCGCGCGGGCTGCCTGCACTCGACATTCCGATAGCGCGACGAGTTTATTATGAGAGCAAACGATGATTGGGCGACAACTGGCGCTATTTCTCTTTACGTTTACGCGATTCGACGTACAAAAGTATAAACTAATACAACGAAACATATATATGTAGACACAAGTGGCGTTTCGGCCAGTGGGCAGAGTGGGCAGTGGGTGGCGGTTGGTGGTGTGCTCCGGTGCTGCTCCTCCGTTGCCGCACGTCAAAGACAATCGTTATCTCTCTCCTAACCTTTTCGCGCGATATCGCCGCGATAAACCGCGAGAGAGATACCCACCACGAGAAACTTTGTCGTTGACAAGTGTCTTGTGGATAAACGTTAAGTAACGTTTTTTTTAAACGGAAGTAAACAGGAAAGATAAAGACTTTTACATAACGCGTATATGTACATTAATACATTGACACAATGTGGCACGGGAAATTACGATCGTAGCCCAGGCTTATAACGCGAGGGGAGATCCGAAAAGTGTTTGAGAGAAGAGAGTTGACGGTGCCGCCCAATAATAATGGTGCTGCTGTTAACCGCGCTCTCGTGACTCTCTCGGGCACGGATCTCTTTCTCTCGCTTTTGAAAATCCAGTCCGCGTCCGGTTATCGGAGCATGGTTTTTTTATAATAAAAAGTCATTGTTAACCGTCACACGGATTTCATAATAATCCGTACCCCCGCACCCCGTAAATATCAATCGTTCGCAACTCGTATTGTTATTATCATTTCTGCGAGTGTTACTTTGTGCTTCTCCGTTAATATTTTTCAACATCGTCCACGTTACTCGACTTTTTCTTCTATGCATTAATTTGACGTCGCTGTAGTTTTGATGAAAAAAAAGACAGGATCGTGCCCAATGTGATTGTGTCCTGGTGATCAGCTGGTGTTTAAATATCACCGTGGTTCGTGAAAAGTATATATCATGGCATCCTCGAATATGGGTATACAAATTGGCTCCGCCTGGCTGCAGAGGAAAATTAATCTGAGACCGCAGCATCGTGGTGTTCATCTCGTTACCGAAGAGATCCTCAGACAAGTGCCGGAACTCTGCCAATTCTCCGTCGGTCTCTGTCACATACAAAGTTGGTACCGATGATTCTACGAATAAACTTATCGGCAATTCATCTTTTCCAACGATCGTTTCATATATTCTCGATATTCGTACGAGATTCGCATAGTCCCCGCTATACAAGAGCCTCAAAGTTTGGGCGAAAAAACAAACATTCATGCTTGTAGTTGCAATATTTTCCGTCAAAATTTACAATTATAATCGTAATATTGAAACGGCTTGTACTCAGCCGGGAACGAGCAAGTCGCGAGAATGCATTTTTGCATCTTGCTCGTTATGCATGAATGCATAACTGTATTTCAGTTCTTCATGCGGCGACCGGTCTAGTGTTGAGTGAAAGTTGGAATTGACTGTATTTCAGTTCTTCACACGTCAGCCAGTTTAGCATTGAATGAAAGTTGGGATCCCGATGTCAGAGACGACATGGAGATGATGCTAAATAAAATAATACCGGAGGATATGCCCTACAGACACAGTTGCGAAGGACCGGATGATATGGTAAGTCAAGAAAATCAAAGCTGTACAATTTTGATGAAAAAAAAAGCGTAACGATCGTACCGAGGAAATTGCTACATCCAGCGAAATTGTTTTCATATCATTGTGCTGCAATACTGATAAATGACTGTTGCTGAAAATGTTCTCATTTTTCGTGAGAAAAA
Organism: Heteropelma amictum; assembly: GCA_959613375.1. NCBI lineage: Eukaryota > Metazoa > Arthropoda > Insecta > Hymenoptera > Ichneumonidae > Heteropelma > Heteropelma amictum. The sequence continues at coordinate 12,583,169 of OY390720.1, read as the reverse complement.
ATAACACTCGTATCCGAATATTGACCGATTTCTCAATAATTCTTTAATTAAAAAAGCGAATTCTAATGGTCCAATGAATTTTGTTGTTTGTCAGCCGGCTCATGTGAAAGCCTGTTTCCTTGGTTCCTCCTTGAGCATTCCAATAACGGATGGTAAATTGGCACTCGGAACGTGGCAGGGAGTATGGTTTTGCGAACATCGAAATCAGGCCGGAAGCCGAAAATTAGTAATAACATTGACTGGATGTTTGAGAGATTCGGCGCGTAGTCCTCTCAGTCCTGTGAGCCCTATAGCGTCGACGAGCAGCTAGGACCACTCTCATCCCCGAAGACGCGGCAAACATCAGCTGCGCTTATCGACCTCCAGCAGTTCGAGCTAGCAGCCGCCTAAACAGACACACCTTTGCAGAAACACCTGAGAGTTTTCACACAGATTATCGAACTGAGAACAAAGAATTCGGACAGACAAACAAAAATAACAAGGTAACTGGCTTTACCGATAAAAGTCATTTGATTAAATAAACAAAAACCATAATGAAAATATGGTGAAAAAATGTATAAAGTCAGATGGAAATTGCCAAAAAAATTGTTTTCAAACATCAAATCACAGCCATTTTACGTTTACAAATCTGCAAAATTCGAGGATATTATCGTGCTACTCGTAATGAAAAAGAGTTAAATTAATAAGAGCAAAGAGCTCTGCGGAGAAAGACAAGGAGAGAGGAGATTTGCTATGTGAGATTAAACTTGAGGGTGTATACGTCTCGCGATTCTTTGATATACATATCCATTTTTTACTTTTTCTGCTTTTCTCCATTGATGTAATTATTTCGTAAAGAAAACAAAGAAAATAATCACCAAAAAAAGAAAGAGATGTAAAGAAGATGAAATTCATCGCCATGTAGATTGTTTCGTGTAAAACACGGTAATATAAAAAGGATAATTGCTACTTTGATGTTGCAGGAAAGCAGATGAAAAATACTAGGACCATAACGTCATTTTTAATACAAAAATTTCCTAGTTAACAAATTGTGAATGTGTGGAACATGAACGAGAGAGAGAGCAAAAAAAAATGTTTGCGCAACGAAATATACACGATTCAAGAGAAAAAAAAACGATACAACATTTTTCGCGAGAAAAACGCTGCCGACTTACAACATAGAATTTTTCGATCCAAATTATTTTTGGAGAGGAATACAGTGGCGCGATAATGAAAACAAAAAAACACCCACGATCCCAGCTATTTTTTCTCCTCTTACTCTCTGAGAAAAGAAGGTTTTTAATGAGAAAAAAACAGACAGGGGAAATAAGAATGAAAAAAATTACCGTTCCGGTATAACGCGTCCAAAACACCGAATTTAATTATTATAGATTTATTTGAGAAAACAACGGTGGTGTGGGGGAGGGGGATCAATATGTTGAAAATATTGTTCAGATCGAGATACAAGCCAAGAACGAAAAAACAATAGAAATTAATGAAAAACAATACGTTACTCGGTTGGATTCGGGGCTACACGAGAAACGAAATAAAAGCGAAGAAAAAAATACGAAATATACATGAACAAAGATAAAATCGTGTATCCTACTTTTGTACATTATACGACGAGCGTTTCGACGCGTGTGATTCTGCGGATATACACATTGTGGCACGACGCATTCTGAATCACTGCTTGCTATAGGTTGGTCGTTCTCAATGAATTTTCCATTCGCATCGGGGATGTATATAGAGTATATATAAAAAACGTTTGAAATTGAATCGAAAAAACCAACCGTATATATATGTACACACATATATATATATAATATACATAAACTTCGCTGTGCTAAGAACGAACATTTCCGCTCGATATATCACTTTGATGTATTCAACTGTGGGACACCAAGTGACAACAAAAACATTTTTGATAAATTTGATGTTTTTTCTTTCATGGCGCAAAGTGTTCAGCAATTGAGAAACATCAACGACGTCTAAAATTTTTCTTTAAATCAATTAAGCAAATTGTGGTACTATCGTTCGATTTTTCATACAAAAGTAGGTACAATACGCTTTCACAAGCTGTGCCAGTTCTTTTTTTTTTAATTTGGCAATACCGCATATATTGTTTGAATCGAAAATGTAATACTTTTGAAATTTTATTGCCATGTTTGTATTCTCACTGAAATTCTTAACGCAATAATTAATTGTTTTTAAAAAGATGAAATCTTGAAATATGTAAATCTGCAGAAGTTGAATACGTTTACGCAGCGTTCCGTGTGTATCCTACAAAATATTAGATTTACAAAATTGTTCATCACTGAGATGTCCAGGAAAATAGATCAAGCCTCATAAGATTTCATACTATTTACTTTATCATAGTTTCGGATTTTTCTCACCAACGACATTTCTGCATTGTCTGGAAAATTGCTGAATTTTTTTTAACGCTAAACATGCAGATCCGAATTCGTTTCGAGAGAATTTCATCACATTTTTTGAAACACAACATACGTTGGAGGGGGTCAAAATGAATGGCTATTATTTTTTCTTCTAGATATACCGAAAAATTAATCGCTCGACACCTCAAAAAAAAAAAAAGCAATTGAACTATCAACCCTTTGTATTAACATCGCTTTATTTCAGTTCATGTTTAAATAAAACAGAAAGATCTGTTTTTAAACTTGGAAAATTTCTATAACATATTTTTGTACGAAATTTGATCCTCTGCAAAAGGGGTTCCTCGAGTTTAATTGATAAAATTTGTCGTTTAAGAAATAATTGGTGTTTAAAGCTTAAATTATATCGATTTCAATATTGATTGTAAATTGTTACTCTAATAATTTTAATTTTATTTAAAAACTGAAATTTTTTCTACGAAATCAATGCATTAGTGATTAAAAGTACGCCTGTATTCACTTTTGCTCCGCTTCTGACACGTAATACCCTTTCAAAATAATACCTAACAAACATTAACTCTTTTTGGACACTACATTTTTTTTTAAATTTCTAATTTATCAAACGCCATTTTTTATCCCTAACACATGGATTTTACATAAATAATCTAACTGTCTTGAAATACAATACAAATTTTTAGCCTGGTAGTTTAAAAAATAGTGTAATCCGTGTACATAAAGCTGCAGCAGCGATTATCCGTTAAACAGTCATTTTTATCGATTGAACGCGAGCATTGTGAAGCATTGAGTTTGCTATGGAAATATGTTATAAAAATTTTCTGAATTTCGAAGATTGGCGACTTACAAAATTTCAAAATCCAAAAGCAAATTTTCCCTTGTTGTTCAAATAGGAAATGAAAAATTGCGATGAGGGTTTATTTAATCTTAATATAAAGGTCTCATGTTTCAGTTGTCGTACATCGAGGTGCCAAGCAGTCAATATTTCAGTATATGAAGAGGATAAAATAGGTCGATTATTTTGACCGATCTAAATATATATGCATATAATAATACATTGAAAACATAATAATAATAATAACAACAATAATAATATCGTGTTATTATTATTTTTACTATTATACGTCAGATCAGACGGAATTGCCGAACGCACTAGACATTTTAGAGTTTTCATTATTAAGGGTTTTAAAAGAAAAGAATTAATCTCATTTCAAGTTGACGGTAGGCAATGGCTCGAAAAAAAAAGAATGTAAGGTTATTTTCGAGAAAAAGAAGATGCACCAAGATTTCTTTTTTCTCTCGAGAAAGTCTGAACATGATGCCGTTTGTGACGAGACAAAAGTGAAATTCTTCATGTTCGCACCATTTTTCTCGATGCAAAAGACACAATCTCGTGGAAAAATGTAAAAATTACGCTTTTTTATTTCACACGCCTGAATATTATATAATGAGAGCGGAAATGCGTGAGGTCAGCCCTTTTTTTTGGAGAAAGAAACCAGCATCGCAAAGAAAACAATGAAATAATAAGCAAACAAAAGATAACGCATTACCGACAAGACGTGGTGTTAATTGACCACCTCAGCTTGATACGGGCTTTCGATGAATACAGAAAACAAGAAAAAAAACGAAAAAGGGAAAAGAACAAATCAATCGTATGTAATGTTAAGCGAGCAGTCGATGTTAGGCTTCGTGTATCCCTCTCATGTATAGTATGTATTCAAAAAATTGAAAAAAAAACATTTAGAACAAGAGATGAAAAACTAAATTGTCGTCCACTACCGAAACTGCTTAAAAAAAAACGGAATAAAATGAAGATGAAATAAAAAGTATATATGAAAAAGCGTGTACTCCTACGTTCAAAGTATGCTAAAGAATACAACTTCATTATAACTTACATATTACAGGAGCTCAAACTATCATACCACTACAAATATTAAATGGAACAAATTATTAAGAGGTAGCGCAAAAAAATAAGTGAACAACAAAGCAGAAAAGAACGGTCTCTGGTCCAAAAAACTGAGAAGAAATACGAGAGAATAATTATGAGGCATGATAAATGAAAAACATAAGAAATGATGAGAAGGGAGAAATTAATGAGAGGCTCGATTAAACCATGCACAAAGGCAATCGTGTAATCAACAACCCACGCCCAATAACAAATGAAACATCTGTTTTACATGAACAGAGGCATTCGGATAAAAATAAAAATAAAAATAACTAAACAGACGATTATTAAATACAATACACTAACGAGGCTATCGAAAATTGTATGTATGTAAATAATCGCCAATTCGAATTACGAACTCACGCTCTCTAGTTATAAATTGTTACTTTCGTTCTCCCAAATGCTGTGACCAAATCTGTAATTTTGTTTAACAACATCATAATATTTAGTGTCATATGCTGTGAGAAATAATGGTGTGTGTGTGTGTGTCTGTATGTGTGTGAGATAGGAAGAGAGAGAGAGAGAGAGAGTGTGAGCTGTACGCTGCGAAACCTTCGATAATCTTGAGTGCATAAAATTAGCTCATAAAAAATGGCATTTAATAAAATGCAAATCAAACTTATTGAACGCAAACAATACGTATAATTATTATATTATGAATGTCTGATCACGAAAATGTTCGGCAGTCTAGTTTTAATGCCGATATCGAGTTCTCAATTGAAAAAAAGAAAAAACTGAAAAACAAACAAAAAAATAGTAGAAAAAACGCTGTTTTTTAACACGCTATTTTTCAAATTTATTTTTACTAATGAACTTTTAGCCACTAGTCTCTGTGCAGTCGAGTGTGAGAGAAAAAGGAAGGAAAAGTTATTGACCTAACTTTCCCTCCCTTCGAGTTTTCGTAATGATTAATATCTGCTTATGTCAGCATTCGAGTAGCGTATAGTCTGTAAATACAGGGTGAATGCAAACGGAGAAAGATGAAGAAAGAGCAACAAAAATAAAGACTACCGTTGAGTGGAGAATTTATCGATATTAATTTTATCGCAATGACATATTTGGTGAAGCGAATATTAATGATTACATACGTCGTAATTGCTCCTTTTAATTGCTCCTCGATTTTTACAACTTATTTTTGTGATATTATCGGAAAATTCATCTCGAACGTCGGAATTTTCGTGCCAACATTTTCGTTCAATTGTACAAGAATATTATTGAATAATTTTTCAAAATATCGAGAAACTTCACGTATTTATTGAAGTTTCCGAAATGCGTGATTGATACAATTGGCAATTTCATGTGAGTTCAAAAAAGTATTGATGAACATTTTTCATAAGTTTAAACACAATAACGAGTCCCAGGAGAATTAAATAAAAATCTTTGGAGATTTAAGGTCGTTTCACATTTCTAGGATATCAGATACTATTTTTTCTGGGATCTGAAACAATTATAGTAAAAAACGATAATGGATTTATATAATTCATTTCTTCGACATTACAAACTACATATGGAGCTAAAACTGGTAATTTTCTTATGAATAGAAATGTATCAATGAACGTTTTTCATATTTCGCATAAAATTGAAAATAATACATTCTCGAAGGTTTTATTACGAAAAGAAAAAGTAACAAATTTCACGCATATTTCATTATTTTCAATAAGTTGAGAGAGTTAACAAACTATCGAACAGTTGAATATCTCGTTCTCCTTAAAAAAAAAAAAGTTGAAACATCAATAAGCCACAACACTGCGTACAAATGGTGAGATCATGATTTTTATTAAATGATGAATACCAATGTGTGTTTATATACAGGGTGGCAATTATAAGGGGCCTACCCCCTGCTATTGTCCTGCTTGTTAAGAAAGTCGAATAGATCAGGGGTGCTTTTAGAAGGAATTTTGATGAACTCTTTGAATAAAAACACGGCGTTTACCTGGGAATGATATATTTTGCAGCAAAAAAGTGGCCACCGCACCAAAATGTTGAAAGACATTCTTTTCTTATAAGAATAAAGCAGAATTCCTCGTGAATACGGGACACCAATGAAGAATTCGTTTTTTGTGCATCGCGCTATGTAGAAAATCTAGCCAATGTTAATTTTGTATCTGTCAGTGTGAAATGCTTAAACGGATATTTTTCAAATATTTTGAATATAATATTATTGAAAAATAATGTAGTCAACGAACAGAAGACGCAACAAATCAATCTCGTACCGCGCGTCAGCCACTTCGGTCTATCATTCAAATTCAAATTTGTTTGATTTCTCGTGCGAACGATACGGTACTTGTTCCGTAATGCGACGCTGAACAAATTTTTTTCGTGGATGTTTCATATTCTGAAGAAAGTCTACTTCATTCTTATAAGAAAAGAATCTCGTTACATTTTTTTCTCAGTGGCCACTTTTTTGTTGCGAAACATATAACTCTCAGGTAAACGCCGAATTTCTCTCCAAAAAGGTTATAAAATTTCGTGAAAAAGCAGCCCTGACCCATTCGATAATCTCGACGGGAAGCAAAATAAAAGTGAGTGTCCACCGTATAATTGTCATCCTGTATATAACAATGGGGGAAGTCCTTTGTATCTTGGCTTCGATCGTGCCTCCCTTAAAATAACATCTCATTACCACCTTATTTTGCAAAAAAAAACAATACACACTAATGCACTTACAATTCACAAGTGTGTGCATCCTCTTATAATTGTGAAGTAGTAAGTACACGCAGCATATTTGTATCTCAATGGAATTTGATAATAGTAATAAATTCGATAAGTCAAATCCGTATTTGAAATAAAAACAAGAAAATGTTGAAAATTTATGTGAACAAAAAAGCTTTTGACAACAACAATCGTTCGCAAAATTTCGTAACTTCATTTCTTGACGTCATTGTAAATAAAAAAAAAACATTTATAGGATTATGTGATAATCTTCGATCCATATTAATATTTAATTAATTTTCAATCTTTATAAGAGCCTTGAAAAACTATAAACAAAACCATTTTTATCTTCGCACCCAAAGAAAAAAAAGGAATATACGATGAGTACGCATAATAGACTCAAGAATAAATTTAAAAAAATATTCCTAACTTTCTCGAGAAAAAAGTTCCGTGGATGAATATTGATTTTTTTTCTTTTTTTCATCTTTTTAAATATCGCGTTTTTTCCCACGGTACTTAAATCAAAGTTAACTGCGTGCGCCGGTATACAGAAAAAAAGCTGCCTTCCACTTAGAACTACGTGCCGTCTTCGAGTATACAAATAATTAAAAAAATTAATCTATTGTTAATCGTACTTTCACACATACATCTGCTCTCTTCTTTGCATTACGGACATGAAAGCAAAAAAAATCTATAGTATGTACACACTGCAAGAAAAAAGATGCATGACAAAAATATGTAAGCCCATCAGCGAAAATGGTTCACACGTGAGAGTCCATAATGATAAGTAGAAATCGTGCAAATTCATCGAAAATCGTTCCATGTGAAAACCCATCGAAAATTTAACAAAAAAAACAGAAAAAAAGAAACCAAAAAACCATGCTGAAAGGTGTTCTTTTCTAACCGTGACCATAGATATTTGATATTCGCTTGCTGCTATATGAATTTTTCTGGCAACAGAGTAATAACTTTTTGTACGATGTTCCGCATTATGTCTGTGTGTGTAAGTGTGTGTGTGTGTGTGTGCGCCCGCGTCTATATATATATAGTTGATTGATTGAAAAAAGTAGTTGATTAATAACATTAAATGAATAAGAAAATAAATAAGAATCATTAGGTAAATACAAACGAAAAATTAAACGTGGAAAATGAGGATGGTTGTATAAGTCTATAGTGAGATATTATTATATTGTAATCCATGCGTAATTATAATAACGCCGATTGTGATTATCACACGATTGTATGCTTGCGTGCTGGTCATATGCGAGAGAGGTTGAAAACGACGGGAGAGAAACAGTATGCAAGAAAAGCGGATATATATATAGGTAAAAAACATAAATATAGGATCCGACACAAATGTAAAACGAACATTGAAAAAAATTATTTAAGTCACATTAAGAAAAGGGAAAGGAAAAAACACACACACATTGTTGAAACATGACAATATAGAGTATTTAGATGAATTTTTGATTACCAGATGAGAAAGAGTTCGGACGTTCCTCTTTACTCGAATTCTCTTTATTCCTCTCGATGTCGACGACGTCGCGCAAAAAAAGCAATGTAGTAATTCTCACAAATTTAATAATGAGGCAATTAAACAAAAAATAAGAGAGAGAGAGAGAGAGAAAAGAATGTAATATCGAGATGAGAATATCCGAACTCGATCGTATACCTGTGAATAGTTAACCGAAAGCACGTTGTTATTTAATAAATAATAATAATAATTTTCAATCGACGTAAAAAAGCAAGGTGTAAGCGATAATACCATTATAATTAAAGATGACGAAAAAAAACTAACAAAAAGTATTGAAAACTCATTGACTGACGTGGCTGGTTTAGTAGAAAAGTTATTGACTGACGATATATGCCTCTTTCTATGCGTAGGCATTAGGGTAGTTCAAAAATATTGACATTTTCTTAACCTCCCACCTTAAAAGGTTGTAGAAAAAATCCTAGAACTAGCGCACTAGTACATTCATCCTAGAATTAGCGCATTGAAGGTCAATTTTCCCATTAGATTAACATAAGAAAAATGTCAGGAAGGATATTTCAGTGGTTTTCTGTACGTAATTGTTTTTCAATCATTCTATTGTTTACGGCATCAAATTCTCTATAAAAACTTCTCTTCCAGTAATGTTTGTAGCTTCAATTGTCCTGAGCTTTTAAACACTGAAGGTAATAAAACTGTTATCGTGTTCGAGCTTTCAAGGAATTTGATTTACGAACACTGCGTCAAAACCGTCGTATTTATGATGAAATGCTCGAAAAACTGTCATTTACACGATTTAGGTATTCCACAGAATTAAACCGCGATAAACGATGCCACGTCATTTGGATGAAAAATCGGACTTTCGGCCGTTGTCATTAGCGAACAATCGGACTTTCGGCTGTTGTCATTAGCGAACAATCGAACTTATAGGTTTTTTTGGAGAATTCAATGTCCCACACGATGAAATCGTTGAAAAAAAATGTACATATACAGAAAACCACCCAAATATCGTTCATTATTTATTTCCCGTGTTAACGAAATGGGAAAGTAGAGCTTCAATGCGAGCGGATTTTTTCGGTAGGTAAATCTAACATTCCGAGGAGTGAGATTTCTTTTTGTTTATTCTTCTGGAATACACAACAAACATTAAAAATTATTCTCGCAGTCCCATTTATATATTTTTTGATACTTCATTCACGGTAATTCTCATTTTTTTCAGTACCGAGACTGTTGAAATATATGAAAATAGGCAAACTGGCCACCCCAGAGAGATTCTGGAGATTTCCCGTTTTTCTCTGGGCGACAAGTCGTAAAGAAAGAAATGACTTTTACATCTTTGCAGGAAAAAAGTTTCAAATTTAATAATATAGCGTCTAAAAAAACATCTGCTACTCCTATTATCAAAAATTAAACAAGTTCTGAATTATACCTACTGACCATGAATTAGAAACAAAAAGAAAAATTAATACAATTTCTTATCTGTATACATTGTTGGCAAAACAAATTCTGGAAATTTCGCGACAAAATTACAGTAAAATCGTAAATTAGATTTTTTCTTTGCGGTAGTGATTTAGACTAGGGTTTCACATGTTATTAAAATTCTGGTGCTATTTTTTTATTTTTCATTCACTTACCATTCCACATTTTGTTAATAAGTCGAAAATAAAAATCACATACTTCAAGAAAATCCTTCAAAAAGTCGATATCCGCATTGTAATATTTTTATTATATTTATCAATTAACAGTCTTGACAGTACGCAAAGATTTCCGTGACCTTTTTCGATATCCTCCAACTTTCTGAACTGTTGCATTATTCCTATACGTTCTTCTTTTATTTATTTATCGCAATTGTATAAAACGCGGTAAACATTTTATTATTAGTATACTCTGTCAATTCTGACGATTGTCATGGTTGTCACAAATTGACGAAGAAGAAAAAAGCAAACATTAATATATATTTCAAAACGACTTAATGTCACTCATTAATTCAGGTGGATTTTTGCTTTCAGCGCTGGGCTTAGATTTCGTCGAAGTTTCGTCGAGTTGTTTGTAATTTTCCGGCACAGGATGCGGGCCTGGATTTCTCAGATCATTAGCCTTTTCCTGCACTTCTTTGAACGACGCTTTTATATTATCGAGAGCAGCTCCAAGACCGCTTTTTATTTGATTAAATTCTTGAGTAACCAGTGATAATCTACCCAGAAGGTAATTCAAATTTTCGTCCACTTCTGACATACGTTTTGTTATCTCACCGACCTAAAATTTTTCCAAAGAAAACTCAGTATTCGTTGGATTTAATCGAAAAGACCAAGAATAACCCAACAAGAACAATAATAAAATTAACGTTTGGAAGACGAAAGATGATAAAATACCTTGCTTTCCATGCCACCCATTGTCGATGTCGTACCATTTACATAAGCCTCATTTTGCTTGTGAAGCTTATCCAGAGCTTTTGCGCTCTCTGTCATCTGCTGATACATAACGTTTATTTGTCGCCAAACCTACAAAAAAATCAATAATAATTACCATCCGAACGGCCGAGTAATTTGATTAAAAATGACAATTCTCTCGATTAACTGGCATTTTTTTTTACACATTGAAGAAACGAAAATATTGATTCACCTGATTCATTTCTTGTTCCATTTTCGTTGTAAGATTCGCAACTGCGCCATTTTGATTGTCCATAATGTCATTCGATATACCATCGAATCGCGAATTCAGAGTATCGTTAATATTATTTCCTTGTGCCTTCACCAAATCGCCGACTTCGAGTAAAATTTGATGAACTCCGTACTCTACGCGTTTTTTCGTATCGAGAACGTGATCTGCCATTGACACCATCACCGATTGTCCTTTCTCAAGGTCATGCAGTTCTTGATTAACACGTTCAGCGTTGCTCGCCAAATCCAATCTGATTAAACGATTTTTATTTCGTATCGAAAGAAAAACATTAAACGGACGCACGAAAAAAATTGCACATAATTTTCTGCAACTAGAAATAAGCACTACATTGATTACCGTAGCTCACTAACGGAATCTTTCGTCTCTTCCTTCGATTGTATGACCTTGTCCTCTATGCCAACGATCCCACGGGTCACAATGTCTTTTATAAAGTGTTTAGATTCCTGCAAGGCAGCTTGAGACTCATTGTGCAAATTGTTCAATTCCTCGGAACTACAAGAATCGAATAACTCGATTAGCATTGTTTTAATCCGTGAAAAATATTTCGCGCATCAAAGAAAAAAAAATCTCTCGGTTACTCCAAGAATTAAACATCAAAATCCAACAGCGGGTCGTTCATGTCCGAGACAAATCGTGCAACATACCTGCACGTTTGCTCGGTACGTTTATCATTTCGTCAAAGATAAAAAAAAAGGCCATGAATTTTCTCAGCTTTTTTCGAGCAAACACTACCCATCGTTGAGCTTTACGGGTGCTGATAATAAGGGTGGGGGAGAAGGGTTCATCCGCCGAATTTTGCTTCTCTTCGATATGGCATTTCAATAAAGTAAAATGTTAAATAGTCAAATGAATAAAATGTTACGTAGATATTTGTCGAATACGATCTGCGGTATCTTCGAGAAGTTCCTTGAGATTTTTCAGCATCCGACTTTGTTCTTCGATCGCGGGCCTCGGGTCTGGAATATTTTTCTCTGGGATTTCTTTCATCCGTCGATTTTCTTCGTTCAAAGTTTTCATCGAATTTTCAATTTCACCGATACGTGTTCCAATCTGATTCAGCTGTGCCATGAAAAAAAAACATCAATCAACAATTTTTCTCGAAACACATTTTTGTATGATTTAATTATTTTTTCATATCCCCTGCATTTAAGATGTGAGTTTCAATGTCTGCTTTGCCAACTGGACCCGAGCAAATTTCACACGGGTGCGAAGTTTTCTGCTCCAGAGCGGCAAACATGCAGTTTCCGCAATGGAATGAAGTCTTGAACCAAATATTTTCTGCCTTAGAGCCGTCGATTGGTGTTTTCTGCCCTGGGGCTGAATACATTCAGTTTCCGACTTCATTCCATCATTGCTAGACTCGAATTTGTTTATTGCAAGCCTCGGAATATTCATCATTCCAACCATCGACTAATCCGAGCTGTTGCTGTTACGTCGGTCTATAAATTGTCTCGTTCCAACTGGCTTCAGGCACTGAAGCTCTCCCTTTAAATACAGATGACATGGCAAACTTTGGTGCGTGGCACGGATAAAAACCGCGATTTCAGACATCGTCCGATGGCAACCCTCGAGCTCGGCTCGAACAGTCAAATTCACACTCATCTGAAATCGCCTTGTTTTGTCTCTTGCCACGCAATGTACCACTTCTTCCAGTGATTATATTGTACTTCATTGGAGATGACTTTGATTTTGTCGTCTTGCAGTATCGAGCCGTCCTTCAGCTTGATGGACAACGAGTCCAGATCGGAACTTAATCTCCCTACTTGTCCGGTTATCGATGTTTCGGTTTTATTCAATTTTGCGATTATCGTTTCGGACGTTTTGTCATTTTGAGGAGGTGGAGGTGGCTGTTGTGGCGCCGGACGATTGTAGACTTTCGATAGCTTCGTATCGATATCGATCAACCAACCGTCCAAACGATTTTCCATACTCTCCAGTGCGTCGGCGGTCTTTTGCATCTGTATTCTTTCACGCTCGTCTCTCTGCAAATGTTTATTGTCCAATTACAGTTTCATCGTTTTGTATAATTTGTATATGTAACAATCTCTGGTATGAATGAATCGTTTTTTTAAATAAAGGATGTTCCGGTGGTGCAATCCCAACGAAACCCGAAATAAAAGGCGAGTTTCAAAAACTAGGAGATAGCATACACATCTACAACAAAAAAGTCGTCATGCAGAAGGTACCAAGAACCAAGTACATTAAATTTAGGTAAACGCAATATCAAGAAGTCATTTAGGGAATCATGTGTATTTGGAAAAATGAATGAATTTATTCGATATGACACAAAGTGAGTTCTTGAAGGAAGTTATATCGCGATACTTCCATCGAACAGTCACTTTATCAGCCAATGTGCGAAAACTTGTTTAACTTACAGGATTTGCGAAATGTATCAGGTGTAAAATATTACATTATATTAAATTATTTCACATAACACCATATGATATCGTACATATCGAACGTTTGAGCTGCATGTAAAAAAACGCCAATTAAAATCTTAAACGAGATGTCCCTTATTGCACTTTATAATGTTCCATAAGAATAACTTGGGAAAAACAATCTGACATGAGCAAGTCCGAAATTTGATTATTGCATAACGATAAATATCGGAGTCAAACGTATAACATATGTTTGTAGGAAATGAACCGCTCCACAAAAAAGATCCTTAGTAACAATGTCCTTAAACCAACCATCGTCTGCAGTTACAGCTAGTCAAACTTCAATTCGTTAAAAAATCGTTCTTTTATAGACATTACAACCAAGCTCTTATTGAAAATCTTTACTAGTTTATGTGTCCGTAGTTTTTTTTTTTGAACTTTATTTCATGAACGCGATTATCATAACAAAATTACACACTTTAAAACGGCTTTTTTAGTGAACAATAGGTTAAAAATCCTTAACCATCGTATTTGTTCATTTTTTTTAACGTAAGTGAACGTTATAAAGGATAGGGATTGAACTAAGTTTCGAAGTTAAAAAAAAAATTGAGCAATTATTAAGCTATTTTCCACAGATCTTTTTGGAGTCTTTTTGAAGAATATAATGTTGTAATAAAGATGGTGCAAAAATATTGGTATTCATCATTCCATAGTAAAAGTGATGATATGCAAAAAAAAGTACTGCAAAGTTTTATGAATTAAAGTGATTGTTCGACTGTAATGTCTGAAAAAGGGCAATTTTTTATACATTGAACTTTGACCAGCTGTAACTCCCATAACGGTTGGTTTTACATTACAATAAAGACTTTTTGTTGCAGAGCGGTTTATTTCGTACAAAAATATGTTCTATATTTTATTGTGAGACTTTTCGTTATCGAATAATAAATTAAATAATAAATAACAAACTACTCGGTGTCAAGACGCTACCGCGTCTCTAGACATCTCCGAAAATAAGCGCTGAAAATGATAGAGATTTAAAAAAAAAACTCTTTTCTACTCGATTATAATTTAGAGCTGGCAGGAAAAAATCTTGAAAACGCCTGTAAAATTATCACAATGAAGTGTTAAATTTTCTGTCATTTTGCATAAAAGCCAATGTAGAATTGAAGTATATTTCATAAACGATATTTCTGAACCTAGAAGTTGAAACCTATCGAAATGTTGCGAGTGATCGTGTAATAATTCTTTTTTTTTCAACAATTCGTCGATAACTTTTCGATATTGTTATCATCTGGATACAATTTGCTTGGTACCTACTGTATGATTAATTTTTATCTGATTTTCATACCATCGTGAAATGTTTGAAATTCGCGTTTTATATCAGTTTCGATGGGATCGTACCGCCAGAACATGCTTTAATGTAACAGGCCACATTTTCCTGGAAAATAGACGAATTCCTAATTTTTTTCTGAAAATCAAATACAAAAATTAAGTACACAAAAATAACGCAAAACATGGCCGCCGGAAGATGGTCGGTGGTGACAATGACATCCCGAGAACTACTTGACAGATCTTTTTAAAATCTAGGAACATAATGTTAAGATACATTCAGAGGTCGTTAGCGTTTCAGTTCAAAGTGTCGGACTTTGGAAAAATCCAAATTTTGGTGTAACGTTAAATGAAAACGGTGGAGGTACTTTTTTCATATTCTTTCGTCAATCGCATTTCAGGACGACAAACAATTTTTGATGATTCATGACTCAGGAAGTATTAAAATTAGGTGATTTTGTATGAAATGACCCCTATACATTTGCGAATTAAAAGATCGTTCAATTTTTTCCCATAGTTTATTAGAAAAAAATACACTTACAATTAGACTCTTTTTGCGAACCACCAGGCAGATGGAGCCCCTTAATTACGTTTCGCTTAAATCACGAATATTTTCGTGAATTAATTAATCATCAATAAATATTGATAATTGTTTCTGTAATATTTGCAATTGTAACGTATGGTTCTTCGAAATGACCGATTCCGCAATGACAAATTGCGGAATCGGCCGTACAAACTTGTATACAATTCTTTTTACATATACGAAATAGTGAAAAATACTAACTTGCGATATCAGTTGTTCAATACCGACGATCCTCTCATCCAGTTTATGAAGATGTGTTTTCATGCCATCAACCGACGATATTCTCTTGGACAACATACCAATGGCTTTTTTCATTTGTTCGCCAAGCTGACGTTCACGATTCTCGTGCCTCTCGAGTTTGTCCGTATTCTCTCGCATCATGTGCACGAGACTAACCATTGCATCTTTGATATCCTCGTGGCTGTTTTTTGTGCAAACACCCATACGACCAAAAAATAAATACAAAATAAGTTTAACGTGCGAAACAGAAAGAAATATCGCGTTTTCTTTTTTACCACTCACGTGATTTCTCTCGCACGAGATGAACTGCAACAAATCGATAGTAGAAGAATCGTTGCGATACAGAACTTCATTTTCCTTTATATCGATATTAAGCGAACGTGCTCGGCGTGTCAATTCGAAACGTAAAATATCGCTGGAACAAAATTAGTGCAATTTTGCTTTTAATATTTTCATTAATCTTAATTATTTTTCGATAAATCTTTTATTCGTTATTTTTCATTTCCTTGTTGCAATAACGACTCCCTGCGCGGAAAAGAGAATGACAACTGGATTCGAATAAACAATTATATAGATTTTAACGAAGGATTTGCGTGTATCAAAGCGTTTCGAGAGATTAACAGACGTCAAAGAAATCCATGGGTGATAATTTCTCATACACACATTAACAGGCGAATATATATTGTATACATTTACTTTGAATATTATATATGTGTATTCAATAACCCGCAGTTTTAAAGATAAGAAGCTACAAGACGGGTCGTTGTAGATGACCTTTGCTCGGAAAGGAGAGAACGTTCTTTCCCTCAAGCAAATTGCCAATGAAATTCATCATCCGCTGAAAGACTTTTCACCAGAAGAAAAGGGAGAAAGAGATATATAATCATTGTAAATATGACGTTTTATTGAACTTTTTTCCACAAATACTGATCTTTGTAAAAGATTAATGTTAAAATAACCGAATATTGGAAAAAATAACGTTAACAAAATTTCTATTCGCTATTGTAGTTTTACTAAGATGGATCTCTCGAACTCTCAGATCTCTCAGTCTTCTATGCTTAATTGTATCGAAGGTCTTTGCACTCTGAACTCGAAGGAAGATAGAAGCATGAACGCAAAAAATATATTATCTAGGCCTGAATATACGGGAAAAATCATTGCGGTATACTATTAATCTTCTTCTCCATAATTTCCATCTCTTCCTGCAAAATAATAATCCGTGGCTCTGTGCCGTGTTGCCATCCCTTCTATTCAGGAAATCTTGATAAAAGTGGATTTTTTCCTTTTACTCTCATCACTGATGAGACCATCACCATGAACCTCCGTGTTTTTATTACGTATCTTTTTCGCTCGCTCTCTCTCTCTCTCTCTCTCCATTCATATCGAGATCTTTTTTCTCTTCTCTCCCGGTCTCTGTCTCTCATCATTTTTTCATCTTTTTCTACACAATGTGTCAAGGTCTTTGCCCTGGAATCTTCCAAGTTCAACGAGAAACAAGAGATGGAAGCGGGGAATAATTTAGACAGGAGAAGGAATGCAAATAAATGCCTCACATTGTTCGAGAAGCAATTTGAATAAAAAAATGCTTGATTATTATAGGTTTTGATTTTTTTATTAGAAGATTAACAACGTAAGTAAAAACATTAATCAGTGCAGTATTATGTTCATTATGTAACACTCTGTCTTCAGTTGCACGTTCATAAAAATATGTTTAATGCATACATGGGCCATTCGACGTCAATTCGTCTGCAGTTTGATCCTCGTCACCTGCAATTTTGATTCCAATTACAAGAAATGTCCCTACCGGTTCAAGTAACCTGTTAAAATATTTTTCATACATTTTTTGGCTTCCTTTTAGCCTTGTAAACTTCAAAGTCAATTAGATTAAGAAAAAACAGTTGGAACATTTCTGAAAATTTTGAAAAGAAACACAAAGAAGTAAGAACTACACATGTACACCAAGACTTTACACGAGAAAGTTCAAGTACAATACGGAATAATACATTTTTTTCTATTTATGAAATGATAAACGATTAGAATTATTTCGTACCAAAATGATCGTTAAATATTATCGTTATATGTGATTAAATTATTGTTTTACGCATTGAAATCATAAATTGTTATTTACCAAAAAAATTCAATCAAATACTAACCGTCGTCATCTTGCCCTAATTTTTTTGTGAAAAATCTTAGTGTTTGTCTGCATAATTTCTTACGAAATACCTAAAAATTCTAGTAATGAAAAGAGGAAGATAGAACTTTGAAAAAAATATAACATGTTATCTGAACTTCATAAATACTTCCCGTAATTAGATTAAGAATCGAAGGTGACGATATTTAAACACTTGTCTAAGCGACTCAGAATGCCCAAATAAATATGTGTATAATATAACGGAGTATCTGTCATGCCAGTGCCTTCTGTACTGAGGGTTTCTTGGTACGAACCATATGGCCCCAACTTAAAAAGCCATATGTTTTTTTGTACATACGTTGCACTAGGTCTCGATACTGAAGATTTCACCAAAGGAGCACGAAGATAAAACGAAAATATACACCATCATTTTTTTACTCGACATCATTATTCTTTTTTTTTCACGTAAATGATACAAAATTTAAACAATTTCCTTCTGACTCATGTCGCATCGAGACACTGCCGCTTCTCTAGATTTCACAGAGCAGATTTTGAATTGTCGATAACCAATAAGAAAATTTCAAGAAATTGTCGAAACTTCGATAGATAATTCGTATACAAATGTGTCAAAATGTGTCATTAGAAAGCAGTAGTGGATTGATAAAAATAGTAGAGCGAAGTGAAATGAAAATTAAAATTTGTTTCATATAAATCAAGAACTACGATAATTATATTTCTCTTGAAATATAACAAGTTTAAATCTCTTTATTCAATGATAAAACAGGCAAAATAAAATCGATAATTGTGAACAATCATTTGACACTATGTTGAAATAATTGTTGCAGATTTGTTTCGGATATTCGTTTAAAGTTATTGATAAAAATATCACCACTTAAGCACTTTATAGTTAATAGGAAAAAAGATCTTTCAATTGTTATGCAATTATGACGTAAAAAATGTCCGCTCGGTCAGTAGCATTCGTTTCTGTACCGGAACATCCTAACAACGCAGAGACAATGTGCTTCATTTCTGTCTTTCGAGAGGGACATAAAACTAAGGTGTATAAATCGAAACCGACATGTTAATGTTCCACGAGAAGAGGGCAGAAATATACATTCGGAAGAATTCCGCTTTGCTAAGTCACAAAGTTACATACTTAACCATCTATGCACATATGTATAAATAACGCGTATACCCGTATCTATGTGTGTGTATTTCACCCTTCTGTGCGTTTCTCCAATATTACTGAATTTCTGCTGACCAATCAAATTAAAAGTTTTATATTTTAGCAGGCATGACGAATGTTTTTAACATACACATAAACTATTTTCCTCCTTCATGATTATCGCGGTACGTGGGCATGTTGCCTTCCTCTGTCAAGCTCCAAATGAACCTAGCGACGTCTTTGAAAAATTCATTACCAGGAACAGAGAGAGACTGAATTCGAAAGATTGAAAAGCAGGATATGCAGAATTACATTTCGAAGAATTCCGTTGAAAATACATCGTTCAAATAAATAGATTCTTTAGTCAACGGTACTTTGGGAGTATCGATGTTGGAGAGGAAATTTCTTCCCCCCTCATAAAAACTACAAATGATCAATAAATTTCGTGATTAGTATCGTTCTGCAATTAATTTCATACACTTTTTTCTTATTTTTATAAATATCGCGAGGTTTTTCGGTTTTTCTAAACGTTCTTCACTTCGATTGAAAATCACGCTGTTTTTGAACGAAAAAATATTTGACCTGATAATTTTGTATTGATTTAATTTTGTAGCATTGACGAGTATTCTTTATTCACTATTATTGAAATGTTTCATCCGTCAGTATCTTCCGTGGGATAAAATGATACTGCATTCTTCTTTTTGTTTAATTATCTTGCATATAGTATGTGTTAAATGTTTTTGTCAATTATAAAGTTTAATTGTAAATTCATTGTACCACGACAAATTGTTTATTTCTCATTTTCTCTTGTGTAGTTTGCAGTAAAAATTGTACGACGTTGGAATTTAGTATCTTTTTTTTTAATTATTGCTTCCCTTGGTGAAACTTTCACCCCACGATTATTCAACGGAAATGTAAAATTATACGTAACGTAATCGCAGTTCAAGTCGAAAGCTGGTTGAGGAGAATTAATGAGGATTGAGAACCGTAATCAATGGTATCTAGACAACTCTTCAATTATACTCATTGGCATTCAAGAGGAATGTCCAGTGCCTACCGCTTGCACATCGCATATGTTTACTTATAGCGAAATTACTGTAAAGACCACATGTACGTAATGCAATTTTAGGTCTGATGGAATTGATTGCACTCTACATGATACAGAAACGGAGAGGAGATAATCTATAAATAGAGCTTCAGTAAAGATGGTCTTGTCGTTTGCGCACGAGCAAGAGTTTACATCTTAAAATGCGAATATACAAGCAGCAGGGTACAAATTATCAACAATACTTGATTTAATCGGGAATCGAACAACCTATTTTTTCTTGTAGAAATAATCATTCAGACATAAAAAGAAAAACACGAAGATTGCTGATGAAATTCAACGCTTGTCGATCATATGGATTTTAATGAAACTTACAGTATTATATCAGTTTTCTCGTTTAAAAAAAACGCATCGATCGAAGTGGCGTCGAATCGTTAAAAAATTCGCGCCTCTCGACATCGTATGTAAATAAAATGTCACGTGGTGAAGATCGTTAAACAGTATAAATCAAGAGCAAACGAATTCAACATACACGCTTATTTATTAATTTTATGAACTTTTGCTCTAACAAGATAATTCAAAGTATTTTCAGAGAAATTGCTATTAGGACGAATACGTTTTGGTATCAACGTAAATTGTCGTAAATTGTCGAAAAGTTATATTGTGTATTATAGAGAGCGCGGTACGTAATTCAAATACTTAAAAATCTCATTAAATGACTTGGCATCGAGACGTTGCCGGGTCCCTAGATACTTTTGTAATATTCGAGATTATTTAAAGTATCGCTTGAATACCTTTAATGTTTAGAAACAATGAATTACATGCGTAAATTTTCTTTTTCACTTACCTCGTGTCACTCGATAAGAAATATATGGTCTCTCTACGTGTGTACCCCGCAGTCGACGATTCCAAGACTGTTGCGTGGAGAAGAAGTGGATGCTGTGTGCCATCATCGAGTGAACCCCCGTAAAATATTTTCGAAAAAAAGTATATTTCATACCGTTTAAGAGGGCGCCACAGTTCGGACCCGAGTCAAACGAGCGACTCTAGACAGCGCGAGCGAAAATTGCCGCTGCGAGCATTGCGCCATTGTCGGTTTCCGTTTTCTTGATCGCTAGAAACCATGGAGGCTAGAGAGAGACTATAGATACGGAGGTCGAACTCGACGACGACGACGACGACAACGCAAAGACGATAAGTTACCCAACTATGATGACGCCACTGTCACTATATACCCAGTAGCCAATTACTACACATACGCCAGCCACAAGAACGCCGTACCGCTCGTACCAGTACCGTACCTATCACGTACGTGCCCACGGGAGTCGTACAGTACCAGTACACCGTACTAGTACGTTGTACGCCACCGTACCGCTAGGTACCGTTGAGGTACAACATACCGTACGCCGTACTCTCACGGTACCCTTACGGTACGAAACTAGTAATATCATTGTGCCATCAAGATGAGATGTTCTGTATACTCATTTTAAACGACTCTGGTAGACATTTTTTCCCCCATTTTCTCCCAAAAATTTTCCGATTTTCTCCGATTTTTTCAGTGAATTGAAACTTTTCGGTGAAATCCGGAAAAAATATTTCACATTAATCCGAAATTTTCCAAATTTCTCCGCATTTTTGTAAACTATTCATTTTTTCCCGAATTCCTTTAATTTTTTTATTGAAAATTCAATAGAAATCAGTCCAATAATACTTGATTACCGTACCGTGATTACCGTATCGTGCATGCTGCCTATCTGCTACATGAAAAGATGGTTGCATTTTTTTCAGAATATTTTTTGTTTGACGTTTTTACATTGTGAAAAAAGAATAAAAATACCATTTCTCCGAACTTTTCCCAAGGCAATGCTTTCGATATAAACTGAGTAAAGTTGTCGAGTTGTAAACTGAGTTGTAAACTGAGAAATTGTCATTCATGATTAATCGAAAGTAAGGCAAAAATGGGAATTGTTCCGAAAAACTCGATTCCTTAATTTTCCCCATTTCTCTGAAAGTCTCCCAAGGCAATGTTTCCATTAATCTCAGTAAAATCTACGTGAAATTCCTAACACTTTCTGCATTCTTGAATTTCCTACTATACTTTCAACTTTAAATACTTTTTGGGTCACCGCCCTTTTAAAAAAAATCAAGGAATTGTCATTTACAATTTGATCGAAAATAAGGAAAAAATGGGAGTTTTTTCCGACAAATTCATTTTCTGCGTTTTTACCACTTCTCCGAAATTCTCCCAAGGCATTTTAGAAGACTAGGAAATAATGGAAAATTCTCGTAAATAAAATGAGAATATTGGAATAATGCGGGAAAAAGAGGAATATTGGGGAACATCGGCATATTTTAAAATTAATATTACTCATTTTTTTCCGATTTTCTCCGAATTGGCGGAAAACGGAAAAAATATGAGAAATTCGGAAAAAAAATTCTACCAGGGGCACGCCATACTGTTTGTGTACTGCCACAGTACCAGTACGATACTAGAACGATTCTGGTAATGTTCTCAATATTATAGTAATGTTGCAGCACAATGTATCATCCTAATATTGCCAGCAATGTTAAGGCAATATTAATGGAATATTGCAACAGGATTTCAAGTTTAAATATTATGTATAATTTAATTCGTGGATTAAATTATTGTTATTACAAATGATTAAAAAGTACCCATTTAACAAAGATTTAGTTAATTCAATTATCACAACAATGATTATTGCTGAGGTATAGTAGTAAAATAATAATATTCAATGATATATCATTATTGTTATAGTATATGCACACATCTACTGAACTATTATATTTGAGTATGAAAATAGCATTTAACAACTGTATAAATATAAAAATGCAGTCAGATGAGAAAAGATATTTATTATTATGTACACTGGAACAATACAAACATTCAATACATTCAGTTTCCTCTCAGAAAACATATAAATATTTATCTCTTAAAATGTCTCAGGGGCATAGCAAAATGATCGTTTTGTTTTCTGGGCATTATCCCCATCTTGTGCATTTATATTATAAACACTTGTGCAATCCTCTAGAATAACAATGGACATATCGAAGTTGTCCGAAGAGCATGGGTTTTCATAAATAATACCCGTACGTTCGTAAAAGCGACCAATAAGTAATGTTTCTTCGTCGACCTGAACTATATTATCTATCCTGATAATTTTATTATTGAATACTAATTTGCCTGAAATAATAAATCACCCAGAATATTATTCGAACATAAAATTAAACTTTTGAGAAATATTGCAGAAATATTTCAAGTAACATTGCAGCAATATTTCAGGTAATATTTCAGCAATATTGAAAAAAAAGTTGCAAAAGCGGACATTGGAATGTTTCTGGGATATTGTTGCAATATTGCGTGGAATATTCCAATCTTGCAATGAATTATTTCTACAATATTGTGGCAATATTTTATGCTGTAGGGGTAGTAAGATTACCCTATCACCATGCAGCGTATGCGTATAATGTACGGTATTTTTGTACACCGGTTTTTACGTATATTCCACTTAAGGTGGTTCGGTCGAATTGAGGTTCACGTTTAACATTCTGTTTTTTTGCATCAAATCGAAAGAGTAGACATTGCACTACTTGTCTGCACAGTTTCAAATTAATTTACCGTGTAGTTTGGGCGTAAATAATAAATATCTTAATATTGCCCTTATAGGGCATAAGGCTCAGATGACATGTCAAGTATCGAAATTTCAATATACACGAAAAATTAATCGTTTAAGGGCAAAAAAAAACTTACCACAATAATAGTTGATATCTATAAGAGAAATTTACCGCACATTAAGTCGATTTACCGTAGGGTTTTTATTTATTTTAATAATTAATGCGAGTCCGTGGCGTCTGTCCTTGTCATACATCGGATCTGCTAAGGTTAGCTCGCTTCCTAACGTTGAGACAGTTGAGAGTAGAGAATGAGTCAAGTTCAGTCTGTCATTATTCCGGGTAATAATTATTATTAACTTATTATTCACACGCCTAAAAGCTTGTAATATTTTTTCATGCAACAATTCAATTTATCACAGTTTTTGTATCGTTAAATTGTACGTAAATGAATCTTTATTACGGATGAAGTTTGACTTCGGCCAAACGCGACCGAATCACCTTAAAATAATGTTATCGTTGTAAAATAAAGTAACGAAGGATTTACGGAGTGTGATTCATGTATTTATTGATTACTTACAACATGGTACATTCAACAACTCACAAACAGTATAGCGTTCGTTTCAAATGAGTATACATAAAGCATATTTTGACGGTACAATGACATCTCTAATCTCGTACCGTAAGGGTCCGTATACCGTAAGAGTCCGGCGCATGTACGGCGTACGATATGTTGTACCTCAACGGTACAGTGGCGGTACCATTCTAGTACTGTGGAAGTACGTCGTACGATAGCAAAGTACCCGTGGTGTACACTGGCGGTACGGTGGCATACAACGTACTAGTACGGCGTACTGGTACTGTACGAGTCCCGTGGGCACGTACGTGATAGCTACGGTACTGGTACGAACGGTACGGCGTTCCGGCATTATACTGGTATTGTGGTAGTATTTGGCTACTGGGTGGTGTAGCCAGTAACACGTACCGTTTGTATTATAATACTGTACCGTACCACCGTATACTGCTATCCCGTAAAAGTACAGTACTAACACGATACGGGTACGCTGTAGGGAACGGTACGCTGCCCCAGATAGCCAAATACCAGTACAATACCAGTACAATACCGGAACGCAGTACCGCTCGTACCAGTATACCGTATCTATGTAATTTATATTATATATATCATATATATTATATATATCTATATGTAATATATATTCAATGTAGTTGAATGTATTATGTTGTAAATAATTAATATATACACAAATCAGTCTCCCTAAATCCTTTGTTCATTTATTTTACAACAATAAAAAATTTTTAAGTAGAATATACGTAAAAACCGGTGTAAAAATTTACTTTTGTACATGGCTTTTTGTTTTGACGAAGCAAGCTATGAAGAAACCAACAGTTTCGGAATCTGGACCAAATCTTCGAAGATTCCTAGATTCGTTTTCGCTTAATCCACGTACGGAATAGCCCGGAGAGCCCCGAAACTTTTCATCAAGCTGCAGAGATTCTAATATGTCCAGCGTCAGGGATAATCTCAATTCGGGAAAACTTCGCAATGCCCATGCTACGATTCCTTCATTTTCTGCGATAGTCACGGTACAGGTAGAATAAACTAATATTCCATCAATTTTGAGTAAATCCACGGCCTGCAACAAATTTATGACACTCCATTATACATTTTAACATTACACCGTGTAATGTGATATATGTAAATGAGTTGAGGACATGGCGCATAAAATAAAAAAGATATTTTAGAAAATACAACGAAATATACTTACCGCAGAAAAGAGTTTTCTCTGTAATGGCACATAAGAGCGCAACTCTTCAAGGGCAATATTATTTACAAGCTTTGACCAAGGCCACCAAGGCTCCGCATGGAGCATCAAGTAAAATACGATCGAAACTTTCTTTTACGAAAGATGGTTCATCATTATCTTTCTCCTTGTTACACTCCTCTGCGCGAACAGCTTTCGTGGAATCGAAACAGTATATTTTTATGTTCTTGCAGGAGAATATTTCACAATTTGATCGTAGACGACTGATTTTTGATTTAATCTTTTCAAGAGCTGTTAACGTGCCTCCGCCGTTCATGAGAGTCGACAAGCGAGTAGTTTTGTTACCCGGAGCGTCACACATATGCAAGATCCTCTCATTCGGTTGAGGATCGAACATCCGGGAGCTAATGATCGATGGTGGATTTTGTAAAATCGCATGACCTCTGGGCACCGAGGTGTCACCTATTTGGGGTAATCTGGATTACGTAGCTGTCATATAGACAGCGATCCCATTGAAAACACGAAACCAACATTAACAGATACAACTAACGATAATTATCGATCATTGTTCATCAACAAGTATTGTTCGTTCAGTAGTATAAGTGTTCGGTTTTTCATGTGAATTAACATCACTACCTCAGGTATCAACAATTATTATTACAAGTACCGCAATTAGCCTACCTCGGACACCCACCTTCGTCGAAGAGGTCTTTCCTATTTTTCTTTACAATTCCATTACCCAGAAAGACCTTACCAGCATCTATACGAATGTTTTAGCTCCTTTTCTACAATTGTTGGATGGCAAAAACACTGACTTTGTCGCCAACCTGTAAACCTCAATACATTTCTTCTGTATTATACTTGTTTTATAATTTGTTCAAGGACAAGTTTGAATATAAAACCTTACCATACGTTCATACTTTTTTAATAACGATTTGAATATTCATTGAATTTTATGGAGCATTTCACATCACCAATATTATGTTTT
This sequence comes from Heteropelma amictum, assembly GCA_959613375.1. Lineage (NCBI taxonomy): Eukaryota > Metazoa > Arthropoda > Insecta > Hymenoptera > Ichneumonidae > Heteropelma > Heteropelma amictum. Next base: position 12,556,744 of record OY390720.1, on the reverse strand, counting down.
CAAAGTTTTGAAATGCACACAGTGATGAATTTAATATCGCAAACTTCAAAATATAAATATAACGAAAATTTTGTTGATACTGACCACACGGCATATTCATGACACCAGGCGCAAAAACATGTGCTCCTCATAGTACAGCGACTCCGCACGAAGCATCAACGGTTACCTCGTGGGAATGATGAGCCAAATCCAATTTGACGGAAGCGTCCCATTCGTGAACCACAATCATTTCTGGTATTTGAAACATTCTTATATCAGGTGGTATTTCAAATTGTTGGGCGAAAAGATGATAAATTTCTTGAGAATTAGTCACGTTTGTATTTATTCTGAATGTTATCGATTTCGGTGTTTTACTCAACCAACAGTAGAGCTTACTCAGTTTGTTCTGTAGAATGTAAAAACATTTGTACATTCAATATTCTTACGAAACGTAGTAATAATCATTATTTCTGTATAATTTAGCAAGTTAAGACAAAAATTTATTGCATCATTGTACAAGATGTGTAATGTTTCTTTTATGTGTGTTGCAAGTTGGTATAATTTGTTCAAAAACTAGCTGCTATTGTACCAGTTGTTGGACACGTATCAACAACAAATATAAATGTATATACAGACGCAGGCTTGCATGAAGATTTTTAAACAATTACCTTTATAACATTTAGCTGCAATGCCTCTCCACAAACCCACATACGTTTTAAATCTTCCTCTAACTCTCTAGTTATCGCTTCATGATGCTTGAAATTTGAAAAAAAGTTGGTCGTCTCTTTCGGATGTTCCATATTTGTTGATGTCCGTGAGGAGATTTTTTGGTTACATTCTTCGATGAAGGTGCTTTCCACTAGCCGCTGCAAATGCTTTTAATGCTTCATCTTCCTATGCTTTACCATACATAATATTCGATCCCGCCGACGCATTTGCAGCGCCAACTGGACTGTACCTGACGTGATAACGACGATCTACTATACATATGCGTATGAATGTATCACGTGACATACAAAAGTGCCCCGAAGTCCCAGTCCTTTTTCCTAACAATTTCTAAAGGCTTTTGCCCGAAAGCTGAGCGTTTCTGTCTGCAGAATTACGCTGGAGTAGTTTTGCTTTTTTCTGAAAATGTACAATCTCCGAGAAAAATTTGAAAAAATGCATGTGTGATTGGGTTCCTTTGGTTTTTTTGTCTCTTCGTTCCAATCATCTTGATGGACCAAGATCTCTTTCAGTCTCTCGTCGGAAGTACATATTTCACAGGACCGGAAATCGGATGTACTTTGGAGAACCTTCGCAATGTTTGAATCTTTTTTTCGTCCCTTTTCAAGTATATTCCAAAAAAGAAAAGTGACATTTTTCAAAAATTTTAAAAACCAAACTTGGCGTGCATGGAATTTCGTTTTTTTAACCATGCACGCCAAGTTTGATTTTTTTTTTTTAAATGTTACTTTTATTTTTTTTACTGTACATATAAACACAAATGTCTTGAAAAAATTGGTTAAGATCCGGTGGTGAACAAAATTCACTCTGTGCAATGAGGAAAAGAAACGAAAATATGTAGGAGAAGACGTTCGCGAGAAAATGAGAGAATAGAAGATCGATGCCGAATGGAACTCGTCGTTGAGGCAAAATAAAAACACGAATATACGTTTCATCCGTTATTTATTTCGTATTGCAAGTTCCTTGTATAAAAATTGAACGTGGCTGCGGGGTAAAAAGAAAGAAACGAAAGAAGAGATAACCATGACGAAAACGTGCATGCGAGGCACGAAAAATAGCGTCAAGCACGCACTCTAACCGTGCGTTCGATTTTTCTGTTCTTTCACTCGTTGTACATTTTGTCTTCGACAATTCTATGAAAAATTAAGGAAAAGTCATTTACAAGGGCAAAATAATTACAATCAATGGTGAACTGTACGATATCATAAATTGACATTGTACTTATTAATATTATACTACTTGCGATCGTGCAACAAGTATGGTCCAAGTCTTCAATCAGTTAATCAATCTTGCGCTTATACTCTTCCCTCCTCTTTGCCCGGCTCTCCGCTGCATAGGCCGGGTTTTCCGATTCGAACTTTTTTCGTCTCTCTCTCCAGTGCCTTAATTATTCGATCTTCTTCGCCCATCTCGCAGCTGCTTTCTCCGGGTTTTCCGATTCGAACTTTTTTCGGCTCTCTTTCTTGCGCTTATACTCTTCCCTCCGCTTTGCCCGTCTCTCCGCTGCTTTCTCCGGGTTTTCCGATTCTAACCTTTTTCGGCGCTCTTTCTTGCGCTTATACTCTTCCCTCCACTTTGCCCGTCTCTCCGCTGCTTTCTCCGGGTTTTCCGATTCGAACTTTTTTCGTCTCTCTCTCCAGTGCCTTAAATATTCGATCGTCTTCGCCCATCTCGCAGCTGCTTCCTCCGGGTTTTCCGATTCGAACTTTTTTCGGCTCTCTTTCGTGCGCTTATACTCTTCCCTCCACTTTGCCCGTCTCTCCGCTGCTTTCTCCGGGTTTTCCGATTCGAACTTTTTTCGTCTCTCTCTCCAGTGCCTTAAATATTCGATCTTCTTCGCCCATCTCGCAACTGCTTTCTCCGGGTTTTCCGATTCGAACTTTTTTCGGCTCTCTTTCTTGCGCTTATACTCTTCCCTCCTCTTTGCCCGGCTCTCCGCTGCATAGGCCGGGTTTTCCGATTCGAACTTTTTTCGGCTCTCTTTCTTGCGCTTATACTCTTCCCTCCGCTTTGCCCGTCTCTCCGCTGTTTTCTCCGGGTTTTCCGATTCTAACCTTTTTCGGCGCTCTTTCTTGCGCTTATACTCTTCCCTCCACTTTGCCCGTCTAACCGCTGCTTTCTCCGGGTTTTCCGATTCGAACTTTTTTCGGCTCTCTTTCTTGCGTTTATACTCTTCCCTCCGCTTTGCCCGTCTCTCCGCTGCTTTCTCCGGGTTTTCCGATTCTAACCTTTTTCGGCGCTCTTTCTTGCGCTTACACTCTTCCCTCCGCTTTGCCCGTCTCTCCGCTGCTTTCTCCGGGTTTTCCGATTCTAACCTTTTTCGGCGCTCTTTCTTGCGCTTACACTCTTCCCTCCACTTTGCCCGTCTCTCCGTTGCTTTCTCCGGGTTTTCCGATTCGAACTTTTTTCGTCTCTCTCTCCAGTGCCTTAAATATTCGATCTTCTTCGCCCATCTCGCAGCTGCTTTCTCCGGGTTTTCCGATTCGAACTTTTTTCGGCTCTCTTTCTTGCGCTTATACTCTTCCCTCCGCTTTGCCCGTCTCTCCGCTGCTTTCTCCGGGTTTTCCGATTCTAACCTTTTTCGGCGCTCTTTCTGGCGCTTATACTCTTCCCTCGACTTTGCCCGTCTCTCCGCTGCTTTCTCCGGGTTTTCCGATTCGAACTTTTTTCGTCTCTCTCTCCAGTGCCTTAAATATTCGATCTTCTTCGCCCGTCTCGTGACTGCTTTCTCCGGGTTTACCAATTCGATCTGTATATGGTGCTTCGGCGTTTTTTCTTCTACAATAAACACGACACTTTCCACCGTGCCGTCCTCGTCTTTTATCCCTCTTTGGACCTCTGTAGTTAAATACGACATCTGTTTGTATCGTCGATTTCCTAATGCTTCTGTCGACTCTTCAGTAACGATGAAGACGACTCCCTCCATGGTGGGATTTTCTTCCTTTATCGGCCTTACAAAGTCTTTGGCTAGAAACGACGTAATTTCGTCCCATTGATGGTCCGGTGTCTCTCTCGGCTCATTCTTTACAATGGCGAGGAGACTCTCCGTTGTTACCGCCTCTGATTCCGCTGTGAGTTCCATCCTCGAAACATCGGTATCACCCGTCGATGAGGATTCTCGAAATGGCTCGTTAGAGGTCTTAACCTGCCTTGAAACGCGTTTCTTAAACGGTCTCTCAGCATCCTGATAGTAGGCCAGAATCGATATTTATATTAGCATTGATCATGGTTACGAGGTACACTTTCGTCAGAACCAAGATGTGAATTTTCATATTTTTAACATTTACCTGCTGTACTGAAACGCGCGTTTCGCGAGATTCTTGGCCGGTTCGCGTGAATTCCTGCTGTACTGAACAAACTGTCACAATACCGAGGACGATCAAATAAATGACGACGACAGAATGGTACCTCGTCATATCTACGGTCAAGTTATGAGAATAGTTTTTAACCGTTTTCGGCTGAGACTCGCGTAAGACGGTATTTCGATATGTTCACGAAATATCGAAGAAGGAAAATAAGACAAGTGTTGCTAAATACAATAAGATGGATTTCAACTGCGTGGATGTAGTCTGGGCATGACTATTTATACCTTTATCTTATTTTTGAATGTTCGATTTAAAAATGTTTTCACGACCCGTATGGCAACGAGATAAGGAAATTATATGACAAAAGTATTCATTTGCGCATTGGGTAATTTTATGTTCTTACGTGACCTAAAAACTCTGACAATATTTGACGATTTACGAGTATTCTATGAAACACCTTTTATGGAATTCTGTATCTACGTAGTCACACGGAAAAAAATATGAATTTTTTGTAGAATTTTGTATTTTATAATATTTATATATTTATATATTTATATATTTATATATTTATATATTTATATATTTATATATTTATATATTTATATATTTATATATTTATATATTTATATATTTATATATTTATATATTTATATATTTATATATTTATATATTTATATATTTATATATTTATATATTTATATATTTATATATTTATATATTTTTTATATTTTTTATATTTATATTTATATTTATATTTATATTTATATTTATAATATTTGTATTTTATAATTCATTGTGTTCGTTGTGTTTCGTTGTGTTTTTCGTTGTGTTTTTCACTCACCGAGTATACTTTGCATGTATCGCCGTTACGCAATGACCGGTGATACTTTGATAATATTTCTACTAATGGCGTTGATCGAAGCTGATCAAATAGTCGATTATCCATGATGAAAAATGTTCTTACGAAAAAAAAACGATAAGAACGTCTCGAGCTCGATCGATGAATAGAGTTGAAGAATAATGAAAAATAAATACTCTCGTCGCGTATGAAATAAATTTAAAATAGCGCATAGTTAGAGAATAACATTTATCTAAAAGTTCAAGGGATCCCAATTTTTTTCCATTACCGCAAATGTTGAACAAATTTCAATATTCCGCGGTAATTTTCGACCCGCCGTCGATAGAAATATAACAGCATCTTTGGAGTCCCGACATTTTCAAAAATGAAATATACGCATATAAAAAAATTTACGTATTTAGCAAAACTACTTAAACGAAACCATACACACTTGGATCGATTACTGTTGATGGGAAAAGAAGTTCACCACTGTTTCAGTGTCATTTCAAGCCCAAAATTTAGCGAAGAATCTCGCAATCTCCAGAGAAAAGACACGGTCAACAACTTTACGGAATAAATAAAAATATTGTTGAACGATGGAGCATCTGCTCGTATGTAAAAAAGGAAGGGAATTAGTGAAGGAAAAAACCAGGAAAGAAGTAGAATTATGGATGAAGGGAAAGGAGGAAGGAGCAATTAATGAGGAGTTGATAGCGGCACTAAGGGGGGAAGTGGACGGAGGATTGTGCGAATTTTTTAGAGAGGTAGAAAGAATATGTAAGGATGGGGCGGAAAGAAGGGGCGTGGGCCGGGATGAATGAAGTGGCAATATGTTAGATAAGTAAGGAAAAGGATATGTAAAAAGTTGTAAAAAACTAATAAGTTGTGCAAATAAAACTCAATTATTATATTATTATTATTATAATAAAAATATTGTTGATAAATTTATGCACAATAAAGCAATCAACCGTACACTGAAAAAAAAATTCAGCCAACCCCGCTGCGGGGTTAAGCGTTTTTCTATGAAATTCGAAGAAAATATACTTACATCAACTAACTCGACGTTGATACAATAAAATCAAATTCATTGAGCTAACCCCATGGTTCTGTCGCCGTGTATAAATTAATTCAACTGCGAATACCATTAAATGAAAAACATTTGGTTTTGAATCAATGGCATTTTCATTTAAGTCAAACTTTTATGAGTATTTCAATCAATAATTAAAATATAGGTTCATGGAACGAAGTGATTAAATTTGAAAAAATAAAATCCTGCATTTTTATCAAACAGCCTATGAAGTTAGTTCAACAGAAAAAAACCGTAGGCTAAAGTTCTTTGGCGTTTAATAGAACCTTCTAATGTGGTTGATTGACTGTCGCACGATTTGTTGCACCAAATACCATTTCATTCCTCTAAATAAAATGACGGTTGAGCAAAATAATGTACACCTTTGAAGCTATTTAACTGATTCCACTGAACCAACGAACGATATAGTTGTTGTGACCTACAATTCCGTTGAGTCAAGCTCACGACTCTGTTGGCGGTTTCACAGATATCTCGTTGTGCCAAATAAAATTTCAATTAATTTAAATGAAATGGCGGTTGAGCAAAATGATTTACACCCTGGAAGCAGTTTAACTGATTCCACTGAATCAATCAACGATATACAGTTTTTGCGACCTACGATTCTCGACATAATAACAAATCGGTTCGGAAATGTTCGTTTAGTATATTTTTTATTTGACTGCATTTTCATGAAGCTAATAAATAGCAAAACGGCGTGCCATAAAATAGTATACCATGTAAATAAGGTCAGCGGTTGTTATATTCTTTAATCATTTCAAAAGATTGTACAACGAAACGTCCGTTTATTTGGATCAACTATAAAGGTTTTGTTGCATCTTCAAAGTACAATATTTAAAAATAATTACAAACGATTAATGAGACAATTTGACAACACACGGTAGGTCGTTCATATGCATATTTTATGCTTTTCGAGGGCAGTCTAATACAGAATGGGGCTATTAATACTAAAAATCACTTGAACACTTCATCAATGAGTATAATCCGTTTTCCGTACTGGTGTTTCGATCGTTTCAATATAAATTTCGTAAAATTTCTCAACAATTCGTGAGGGTAGTGACGAAGAGAATCAAGGTTCACCAATTACCCTATTGTTTTATTTTACATAATTCAATTGTAACCTCGATATAGCTGCGCACTTGTACCAAAGACCTAAATTCTTCGGTTATTTACAATTTTTCACAAGCATACAGCACCTGCTGTGCATTCCCAAGTCATCTGTCGATGTTATTCGAAATTAGTTCGACTGAGTCGTGTAGAGATTTGCGATGATCCATTGAAATTTATTTCAAAGTTGAGAGCGATTCGAAACAAAATGATGACAATATGAATAAATTATTGATACATTTTATCCAGCTACAATAAAAATGGTAAGCTTAAATATATACTATTTGAGCCAAAGATATCGATGATCATGACGGTTTAAAATTATTTATGATGTATGACGTTTAAAAATAATTATACTCGAATTATTCAAGATAAATCGATGAATAGTACATGAATAGTTATGTGCGTTTTAATCGTATAAAAAAACCTTAAATATGATCAATTGCATTTCACGAAAATTTCTATCGTTCCAAGGATTATTTTTATGACCTGTATAAATTAATACGGGATTGAAGTACGTTCTTACTGTACACCTGACTGCACTTCACAATTTATGTATCTAACATCGTGAAAATATCGACGAATATCAGCTACCTCTCGCCGAAATGAATGTTTTCAACAACATAACAATCGAATTCAATTCGTCACCGGCTTCCCAAGTAATGGCTTAATCATAAAAGAATGAAACTTGTCATAAGGAACCAGCTAGTCGGTATCGATGCCAGCACCCGATATCTCTTATCTGAAATGAAAAAATAAACCATTCTTTTTACTGTACTTTAGTCTATGTACTTGGGAAAACAGGAAAAAACTCTACAAAAAGGTCAAGAATAATAAAATGAAAAAGGTATCGATAAATTGTTTTCAAAAATCTACTGATAAATATTCAGAAAACTTATACTTACTACTCCTTTTCTTATGAAAAGCAATTACAGAAATGCAATATTATGAATCACTTTCACTTGATATTTTCAGATTTTTTTATGACGAAAGAGTAAAGTTGTTTTCAAATCTTTTCGTCAATTCATTCAAATCGACTGATATTTTGTTTTATTTTTTACATTTTTATTTAATCCCGTCAGCGAGGATATTAAGCATCGAAAATTAACAAACATCAATTTTTTATCAATTTCGAGGAAGAAAAATATACTATTTCGGCCAAAAAATCACAGAGGATGATATTACGAATCAAAAAATTCAAAATTTGAGTAAATCGAATGACAATTCGAGGCGTGACACTGTGCGCCGATTTTAAAAGCGCCCCTCATCGGACCGGCGAGCTCTCGAAAAATTGCACAAAAGTGAAGAAAAGAGTTTTTTTCGGCTATAAAACCAATAAGACATTATTTTGATCATAATTATCTATCATTTGAGCAAAAAAAAAGGTCAACTTTTTTAAGCCCGCAAGGTGTGCTCTCCCCCCCGCCCTTCCTTAACGTTCTCCTAAAAAATGTAGTTGATACGGGCATTTGATAACGGCAAAAAAGCGAACGTATATCCACAAATTATTCATCGCTTTGTGCGTGCTCTGTTTGAGCTCTAAAAGACGTGGAATATGTCGTAATCCGAGAGTATTATCGTTGCGGTTGGAGTATAAATAATGCACAGCTGGTAAAATACAACGTTTCTCCTCGTATCCAGACTTCCAGACAAATTTAGTAGCCGTTTATGGAGCCTTTCATGACCTGTTCTTACATTAGTTCATGAATATTTCTTCCCAAAAACAATTACTTCACTTTTTTTTCATTAAATTTCCTCATGTAATTGCTCCCTTCTCATGATCCGATTGATGTCCTCAGACCAGACGGGAATTCGAAAATTATTCCAGTCCACATCTCTAGAAATTCTTAGCACCTTACATCCATAATAAGTATGTGTGCCAACAATATTCGCAACTTTGTAATATATCGATCTATTTATTGTACGCCGCGCCTCTGACACATGATGAAATAGTACCCCCACTTTCGCTGATATCATCACCAACTTTCAGAGTAAAAAATAAAAAACGTTTGTTGATACAGATGTATTTCGGTTAGTCATTTATCTCCTTGTTGCCGATTAGACTATACGCGTTGGAAGAGTGGTAGAAAAAAATAGAGAAAAATCATCGAAGAAGATGAAGACGAAACGGAATTATGAAGAAAATTAAGAGACTGGAAAAGAAATTAAAACGGAAGAAAATTTAACAGTGTCGTCATTGAAATTATACCATCAAACAATCCCAGCGAACAATTAGTATTCTACTTTGAGATTTATTCTGATGACTCGCGATCTGGCTGCAAGACTACTACGCGATAGGAAAAGGCTTCATGGGTTTAGAAGAGAATAAGAAAAATCTTGCCATAAATTACTGGAGCTAAAAGCTGCCTTTTTTGGCTTGAAATATTTTGCCAGTTCGTTTCAAAAACGTAAAGTCCACCTCCACATAGATAGTATCTCAGCTACTTTTTGCATGAGTAGAATAGAAGCTATTCCGTGCGTAAACCTTAAACAAATCGCATAAAAAATTTTGCATTGGAACGAGAAATGAGAGCTATGCCTTATGCATATAGAGACTAAGGAAAACTTCGAAACAGATGAAAGCCCGAGACACAGTTCGAAATTGGAAATTCAGCCGGGTCGTTATGCAAAATCTTGGAAAGCCAAATCGATTCGATGTAGAAAGTATATTTCTTATCATGTACAGTACCGGTCACCTACTTAAGCCCACATTTAAATAATAAGTTCTCACCTCTTTATAGAGCTACATTGAGGACATCGGACATTGAGGTCACTTTTTGAAGATTTACAGTATTATGTGACGCACTGCTATAAAAACTTTTTTTATCCAGTAGTTAAAACTATGTAAATAGGAATTTCCAGAAGCAAAACCCGTTCCTAAATTTCCTCTCCATCTTGAAGGCGTTGCGACAATAAAAATCAATTAAACAGAGGGCATTTTATTAGTTCCTGGACGAACTAATACAAGCATAGTTTCTGCTTCTCTGCTGAATTCTTACTTCCAACTTTTTCCAGGGATTTACAATTTAAGGATATCGCAGCCTCGAAACCGTATGTCTCAAGGAGTTGAGACACTAATATTAATATATTAGTGATAAAATATTATTGAAAAACTATGAATTCCTTCCTCCAGGAAGGAAAGGAAAGCAGACCTTCAGCACACTGAAATTTTCAAGAAATACGAAATGTCACTTTAGAAATCATAGAGAAATATAAATTAATACATACATTGAAGGACACGATTCTCACATTCTGTTCCCGATTTATATTTTCTATCAACAATTTCATTCCCAGTAACGACCAAGAAGAATCTGAAAAAAAATAATGAATGCGAAATGAGTGCAAATAAAATAAAAAATGGACAAAAATATTGTTATTTAAAATTATTATAAATAATACTCAACAAAAATTTGGTTGGTTAATTAATTTATAAAACACAGTACATTTTCTTGTACTCGCAGCTTTAGCGGTTTTGTATTATACGGCGCCTTTTTCATAGGCTCATATATTGATGGCAGCACCGTATGCGGTTATGTCCGGAACATCCCAGTTATTATACTCCGTTCTTTGAGCCTGTATTTTATTGTCATGTTTCCCGTCTTGATCCCGTCGTTCTCCTTTATGTCCATTATGGCACATGTATGGCTAGGAAGAAACGCAAAAATGAGAATGGGTGATCAAGTATGGCGCCACTTGCAGTCGGCTTTTTATATTACAACGTGACGAATTTCACTGGTTTTTTAAGAAAATCTTTTACTCGCTTGTAGTTAAAACAAAAGTATTCGTTAAATAACGATGTACAGGCTTCTTAAAACTCGATGCATCATTGTAAACAACAAGTGTACGAAATCGTTGCAAAATAATGATCTACAAAGGTCAACGAGAGTGTGTTCATTCTGCAGATTCTCACATCCAGCAATAACCAAATGTACGTTTTTAATTTCATGACAACTATAATTTTCTATCACAAAGTATTTGTGCATCATTTATTTCATATAATCTCTTATGAAACACTTACGTAAGCGTTATCCGGGTCCTGCGTGTGTATTGTCTTGCATACGCAAGTTAGGTTAGGTTCGATTTCATTCAAAACACCGTATTTTTAGTTCACTTTTATGCGACTTTTTTCATGTGCTAACCAATGTTTTACATCATTATTATCACTGGAAATGCACGCTTTGATACAATTCTGAGTGAATAATCGACTCGTTGCAACCTCTACATACGTACTTGACGAGAAATTTGATTTTTTCTTGAAAGAGAATTCCAGAAATATTCCGTGAAAAATTGGTGGTACATAATAATATTCAAAAATCCGATGATTTTGATTTTATAATACTTTGACAATGATAGTGTTATTTCACAATTTTCGAATTTTTTTATAAGCATGTACTTTTTTAAGAGTAACAAGGCTGTCTCAGAACACTGTAGATGGAGTGTTTGTGTTTTATAGTGAGAAATATAGACAAACTTCTGAATAGCACACATGTTTAATTTAGATGACATTTCACACATATCTTCTTATTACAGATATAATACATTAGAGGATTATGTCAGCCTAGCTTTCATTCGGATGATACATTGAATTTTCAAAGTCCAATCGTTTTTATTGTCACATGCCCCGAAATATTGATTGCATGGAAAAGTTTTTCATGAATAAAATTGAAGTTGTCAATGTGCACAGAAATGACTTCACGTAGTTCCTATTAAAGCTGGCGATACATTTATCAGCAGGTCGATAATTAGCAATGGATTTTTTAGTAAGATGTTATTAAATGCCGACAACCTCATCTTACCACATTTTTGGAATAAGGAAATCCAATCATTGACTAAGTTTGCAATACATGACTTAGTATAAAATTCATGATCATTTACGCAACTAATACCGTCATGATTTAAACGGTAAGCTGCCGAATGGATGCTTTTAGCTATTTACCGACTTTTTACAAACATTGCGGTCTACATCTTCAGGGCCGAAGAGCTGCAATTTTAAAGCTCTCCGAGTTCAGATTGTCTTTATATATCAGTGATCCGGTTTGAGTGGCTGCTGGCTGCCAATAGGGAGCCAGCTTTTTAATTGATCAGCTGGTCAATTAAAAAGCAAAGAAGCAGCTTCCTTGACAGAACATAGGATGGGAACAGGACATTCCACGAAGTTTGACCATGCCCACATTCTAGCCACTTCCAACAGCTATTTTTCGCAAAAACATCGATGTACCATCAACATTTGTTCATAAAGTTCATCCGAACCTGGAGCGCTTCAGAATCAGAATTAGCGAGCCCTGAGCATGCAGACATATTGTCTTCCTGTTTTATTCGGCACATAAACATTAGGTGAATTTCGAAGTATGTGACCAAAACAAATGAGAACTGAACAAATTAGAATAAACAAAAAAAAAAACGATTTTGGTTTAAAATAGCCACTATTTCGAATTTTGCAATTCTGACGTTAAAGTCGTAGTCAGTTTCACTATAAAAAACGTTTCGCTATTCAAAAAATAAAACAGGACTCTGAAAACACGAAATTCTCGAATTAAAAAAAATGTCTGCAGCCGCTATTCCAATAAAACACATATCGTCCTTGAAGAGGATGGGTTAATTATGATTTTTCACAAAATTTATCAGCGGCATACGATAGAGAGACCTAAGAAACAAAGTATAAACAAACTTTTATTACCTTGAGGATAGCTGCTATTTTCCCATAGAATGGAAAAAATAATTTATTCATGTTTATTATGTATAGAACCTTCCTTATACAGCACATAAACAGCTTCATTTTTATTCCTGAAAAATGTTCTCTAAAATCCATATTTTAAGCGAAATGATGAAAACCGATTCTACCTTCAATATTCAATATGTATGTAGCTATGTGAAATCTATTCGGGTAAAATCCCATTGTATGCTACATCATTAAATAGCAGCAATGTATAAAATTTTAGCCAAATTAGTGCTATATGAAAGTTCACTCAAAAACATATGATGTTACGTTCAAAGGTGTCAGAATTTTTTATTTGAACTTTTATTAATGTTGCATCGCTACTGAATCTCCAAGATACCAGCAACAATGTACCCGTAAATTTGTGTAAATGAATGGCTGATCATCTTTTAAATGTACTAGATTTTTTTCGCAGAAATATTATTTTGCAATTAGCTTCATTTTATTTTTATTGCATTTTTTTCAAAGCAATGGTAAGTCATGTGCAACGACGTCATCAAACAACAACAATTAATACAGCAGTTTTAGATGTGCCGATCCAAAAGAAAATTAAAAGAAAATACAAAAGATACGCGGAATTGCTGGAAGGTAGGAAAAATTTCATGATTTTTAACGATCTTTATTTATATTAAATATTGTATCGATCATCTCAGATTGATAAAATAATATACAGTTTCAGACAATGTTACGAGCAATCGAAAAGCATCCATAAAAAAATTCAATGCCGCTCAGCTATCTTTGCTTGTCGAACAGCCTGAAATTAGTTTGGACAATTTGCATAAAATTAGAAAAGAACTGAATATCATCAATACGCAGAAAATCAATCAGTATGAGGATTCGGAGCTGGCTCACGATATCGTTCTGATGGAGGTGAAGTATCAATTTTATTTCAAAAATATTTGAGAATTTCTATAAAAGAAAGAAACGGTACAACAGCAATTTACTCGTCGAATTGAATATTTGTTAATATTAAAGTACCGTCGCATTTACTTACGCCACTAAATTTGTCATAATCGCTCATTTTTGCTGATAAAATCGCAAGGAAATAACATTATTTTTAACTTCCACCAAGGAGGATTTTTTTTCAATGAAAATTGTATGAAATGATATTATACGTTTTCAGAAAATAGAAATGACGAGTTGTGCGAATTTGAAAAAATCAGCGGTAAATCATGACGTAGAAGATGACAGTGTAATAATCGAAGATTTGCAAGCATCGGGAATGTCCGATCGAGCAGGATTGATAAAAAATTCGTCGTTTCTGCAAACATTGCAAGAGGATGTGCACAAAGATGATATCGAGGAGGAAGGAGAAAATAAATTATTGGAACAAAAGTAATGTTCAGCTTCAGATATCAATCTTGAAATCCTCAATTATATTTTTATGTTACCTGCATTATAAACGCGAGGTTTTCCTGCCCGTTTAGCTATTCAGCCAGCTAAAACGGGCCAATTTAAGACCAATGCAAAATTCTCCGACGTTTTTCGCCCGATTTTTTGTAACTCAATGTCTTCTCTGCCAAAATCGCATTTATTTATTCTAAGCCTCGAAATAATTATGTCATTCTAACCCTCATCTAATAAGAACTTTTTCCACGCTGTTGATCCCAAATTATCTCGTTTTGGTTGGCAGCAGATATTCAAACTTCCGATTTCAATGGAGACGATAGAAAAATATAGTAATTGGCACGAAATGTTCACTGATGCCGTCGATTAAACCGTCGTTAATTATTTTTCAGAGGGAAAAATCAAAATTCAAAAATGGCGCAAAAGCAAGCGGAAAAAATGAACACTTTGGACTTGCAAATAAAGAAAGGGAAGGATAACAATTTCAATCGAGCTCTTTACGCATATATACAAGTTTGTTTATCCTGCGGAATGACCGCGAGAGCCAATCGTACACTTATGTATTATCGTAAAAGTAGCTCCAAGAAATCAATCCAAACGCGAATAATTCACGTAGATTCCTACAATCTTCTTTTACGAACTTACGCCGGATCAGCGAATATTTTAAAGATCAAAGAAATCTTGGGAATCATGAAAGAAGATTCGATAAAACCGTCAGCTCAGACTTACGCCGCTGTTTTGGAAGCTTCGGGGCGAATGCGGAAACCGGAAAAAGAAAGAGGTAAGACGTCGATACTTGCTGAAAAATCTATTTTTATTTTTGACGCATTTTACTTAACAAATCGAGGTAACTGGAATAAAACCGAGTTAAGGAGGATGAAAATGCTCAAACGAAAATATAAAACTGTTTGCATTCAATTTATAGATTTTTTAAACGCGATACGTTCGGAAATGGAAGCAAACGGTGTAACGTTCGAGGATGTCGTTGAAATTCCAAAATATGTACACGATCAGAGGAAATATATGATGAAAGGTATAAGATTCTTGGAACCGGATTTCAAGGTGAAAAATGAGATGCCCGATTTCGCGTATGACTGTCGCCTCCTGGAAAACATTAATCTCACGGAATCGCGCGTGAGTCCAAGTCCAGCGAAAAATTTGGTGACAGTTTCGGAGCTACGAGACAGGCTCTCGCAACAATTGGACTGTGAGATAAACGGTGACGTAGTTATCAAGAGCATTGAAAAAATTGACAAATCGAGGGTTTCGGTGAAGTTTGCAGTAAGTATACAAGATCCGTAAATTTGCCATGTATACCGATTACCGCCTGAGAAATTCAGCCAAAAATGAGATGCGAAAAACAAACTCGGACACGCGAGATTAACGTTGCGTCACGTGAATCTTGTGAAAATTTTGACAAAATAGTCCAAGAATACTTTGAAAATTCAGAAGCATTGTTTGAAGTAATTGATTATCACGAGTAAAACGATCAAGATAATAAATAATTAATTCGCTTTGTCTTGATCAACATTGGACATATTTCTGATCGATTCGTGCATTATTGTTCATATTAATAGAGAAAAATCATAAGAGACCTTGAGAAGTCCTGGCGGGAAACAGCAGCAAAAGCGTTCGAACGCAATTTAACAGCTCTAAAGAGTCGAGAATGTGTAGCACACGCTGGTTCGTTAATGCTGTGTCCATACTTGTGCGTTCTGGAGCAAGACGTTTACATCGATGCAATAATATCCGACGTTCGTCGTTTGGCGGACGGTTCGGAAACTTTTAGTCCTTCCCTACCATCGCTCTACCGTTCGTTGGGTACACGAATAAATGAAAAATATGAAGTACGTAAGAGGAAAAAAAAACACAAAGATTATCATCGATATCAATTGAGGAGGAAAAAATAATATTTTCACTAATTTCATTGAAGATCGCGGAAAAACAACGTTGCGGCGTTTTGGAAAAGACCAAAGATGTTTATATGAAGTACTGCGATTGGTATCTAAATCGTGATAACGCGATCAACAGTCGCGTTGCTTGGCAGACTATTGTTCGCGAAGCTGAGAAAAATGGCGCTTCATTGGACACGGAAAATTTACAATGGCCATTGAGCGTTTGTAACGGTGTTGGGAAATTTCTGTACGACATTATTCTCAAAGACATAAAACTCGATGTTAACTGCATAAAAGTAAACAGCAAGGACAAACATTATTTGCCTGCATTCTATACGTTGTTCAGATGCAAAAGAAAACGTGTAAAGGAAGAGGTAAACATTTACTTTTCCTCCCAAATTTTTTTAAATTCTAACGCTAAGGTTTTGAAAGATACTTTTTTTACAGATAAAACCTCATCCTATATTAGCGAAACTCTATCGCGAATCTCAACCGGAAACGTTGACTTTCGCAGCTTCGTTGGTGCCTTCTGTGTGTCCACCAAAACCATGGGCTAATATTTACAGTGGTGGATATCTTCTAACCAAATCCGACATTATTCGAGTACCAATGATTTCCGTAAGCATTCGGTTGGAAAAACCCTTTCAAACAGTTTTTAGATACCTGCATTACCTATAAAATAATACCAATTAATAACACTGGTCAACAGTACCATCGCCCTCGATATGAGAGTGGTTGCAACAAGGTTTTATGTTGTCGCTTATGGAACTACGAATCGTTTTGCTAGATTGGCTCCGGATTCTTGAAAAATCGTCATTTCCATGTAACATTGTAAAAAGTTGTGTTATAAAGATGAGAACCAATTCCATTTTTTAATGCGAAGAATTTTTTTGAAGAACAACGCTAATAATATTGTCTGAATATTTAGTTTGCATAACTAATGTAGTATAATTGAAACTGAAGTAGCTGGAAAAAATAATTGCAATCGTTTATTTATCAAGAACAAGTTGCAAAAGGATCATGGCTTTTGAAACCGTTGCTGCAGGGAAGTATACTTCCATTAAAAGCTGCCTAAAAAGATGACGAGAAGAATGCTTTCACTATTGTTACTAACGATCTAAAACTGTATGATTTTTTAATGGAGAAATAATGGCTTCTTACGCATATATATTGCTAATATCGCCGATAATGTTTGAACATTTTTCTGGCTCGGGAAATTTAATGTATAATCGTTGTTGCATTATTTGCCACTTATATAGATTTACCAAATAGTCTATTAACGTGCTGCAAATTTGGTCGAACGTCCTTTGCAAATCGTTTTTAATGACTCCGCTAAAACAAAAATTTTTTTTTCCATTTTTTTTCGACAATTTGTTTATAATAAATGTTCCAATGTCTTTTTCCATCGGTTAAAATTGCCACTATAAACTTGTCATTGCATTGACAACGAATCTGTAAAAATAGTATATTGAGCGTGAAGGTGGCTTCCCGAGCCTAAGGCTTGAGCTGAAATAACTCGAGTATAAAACCGCGCTGTTTCATGCCCTGCCACATACTATATTTTTCTTATTATCTGTACTAAAACTGAGAGTTTACACGTCTGGAGCCAGTCGAAATGTGACAATTTTCGACCGATAGCGCAGAAAAAATCAGATTAGTCGATGTTTCGAATGGCACGAATATTGCGAGGCTTATAATAACCAAATGCGATTCTAGCTGGGATAAAATCAAGTCAGACACTGAACGTTTTCTGCCATAGGGCACGAAATACCGATTTTCAGCGCTAGGGTGGAAACCCGGGCAGACACTGCATGTTTTCTGCCCTACTTCGCATCGATCTGAATTCGCTCGTTTCTACATTGAAACTCAAAGTTTCAATGCACGTGATATCAACAAAATATTTTCTCTGTTTTCTTAATGTACAAACATTTTAAAAGAATAGCGGAACGTTGTTGGCGCGTGATGTGTCGATGCGCAAAATGAATGCGCATTAAGCGCGGTGTAACGCGCAAACAAATTATAAAGTGAAATATCATCGAACTTCCAAAAATACTCTAAAACATAACACTGAAGTTAATCCACTCATTACTTTATCCTCAATCATAAAGTGCCCCGTGTTTAATGTTTATTTTGTCCAATCGTGCAATGTACTCGAAACGACAATTATGAAATTTACTTCAGAACAAAACTCTATTATGATTAATCATAAATAGCGAGCATTATTTTTCTGTACGTCAATTTTCAAAAAATTTCAAGTGCGTAATGTAGACATTTTTTTATTTAATAGGGGCATCAGTGGGAAAGGTTCAAAAATACTTCTCCGAAGAAGCTATGGCCAGCACTGGATTCTTTAAATCAGCTTGCCTCGATTCCATGGACCGTTAATAATTCGGTGCTCGACGTTGTCATCGATGTAAATAATTTCAATTATTTCTTCATGCTAAGAATTTCGAGAAAAAATATCAATCGACCGATCGATAATTAGCACTTTTTAAATTGTTTTTTCGATGACTGATAAAAACGTGTTCGTCGTATTACGTACAGTAGAAATAATTTGGTTGTGTTTGTCTTTTGATCCGTTTTGACAACTTTGTTATATTCTTCTTTTAGATTCTTTTTTCTTTCCGAAAATCATACAGTCCAAAAGTTGTTCAATTGTATAGCAAAGTAACTTGTTTCATTCCATTGTCCGTGTGTTATGAAATCAAAATTTAATTCATACGAATACGATAACATTTTCATAGGTATTTCGAGAAGGTGGGTCGGCGAAATTGAACGTTCCGCAACCACCTTCAGTTCTTCCAGCAGTGCCTCTTCTTCAGGCAGATTCCGATCAAACTGAAAGAATAAATATTGTAAAAGCCAGAATGGAATTACGGCGGAAAAAGGGAGAAATGTATTCACTTTGGTGTGATTCACTTTATAGACTCTCATTGGCGAATCACGTGAGTCATCAAACGAATTTCTTTCACAGATAAATATGAAAAATGTAAACCAGCAAAGTTCAAAATCAATGCGTTTTTCTTTTTTGAATAGTATAAGCTTTTAATGCTCGCGATTGTTTTTATGAATTATGAATTATGCGTTTTATTTCTCGATATAAACATAGTTTCGGGATAAGATTTTTTGGCTCCCGCACAATATGGACTTTAGAGGACGAGTTTATCCGATACCACCGCACTTGAATCATCTTGGCTCCGATCTGGCTCGTTCGCTTCTTATTTTTGCTCTGGGCAAACCTTTGGGCCCCGGAGGCCTCGATTGGTTAAAGATACACATCGTTAACCTGACGGGTTTCAAAAAACGCGATCCAATCAGGGAGAGACTCAAGTATGCCAACGATAATATGCACAACATTTTGGACAGTGCTGAAAATCCCTTGAACGTAAGTGTGCAATTGTTCAATAACGCATGGGAAAATCTCAAATTAAATTGTTAAAATAACTCGTTTCATTTAAAAACAAAACACACAAAAAGGGCAAAAAGTGGTGGGCAACTGCCGATGAACCATGGCAAACATTAGCAGCGTGCATGGAAATTGCCAAAGCTCTCAAGGCCGAAGATCCGGAAAAATACATATGTTCGTTTCCGATTCATCAAGATGGTAGTTGTAACGGTCTTCAACATTATGCGGCACTAGGACGGGATCAAATTGGCGCAGAAAATGTCAATTTACATCCGTTTGACATACCGCAGGATGTTTACAGCAGTGTCGCAGCGATGGTAATTTTGTCGATATCCAAGACTTCGCAGACGACTGTAACGAGCAATATTTTTTCTGGCTGTAACAACAAATCTTTTGTCTTGACAACAGTCGCGTTTTCTCCAATCACTGAGAATTCTGAAACAATGACATGATCAAAAACAGTCCCCCTCTGAGAGACAGAGAGAGAAATGTCTATTACAAAATTACTGTCGAGTATTAGTAGTTTTCATTTGATCAATCGTCTAATCACAAAAAAATAATGATATTGTTATTCATTTCGAAATGATTTTTTGTTTTTTTTTAATTATTTCTTCTCGAAGAAAAGTTGTTTTATACACGTTCATAAAAATGGCAAAAATTGTACAATTCTGTTCACTATTCATCCGTCATGAGAAAATTAATTTCCGATTTTATGGTAATAAAAAAACATATTCCCAATGATTCAATTATTCTAGGTGGATAGCATTCGAGAGGTGGATGCAGCGAATGGTGTGGAAGTTGCGAATATTCTGAAAGGTTTCGTGAAACGAAAAGTTATAAAGCAGACTGTGATGACTACAGTTTACGGAGTTACGAAATTCGGTGCGAGACTACAGATCGCTCGTCAGCTAAAAGGTCAGTTTTTACAGAAATTAAATTCTGAAAATTTCACATCGAAACATTTGTTTCATTGGAATTTTTTCTTTCGTCCCAATGTTTCCAGACATCGATGATTTTCCACAAGAATTCGTATGGGCTGCGAGCATGTATCTCGTACAAAAAACTTTCGAAAGTTTGAGAACTATGTTCGAAAGCGCTCGAGAGATACAAGATTGGTTCACCGATTGTGCGCGTCTCATTGCAATGTCTTGCGGAAGGAACGTAGAGTGGGTCACACCACTCGGACTGCCCGTTGTTCAACCGTACAGTAGAAACGACAAACACAATGGCATGAAGGATGACATTAACATTGTCGAGTACGTATACACACATCCTAAGCAGAATTGTCCCGGATGCGGATGTTACAGATTCACAGATTAATAGACGCTACAGTTCCGAGCCAAAAGGTCTATAAACACTCTTTGAGCGAGCCTCTTACAAAAATCGTCATATAAAAAGACGCCGAAATACTTTTCGCCTCGTGATACCGGCGTGAATCTGACTTTATATAACATGGAATATTTCACATAACATGGAATTTTTTCGTTTTTCCGTGTGCAGAAACATGCCACTCCCTACGTTCCTCTGATCCGCGGTTTAATGATTTTTTTTTCACGTTATAGACGACCCAACACGATGAAGCAGAAAAATGCATTTCCACCGAACTTCATTCATTCGTTGGATTCTAGTCATATGATGCTTACAAGTTTGCACTGCGAGAACGATGGTTTGACATTCATGTCCGTTCACGATTGTTACTGGACGCACCCTTGCACGGTCGAAAAGATGAATAAAGTGAGAAAAATAAGGAATAAATATGTCACAAGTTTAAGTTTGTGAATTCGGATAATAACGGAAAGAAATATATTCGTCATTTATTGCAGATATGTAGAGAACAATTTGTCGCTCTTCATTCGGAACCGATACTCGAAGATTTGTCGCAGTTTCTGCAGGAAAAATACGGTTATCCAGACTGGTATGTGAATAAATATTCTCGAAAACGTTTTATACCAAAACGTCTCTTAGTTGCTTCGAAATTCCTTCCAACGGTGACATTTCTTATTTCTCATCGTAATCAGTGATTTCAACGGAAACGAATCGATGACGGATCTTTCCAAGAGGAAACTCAATTACACGTTGTCCCAAATACCGGAGAAGGGGACGTTCGATCTTGAGGGAGTTCTCAGATCGACTTATTTCTTCAGTTGATTTTACAAACTCCCACCCGCTTCACCAAACGCAGGTAAATATATCGACTTGATCATTCATTCATTCTTGCTGTTATTGCAATTTTTTTTTTCTAAATTATACATCGTTTCACAATATGGGCCGATTGAAAGAAAATTGACGAAGCATCTTTTTACATCCACGATCACATTTTCGAAGAATTGCACAAAAAATATCGGGTGAAATTAACAATTTCTTCAACAATTCAATTTTTCTGTATTCGAAAGCAGTGAACAAATGCATTTCATAAGAATCGACTAATAATTTTCCCGTGAATCGCTACGATTTTGAATACGAAAGCTTAATATATGAGAATACATGTGCAGTTTTTTTTTAAGTTTCCAAATAACTTATGGTTTTGCGACGACATCGCGACAAGTTACGACAGGTGGCACTTCGCAAGTGCACCTCATTGTCGATTTCTCTCTCTCGTTGATTATTTCGCCAATCCGCAATGTAAGATTCCCAAATTTGCACATCGTGTCTGAAAAACAAAATTGTTTACATTCATTGATCTAATTTAACGCGTAAACGCATTGAACTTACTAGAATCATAAGTTTCTTCTGCTGTTCTCATTCGAAATTCTCCATCACGTTTTTTAATGGAATCTGTAGCAGCATCATCTGCGAAAAAATAATCATGAAAAAAAGTAAATAAACAGAACATTGCAAAAAACAGCCCCCGCTTTTTTTGCATTTGCTGCTTTAATCGTGTCACAATGTCACAAAATTTGCTATGTTCCAAAAGCAGCGCCAAACACCGCAACTCAATTGGTGATTTTTTATTTGAATATGCGAATTGCTTTGGTGAAGAATATCAGGCTCTTTCCATAAATTATCGCTCATTGTAACACACACTGTTTGGACATATTTTTTGTTTATTAGTAAGACTTTAATTAAAAATGTTAGACTTATTCGATGAAATATCATTTATTGGGCTACAATAAAGGAAATAATCTGAACAAAATAAAACTAGGGCCGTTTTTCGAATGAGATTATGGGAAAGTTACGAGTCGAGGAGATACCCTTGCTCGCAACCTTGTTTAATTTTGTCAAAGCAAATGAGATGAATATAATTGTGTGCGAGAGCTAGGAAGCTTGGCATATGGATTCTTATCAGCGTTGAAGCGGGGTAACGCATCTCGCCGGTGCTTAGCTGTTGATGCTGCTGCTTCAGTCATGAGAATGTAGGCGAATGAAATGCAGATGTACCGCATATATATAAAGGTACAGTCCAAAAGACTGACAATTTTAACACAGCTTAAAAGATCGAGAAAATTCAAAAAGTACTTGTTGTATGCACCACGGCGTGCAATGCCGCTGAACTGATTGCCACGGACGCGATAACAATAAAGTATCGAACGAAGTGCCTCTAAAGTTATAACTCCACTCGAATAATATAACGTTTGTTGATATAAACAGAAATAGGAAGGTAGGGTAACGAGTTTTTGCGAATTTCGATATGATGGCAATGAAGATATTCACAAACCACAATCACGAGAACCCAAGTACGCGGGTGAACTTGCCAGTCGGGGGTGAACACTTCCTAGCGATCTCTCGAATGACAAACCAAGGCTGCCTTGGTCGCTGATTGGTGGCATATTTTTTTGACTCAGTAGGTTACTTCGGGAGGTGCTCGTGGGGGTGATTGCGAAATGGTTGATGACTTTATCGAACGAATTGGGGTTCTGAAAGTACAATTCAGCGAAGCAATGATGACGAATGATTTTGAGGTAGACTGTCGATAACTGAAAATGAAAATTTTGCTGTGTGAAGCTGGTTTCTGATTCGTAAAACATGGTTTTATGAGAAAAGCCTGCAAATGGCAAAAAAATCCCGAATATATCGATAATATGGCGAAAGATGGGAATTTAGCTGCTTCCGGTGGTTTTTTCTGAAAATCGATGTTTTTAATAAAGAATTCTAAGCTCCTCCGATCGATTGTCGTTACTACTGTGAATGCTAGTTGATGAAATGATTAAAAATAATTATCGTCAATTTTCGGAAAAGTCATTATTGTTGATAATTACCAGACAAATTATACTTGGCGGTTTTTCCGGAAATTTAATTTTCAAAAACAGAATCGCGTTATTAATTATACTGTAGATTAGTCATTTATGTACTTACAACATCGAAAATCTCGATTGCAATGAAACTGCGGCAAGCGATCGTGAGCATAGACTGGGGCACAATTTTCGCGAATTTTTCCAACTGCATACAAAGTATTACCGCACCAACCAGGCTTACGAGAAATGCAATAAGGTTCAACGTTCTTGCCTGTATGAGCATAAAATGATTTTTCTCTTATTAATTCAATACAAATTTTGGTAAAGAAGGGAAAAAAGAACGGTTCGTATAATATATAATATATATATATCCTTGCCCTCATATCCTTCGCCGCAATAACAAATTTTATCCGGTTCTCCCAGAGGTATGAATCTTTCTCCATCCTTGTACGTTTTTCCATCAACGTTACAGAGTGGAATACGCACTTCTTTCTCCCCTGTATGTAAAAATATTTATTAATCCATTCGCGTTTCCTTTATGACTTTTCGCTTGTCGACATTTTCTCACGTTCATCCATTCTTGAATGTAGTTTAAACCTACTTGCCCGCGATTCCGCTCGCGTGAACAACATTCACTGTTTCAGTGCTTTCCGAATATAAAGTGGAGTTTTACTTTGTGGGAATTGATTGAGAGAAAATTGATCATTCAGAAGAAAACGTCTTTCTATTTTTCATGTTTTATGATTTTTCTTTATTTATACATTTATTATCGTCGCTGATCTATTCAAATGGGAGTTTTTTTATTATTTATAAAATTTTGAGCAGTTAACGCGAGAAAAACAGCTTGAATTTGACGTATCTATTTATTGAGACGGTAAAAAAAACCAAAATACGTTCCGAACCGAAATTTCGCCGAAGCCCAACTTTGAATTATTGACACCGAGTTTTGGCATACCCCGCAGACTACAACTTTTCCAAGGAACACATGTATGGATAAAAAAAATCACGTAATCCCGATAAGTGGCTCTCGAATCATAAGCGCACTAATGGACAGACAGTCAGGCAACAGAGAGATGTTGATTTTTATAATA
The DNA here is from genome assembly GCA_959613375.1 of Heteropelma amictum. Lineage (NCBI taxonomy): Eukaryota > Metazoa > Arthropoda > Insecta > Hymenoptera > Ichneumonidae > Heteropelma > Heteropelma amictum. The sequence continues at coordinate 12,532,078 of OY390720.1, read as the reverse complement.
CGTAAAGAGGGAAAGGTATACGTGTGAAGAATCAAAGTTGCAATGATAATAATGTTCGTCAACGTTATTGAAAACAAATGTTCGTTACAATGACGAATAAATTGACATAAGATGATTGAATAAACAATACTCACGACAAACTTGGATCGTCGAGCAACATTGGAACGGTGTTTGCTTTAAATAGCAGTCGGTCGTTGGGCCCGCGCATGAACTCGCCACACACGCCGGATACGAATTACCGCTAAAAAAACACAACATCTCGATAATTATCAAGACGGAATAGAATATTGCTAAAGAAATCAGCAAAGCGGTGAAGACAGAAAGCATCAGGAGAAAGATAAAAAAAGGCTTAAAAACTGACCCAACGCATGAGCATCTTACGCAAGCATCGCCGATTTCTCCTATCGGTATTGCCTCACCATTTTCATACACACGGCCGTTTACAAAACACTTGTTATCGGGCAAATGTTTCCAATGATCGCAATTATAACTTTTCGGACAACAAGAGGATGAGTGGCCATAAATCGGTATACACCCGAGCTCTTGATAATAGTACAATGGACCAGTGCACGTTTTCAAGTCACAACCTTCGAGTTGAAAATAAATGTTTAAAAAATTTCTGATTATCTAAATCAATTGTTTCTAATTATTGTCAACTGATTATTCAATGCGAAGAAAAATGTTCACATGACTCACCGCTCGTACTATGGGTAAAGTTAATGAAGCACGAGCCGAAGCTCATAGCAAGAACAAGAAGGTTGCTTTTCGTTGCAAACATGACTATTGCCGGAGTACAAATGGAAGTTTTCAGTGTGCGATTGAAAAAAAAATCTTATGCTGATTATGCAATGCAATAATTTTTGCCACTTGACTAGGAAATTTTTTTTTGTACACGTACGCAGAAGCAGGCTCTTGCGTAATGTTTGTATTGCTTGAACACCGATTGCATCTTGATGAAATAACATCATCGATCATTGTAACATTCGAGGAAATTCATTACGATAAGAAAATATGAAGATTATGTATTATGGTGAGAAAACGCGCTATTACATTTTGCATTTTCCTAAAACTTGAGGTAGTTGCAATTTGACTATTTTCCTATTTTTTCCTCTTCGCTTGTTTTAGAATAGCAAGTAAATACTTAACAGTCATTAACAGTTTTCGTTTTTATACTCACACATTATTTTGGTTGATGCCATTCCTTTTCTTGTTAAAAAATCCGTGTGCGCAGTATCAAACTTTCTATATATTTAATACGTTTAGTTTGATCAAAAAAATTATATCTCGCGAACTAAAAATATGGCTATTTTTATGTTGAAATATGTTATTTGTAACGATTCGTCCGATCCGAAAAAGATCCGTGTAGGCCATATCGAACTTTCGATATACTTATTATTTTCGATACACTCGTTTGTGATTAGCTGTTTGAAAAAACCAAAGCAGTGGCTGTTACATGAGCAACATTACAAGTCGTAAGGATATGTCAAACTGTACTCTGCCCATAATCAATATATATGGTTCTTCGTTCTTTTTCAATATTTCGTTGGAAAAACGGTTATGACTATTTAAAATGTTGAAAATTTGTATTTTCAAAAATTCAGGAATTACAAACGTGCTGCTTTTTTTACAACCATGGGTGGGAAAACGACGTTTTGAATAAGTTTTATTTTAGAAAATTCGGAGATTCTAATGCTGCTTTTTCGATCGATCACGGATGGGAAACTGCTGGGTAGAGTACAAATTTGGATGAAAATCTACAATGAGGAAAAAAGGTTGTGACCACTTTATTTTCTGAGGAACTTTTGTTGTAGAAAAACTTGGGATTCTAAAATCGAATAATGCTGTTAATTATGCGCTGATGATACTTAAAATATTCACGGGTGAAAAAAGTGTAACGCGCATCTGAGCTAGTACCGTTACAATTGAGCTAAGAATAATGGCACCATTGTGGTAATAAAGGATTGAAAAAAAAACTTATTGAATACAAATTTGTATAGTTTAATGGTTTTACACGATTTCAATGGAGTTGCATTTTGTATATTTTTTCCTGGGCTCTATTTGCCTTCCAATCAAACATCGTCGCGTTTATCGCTTTATTTTTTTTCGTTGTGTTGAATGCGTATGACGAGGTGTTGCTAACGAGACATTAAATAGAATCAGTGTTGGATTGATTCAACGGGGCTCTTTCGGTCTTTCGTCATTGCTGCAAATGTACATCACATTATACCATGAAGCATTGAGAAATGTTTCGAAATTCTAAAACCTTTTTTTTTCTTCTGTTGCAGCTGAGTTTCCTCGTTTTCGGCCCTCTCTATGGTGTAATTGACCATCAACTGGGAAATCTGTGCTTTAATTTCTCGATGTAAGATATTATTGTAGATTGGAATAATTAAATTCGAAAAAAAAACTTCAGCTTTGTTTTTTTTACGTCTTTCTTGTACACCAAGCATTTTTCTCATTTCATTTTTTGACAAAAGTTTAATTTACTATGAACACTAACTAACATTGAGTAAAAAATAGCCTAGCCGATAAATGTTCTCTCTGTTTAGACCCGTACAACGAAATATTGAAATCTCGATTGAAAATGTTCTTTCCACATTCGCTTCCGGTTGGAATTTTATTATCCAAAATTTTATCGATGCTTATTACATTTCTACAATTAGGCAATGATTATGACTTCAATATCCGTCATGTCGATGTGCACGTGAAAATTTCAAAACTTAGATATACTCGGGGTTAACGTTCGAATAACGACAGGTTGGCACTGGCGGCACTTCGCAAGTGCATTTAATAGATCCTTTCCAATCTGTTGATTCGTTAAGTTCTTCACCAATTTTCATTGGTAATTCCCCCAACATGCAGAGATTATCTAGAAATAAACAATTTGCAATTTTTTTCAATAAAAATAACTCGGAAATGAGTACTGATATTTCGTTGAGAATCGATTTGTGGCAAGAAAGTTACCTTCCGATTCAGAAGTCTCTGATTCCGACGCGCCATCGCGTTTAATCACGTAATCCTCACTTTTTTCTGAGAAAAAAATGGGATCGTTAAACAAAAATATTTGTTGTTTCAATCTTGATTTGAAAGAAAATGTGTATATTTTACTTACGACATCGCATTGATTCGTTGCAATCGACCTGGGGTGATTTATTCTTTCCATAAATTGGAGCGCAACGAGCACGTATCTTACCAATGGAGTCAATAACATTGTAACACCAAGATGGTTTCCTCCATTTACAAAAGCGTTCATCATTCACGCCTACAACGAAAATATTATCGTCCAGATCGCAACTCTCGCACTTTAGAACGTAGCGCTGAAAGAAAATGTAAAAAAGTTCTCACCTGTGTAACCCTCGTCGCAATAACAGCTTTTTTGCGGTTCCTTCAGAGGCGTAAATTCTTCACCGATTTTGTATGATTTTCCATCTACTGTGCAGCTGGCGGGAGTATCGTCTGTATCGTTACAAAATGTTATTATGAGAATTGCGTCAGCTGGTAAATAAATAAATTGACAGTAAAAAATATTAAAAATCAATTTCAAAATATGAGGGAGGAAGATCGAATTCACAATTAATATGATTTTCACATACACGAAAAAATATCAGAAATCATTTTTACGACAATCCAACTATCTGTAGCTTAAAATCAGAATTACCACAAATTTCAAACTGTTGGCAACAGGTGAAGGATGTCAAAACCGTTCGACAAGGCTCTCTCGATATTGAGGGCGCGCACTGAGGTCCGAAACATATGAAACGATCTCTGAATTTCAAAGAAAGCGAATGTTTTTCAAATTAATTTCATTTAAAACAAAAATCGAGGTAGATAGAGAAGAAGTAAATCAACAACTGACCTGTAACACGAACAAGTCATACATGAATCCGGAATTTCTCTGGGTCGCAGACGTTCGTTCATTTCGTATATATGGCCATCGACGAGACACTTGTCATCGGGTAAGTTCTTCCATACGTCGCAATTGTATCGCGTTGGGCAACATGAGGTCGCATTATCATAAATTGGTGTACAACCGAGTTCTGCGTAGTAATACCCCGGGCCAGGGCACGATTTCACGTCGCAATCTTTTTCAAGAAATTGTATGAATACAAAAAAGCAATGATTAAACATTACGGTTACATTCGTTTCTTTTTTATAAAAATAAGTTTTCTTTCGTCAATCTGCAAAGTTTTCGCCAATTGTCGAGAATCGATATTGACAGTATTTACAAATTTTTCTGATGTCTGAAATGTTTTTCTTTTTTCATTAAAAGTCTGATTTCTATACTTTAGTGTCTCATTAAAGGATTCCTTTTCTTATACAGTCAAAATGGGGGTCTTTGGAATTCTGACTTCCAAACACAGGAGAAGGCATACAGTCGAAAACAGATGAAGGGTAGGAATTGTAGATACAATCTGAACAAAGCAAAAATTTTATACGGGGCGAGTCGCTGGCTAACTTTGCTGTATTTCCCTTAGCCAGCGGGCCTAGGGCCCGTATTCATAGTCAGTACCGATTGTACAATATCGACTTACTCCTTATGACCACGTTAGAGCTGACTTGAGGAATTGCTTATCAGACTGAGAATGAGGCCTCACATTTTTATGGGGGATACAGGGACATCTGTTTAGATCGAGCCACGTCCTTACTCACATGAATTTTAAATTCAGTGAAAAATGATTCGAATAAAAGTTTTATCGTTTAAAGCGAGGCTCGACTGAGTGAACTCGATTGAAGTCATCTTTTAAATAGAAATCTTTCCCAAGATAGAGTTAGGAGTCTCGATTAAAATAGCACCAGGATGAAAGTGGGAACAAGTTTCATATTTAGGGAATATTATAAATAACAACGTGCCTATTAGCTTTATTTAAAAAACGTTTTTGGTTTAAGTTTCTTATTTTTTCCAATAGAGTGTACAATTACGAAGTAGAGAATAAACCTTTCCATTTGAAACAACAAGGTTGACTTTGAACTATCTTTCAAACAGAGTCTGTTCCGGAAAATAAAGTCCACAAACACTCAATTCCACCTTCCAATAGTAAAGCATCTATTCAAATCATTTTTTTTTGCTGTAATCGGAACTTCTGAAGATAATAAGGTGTCTCAATGAAAATGGATCACCCTGTAGAAACTACCAAGCACATTGATCAGATAATAGCAACATCAAAAGTTTTTAACAAATTACTATCGAAAAACAATTTTCAGAAGAAAATAAATTAATAAAAGCAGTTGTGTGTCGAGAAAAAATTCCAACAAAACGACATTTTTGTTTCTATACCGTTGAGAAAACTAACATCACTCACCGTTCAAAGCATTGGTGAACACAAAGCAGAGACAGAGACCGAAAACACCGAGAGCGACATTGTAGATATGCGTTGCCATGATCCTTCAATGTCTGAGACCGTAGCAGTTCAGCTGACAAATTCTCTTCTCGTCTTTCTTTTATAACCATCTGGGTACGAGGAAAAAAAGTAGGGGCACTCAACGCTTGAAAAAAATGACATAATTCTACTGCCAAATTCCTGATTCAGAATAACACCGATGAACTATGATGACCCCGTGATACGTGAAGGTTGGGTTTTTTTCTCTTGATTATCTCGCGTAAAAACAAGATTGGGTGCTACACCAGAACTTTTTTGTTCTTTTCGCGCATTTCTTCTCAAATTTGGCATAAATTATCGTTAACGACGACGGACCAGTTTCAACACCTGTATCAAGCGTCCATGTTTTGAAAAAAATGTTACCAAAGAATAAATATATCCACTCCGATGAATATATATATCCTGGAATAAAAATTGTGAATATACAAGTCAAACAAGTTCGTTTGGGTGACGGCGATAATGTACGAGGAGATGAATTTGTCGTACCACTAAAAACCCGAAAAAATTGAAAAATGTATCTTTGCTAGCCCTGTGCATCTTTCCAAACTTTCCGAATTCCGATACAGAAATACTTGGTATTTTCAAGTCCAAAAGAGGTGTTCGGTCTTCAGATTCTCGTACCACACCCTGTATATCACCTGGTATCATGGACCCTCACCAAATGTTTGTTCTTTCAAAAGAGTCTGGTAGACATTATTGGTACATTTCAAATATCTGGTTATGGAAATATGTAGTCCCCACACGTTTGCTTTATGTTTCGTTGCAGCTGATATAATTTTGTCTCACGATTCCATTTCTTGCTGTGCTACGAACAACTGGAAACACTGTTCTTCGCATCATCGATGTAAGATACCATCGTACAAATATCGTACAACATGATAACAGCTATTGAAGCGGTTGGAAAAAATAATTCTTTAATAATTTTATTGTTTTTTCGTGAGAATGTGAGAATGAAAGGCAATAACTTACAAATTAATAAGGAATACTGCAGCTAGAGTTTCAACACCGTTATCAATATTGTAATGAATAACTCTCCTGATCTCATAACTCTAAGCAGACTACGAGTTGACTTCAGACAAATCGGGCCTGATTCAAAATGCTTCAAGCGATAACGATATACCGGTGAGACCTGTAGCTATTACAAGCCTCGCCAAATTGAATCATCGTTTTCTTCACTGCACAATTTGTAGCATGCTGAATGTTCTAAATCTACTATGTGAACAAAAAATAAATAGAGCATGAGAATTGGAACAAATCAGCCACACGGAAAGTACCAAGCAAATTGTAATTTCAAAGAATCATGATAGTATAGTATGTTATTTACAAATCGTTAAAAAAAATGGCAATCACTTGTGGAACTCATTTTCTTTTCACACAAATTGGTAGAAAAATTACGAATGCACAGTAATTAATGTTATAAACGCGAAGTCAACCCCGTCTGTTCGTTACTTTTTCACGGTTGCACTGTTCAACTGCATAATGTTGACGAAATTTGGCAGAGATATAGGACGCGTGTCCGACATGAGCTACCGTTTATCCCGAAAATGATAGTTCCCTATGAAATACGAAAATAATTTCGTGCTTTTTCGTGTTTTATTTTTCTCATAAATGTTAAGTTTCATTATGAAAATTCTTTTCTATGTCGATATTTATAGGGTGCGATTTTTAATACTAAGACACGCACTTTTTTAGTAAATTGACCTTTTGTTTTCCAATTCAAAGTAGACGAAGTCGCGGGTAACAGCTGCTTATTATTATTTCTGAAATATCGTAGTACCTCACGACTTAGAAGAAATTTCTGTTTCAATGACAAATGGCTTCGTCTACAGTCTCCACAGTTTCTGTGTATTCGAAAAAATGAATAAATTTCTTTTACGTAATTAAAAAATTCTCTCTTTTTTTTCAGATTTTTACTTACACGATTTGTTGATATCTTTTTCGTATTGCTGTTATCTAAAAAATGTGATTGGTATGTGGATGACTGATTTTCTCGATTCTGATACAATCGCCATGTTCTAAAAATTGGTATCCTGTTTCGGTTTTGTTGGGATTTGAAACTCCATATCTTCATGTCTTTATAATCCTAATAATCTTAATTATAATCCTAATTAACAGAAAAGACCATTCAAAAAAAAGATTAGCATTTTTCCCACAAGCAAAATGATCTCGGGGAATCTCGGGTAGCGTTTTGTCAAAAATTCGTTGCGTCAATATCACAAAGATTTTGCGTTAGTATGTAATAGTGTTTTATTTAAGAATTGAATCCTCTCTAGTGATAAGAGTTTCTTGAACATTTATTCAACAAGCATTACTCGTTGTTTTTCTTCAACACTTGTGTTGGATTGACGGAATTTCATTTAAAAACAACATCAAGTTTCCATGTATACGAATTTTTCCAGCACACGAGGTAGAAATGATGAATTAATCACCACAATCAGTGGTATTCGAGAGGCAATTTATTTTTAATATCTTTTTTTCATATATAGCATTCGATAATATATTGTACAGCGCAATTACCGTTAATTTAAAAAAAAAGAGAAGGAAATTATGTTTCATGTTATTGTACTTGCTTGAAATATTATTTGATTTTTATTTTGTTGATTGTAACAAACGCTCAAATGCCGAACTTGGGATGTTTCGTAACGTCGCAATCTTCGTCAGAGAGTCGTTGGCACGTAGGTATCGGCGGTACTTCGCAAACGCATTTCATACACACCGAGCTGTAATCTGTTGCCTGATTTAATTCATCACCGATGTTCATCGTGAGATTTCCAAATGTGCAAACCATATCTGAAAGACCACATTATTGATAATTAGCTGCGAGACGCCTGGCAAACATTCATGTGAGAGTAACATCAATGAATAGCGTTTTTCGTATTCGAATAAATGGCCAGTTGAAACAGTTGTTACTTGAAATGTAATAATTAAATAACACACTCCTACAAAAGAATGCGTGAATAATGAAAAAAATGAGAGAAAAAATCGGGCGTAATATCTTCTGCCAAAAGTTTGACGAGTGAATTATCGATTTTTCACGTGTCGGAGAGAAGGAAAATTGCTATTTCGGAAAGAATAACGAAAAGGCCGACCATCAAAAACTCTCGGTAAAAGTACCGTTCTTTACGGCAAGGACGCTCGATGTACAAAAACTGGTTTTTTCGAAACTTTCATCGGTGACTCACCTGGATTTGCGGTCGGCGCAGATTTCGTCTCGGACGATTCCTCAGTTTTCCTTATTACTGTATCTTTATCATTTTCTATATCAAAACCAAATGAAACGAACAAGTTAATTTATATCCTTCGGAATAAAAAAAAGAAATATGAATGTGATAATGTTGAATTCTGGTGCAAATGAAAAAAGATACTTACGACATCGGTAGGCTACACTGCAACTCGTTTGCGGAGATTGATTGTAATAATAAGTTGGAATACAATGTTCGCGAAGATCATTTGCATGACGGAATAAAACGCCACAAGAGTGTTTCAATGTGTTGCAATATGGTTCAACGTTTTTGCCTGCCAAAAGAAGAAGAAAAACATTAACCTGCAAATTTCATTGTGTAATTTCAATTATTATTTGGACACGATTTTTCAGGTGAATAAAGATACATGGTATGATTTATAAAATAAAACTAGTATTTTTTTTAAAATTAAAAACGAATTGTAGCCACGTGTTGTTTTTGAATTAGGACATATTAAGTATTATACGCCGTGTCTCTGATTAGTATACAATGGTCAAGTTTCATAAAATTCAATTTTTGTCATTGAAAAAAAGTCTACGAACCACTGTATCCCTCGCCGCAATAACAATATTTATTCGGTTCATCAGCCGGTTGAAAATATTCACCGTCCCGGTAAGTTTTTCCATCGACGATGCACGTCGCTCGGTCCTCGTCTTTTTCAGCTAATAATTGTTTAAAGATACCATTACATCTCGACAATGCAATTTACTTAATTCGTCACTAGGATAAAAGTGCAATTTGTACTCTGTTTACTTTATTTAATGTAAGTAAATTTCTTAATAAATTGTTTCAACAAGAGACTCACGACAAACTTCGGGACCAGCGCAACATTGTAATGCGTTGTGCTTTAGATAACAACCAGGCGTCATTGGGCCATGGAAACAATCGACGATTGCACAGTTGAACATGGGTCTAAAGAACATTGTGTTTCCTTTTGTCATTATTACTTTCAATTATTCGTATCGGGAATGCTTAATAAAGATGAGAATATTTCATAAGAATCTCAAACTTTGAACGTAACGTAATGTAACGACGCAATTATTCATTGCATACTCCAAAGTGCGAAAGGTCACGTACTCCAAAGAACATTGTACTTCCCGATACGCAATGATGAAATATGTACCATGTACTACAATTTCCCCAGTATATAACATGCACGAGAAATTAATAAATATTCAATTCTATTTACTTTGCGCAAAACTCACTCTTGAAAAATTCTATTTCTGATACGATGAAAACACGTTTCTTTTCAAAACAGCTGTTGACAAATAACGAGAGTAACTGTTTGTGCAAAAAATCAAAAGTAAAATGCCAACAAACACTCATTTCCCATACAATTCGTCTCAAAATACAATTATTGTTATTATAATTCTCACGACTAGAGAGTTAATTGGGATATGATTATGAAAAATACCGACCCTCCGGTTCTTTGGATACATGTGCAGCCGATGTCGCAAGGATCGGTATCTTCTTCTCTGAGGGTTTCACCGATGTTGTAATAATGCCCATTTACGATACACTTGTCGCTTGGCAAACTTTTCAATTTTTCACAATCGTATCTCTCGGGGCAGCAATCACCAGGGTTCTTGAACACCGGTGTACACCCCAACTCGTTGTAAAACTTTATTGGACCAAGACATTTGCAGTCTGCATGAAAAGGAATGAAGAAGAAAAATTACATAAAAAATTTGTATGCGGTATACAATTGAACGATCGGTCAACAGCTTACCAGATGATTCGCTCGACACGAGTACGAAGCAGAGACAGAGCACAAGGATAAAGTTTGCACAGCAGTTATTCATTCTCATCGATCAGCCGTTGTCTCACTTGACGATTACACGTTAGCCTCTTCTTATAGCTTCTGCGAGATCGTTTATTTGTAAAGAAGAAGGGGGACCCCCTTGGAGAGCATTACGAGCGCGAGACGCGCCAAGAATAAAAATTATGGATTCATATGTATATATTGTACATCCCGGAATATGTTCTACCAAGTAAAAACATACTCGACACAATGAATTGTCGTTGGAACTCTTTCCATACATTTTTCAATTTTTTATAAGTGCAAGTTTGAGCTCAAGCATATCATCATTGAAATGAATATTCATGGCCTAATTGAATGAAACTTGCCAAATGATAATTACATAGTGTTGTTGATTTTTTTGATGAAACTGAAGTGATGATTGTTCAAAACTGGATGTGTATTCGTAATTCTTTGTATTTCACACTTGATTTTTTGTTAACTCGCCTTTACACAATCGGGCATCCCCGCAAATCAATTGAATAACAAAAAATGATAAAAATCTGTTGCTTTGCGATTTCTTTCGGTAAATGAGTTGAAATATTGTGCAGAGATGGCAAAAGGTTACTGCAAAATAAGGAAAGGTCTCGGAGATTTTGTCATTCTATTCCCGGGAAAAATTATTATCTGAATTATGAAAAAGCGAATTGTCATATTGTGTTGCAAATATCAAGTCAAACATGGAAATTTGCCCATTTTCATCAAACGTTGTCACTTTTTCTGTTCATTATATTATAGTTTATTATGCAGTCTCTTGGTATGAAATGGCGAAACATGGAATAATTGATGAGTTATCTTAGCGATAATCCAAAGACTGCCTTGACTCGAAAAATCTTCAAACTGTCTTTACCTTCACCTCATTTTTTTTCCTCCTTATGTAAATATTGAATCGATGATGCCAAGCGGACAGTTCTTAAAAAATGTTCGTTTTATACTTTATACGCAAACATAGATTTCCAACCGGAACTTTCGTACTCTGTCTTCCACTTGAAGCAGAAACGAAAGACACACTCGCCACATTGGAATATTAAACAGCAGATAAAAATAGTTAAATACGGAAAGTCTATTAGACGGCTAAGCAGTCAGCTGTTTCGCTGATAAGCCAACTTGTTTACATCGCTGCTATTTTTTTTCCTTTTTCAATATTCACCCAAATGACATTACGCAATAATTCGAATTCTTCGAAATTTAGTTTCGCGCGATAAAATCGTGAAGAAACGCTATTGTGATCAAAGAACGATTTTTTCGTATAAATAACATGCTGTTCACTGCTGTGACTCTCAAAGCAAGAAGAGACAGCAATTTCGTATGTAGTTGGGCATAATTTTTTTCAGATCAACACACGTTAATTGGCAACGTTTGCACGTTTGTGCTCACTGGATGATACGAATGCTATTTATTCAAAAAGATGGGCGTTAGTTGCAGCTGTATTTATGCGCGTCGGAAAAAAAAACGTAACCAAGCGATGGCATCGAGTTATCATGAACTACGATCACATTGCGGGCTTAATTATTTTTCAAGTGTGCACACTAGAAAATAATCTAACATTGTATGAGGTATTACGGAAATTACAAAATTACCGGATAAATGCTCACCCTTGAAAGAAGCATTAGCTTGCAATATCGCGTAAATTGAAGAAAATAAATGAAAACATTAAACGCCTCTCATGTTTATTCAACGGATGTACACATTGTCAAGGCCAACGACTAGATACTATGCTAGTAAACTCTTTCGCAATTTGAGGTTTAAAAAAAATACACGAACGAGACATTGCAGCCTTGCACGTAACAAGTTTTCATTACCGTCTTTAACCATGAAAAAAAAGAGCCGTCAAAGTTCGAGTCTATATCTGTGTTTCATTTTGTTGTATCAATACAATCTTTCGCATTTTCTGTGCAAGAAAAACAGAATAACAGAATAATATTAAACGACTCTCCAATTGCCAAATATATTTGACTATGTAACGATCTGGAACTTTAAAAAAAAGTAAAAAAATTAAATAAAAGTATGAAGGAAAAAAAGGGGACCATTAAATGAAAATGACAAAAATAAAAAATGAACTTAATGGCATATTTCTTTCAGTCGTAACTTCTTATGTCATTTGGAAGTTTGGAGTTTCAGTGCATCAGGGTGCACTGCCACTGGTTTCAATGAGGAATGTAATGGAATATGCAAATTTTTCGTTGTCCACGTATCAACCGGGACAAATTTCTCCACCAGACGAGCATGGAGAATCGACGTTTTGTACGCGGAAACATTAAATTTTATGTACTTTTTTGCACAAAGCTTATATAAATATTTCTCTTTTCTTTTCTATACGCGACATGCGGCGCGTATCCAACATTTCTCGCGTAACGCATGGTGAAACGGTTCTCTGAAAAGAAACACGAAAAAGAATTGTACGAATTTGTATTCGCGCAAAGTTCGAGTTGCTTTCACGGTAATTTTTCAAAATACAAAAACTCGTTGCAAATTCTAAACTCTTCGACATAGCAACCGATGTATTTTGAAATTATACGAAAGGTTTCCTGCTTTTTTAAAAAATATATAGCGTTTTTCTCAAATCTTTACAAAAAAAAACTGTATAAAATACATCCTACAGAGTTTGATTAATAATCGGAAAATGTTTTGCTCACTTGCCACGAGATAAGGACGCTCGCGTATCAAAGAGGAGAAGCAGTAAACAAAAACACGACGTATTATCTCATGTAGTCTTAACGATAATTTCTCGGATAAAGAATGAGCCTTCGAACGTATGAAATACAAACGCGCGGCAATCCGAAAACGTGGATCACTAATCGCAAAAAAAAAAGCCAAACTGGGTAACTTAGTGCTTTACGAAAAAAACCTGAAAATACGTTTTCTTTTTCATTCGTTTCCATCTCGACTCTTCGGGAACTTGTTGTTGTTGATTTTTTACTTCATAGATATGCCTGCCAGCCGCTGTAGAGACGACAGAGATTGACTGGATCACGGGCTTGCTGAATAAGTCGCTCGACCTGTCCGGATATGCTCGAGCTGATTCCATCCTCTGTTCCTTGTAATTTTTGCTCAATTATCAATAAAGCTCGTTCCGCAAGCTTGTTAGTTTTCCTGACTCCTGTATCATGGGATAATGAAACTTTTATCAATCGATCGTCCATAAGGATCATGAATGATTCGAGCAAAAACTGGTTTTAGGGGGGAAAAAAGTACTTTGTTTGATGGATTATTTTTTGCCTCCGAGCAGTCTCACGAAGCACCATCACATGGTAGAATTACACGTTCATTCGTTATTTTCCTCCGTTGGTTATTTTATTTCTGTTTTATCAGAACGTCAGTGTTTCGTGTGAAGAAGAATTGAAAAAAAAAGGAAAGCTAACCTCGCTCTTCGCTGACTCGCCCACTGTACCGACGGGTAGAATGGCTCTCTGGATCATCAATTTTCACGGGTGTTATGGCCCAAGAGAACAATGGATCGTACAAGAGCACCTGAAGAAGCGTAATCAAGATTTTTCTACGATCTCGGAGAACAGCAACGGTCTCCTCGCAGCTGCGTCTCATGACGCCCTCGACGCCGCATATACCCATGGCAACTTCCATGTCGCGAGTGAGACGGAACGGCACGGTTTCCGGTATAGGTAAAACTTTGCCTTGGGCAAAAGCAATGCCAAAATCAATGTGTATAACTTCGGCTGTCGTTTGGTCGATGAGTATATTGCTGAAGTGTCTGTCACCGAGTCCGAGCATGTAACCAACCATCGAGGTAGTCGCGACACTGCGAACGTAAGCTAATCTTCTCTCGAACCAAGCCTCGGCGGACGGATATTTTTCCATGAAGAAATGATGAAACGCGGGGTGTAAATGTTTGCAGCATTCCAAAAAAGACGAGAGTTTAACGTCCATCGTCGATCTATCGACGGCTTGCAGCTTCGCTCGACACTTGAGTACGCTCCAATCGTCGGGATAGTATTTCGTATGCATACCGGGTATACCGTCGGTATCGCAAAGCACATTGGATATCGGCAATGTATTTTCGCACCATTCCAATATTCCCGATCTCTGCGACAACGGTACTATTTTGTACGTTCTTATGTTTAATTTGCGCTTTTTCGTTTCTTTGCTCGTTCTCAGTATGTAATTCATTACCGTACAGACCTGCTGCATAACGGCATCCTGACGCAAATCATCCTGTCCCTTGAGCAATTGTTTTCTCTTCAAGCCATCGCTACCGACGCATACAACTTTCTTCGGTGCATTAACACCTCCGGGTAAATTGAAATTCGGTATGTATTCTCTTATACCAACGATATCGTTGTAATTACCGCGCGGTTTCACCTCAATCGTTATCGTCGGTACACTGATGTTGCTATAATTGCGAATTTTCGTTATCGCTTGATGCTTCGGTATAGCATGAACCATGTCTTTTTTTCTAGATTGCGCCTCGCTCACGCTGTAATAAGCCAATGCCACCAGGGCGTGGGATAAATCATTCATTTCACGTATTATCGATCTTACGGGAGAATCCAAAAGTCTCGTTGTCAATATCTCGGCTGCTAATACTCTGGCGGCTTCCGGCTTCATTTGCGCGTTCCTTCGCTGTCCACCTTTCTCCGGTTGCTTGAACTCGTTGTCCTTGTGAGTGTTCTTCAATGCCAATATCACCGGAAGCGCATGATGAGGATGTTCGAGGGCACAACGTTCCATCAGGTCGTTGATTTTCATCGTGAAAACATTGGTTTCGTTGCTCATGTGCGGCGCCAATTGCGGCACAAGTACGATGAACTTGTAAGAAGGTATCGAGGCTAATTGTTGATGAAGAATATCATTGAGTTGATCGTCAAAAATGTTGTCAAGCCATAGCGACACAAGCCGAAATACGAGAAGGTCGTGTTCGTCGCCGGTTTGCAGCGTCATCAAATAATATTTAACCGCCAATACGAGATACATTTTCTGTTCCTTCTTGATGTTTTCCAATTCAACGGCGTCGTTCGTAACCTGCCTCTGATACGTCATTATCGCTCTGTTTTCATCTCTACCTCTGACCTTTGTCGGATTAGTGTCGTCATTTTTCAGTTTCGTGCATTCCAAAAGACCCTCGTACTGCGGGGACTGCATAAATTCAATTATTTGCTGATATTGCGCATCGGCGAATTGCGCGAGTTCCGCCTGAGCATCGTTCAAATTTTTCGCGTCAATCGCGCTCTTGTTTTCAATCGACAGACTCGTTTTGATCGATTCTTGATAATATTTTTCAATAATCGCTTGGGGATTCTCTGATTTCATGATCGACATCCAATTGCCGTAAACGCGTAATGCCTCGGCCCGTAAATTTCCCGAGAGTTTGGATTTTTCGATAATATTACGTACGAGATAACGAGCGATATCGTGATCGTTGCGTTTCCATGCCAGAAATCCTTCCTCGTACATGACTCTGTCTCTCGCTGGGTTGGAAAGGTCGTGACGCGAGAGAGAATCCAACGCGCGAGCGGCTATCGGCAAATATCCTTGCTCCTCGGCGATTTTCGCGATGTCGAAATAAGTTTCGATGAGCGACGAATTCGGCATATTTTCCGAGTTACTCGTAGCGCGATATATAATCAAACGCTGTGACAAAATTGCCTCGACCCATTGAAAATCGTGATTCCATAGATCATTATTTTTCCTCCATTCTTCGATTGTTTCGTTGCAATTGTCCGGTTGCATTTTCGAAAAATCTTCAATCTCTCGCAGCATCTGCAATTGTGACAATATAGGGTACACCGTTTGGCTGCACTCGAGACTTATTTTTCGCAACGAAACAACGAGACTGGTACGAGCGTTGTCCAAAAACATTTTCAAGCCGAGGGAATCGGATTCCCGCAATGATTTTAGCGCGTGATAATGCGACGAATGATAATCAATGACGTTCGAACGGTGAAAATCCAGCGGTTTAACGATGTTCCAGTCGGCGAGGCGCCAAGCAGCTTCGTAAGTAAAATCGTCGACATTCTCTTGTACCTTGTTTATCGTGCTTATAACGCGTCCGAAAAGATTCTCGAGACCCGATTGTCGGAGTGCGTGAAGAGTACCGCGCGACGATGAGTTTCCCAAGCTCATTTCGACATCCTGGGCCAACAAAACTTTGTCCCATTGCCGCGTGTGCACATAATGCTGTATTCTGTATGACCGATCAGTCAAATGCGACAATCCACAGCCGTAAATCGAATCGGGATCGCCAATGTGCAGATACGCTTCTCTGACGATAGATTGGAGTAATTTGCCAGACTCCAGTTTGAGTTTGCATATGCAATCAATAGCCGATATCCAACTTCCCGGTGGTTTATCCTGCAACAGTCGCGAATCTTCCAATAAACTGTGACACCATAATTCGGCATAGAGAACCGACGTGAAATACGCCGAGCAATATTGAGCGGCTTTGGCGATATACAAATAATCAAATGTAACCGATGAATTATCGGACGATTGCATTCTCATGAAATTCACGACGTTTATCATGCAACGTACGCACTCATGACTCAGTGTAACGTTACGTTTGAACGGGCTATCCGGTATCGTTGCGTCCCTCTCACTCAGAGACTCGTAAACGTTCGAGAAAAAACGATTAATGCAAACGCAGACGTCATTGACGAGCTTATTATCAACCTTTTGTATGAAATTGACGAGACGAGGCAACAGCAACTCGCAAAATTCAACGCTCTCCTGGCAAACCGGCTTCAGTGTCGCGTAAAAATTACGGAAACAATCAAGAAGATTACACGTGATATCGATGATCCATTGATCGTAAGACTCGTCATTCGCCGGTATCCAAAGATCGTTATCGCGTTCAATTAACTTTTTCCAATTTTCATGATCAACGTGTATCTTTTGTGGTTTCGTTGAATATTTACCTTTGATGAAAGGATAAATATAACGATAAATATGACGATTCTCTAATTTGTGGATGGTCATTAAATCGTTCCACAATGATTCGTCTTTGAAACGTTCGCCCCAGCTTGTCGCGAAAATAGCGTATAATGCCGACGAACTTGCTTTACGCAAATTCATACTTTGATCAACGAGATAATCGATCAAACGATCAATAACGCGATAAGTCAATATCACAATTTCGTCGATGTTCTCTCTGACGTAGACATTATCGGGATGCAAAATCATCGTCGTTAAGTTGGCCGGACCAAGCTCACCGAGGCATTTAGCGGCTTCCAAAGATATATTCGTATCGGATGATCTCGTAAACTGCACGAGTTTGTGTATTAGTTTGTGCAATGTGCTCGATTCGCAATCTTCGGCGAAACCTCGTAATTCCTCGAGTTTACGATACATGTCCTTCAATTCATCCTTTCTCGTTGACAGTTCGTTTCCAATGTGCAACAGTCCCGCGTGACTGCAACTGAGTGTCTTGGCGTTCGTCGCGTTGAGAAAATGTTCAATTTCCTCCTTGAGGCTATAATTCCGTCCACTTTCGTATTTCAATGTATTATGAATTTTCTTAATCGCCAGGAAGGGCTCGCCGTTTGGAAACGAATCGAGTTTCTTTATCGCATCTCCCAATAGCTCTTTATTATCGATGATCAAAAGATTCAAGATATTCAGTTGCGTTCCTTTGATCGGTGATGATTGAACGACCGGTACGAGAGTCGAAACGACGAAACTCAAAACTTCCTTTATCTCGTTGGACCTAGCTGGCATCGAGCCTTTGATAAATTCGTACAGATAATCGCAAAACACTTCAGCGATTGATTCATCCTTCGTCAATGAGAGCAACGAGTAACAAGTATCTCTGATGATATAAAGGGCCATTTGATCGAAGCATGGTTTTTGCAATTGTCGCAGAATCATCGTACTGAAATAACGATATCGATGAAACGCTTGTAACTTGTGATCCTGGCAATCGACGTTGTTTATGTTCAGAAAAAGTATCTGCGAGACGCGCTGCAATACACCCGGTCGATGCATCGACAGATATTCGACGAGCGATTCGTCATGAATTTTCAATACTTTCTCCAAAAATGCGATACATCGATCGGTCGTTTCGACGGTGAAATTCGGTGGATTTGTCGATGATAAATACACAGGACGTGCGAATACTTCGTTGAAATATTTATCGTCGTGTAATCTGTCGACGAGATTCGTCACGACGTCGGATAATTTTTTATCCAACAGAATGTCAAATTTTTCGACATGCGCGAACTCGTCAACGTTCAAGCGTAATTTATTGTAAATTTCTTTCGCGTACATTGCCATCTCGGCATTTTTCCCGGTTGGAGACTTTTCAACGATCATCGACATCAACAGAGTCATTATCGTTGGAAATGAATCTTGGACTATTGTCACGAATGATATATCGAGATTCGTGCACAAAATCGAAAGATGCTTGAATTCGCATCTTTGCAGTTTTATCGAAAGCAACGTGTCGATGTGTCTGCGCGAAAACTCTTCTTGCGAGTGACAGTGAGCCAATGTCCAAGGAAACAATTGTAACGGATAATCAGCCTCGAACCAACGCGTCAATAAATAATGGAGGTTCGACTCGATCAAAATTTGTTGCTTCTCATCGGTTTTTGTAACGTACAAGAGAGCTTTCTTCAACGTTGAAACATCGACGTTTAGTCCCACTGTTAATTTCATCATTGAAAACAGCGCATGCCCACAAAGATATTTATTCGCGCGAATTATCGTCGCGTATATCAAAACTGCCGTTATCGTCCTCGTCTGCGTTTCGTCCAATTTTTCACACTCGTTGAGAATTTCTTGCACAGAAAATAATTCGGGTATCGCAGATTCGATTTTTTCAAAAAAATCCATTTTCGATGGAACTTGAAGATCTTTCGAGGAAAACACGATGTAAAGCGCCTTCACGACCTCGAGTCTCACGAGATAATACGGATTGACGACATGAACGGGGAGAACATCGATGATCGGCGAATATTCGATGGATTTGTCGGTTTTCCATATTAATGACGGATTCAATCGTACGATTTCCGTGATACATTTCACGAATTCCTGATGGAGCATGGGACCACATTTTTTTTTCGCCAAATCTCTGTTTATCCTCGACAAAATATCCAACAGTTTTTCGACCTCGTCATGGATTTTCATAGATGCTCGAACGAAATGAATAATTACGTGTAAGATGCCTCTCACAGCTGTCTCATCTTTGACTCGCGATAGGTACAATTGTCGGATAAAATTGTTTGCCATTTCCAGTGATTCCCGGCTAGTTTCGATCAATTTTCCCGACGTTCCGTAAATTTCCAGTAGGTCCAAGGCGCGACGTAAATCGGCGTTGCTTTTTTTCTCGTAGAGCTCAATTTTCATTAAATTTTTCAACACTCTTTTCTGTCCATCCGTCATTTTATCATCGATCAGAGTGCAACAATAGCGCGTGAGAATTTTATAGGCGGAATTACTCAGTCGACACGTCTTGGATAATTCATTATTCATCATTGAAGATGTATCCATCCCTTTGCGGCTATAATTACCGTGTAAATTATTGAAACTTTTGATGTTTTCGCGGTCCTTTTCCACTTCATCGTCCTCGTCGTCATCGGACAATAGGTGATAAATATACTCTAGGTATTTTATCGACCAACATTTTATCATTATTTTCGTAATTTCTCGATGATACCGAATGGCGTATAAAATCTCCAATGCTTCCATCACGCGAACGAGATCAAATGTTTGCGATTTTTCGCTCATACTCGCGATGCGAGAGACGATTTCTTGCAAATATTCGCCAAATAAATTGACGATCTGTTGGATTCCCGCTTC
Source organism: Heteropelma amictum (assembly GCA_959613375.1). Classification (NCBI taxonomy): domain Eukaryota; kingdom Metazoa; phylum Arthropoda; class Insecta; order Hymenoptera; family Ichneumonidae; genus Heteropelma; species Heteropelma amictum. Next base: position 12,511,910 of record OY390720.1, on the reverse strand, counting down.
CGAGGGTATATTCGATTCAATGAAATTCGACAATAATTTGGCAATGATCGTCAATTTTTTCACGACATTCTCAAGATCGTCCCTCTTCTCATTTTCCCCGATAAAATTGTTCAATGCCACGGTGAGAAATTCCAGCGATTCTTGTACGTGATAAATTCGCATTATTGCCTCGTTGTTTTTTCTCGTTTCTTCAATATCATCCACCTCGTTGTATCGAAGAACCAATGACAAGCTGCAACGTTCGATATCGCGAAAAAATCTCGCCTCACGATCATCGAACAAATCGTTCGTCAGCTTTGCGTAACTTTGAATTTTCTTTTCTTTGTCATAATCGCGAAACTTTCGCGAATCGCGAAATTCACGCTCGCACCAAGATCTCACAACGAGAGCCGTTAACAAATTTGCCAATTCGATCATTGACGTTTGCTTGAACTGTTTGAGAGAAGAAACCTCAAGAGACCATCGTATGAGCGATATTCTTGTTGATTCTTCGCTCTTTGATGAATTCTTCGCCGCGACGTGACCGAGATCATCCGGTATTGGCGTGTACTCGCAATATGTTAATAAAGTTTTGACACTCGACGACGACCATCGTATCGCATTTGTTAAATAAAGGCGTAAAAAACCATTCGGATTTAGCGCACTTCTGTGCTCGATTATCGATTGAAGTAAGGCGTGGCCGAGTACTTCATTTTGATTCATACTCAGAGCTCTGAAAAAAAAAACGAAAAGATTATAAAAATAGCAAAATATTCTCACGGTACGATATTCATCGCAAAAAAAAAATTGCTTCGATGGCGTGCGAATTTATTGATAATGCTTCTACAATTTTAAATAAAATTTCAAGTTTTATACCGCACCGAAGGATAGTGTCCCATATTTTTTCCCAACAAATGCCAATATTTTCGGGTTGTTCGTCATCGCGAAAATATTCTCTCTCAATGTTAACGAGAATCGCGCAAAGTTCGCACAGGCTGTCCATCATTTTCTCGTTGTTGAGCGACGCAGTGACAAATTCAGTGACGATTTGCAAAAATGGCACATAATCAACGGACATCAGTGTGGCGGGAAACGTTTTTAATAAAACTGTCAGTATCTGCACCGACGGCCAAACGACTTCGGGATCCTGATCGAGAAACATATCGATAGGTTTTCGTATAACAACCGAGAGACGCCGACGTTTTCGCGGATGTACATCCTCCGAATAACAACTCGGTGTTTCACTGGTAATGTACGAACTATCGGACATTATTTGTTTATACACTAAAAAAAAAAAATGTAACATTTCGAAATTAAAAAATAATAAGTAGAATTATTGTTTTCACAGTTTTAGTACAGAAATATAAATTTCAATCGTTTCGGTAGACGTTTTTCTCGATCACGGAAATATATTGAACGATCGTTTAATTAATTTGAATGATTTATTGACAGTTCACCTTCGCAAGCGAGTTTCAAAAAGCAGGGTGAAAGTATTTCCGCTTTGGTGTCTCTGACGATGGACGCATATATTCCGCGGATAATATTTTTCCATTTATCCCAGTCGCACGCGTATGCTCCATCGTGTTTGGTGTGAGCACCACCTGGATGATGAACTTGTATCAGCGGCAACATCATGTTATACTTTTCCGAGCAACCTTCTAAAGTGATCACGGAAGGTAATATTTTTTCGCTGAATTCACAGAGAACGACGCGACATTCCATTGCGATTTGTTGGCTCGCCACGTACGTCAATCTGTACAACGGTTTTATTGTCACTTCGATACCGGAAGCAATTTCTTTATAAACAGTTTCTAAATTCACAAAGAGAAGGAAAAATCTGTCTATTATTTCGCGCAATTACTAGGCACGATAAGATTTTCAAAATTTCATGATTTACCCATAAAGGTCAGCATTTTTTTAATGCTTGGCAGCAAATACGTCTGTAGGCATCCGTACTGCACAGCCATCCTCGCGATTTCGAGAACTACGCTCTTAACTCTGTTTCCACAGTTGCGATACATGCTCGGACAAAGTTTCAGCACCTCTTGCCATTGCTCAGATTTTATCGCCAACCGATATGTTTTGTTCGAGAGAACATCAGAGAGAATATAGATATACGTGTCGTGATAAGACTGATAAGACTTCTTCCCAAATATTTGAAAAATAATTGCCATAAGATCGGCGCAATTTAGCGACATTTCTGGAGACGCTACCGCCAATTTTATTGTTTTTTTCATCAAGTCGCAACATCCACTCTGGAATATCGCCGTTGTGTTTCCTTTGGTAATTTTCGTCGGCGGCTTTGCTGCTTCCTGTGGAACAAGAAAAATTCACGATCAGGGAACCTCTGATCACGTAGGAAATAATTTCCTAAAATTACATGTGAAATAGCGAACTTGCCTACCGTTAGTATAACGTGATGGACCGTTAACATTATCTGATTCCAGGATGTGGCTCCTTTTAAATCTTCACTGGTTATGTCGTTTATCGCTTCAATATATTCATCGTTCAAATATATGTCTTGCAAGTCCTTAATAAATGTCTGCAACATTTTATAAATGGAATATGAAAAATTTCACCCGTTTGTCGCTAATCATTTGCTCATGAAAAATCATTTTCCAAATCGGTCCAAAATACTTCTAAATAGTGAAACACAAGTTTCATTAAAATGTAGCATTCGCGATCTTCTTGTTCTTAACAAATGATACAAATTCTGTAAAAACGAAACTTTGAAGTATGAAAACAAGGATTACTCGCAGGTCAATGAAAAATCGGATTTTTATAAATCACAAATTTCTTCAATAGAACCTAGTTTGAAATGGGCGACAAGAAACAAAATTTGAAGGATCAAATTCGTGATACTGTATTATATTTCCATTACAAAAATAGAGGTTACACAGTATACTAACCTTTCGATCTGTAATTTTTTTGCTTTCGGCAAGGCTGAGTATTTCAGCCACTCTGTTTAAATATTTTGCCATTTTTATTTTTTCCTACTTCAGATTAGAGGCGTAGAATAAAAATCTCACGTTTCTTTCCGTAAATTCTGCTCGGAAAAAGCTTTATCATTTTTGCTTAATTATGCTTTCACATTTATGCCGATTAAAATCGGCAGAATCTGCAAACAAGGGAAAAATGCACTATTTTATTTACGGTTGGGAAGGGAAAGTAGGTATAATAGGGGTCCGATAAACAACCACGATAAACGTTTATAAAAATCCGCAATATATAAAGTACACGGGAACATAATTTGCGCGGGACTTTTATCCGTGAAATACAATTGGTCTGTACACCGCTTGCATTGAAGATCCAACCAATCACCTTGTCATGGCCGATTTCATCATCACCTCCAGATTGAAATTCATTTCTCAAAATCTGTTTTCTTCATCTTGCAGCTGAAACTTTATTTTATGCCTGATTTTATTCTTTATGACTTACTCCCATAGCTGTTCAATTCCCCCACATAAGGATACCCGCCAGGAACATGTATGATTTCACCCGGGAATTTAATAAAACTTAATAACTTGTCACTTCGAAAATGTTTCAATATAGATTCGTAGTGAAAGCTGTCGTCATCCTTTATGAATTTTTTGAAAAAAACTATTGATTAGCAATAAGAATAATTAATGCAACACTAATATTCTTTTAGCTAATATTGTTATTATGATTAATAATTGCGATATCCATTGTTTATTCCGCATAAATGTGTGAATGGACCGAAAATCGGCCGAATTACCGGCCGCGTACTATTTGTGAGAGAATGAAAAATTATTTCCAACTTGCAATGATCAGCATCAGGTGGATGTAATTTGTCAGCGTAGTAGCCATGGTAGTAGCAGTAGTAAGACACTTTTGGCCAGGATAAAAAGTGCTTTATAGATGCACAAATTGAAGCCGGCTCTGTCTGTCCCTTCTGATATTCCAAACAACAACAGCCGAGAGTTTTTGGTCAGTATTTCCAATTTCCACTGGTCACCCCCACTCTCGTTCCTTGTTCCCCATTCCAATTACCAGGCGCGGCTCAATTTCTTGGGATTTTCGTGTCTCTTTACTTCTCCTCGCAGCGCAGTTTGAAGTATTTCCATTTATGGAAATACTCGCGATCAGCTAATCAACCCTAGTATGTTAACTAAGAATCAATTTTGGAATTTCGCAAAAAAATCGGGAAAACTTGTACTTTTCCTTGAAATTTCTTCGGTCGTTGTTTCTTACGCTGCTTGGCGACGCATGAATACATCGCAAGGTAAGGCTAATTTATGTGGATAAAAGGACATTTTTATTTCGCTTTATATGCATATCATCTATTTTATCGGATATAATTTAAGTTTAAGCCCTTTGATAACTCGGTAAGTTGGTAGTCTTTAATGAATCTCCAAGACGTTTTTCACACACAAAGCGAGAAGAGAGAACGACAGTTCTCAAGATCTCAAGATTTCAGCGATTCGTGATATCAGTCTAACCTCACTTTGTTCTCATTTGCTTGTGCTCCGCGCTTATATTCTCGATTGAAAATCGGTTTCAACTTTGTTTTGCCGTTAAAAATAGTATAAATCTGTACTGTCATCCAAACACGACCATTTTTACGGGAAATTGCATGACACGGGCTTTGGAAAATGATCTCTAAAGCCTTGAACGAATAATCCGCAATTCGTAATCTTTTTTTTTTCCTTGTAGATTTTCGGCATTACATGAAAGAAAATTTTCCCCTTGTTCTCGACGGCTATTATAAAATTGGTGAAAGTTTGTCGGGTGAGGATACCATAAGAAGTTACGACCAACAAACTTGGGAAAATAAGGACAAATTGCCTCGATGATTTTTTTTTATTCATGGCGTACCTAAAATCTGCTCTGTGGCTAGTGGGATGCACAGCACTGGGATTTTTTCTACTCGAGGTTGTGACGCCAGATGAAAGAGACATAGCAAGGGTAACGTAAAATTTACATTTATTTTCATCATTTCTTCAAACATTCGTCATTATGGGAGATTTCATGATCTTATTTCATTGCAATTTTCCTGTTTAGACTTTGGTTTTCCTGGCATAAATTATTTTTTTTCTATCGATTCGCAAGTTTCAAGAACAGATGCAGATGTTTTTCCCCATGCATACCTATACCGAGAATGACGCAAACAGTGCCGAAATGATTTTTTGATGTGCAATTAATCGCTCAAAAGGTGGAGAAGCAAAATGAGAGTTTGACTGATTTCTGGATCATTTATTCAGATTAAATAAAATGGAGTGAATTTTTCCTCGAGTGCACATTTTACCATTTGAATTTTTCACATTAAGACATTGACTGTTATTAAATAATTCCCACGCTCGAACGTGTCAATTACAACGGATGTTTCTAAAGGCGCATGAGAAAATATCATCCGATTGATCCTGTCTATATGTAACAAACGAATCCTTGATGTCTCATTTCATTTGGCTCTATGGTGTAGCGCTATACCGGCTTGTTAACGCCCAAGAAAAACTCTTCACTTCTGCTTTCCTGTAAATACTCTCTGAACTACTCCGAATACGTTTAAAAACGAGTTTTTAAAGTCATGAAAATTCTCTAAAAAAAGTTGCAATTGTAGGAACTGGGCATCAAGGGATTCGAAGGGAAGGCTCGATCGGCGTCACAGGACATCAGATTCCCTGTAACACCGACGGCGCATCCATTTTCAAAACCACCAAAAGTTGAGAACTCCACAAGCAGCGAGAAAATATCGAAATAAAAGAAATTGTATTTCCAATACGAGAATGGAATCTCTGATAGAGGGAAGTTTACCCGACCGTATAAACAAACGTGATCGCGAACGCAAGAACGTGATAGAAAAACGGCGGGAGGAGCGTCAGCAATTGGCAGTGGAGTGCGAACAGACGAGTTATTTCAAAGATGCGTTTTACGCGACATGTAAAAAAGTCAAAGATTTGCTCGATACGGCGCCAACGACCGCACTGTCCTCATTGCCTTCGTTGTTCGATAAAGCGAACAAGGAGATAGAAACGTTAAAGAACTATCTGTCGCAATCCAAGATGTTTCTCAAAGTTTACGATATACGGAGAGCACAGGAGAGTCTGCAGATGTTGGAGAACGAAGCTGCCGACTTGGAGATAAAGCTTTTGCCGAAGAAGAAATTCGGTTTTAAAAATCGCCGTATAGGTAAAAAGCCACAGACCGACAAAGCGAACGATGTCGTCGATGGTCTCAAAGATCTGAATATCGTTGAAGCGAATAAAGTTAATAACGGTCCGGTCGGCAAACAGAAGAATGAATTTAAGCACGGTGAGAACACCTGCGTCATCGCCGGCAAAATAGACGAGGACGTTTGCCTCGATGCTGAAAATGTTAACAAAAATGATGTCATGATGACCGATCTTACGAGATGTACGATAAAAATTTATGGCACACCGAGCACGCTGCACATGGTTAATATTAAAAATTGCACCATCCTCGTTGGACCCGTCGCCTCCTCTGTATTTATTCACGATTGTTCTTCGTGCGTATTTGCGTTCGCGTGTCAACAATTGAGATTGCACTCGTCGACCGATTGTACATTTTATCTCCACGTAACGAGTCGAGCGATTATTGAAGATTCAACGAAAATTCGCGTTGCGCCTTACAACTGGAGCTACGAGGATCAAATGAGTCATTATAACCTTGCTGGCCTCGATACGAAAATCAACAATTGGGATTGCGTTGATGACTTTAATTGGCTATCGTATGAAAAACATTCACCGAATTGGTCGATTCTCAAGCCCGAGCTTAGAGTCAAGTCGTGGGATTGACAAGAAAAAAGAACACGCTATTTTACGAAGAAGAAAACGAAAGGGAGAAAGAGTGAAACGAAAGCAAGTTTTTCATTCGTTTCGGGCATATAACGTTCGATGGATAATTAGGCTTGTTGTGTTTTTCATTTAAATTACCTTTCGTTTTCCATTGTACACTGGATGGATAATGTATCGACTATTATTTTTTATTAAAGTCAGCTGCAGCATTTACAATTACGTAAATGATTTTTTTTTCTTTAATTCCATGAGATTAATTAAGGAATTGAAAAAAAGCAACCATCCATGCTTCACGGCTAGCTCGTTATGTTGCTAAAAAGACATTTCCTTTGTATGATGGTCTTTATTTCGACCCATGAATTGGAGACATGAGAATTTACATCAGTTCGTAGGCTAAATGTGCAAGCTAAAAATACCGGACTATGCTTGATTTTATTGTCTTTTCAATGTAACGAAAGGTTCTACGCGCTCTTCGTATCCTCGCCCAAAACTCTCCTCAATTCCTTGCTGTTGCTCATCGAGACGAAAAGCAGACAATAGCGTTAAATAATTATTCAAAAGTGTAATGATTTCGTGGCTTTTACACAATAATAATAATAATAATGCACATAATATTTAAATACACGAAATACTTGACATTTGCCATCATGTTTTTTTTTATGAACTTGAAGTTTACATCGTTGGACCTCAACGAAAATTCGAATTTTTTCGTTTTTTTACATTCCATTTTCGGGAATTTTGATTATTTTTTCCCTCTTTTAGTCACGAGTTTCATAATTTTGAAAAATTGCTCAAAGATATTTGGCGAATTGTAGAATATTGATTAAAAAATTAAGTTTATCGTATTATCGTACATTTCGTTGGATTCTAACGATGCGAACTTCAACATTTTTTTTAGTGTTACAAAACCGTTTATCCATTGAGTTCAGACACTTTGTCGAGACTTACCGTGGCGACCGAGCGGAGGCGCCACGATTGCGTTGAACGTTGAACCATCTCGACACGCAGCGCACTCTAATAGTAAGTATTTTCTTTTCAGGATAATCTTTAACAGTTTGAGGTTTTGCAAAAAGTATTTTAAATTGTGCATGTTTCGAATATAATTTAAAAATAGAAACAAAGTATCACTCTTTAAGATAGTTTTCACGCGACAGTCACAGTAGAGTCACCTTACCAGACAATGTGCGAAAACTTTTATAACTTGCATCATATAAAAAAAATATTAGGCGATTATTACTCATTACACGTACGTTTTATACTCTATGTAGAATAACTTATGATTGTTATTATATGTAAAAATCTTTTAAAAAGTTGCAAAATTGTAGCTAAAAATGTTCAATTTTCTATCGCTTCGTATAAGAAACCCCTACAAAAAAGCAAAATGTTCTATAGAAGATATTTCTAAATCTAAACCAAGTTGCATAGTTGCCAAGATAACGACTACAAAAATCACAATAGTAATTCAATTGAATAATTTACTTTATCAAGTTACGTGTAAGCTTATACGATAATTTTTCGGTGTTTATTACCAGCTTAATGTTTGACGCTACAAAAATGTTCAATAAACGTCAAAAAAAACTACTTAATTAATAGAAATAATTGAAATTTTTGTTATTGTACAAAGTATCGAGTAAGTTGAGTACATTTCATAGTCCATGCTGTAGAACAGTATGCCAATAATATTTCTATAAATTACTGTTACCGGCGGCTTGGTTCGCATGATAGATGTAAAATAATTTTTCGACTTACTTTTGAAAAATTCTTATTCGATGCCATGTTCGTGTTGGTCGGTGATAAGTCAGTCAGTCAGGACACTTATGTTTTCATACATATAGTTAAAAATTTTCAAAAAACGCCGGTTCGTAAAAGACAGTCGAATACCCTCTTTGCCTTTTTTGAATTTGTAGTGTAAACATTTCAAATACAATAACATACTTTTCGAAAAAATAAAAAATTCAGTTAAGTATTTAAAAAACATTGAATGAATATTTTTTATATCTTTTTCTTAAACTACATTTCAAGATGAAAAGATAACTCTCAGAACGATTCAATTACATAAAATCGACCATGCTGTGAATTTTTTAAATTGGGTGATTCGGTATGGAAATGATTATTTATAAATCATTTGTTTGTAAATCGATATTTACAAGTTAACATTTATAAATCGTATGTTTTTGTTGAAATACATGCGAAATATGAGATGCATATGCTACTTCGCTTCTCGGATAAATAATTATTTTCGCTCGAATTGACGATGAATGTGCAACCCCAGAGAGAAAAAGAGCAGAACAAAACGCAAAGAGCTTTTCCAGCTATATGTGATTAATCGATAAAGAATTAAATCTTAAAACGAGTCTGCGAATTTCCTCTCGCTTTTGTTCCGGGAATTATTGCATTTATGGATATATCAGGAAAACCCCGAACCGACTTGATATACATCAAGTACCTCGGAGAAATCTAAGAATAACTTTGACCCAAAGTTCTCTTAAACCCCGAAGCAGCGCCCTTTCGATGTGTTATCTTTGCCAATATTTTTACTAAAGCGCCCCACCCACGGTATTGTCTGAATATATCTGAATAACATAAATCTTTTGTTCGAGAAAACGAATGGACGGAAAGCAGAGAAGGGTTTTGTTCCGAGCAGGAATTTCATCATTTTTTTACTCTATAGCGCGCTTTTTCTAAAATTTACTCCACTCAAAAATGTTTCTTTTATGCTGCATTCTTTAAAACTCGTTCGTTCGTTTGGCAATACGGCGTCCTCTGTCTGATCGGAGGTTTGATAATGATAAATTATAATGCCCAATATTAAAACAAAAGCTGAATTGTTGACGAGGCAATGATGATTTTTTTGTTTTTTCTTTTCACAAGATCGAAAAACAAATTTTATTATCCTTTTCGCTGAACGATGTATATAGTTCATGGAAAATTCATTATTATTGTTATGGTTAAAATACCCAAGTTCTTCTGTGGCTCAAGGTGACCCATACGATACGCTGCAGCTCGTTTGCGCTATGGAAAACATCGTGCACTGATTCGTGATGCTTTTGAGGGTCAAGCACCGTGAGATAGGCCTTTAACGTTCAGTGAAAAGAAATTCTCGACATGTTTGTACACTCTGCGTTTCGCCTCTTTTATACATAACTACAACCGTTTGCGCAGGTGATATACGTATCGTGTGTATAAACACGACAGATTTTTCTGACGCGGCGTTAGAAAAGCCCTTAAAATTATTCATTTTATTTTACAATACTCGTACATTTTTTCATGTGTGTACGTTATATGGTAAAATAGATATTCGCAGTGAATCGCTTTTTAGGTTATGTTTTTTAGTTTTCGACGTGAATAAATAAAAATGAGTGAATATTGAGGTGAGTTTTCCTCCGTTTTCGTTCCGCAAAAGGGATAATTGGTATACTACGTAGAATTTTCCTCGAAAGGTAAATAAAATTAAGATGTGATGTGAATTTCATAATAGTGAATATCATTGGTGCAGAAAATTCGACCACATCCAAAGCCATGTAGATTAAAATCGTTTGGTCCGAGCTTTCGAACAGTTTTTTGAGAAATATACGCTCGATCGATTTATCGAAGGAGGATTAACAGCCTCGGGCATGCTAAATTGTAAGATCGTTACAGCGCTACTCAGTCGTGTAAGTCGGCTTGCCGAAAAGTTTCTTCTCCCCCCTACCGCTCTACCGCTCTCTCTCTCTCTCTCTCTTTTTCCTCGACTTCGGTCGCTTGCATCTTTGGAATCAAAGGAAGCGAATGAACGCTTGGTTACCCTGTACTCAATGGATCAATGGCTCTCGCGTTTTTGGCTCCTGGATATTCCGCCGATCTCACTTTCAACCGCGATCCCCCGGGGGCGGAGTTTGTTTGCACCAATCCACACTATTATTCGACATTTTTTTTCATCGCCAAAGACTGCAACAGAGAGTTTTGCCGCGGCGGACGTTGAACAACACGATGAGAACAAATATACGGTTTTTCGTTTTACCACGAAAGGATAAGCCTGAAGAAATCGCCACATCTTCGTTGCATCGGAGTTATTTTAACAAACTCACCGCCAGGAATGATAATACTACGGACAAAAATTGTCCTCGTCGTTCTTCCCGCTCTAATCAACGTAAACAAGTTTTTTTCGATAAATCCCCGTCAGAATAGTTTTAAAGAATGTAATTGTCGACTGAAGATGTACAGTATTCTTGACAGGATACATTCATATAATCTCTTGTCTTTCCTTCGAGTCACGAGTAATACAATTAACTTTACATACACTTTTGTCTTCTCGGGGGAAACTCCCCGTAATGTTCGTGTTGTTCACGAATTCTTGAAGTATCGAGCCTCGCTTTTGCCCTATACAGCCTTTTTTTCCTTTGAAATAAGCATCGACGTGGAAAACTCAAGGAGGCGAAACGTCAAGGAAACTTTTGCCCCCTGTTCTCGTGAATTAACAAATTGTAAGATAACGAGATGGAAGTTCTTTTGACAACGATTTACAAACGAGGATCTTGGAATCCTTTGTCTCGGATATTTTTTCACGTGGTATCATCCTCGACGTTGTTGCAAGATCGTTACGCTTGTGCTCTGCTTTGTTGGTCTTTTGAGAAACATTTGCCATATTTACAAGTTAACGATGCTGACTTTAACGAACAACGGGGCATGTAACGTCGAATGTAGAATGGATTCAAAGAAGAAAGCGTGAAAATGATTGAAATATCGTTTTTCTTTGACATCGATTCTCGTGGATGATTGCTGTTTCAATTTCATGACAAACGGCCATCCATTCAACAAAAAACAATATTCAACTTTGTTGTAACAAAATACACATGTAGGTTTATGTAGAGTAGGTTTTTATTTCTTAACAGGAAATATTACGAGATGTCCCCTGCCGGTTTCAACTGCCTTTTGAGTATATTGCCATCTTTCAAATTCTGTGGTACCTTTGCAAGCGAGTGAATCACGTTTTTCAAAGTTTTTAAATTAGTCTTTCTATTTGAGGAGGGTAAATTGTTTATCGATTTCAAAAAAAAATTATGGAATTAAAGACAATGAAGAACGCGTTATTTCAATTTTTGGAAAAAAATTAAGGATTGGCGGACTCTTCGTGAAGATTTCTCTATTTCTGTTCAAACAATTTTTCGCGTTTTGAAATGTTGCAAATCATCTAAACGTGAGTAGAATAATGAAATGTTCCGCTTCTCATTCCAACCCATCGCATATTCACTCCCTGGTGTGAACTCTTTACTTGTCGTACACATTTTGTTCGTTTTCAAATATTCCCACTGATGGAAAGCGAATAAGAAAATAAATTTTCAGTTCGTGTCATCTTTCGTCGATAAACTGCCGCGCGTACCTGGTTAGACATACGTATATGCAACAGACGTTCTTCTCAGAGTTTGCATAATTTTACACGAAACGCTACACGTTGCTGACACCATAAATCTCTAGATGTTTTTCATATTTAGTACTGATCTTTTTTCTCAGGTAGGATCGTTTAAAAAAAAAACTTGTACTCCATTGTCCAATGAAATCGTGCAAAATTGCAGGTCGTGAATTAAAGACAATGAAGTATGAAAAGAACGCGTTATTTCATTTTTTGGAAAAAAATTAAGGATTGGCGGACTCTTCGTGAAGATTTCTCTATTTCTGTTGTTCAAACAATCTCTCGCGTTCTGAAATGTTGCAAATCATCTAAACGTGAGTAGAATAATGAAATGTTCCGCTTCTCATTCCATCCCATCGCATATTCACTCCCTGGTGTGAACTCTTTACTTGTCGTACACATTTTGATCGTTTTCAAATATTCCCACTGATCGAAAGCGAATAAGAAAATAAATTTTCGTTTCGTGTCATCTTTCGTCGATAAACTGCCGCGCGTACCTGGTTAGACATACGTATATGCAACAGACGTTCTTCTCAGAGTTTGCATAATTTTACACGAAACGCTACACGTTGCTGACACCATAAATCTCTAGATGTTTTTCATATTTAGTACTGATCTTTTTTCTCAGGTAGGATCGTTTAAAAAAAAAACTTGTACTCCATTGTCCAATGAAATCGTGCAAAATTGCAGGTCGTGAATTAAAGACAATGAAGTATGAAAAGAACGCGTTATTTCATTTTTTGGAAAAAAATTAAGGATTGGCGGACTCTTCGTGAAGATTTCTCTATTTCTGTTGTTCAAACAATCTCTCGCGTTCTGAAATGTTGCAAATCATCTAAACGTGAGTAGAATAATGAAATGTTCCGCTTCTCATTCCAACCCACCGCATAGTCACTCCTTGGTGTTAATTTTTTACTTGTCGTACACATTTTGTTCGTTTTCAAATATTCCCACTGATGGAAAGCGAATAAGAAAATAAATTTTCAGTTCGTGTCATCTTTCGTCGATAAACTGCCGCGCGTACCTGGTTAGACATACGTATATGCAACAGACGTTCTTCTCAGAGTTTGCATAATTTTACACGAAACGCTACACGTTGCTGACACTATAAATCTCTGGATGTTTTTCATATTTAGTACTGATCTTTTTTCTCAGGTAGGATCGTTTAAAAAAAAACTTGTACTCCATTGTCAAATGAAATCGTTCTAAATTGCAGGTGAAAAACATTCCGAAAAAGCTTTATCCAAATCCTGATAGCTGCGAAATTAAGACTGGCCAAGCATTTTATTTTTTGTACTTTGTGCTTCATCCTCCGTCCATCGGCCAAGTTTCAGGTAGCTAATTTTTCTGTTTGCATAAATTCCAACCTTGACCTTCTGTTTACACCTCGAAGGGAAAATACAAGAGCTAATCAAATAGAAAAATATTCTGACATACGAAATATGATATTGAAGACAAAAAAAACGTAACATCTGTAGTCACTCCAGCATCCAGTGGTGATGCTTCCACCATCAGACCTCGATCATGTTGAGGCAACAAATGTCGCTTCCCGTGAAATTTGTTGACAAAGATACACGATAGACTCTCACTTCTGAGTACATACATTTTCATGCATATTCTTACGTACTTTTATTGATGTCCATGTATGCACAGCATGACCATCAAACCTAGGCAATTTTCGAAACCATATAGGCCTTGAATGGCTAGGGTTTCAAAATCCACATATATATCTATATACGCGTACAAATGTGTGTGTGTGCGTGTGTGTGTGTGTGCATGGAATCCAGTACGATGTGTTTCCGTTAGTACTTACTCGACGAACAACAGTAGTCAAATCAAACACGGGGCTATTAACTAGATCAACACAGTAGGTACGATGAGGATAGCGTGCAAAGGAGTACGTGATACTTACGGTGAAACAGCAATAGCAGAAATTAGAGTACACACATGCATACAAGGGAGACGAGAGAGGCTCGTGCTCTAGCAAAAACTTTGAAAAGTTTTCTCCTCCCTTTTTCTTCCTCCTTTTCCCTTCACGACCATCGAAAATCTTTGGTGTTCAACAGCCATACTCTTCTTCCGGTGCTTCGAACTCTCAGTCTGTACACCGAATGGCCTGATGGATAAATATTTTCTAAAATGTTCCGTCCAGTGTCCGGATCTTCGACACATGGAGGGTAATCGCGTTTATCGATCTAATTGCTTCAAGTCCAATTATCAATCGATTCACGCCTTTCAATTCACGCAAGGTAGTTATCGCCTATATGCGCCATAAAGCTGAGAACGCGATGAGAATGGATTTAATAAATTCTTATTGATCGTCCACGAAGGATTGACCATGACTGTACGTTTTGTTTAAAATAAATGTATGTACAATAAACGAATGGTCGAGCGAAGCCTTTACCGAACCCCCACTAATATTGTTTTAGGAAGGAGATATAGATGCAGACATGCCATTCGGCAGATTCGGACACAATAGAAGGCTTGTAATAGCAGGTTTGACATTCACACAATGAAATGCGATCAATCTAACCTTTTCGAATGTCCGCGTGTGTGCCATAATCCAAGTTTTATTCGGATGAAATCTTGATCTTGTTGTCAATTTATTCAGCTTTCGTTTCATCCAAAAAATGATTGGAGTTCGACATGCCAGGCCAAAAAGACGCTTTTTTTTGCACGAGACGCATGCTTTTTTATCTCCGCATTTTCCGATTTTTCCAACAAATGGACTTTGATGTTATTTTACAATTGATGTAACACCATTGTCATTCGTTACATTTGCGATTGCTGCACATTTATTTTGAACTTAACGCGCTAGGGTGGTCTCTGAAAACTTGACAAACTAAAGTTAGAACATTCGAGCTTACAAACCGACGGATGAAGAAGGCCATTCAATTTCACGGAATTCTTGGAATAGAGATACTGAATTTATACTTTAACAATATCCCGAGTAGAAATCTGGTAAGTTACTGTATAAGGCGACTTTATTTACGGCTAACCGTGATCAAGCCGGATGAAGCGATTGCCATGCAACCGAATTTACGGATTCCGTCGCAATCCGCTTGATTCAAGTAATGGCATATACATAACAAACGTCCAACATATTATTCTGCTAAATAAAAATTAATTAAATGAAAGTTCTCTAAAGGCGAGAAAGGTTTGTTATAAATATAGAGATTTATAACAAAGTATAAAAAATATGTATGAGATTTTTTGTATTTATGTATATTAACATTTTTATTATAATAAATTTAATTAAATAAACAAAATTATTTACACCGCACTTATTTTCCAGATTGTTTTGTAATAATATAAATATAACATTATTTATAAATAATATAAATAAAGAAATCATTTGTCACACTTAATTTCTAAAGATGCCGCTTTAGCGACTATATTTAAAATGGCAATTTCGGATGTTGAAATTACAATGTGATGTGGAATTAGATCGACGAACAGCGAGTTTACTCGATAGCGTAGCTGGTAGCGTGCGTGCTAAGCAAAAGGTGGGTAAAGATTACGTGGGAGGGTTCAAATCCCGGCGTCGGCAGAAAAATTTAATTGAAGTTTTTCGATACGGGAGCAACAACTAATAAAATTTGGCGGAAAAGTACCCCGAAGTGCGAACGAATTTCTTATTTTATTGTTTTAATAATATTACATATTCTTTATATTCAGTGTAATAAACTTTTACGTTGCTCGGGCCTAGATATTTTTCCTTGGTCAGGCCCTGATCATTTAGCCTGATCCGGTGTAAATTAGCAAAAGTATTTCAAAATTGATCAGGGCTTGATCAAAAATCAACATTGCCGGTAACACGCGCTGAAGACAATGACTTGTCACGTATAAAGTTACTCTCTCATACGTGTGCGATGAATAAGTGAAGTGGCGATTTTTACACACGTGTAGTGAAGTGATCTGAGCCGCATTAATAATGCAGTAAAGTTCAAGTCCTCCGAAGTGGTAGAACATTGAGCTGCTTCTTGCACCTAAAACAGAACTTTCCAGGGAAGGATCTTGAAGGGAGTTTGCAGCTCGAAAAAAGGCTGTAGTTCAATTTTACGTCTTTTCAATCTTTGGAAGTATAAATATGAATTCTCCTTCTCTCCTTCTGTTCCTTGTTTTTTTTATAAAGTCAGTATGTTCTTCGACAATGTTGCCTGAGGCTCTGCGACATGAATATCATACAGAAGTTAGCTAAAAGTAAGTAATTCCAGTCTGTCTGTTTTCGTATCTTTGCTTTTTCCATTCTCGTCGTAAAAGACGCTGAGAAGATAGTACAAACTTCGTCAAAGTAACGTTTTCAACCCCGGATAAATGATCCCTCGAGTATGAAAACTCGAGGGGTACAATTGTGGATATATAATTTTCGCTTACAATTTCCAGCGGAAAGATGAGGGTTCTGTATGCACAGCGTTTCGCAGCAAAAGATGCGGTCTGCAGCTGCTACTGTTATAAACGTTTTATGTATAACGCATTATGCGTATATTTGTAATTCGTGAACTGACTACGATGAGTTTACACAAGTGAATTTCGTGTATGGAGTATTCCAGTCCATGCCCAGTACGAGGCACGCTCTCACGATTTTTTAAAATATTTTTCTGCTTGCAATCTAAAACTGTAGAATGTAAATACTATAACTGGTTGAAAATGAATAAAATATTGCCATGATAGTTCACAGCGAAATTTTATGTATGCAATGGATTTTTAAGTGAATTTGGGTTTGTTCTTCAATTTTTGCCGTTATGATGGAAAAATAGGCATTTGATTGTATTATACGATATTGTAGAGAACCGTCGATACTTTGAGATTCGACGGCTCTCTACGATATTCGTGGTCTTCGCATCTTCTACTGCTGACGACCTTTTCTGTTTGTCCTCCGATTATTGAAATAAACATATTAATCTTATATCAAATATTTCAGCAGTTTTCCTGCCGGTTTGTCGTGGTATAGAACAATATATTAGGTGAGACTTTAAAATAAATGTTTTCTAATTAATACGTGACAATTATTTTGTGTTTTATCGCCCCTGCTTAATTCTGTATTATTTTTAATCAATTGGAAAAAAATGTAACGTTCATTTGAAAAGCGTTCATTCGACCGCCATCGGTAGAGACAGGTACATATAAAATGTCGGTAATGTTGATGTTAAAAATGCATTGCACATATAGTCTCAACAAAACGGCGATAAAATGAAAATGCGCGTACTTAGCAATGCTATAAAAATCTGAAAAAATCAATCGTATTTAAGACACAGAGCACAATAATTTTTAATGATATAACTGTATCAAAAAGTTATCAACAGATTGGTGAACGAAAAAATTTCAGAAAATGTTCATTAAACGGCTTTCCTTTTCATATTAACCCTAGGACCCTACTCAAGGGTTCACTAAACCCCACCAAATTTTGGCGGCTACTAAATATCAAACTTTTTCCCAATGTTTCATTTCATTTTTCAGAATTTGAACGTTCAAATTTAAAAAAAAATTATACTCTACGACAAATAGTGAGTCAACTGCATCGATTCAAAGTGCTGGAGCGAGCGTAACCTCGGTGTAATCTATTTGTTTCATACAGATAGTGTAGGGTTCTAGGGTTAAACAGATCCGTATACGTTTTTGAATACACTCAAATTTTTTCAAAATTTTTCCGATATCTTGAAATTTTTATTTTCAATTAGTAAAAAACAGTATCTCGAATTATCGATTAAATTTTAAAAAAATCAAACGTTTTCGCAAAAATTAACGAAACGGTTTAATGTGAGAAAGAAAATAGCTTACCGAATATTTGCAGAAATCTTTTGTTAATAACTTTTTGATATTGTTTTTGTTGAACATTCTTATACTCAGTATCTTAAATACGATTGTTTTTTTTCACAATTTTAGTATCGTCGAGTACGCGAAATTGTCATTTTATTTCGGTTTTTTTGAGACTTTGATGTGCCGCGAAGAGAGAAATAACGATTCTACCAATTGGTTCTGGATATCCTTATGCATATTTCGCGTTTGGGACATTATACTGCTTGCGGTGTGAGGTATCCTGCGACGATGAATGTATATTATATCTTCCTTGCTCAAGCGTATTTGTCACGGGAATAATTAATTAACGGAGTCGAAGTGTACCGAGGCGGTATGACTGCAATGGTTTCTGTACCGAGGTCCTAATGCTTTTCTTTTTTTCTCTCCGTCTTCCTTCGCGTTGCCCACGACTTCATACCTCACTTTTAACCTTACCCTTTCTCGTTTAAATGTTCCTATATCCACATACATCCATTAAATATTCTCCACGATTCTCTATTAAAAGACCAGAAATCCAAGTCCCTCTTTTCGCGTTTTTTTCTCTTTTTCTCCTGTAATTGCACTATTTTTTCGTCGCATAGTTGGTATATGTCCTCGCATATAATTATTATGGGGAAGCTGATTAAAGATAATTATTCACCATCGTCAGCATACAAAAAGAGAAAACAAATAGTGCAGGAGGAGAACATGAAATTTCAGAGTGTAGAAATTGCGCAGTTGTATGATCAAAAAATATAAATAAATTTGCCAACTAAATATTTTTAAATGACTTTTCTATTTATGGTTCGAATGAAAATATCTGAAAATTCACTGTCGAGAGAATCATCCGATGGCTTTAGAAAAATCCCACGGCAAATGATAAAA